>CM042324.1:29897259-30497259 GCA_023566125.1 Zingel zingel
CTAGTAGTCCTTACCTAGGTACTGTCAGGGCACGCCCTCATACTCTGCTTCTGACTGACTAGTAGTCCTTACCTAGGTACTGTCAGGGCACGGCCTCATACTCTGCTTCTGACTGGCTAGTAGTCCTTACCTAGCTACTGAGCATGTGCGACTCCCAACAAAGATGGAACATAAGTGAGAGGTCTCACTCTGTAGCTAAAACAGAGAGCTCAACACACAGGGTGAAAAGAGGAGCTGCAGCAATGTGCAGTACAACAAAAATATGGTGTTTTCTGAAAATTAAACCACATACACCTATTCTGATATAACCTCTAAATACAATTATGAACCTGAAAATGAGCATAATATGAGTACTTTAACATACATTGGATGGAAACCATGAGGCTTGAATCAGAGGGATGTCTCTTTAGTTAGGTTTAGTGTGCAAAACCGGTATACATCATGTGCTGCGCCTACAAACCCACATTCATAGCCCAGTTCCACACCTCCTGGCCTCCCCCTCACCTTATCATCCAGCTGTTTGTAAAGCTTGGCCAGCTCCACCTCACACTTGTCCTTCTCCACGTCGGTGAGGCGAACCGTCGGCACGTTGGGCGTGGAGGCCTGCTTCTCGTTGATTATGTTGTCCAGGGCCTGTACCTCGGCGTTGGCCTTCTCCTTGTCAAACTGCTCCTCCACTGGCACACTTTCCCCTGGGGTGGGAACAACACACACACACACACACACACACACACACACACACACACACACACACACACACACACACACACACACACACACACACACACACACACACACACACACACACACACACACAGTTTGTGTGTGTAAAGAGCTTTATTTGTACTATCCAATTAACAAATAAGTTTAAAGTAAGTTGTCCATGATGCACTGTAGACCAAACCAGCCATTTAAACTACATGCAGTGGGCAGACTGACCACAAAGACAAAAGTGTCATCACTCCTAGGTGTTAATGCATTACACAGATACAAAGAGACGTGCTGATGTTTTCCTATAGCAGGAATCAAAGACAACATCCGTTTGTGGCATTGCAACCTGAACTGAAACCACTGAGTCCAAGAATCTGGATCAAACGTGAGAAGTTGTACGGCGTGGTTTCATTTTCCCAAGGAATCTATGGAAGAAAACAATGGAATAAGAGAGTCCAGATCCTCACCGTTCCTCCAGCGGTTGAGCTCGTTCTCCAACCAGGTGACCGTGCTCCTCAGGGTCTTGTTCTTCTCCTTCTCCCGCTCATATTTCTGCTTCCACTGCTCTGCCGTCAGCTCCACGTTCACAGTGACAGTGTTCTTGATGGTCTTTGCTCTGGGTGTGGGGGGGAAACAGGTTTAATTCCACAAAAAAATGAAAATAAGGACATTTTATGCACTATTATTCCTTCAAAAAAAACCAAGCTTGAACCATCCATCCATCTGGCCCAAATGTGACAATGATTATGAATACATTCATGGTTTTCCATAACTTTCCTACACCTTTACATGGACTTCTTAAACTCTATTTTAAAGTATTATTTAAAAAAAATAAAGTTTTTTTTTTTTTTTTTTAAAAAGGGGTCTCAATTTAAAAGTATTTATATTAGAAACTTATGAAATGACAGAGCAGCGTGGCTTGTTTTGGTTCCGTTGGCCTACCAACCTTTGTCCGAACATGAGGGTGGATTTGGTTTCGGCCTCATTATAGGAGGAAGGCGAGCAGCAGATGACGATGGTGGTTCGACAGTTACCGCCCAGCGAGTCCTGCAGGATACGGGTCATCTTGCTGTCTCGGTAGGGGATGTAGCCCTGGTATACACAGAAACGTATACAGGAACATTTCATGAGCAGAAACTTACTGCGGTGGCACCTACAAACTTTCAGAGAAAATCTGTGTTATGGTAAAAAAAAAAAAATAATAATCTTTGAATCACCAATTTTCTCTATTCATCAAATAGTTCAAATAAATAACCGACAACGTGCCTTTTGACTGAGATGCATTTATATCTAAGTCGCAGACCACCTTGATTAGAGATTGACGGCAGTACTAAGGGTGTAACAATACGTCCATTTGAAACAATATCGATAAAATCCCCAACGATCCCATATTACTGATACAAAGTGAAAATATCGATACGTATCGTCATCTTTGAGATGCGCCTTTATTTTGAAATTTCTAAATTATAATTATTCGTTTTATGAAAGATTTGAATTAAAGCTTTGATGCGTAATTAATGAGCGTCCGTTACATTCAAGTCATCGTCAAATGAGTTGCTACAAAAGCTAATTAAGACTATCAGCTCCACACAACTCTCTCTGGATTTCTCAGTATGACTGTTCAGAAGATTGTGGCGTCCGTGGATTTTCCGGCGCAGAAACTCGAGTGAAGATAATGACCTCTTCTGAAGAGTCCATCATGTTTTAATCCTCCGTGTCCTCCTTGGCTACTAGCAGCTGCGTGGAGGAGGAGAGGGAGGCGCGTGTGCGAACACGGAAGGCTTGTATCACGTGGACAGTTTTGTTGTCCTTACTTAGAATTCGTGGTGGGCAGTACGGCTGGGACGGTACGGAAAGCAAGAAATCCCCGCGGTAGCCCGGTATACCGTAACCCCCTTACGTGAGTTTGAGCGAGAATGGCAGGGGGCAGGCTGGAATTCAACGTGCCGTTTTATCGGGATTAAGCTATAAGCAGAAGGAAACTCTGCTAGCTGCTAGGCTAATGTGCAATGGTAAACACTGCAGCTGTAATGTTCATGTGTCTACCTCAGCTGAGAACGGAGAAATGTTTTTGATTTTCCTACCGTAATACACGGTATGGAACATTGCGCTCCCCAACTTGCAAAAGGTCGGATTTGCTCCATCTTTTGATGATAAGTTATGTTTAGAAAACCTTGAATCCATGTAAGACACTGTCATCAGACACAATGCACGTCGTTAGAATCAATGAATCCATGTCATTAGACACAACGTGCAGGCCAATGCTTTTTTTTTTGCGGTGAGGATGGTGACGAGCTCAGACCGGCGGTAGGTGGCCTAAAGGTTAAAGAAACGAGCTTGTGACCGGGAGGTCGTTGGTTCAATCCCCAGACTGACAGGATAAAATCCGGGTGGCGGAAAGTGAAAGAGCAGCTTGTCCCTCCCTCATCACCACCAGCACTGAGCAGGGCCCTTAACCCTAACGGCTCCAGTGGAGGTGGCCAGCAGATCAGACTGTGGTCGTACTGGGCAGCTTCCAGGTATGAATGTGGAACTGAATGTGACCGAATGTGACCGAATGTGACAGGTCATCGTTGCAAATGAGAATTTGTTCTCAATCGACTTACCTGGATAAATAAAAAAAAAAATATATCCTCAATTTCATGACAACATATTTTGGTTGCTTTTTGTGAATATATATAAATGTAACTATGTTAAACGGGCTTATGTATCTTCTCATATCGGTCGCACCTGAATTGTATCGTGGTAGACTTTGTAATAACATCAAATATTGTATCATCCGAAGAATCAACATATCTTATTGTGATACAACGCGGAATTTACACCCCTAAGTAATAGCCAACATGATAAACCCCAGAGTTAAACGGAGAAAAGAAATGAAACAGAAAAGTATGCTATTGTCTGTTAGGCTAATACAATTAAACATGTGGTGCCTGTGGTCCTGAAACTGAAGAAGGGGCATGTGATTTCACCAGCACAGAGACAACAGGATGCTATGGCTTCAGTTACAGTTCTCATGAGTTAAGTAAAACCAGACGGCAGTTAAATGTAACTTGATAGATTATTAGTATGGATACAGACAGCGAAGCTGCAGCAGTCTGCTATAATTCTTAAGACCCCACGATGCTCAGTCAGTAGTGAGACTTCTCGCTGCACAATAGCTTGTTTGTTTCAGACCGTCACAGATATATCAGAAGCTGTCCGCTCCAGGTCGTTTACAGAGCCAAGGCGCCCAAGAACAAACCAATTGTTTCTTGAAGTGAAAAGTGTGACATCGCTATGAAGCCGCTAAAGCAAAACATTGCTTGGAGGAAAGCTGTTATCTGAGTTATTTCTCGCGACACAAAAGGACCTGTAGATGGTGGGAAATGGCACTGTCACAGTAAGAGAAGTGAAAAAGACGCAGTTTTCCCAGACGCACACCTAGCTTTGGGGCTGTGCAGCTAGTAAACACTGCATTCACCGTCTGTCTGCTACATCAACAGTTATGTCTTTGAGTTTAAAATGCTATAAAAATTTTTTTTTTTTAAAAAACACCTTTGGGGACAAAATCATCACCTAAGGTTATAGCACTAACCTTCGTTGTGCTGAATAAGAAAAGAAATACACATTTGGGCTTATTATGTGCTGAAGTAACGATTAAAGCTTAACTGACAAGACAACAGTGTCACAGTAACCTCAATAAGGGAACATACTGGATCATTCACTTTTACAAAAACGGTGCAAATTAAAAGACCACAACCCACAGAACACCACAGTATATTCAACAAATTCATCTCCTTAATGAGCCCCTATTATGCTTTTTGGGATTTTTCCCGTCTTTTGGTCAGTTAGCTTTTTGTGTACGTAGTAGATGTATAATGTATAGAAAAACTAGCCTGACAAGCCAGACCCACATCCAGATGTTGGGTCTGGGAACTCAGCATTGGCAGGGCTCAATCCGAGGGGCGGGATAAACGGTTGTCTTTCACATTCCCTCTGCACGCAATAGGATAGCGCTACAACCAACCAGAGCAACGCTAGTTGATAGATTCAACTTTAAACTCCGAACACATCTTCCTTTTTTAAGAAGGACTTCAGTGCCGTTCTTTGTTCTTTTCTCAAAGAAAAGCTGAACTCCAAGTCTTTCAGAGTTGCGGCTAAAGCCGATTCCAAAGACCGCTGTTCGCCAGCAGCAGCAGCCATCTTCTTTGTTTTCAAGTAGCAGGGAATTCACGCGGAACCGTCGTTACTCTGCCGTCATTATGTTAAGCCCGCCCACCGACTTTATACGCAATGTGATTGGCCTGACCAGAGTGTGGTTTTTCCAGCTCGCAAGCCAACGGAGAGTTGCTAGACGACCCTGGCTGCAAATTACATTTGCTGCCGCTAGGGTGGTCTAGATTTCTAGGCAAAGTAAATCACATTTCACTCCAAATGGAGCTTTCTCTCCCATACACAGACAGCACTTTTTTCCTAACTGCCTGAAATGCCTCGGCCACATTCCTGTTTGAAATTCCTCGATTATTAATTGAGAACGACCAATCACAACAGAGTGGGCCAAGCTGACAGTGTCCATGTCATGGCAGACTGGGCTTTTCAGGAAGGCGGGCCAAAACAGACTTTCAGGTGGAGGCACTGCAGCAATGGGCAGTATGTGAAACATAATAAGTTTTTTTAAACATCAAAACATGCAACCCTATTCTAGCAGACCCCAAGAGTACAAATATGACACTGAAAAGGAGTATAATAGGGGCTCCTTTAAGAAAACACCACCAAAGAGAGTTGAAGTAGAGTTACTGACCGATCCTTCAGCCAAAGCCGAGATGACGTTTCCCAGGGACGACAGAGACTTGTTGATGTTCTTGGCTTCATCCAGCACGGCTCCCTCGGCTCCTGTTTTACTGACCTGAGAAAAAAATAAATAAATAAATCACAGACCGTAACCTCAACCAGGTCTCGGGCAGCACAATATTTGAGACTCCAACCCAAGTAGGCAATACAGGAAAAATGGATCAAGCTAAAATGTAGACTACAGTTCTTTATGTAAAAAAAATAATGAACAAGTCAAAGTTGGACATCTCCTTCAGCTTCTGGAGCTCAGAGTCCAGAGACGACAGGGTGGAGGGGGGGGGGAGAAACTTTATGTTTAAGTTGGTGTTCATGTTATAGTTTATGTTGTTATACGTTATATTATATATATTATATGTTGTTAATTTGCTTTTATTTATATGTTATCTGCTTTAGCAAAATAAGATGTCTTCTCATGCCAATAAAGCTCTTTAAACTGAAAAAAAATTGAGAGCGAGAGAGAGACAGACAGACAGACAGACAGAGAGAGAGAGAGAGAGAGAGAGAGAGAGAGAGAGACAGACCGAGAGAGACAGATAGAAAGACCGAGCCAGATAGAAAGACAGAGCGAGAGAAAGACAGACAGACGGAGAGAGAAAGACACACAGAGAGAGAGAGACAGACAAGAAGTCAAAAGGAATCTATCTCTAATATGTATGACAGATGGTTCTCTGTACCTTTTCACTGCCAGCCAGATCCACCAGGTAAAGTTTGCCGCTGAGCTTCTGCTCTGTCTGAGTGTTCTCCTGCTTGACGTTTATCAGGAAGATACTGTGACTCCTGGAGCTGTGCTCGTTCATGTCTATAAAAATAAAAAAAATTTAAAAAAAGGGGGGGGGGGGGGGGGGGAGATAGTGTGGCAAAAACATCAGTCTTAAAAAATGCTAAAACTACAGCCAATGGATTTGTGAAACAGACTACAGGATGGTCTCTTACTTGTAACTGCTACGTGTCGGTTTGATTTGCCTTCATCAATGGTATCCATGACCTCATCGGGGCTGCAGACAAATCTCTCAGTGCAGCCCTTTGAAGAAAAATCAATATGTGGTTAAGATTGTTGGCCTTCACTAACAGGTTTTTACCAGGTACTACTTGCAGGAAGTTGGCTCTCACCTTGACATATGGTACTCTGTTCTTGTCTTCATGCACTGACAAATTGGTCTTTGACACTGGAGATGAGAGGGAAAAAGGTGTCAGGGAAACACTACAAACACAGGGCATACTGTGGGTGTACCACTGCCCTGAACATTAAAAAATTTAAACATTTACATACTCCCATCAGCAAATAACTTCTGAAATGTTTCCCCGTTGGCCAGTTTACACTGTGTTCGAGCTAGAAAACGTCCCCTCAGCAGGTTTATATACCTTGAAACAGGTGAGCTACAACTGTTGGCCAATTAGAACAGGTATTGTGGGGACTGTTTTCAAATCTATTTAATAAATGTCCTGTTCGTTTAACTCAAACGAATCGCAAACAAATATAGTTATCACCAAGTCAGACTGTTTAGATGGAAGCGATCTGAAGAGAAAACGCAAAAGTGGCGTCGCGCTCTCACTTTTTATTCCACGTTTAGACGAGCGATTTGGAGGGGGGGGAATCTGCGTGCATATGGTGACGCAAAAGTGTGCGAAATTCGATGTAGTGTGCACACCAGGCGGCTAGGTGGTAGTGTGAAGCACTGCCACACAGCACCACCAAGTCCGCGCGCCTGCGTAGAACTTAAGCGCGAATCGAACAACAAAAGCGGACAATTTTGTCTGGACAGACTGTTCTCTTAATTTCCATCCATGGGACAGACGAGGAGGCGGAGTTATTGCTCCAAACAATGCAGACGGCGCATGTAAACCGGGACATAGGTTTTTTTGACAGGCCCGTCAAAAAAAACTGGCCAATATGAGAACCTACATGGACAACAGAAGAAAAAAACGTTCTAGTTTCTGCAGCACATTTTGACACCAGTCAAGGCGATGATCAATATCACACACTTGCCGAGTGGTCTGCTTGGTAGACCTTTTATGGGTTGATTATATGTGGAATACACATTTAAATTAACAACAAAGCCTGTGCGCTTACAGCTATCGTCGTCCTCCATCATGTTTGCAACACTGACGCTCGTTCATTTTTTACCGACATTCCATGGGTTTTTAGCAGCTCGTTCTGTCACGTCTGTTAGGGCTGTGCAATTAATCCAAATTTAAATTACGATTTCAGCTACAATGAGCACAAAAACACATGAATTGAAAAAAAAGATTATTTTTGCACATCACGTTTTGCAGGAAAACTCTTACTTTGTCTTTGTGTTCTGAATCTAAGTGAAAATGTTCAAATGGGAAAAGTATTCAGGGAAATTTCACAGTTCAAGTTGTTTTCACTGTTGATTTGACTCGTTTACCATTTCTTAAGTTCAATTAATTGCAGCATCTTTCCGAAGTCAATGGGCAATCGTGTTAAATGATCCCGATTTCCACATTGACCAAAAATAATGGCGATTATGCTTTTTTTCCCCACAATGGAGCAGCCCTAACGTCTGTGACCACTGTCTGGTACGACTAGATGCAGGAGGGGAGGTACAGCGCTCACTGCACCATTTACAGCCACTTACCATCCAGAAGGTCCCGGATCTTGTCTAAGTAAATTTCAAAATACGAAACCTGTGAAAAGAGAAGAAGCCTCATTATTTGACAAGCCGGCTGAGAGATCAGACCAGAGAATCGAGATAAACACGGGGAGACGTTTTCTTCACTGCGGATGATCAAACAACAGCACAGAAATATACAGGTTTTTAAAAAAGAAATAATCACGCGCAAAAGACAAAGATGGCATCAAACCCAAACTATATTATGAATGAGGGGAAAAACCCTAGAGGCACAGGAAAAAAAAAAAGGTGTAAAAAGGGTTTTGAGATTGGTTTCTCGTAATCTTTCCAGGATCAGTTTGATGGATTTCTTCACATTTGCCTGATAGTTGACAGACAATCTGGCTGCGTTTTCCTTTAGAGTCCACGCTGGTATATTCTGAAGAGCAAAACAATCTCAGTCCTAATTAAACTGGATCCAGTTAACGCCTCATCGCTTACATTTTCACGTTGCGTTTACTTCTCTCATTCTCAACACAACTGCATGTGTTGTAATGCCCGAGTAGAGATCAACACACACAGTGGGGAGTCAGCCAGGAACTATGATGCAGCAGCTCCAAGTGACATGTGACACAGCACTTATATTGTCGCCAGAAAAATGCTTAGTAATAGCAAACTGCAAAACAGGAAGCACCCACAGTTTGAAATAGTGTTGGTAAGCCATAAGTATCCGCTTTCTAAACACATTGTCTGGAGCTGGAGTCTGAATTTGGGGGTACGAAATGCCACTTCACATTTGGAGGGTGGCGTCTCTCCATGCGCTGCAGCACAGGTCGGCAGCCCCCCTTAGCTACTTACTTTGATATGAAACTCCAAGTTCTCATCCATGGAATAGATGTAGTTGAAGATATCTTGAACTATCCTGGGGATGATGCCCATTGCATCTGTGTCATGGAGATTCCCCTGCAAACAGAGAGCACACAAAATGTGAGGGTGTGAAGATGCAACCGAAACAAGACGCACGTCATTTGACGACAACGCCAGTTCTTAGAAATCATGCCTACCTCCATGGTGTGCGTTTTGCCGGATGAGGTCTGCCCGTATGCAAAAATCGTTCCATTGTAGCCCTCCAGGACATCTACAACACACCACACAGGAGGGCTTTTGCATTTGAGTCAAGACTTCTCAATCACACTTTAGTTCTATAGCAAATTGCATGCAAATCAAGGTAACACAATGTGCTTTTTACACAAAAGCGACTCAAAAAACAGTTACACAGAGAACCAGTGCGTGCACAGATCTACGCAGGACTTTAAATGTATAGATCACACAGCCACACACACAACAACCAAAGCAAAGCATACGACAACAAACAGTTATTCATAGACTTCAGTAAAAACCAGGGTGTTAGCGTGTTTTTAAAAGTGTCCCGTGTGGGAGCTTCTCTCTTAAAAAGCCAGGGGCTTGTGTCCCTTTCATTTGTGGAGTACGTGCCTCTAAATAACACGGCACGCTGATTAAAACACAAAGAGAGAGCTCACCTTTGACAATCTTCTGGGCGCAGGCGTTGTACACTTGCTCCTGTGTTGTATTTGACTGGAACACTCTGTCGAACATGTACGGTTTGCCCTAGAGCGAGAGAGAGAGAAGAAGGGCGCGTCAGTTAACGGCCATGCGACCAGCACAGAACCCACTATTGTGTAACCTCGTTAAAAATAACAATCTGCCACACGTTTTTTGGTAAACGGCGCGCTACTTTCTTTCGCCAACTAACAAACCAACCAACACAACGGCGAGGCAGCATTAGGTCGACACCGAACATCTGACAGGTGCTTTCACAGACACCTTGCATTCTGCACTGCGACAGCAGTTTGTTTAGACTCAAGAGAGCACGGGCGGGGGATCTCTGCCATGGCTGAGGTGGGGAGGGGCGGGGACAAAGATCTATAGAGTTACAAAGATGAATCGATTAGTTGTCAACTATTACGTTAATCGCCAACCACTGTGATACCCCATTAATCCGCTTAAGTCATTTTATT
The DNA here is from genome assembly GCA_023566125.1 of Zingel zingel. Lineage (NCBI taxonomy): Eukaryota > Metazoa > Chordata > Actinopteri > Perciformes > Percidae > Zingel > Zingel zingel. The sequence goes on from CM042324.1 coordinate 29,907,416, forward strand.
CCAATCGCTATGACAATTTTCCCAATACTTTCAACAACTTTCCTAAAAACTCTGTACAATTGACAAAACAGTCATGCTCAAAATCACACATTGAGAACTAAACTCTAACACTCATTTTCAAAATACAATAATTCACTAACACAATACACTATGTCCACCAAAACGATGCAAACGTGTCTCAAAATCTAATAATTCCTCCAAAACACTACCACGTGTTCTCTTCCAACAGGAACGTTTAGTCAATCACTGCACAGTGTCATACAAGACAACATCACATGGAGTTACAGAAACTGCATTATTTTATATGTGTCAGGTCTGCCCTTATACAATAGACAATAGTGTATGGTATTGACCATAGATTAGGCCTGTCGCAATATGCAGTAAAGCAATTAATCGCATGATAAATAAAAATGAGCTCGATAATTTTTAAGTGGAAATTATCGCGGCCGGAAAAATTTCCACTTTATTTATTGTTTTCGATTGCGTTTGGTGTTTTATTCCAGTGCATTTTTTTTGTCAACAGAGACGGAGAGTCCATTTTATTTATCGTTTTTGGTCGTTTTGTTCATTTATTGCGGATATTTCAAATGTCTTCCAGTTCAAGTGTTAAATATTCTTTAGAAATAAAAAGTCTATTGATCTTTGAAAAGGTGTACCTGCATTATCATCACATTAGATGAAAATGGTCTCAGAACGACAATATTATCGTTTATCGCGATCATTTCTGGGACAATTTATCGTCCGGCAAATTTTTTTCCCCCGTGACAGGCCTACCATAGATTGTGTTTTACACTGCAGTTCCTCTTGAAGCCTCTCTACATTTTTGTTTTGTTGGGTTTAGTAAATGCATTTGGTTTCTTTTGCTGCAGAAATTCAATACAAAAAAAATGAATGACCCATTGAGAGAGTAGCTTCATAGAATGTACGGTTCATGGAAAGAAGACAGAGACAGAATTGTCCTGATACTTGTCTTCTTCTCACTCGTGCAGCAATTATCCTTACTTTCTTTGTGTTCATCTTTATTGTTCCTTTTCCACAAAAAATCAGCCCAAATAGGTCCTCTTTTACTGTATGTACTAGAGTAACATACGGTCATGCGACTGAAAGATGTCAATCAGCTGTGATCAACCTATTTGCATGGCTTCAATCAGCTGTTTCTCGGCAGCAATGGAATAAAATGGAGGGGGTATATTTGTGTTTATTTGTGAACCGCCGTCCACTTTGACTTTAGCCTACAAGTTAGCTTTAGAACATGAGGTTATCTGCTCTGACATACAGTGTGAAAGCATTTGCAAATTGGTCAGTAAAGATCCGTTGTTTTGGTCTTGGTGGAGCTTGTGTGTAAAAGAAGTTCAAGCATTTTAAATGTGTGTTAACTGGATGCATTTTGTGTCGAAGCAACAAGAAATGTGTTAAATGCGTAGCCTACGCAGACGGATGTTGTGCTGTGTTGAGAGTTTAGGAAAGTTGTTAAAAGAGTATTGAAAAAAGTCTCATAGCGATCTAACAATAAGTCAAATCTCTTGATTCCAGCTTGTTAAATGTGAATATGGTTCTAGTTTCTTCTCTCCTCTGTGACAGTAAACTGAATGTCTTTGAGTTGTGGACAAAACAAGACATTTGAGGACGTCTTCTTGGGCTTTAGGGAAACACTGATCCACATTTTCGGACATTTTAGAGACCAATTTTAGAGAGCAAACAACTAATCGAGAAAATATTCCACAGACTTATCGACAATGAAAATAAACAAACTTAAAAAAAAAAGAAAGGGCATCTGTTAGAGATGGCCTGATACCACCTTTTGCTTCCCGATACCGATTCTGATACCTGAACTTGCGTATCGGCCGATACCGAGTACCGATCCAATACCAGTGTGTCATATATTTTATTATGTTTTAACAGCTGTATACTACTATCCCTGTATGGATGTGATATGATTTCTATCTTTGTTGTCGGTCTGGCTCAGGTTAAACTCTTTGTGAAACATGAACTAACACAAACAATGAACGCCCCAGAACTTTCTTTTATTCTGCAGTTTGACAGTCAGTTATAACGGAAAAAGAACATACATAAACTACTTTAACGTAGATTTTCTTTAGGGCTTTATTACGTGGTATCGGATCAGTACATAAACTCCAGTACTTCCCGATACCAGCGTTTTAGGCAGTTCCGATACTGGTATCGGTATCGGAACATCTCTAGCATCTGCAGACCCTTTTCACTGCTTGTACGTAGATTTGCAATACAGGTGATTCTCTGATGGCCAAATATTTTTTATTGTTTGCCTGTATTTGATAGTGGCAATACCAAGGTGACAGGAAAAGGGGGGGTTAATAGGAAAGATGACATGCAACGAAGATCCCCTGCCAGCCTCAAACCAAGGGCGTTGCATTACATGGTCATTGGTTCCACCGGCCTGCTCCCAGGCTGTCACAATCTGACATTGACCAACTATTTCACCCTCTGCAGGCTGCGTTCTAGTTAACCCCTGAAAGTTGGCAGTTCGGATACAACTCCTCTCCAACTATCTTGGCCATGAGCTTTCACCACTGGCTAAAGAGCCAGGCTACTTCAAACAAGCCGATTGTGGTTTTCCTATAGGCGAGCCAAAACGTCACAGCCCAATGCCAGGGAGATAGCAATCAGTAGCTGGATTAAAGAAGGCCACCGCAGGGTAATAAAGCTGATGCTACAAGCACTTCTGCGGCACGCTGTCTTCAGAGGTTTGAAGTCCCAGTTGACTCATCTCTTCTCCAGCCTGAGGGGCGTGGTTCCAGCTGTGGTGTGTTAAAGATGGGGGAGTAAAATCACACATTTTTATCACAATACAATATTATATCCATTCTTTGGACATAGATACAATATTTACTGATATCACAAAGTCTGCCACGATATGATTTAAAGTCATTCAATTCGGGGGGCGTGCGACCAATACGAGACAACGTAAGCCGGTTCAATCCCCAGACCGACAGGATCAAATCCGGGTGGGGGAAAGTGAAAGAACAGCGCTTGTCCCTCCCTCATCACCACCAGCACTGAGGTGCCCTTGAGCAAGGCCCTTAACCCCAACGGCTCCAGTGGAGCTGCTCAGTGGCCAGCAGATCAGACCGTGGTCGTACTGGGCATCTTCCAGGTACGAATGTGGAACTGTCAACGTGACAGGTCGTCGTTGCAAATGAGAATTTGTTCTCAAATCGACTTACCTGGATAAATAAAGTAAAAATAAAAAATAAAATGTATATGAAAAAACAAACTACTCTTTTTAATGCAAAAGAATAGCTATAAAGTGGGAATTTCAAAATAAAGGCGCACCTTAAAAGATGACGATACGTATCGACATTTCCACTCTGTATCGATAACACTGGATCGTTGAGGACTGAATCAATATATATCCAGATCCATGTATCGTTACACCCCTGATTAAAGACGACGCCATAACCCAGGATGCAAAACATACGTGCCTTAGTGGCAGTAGTGTTAACACCTGTAAGAGCAGAGGAAGGCTGAGAATGTTGACAAGCAGGACCTGTGTAGCCTTGGAGACGCCACTGGTGAGGGCTTTCTGCTAAAGGACCAGAGGCACATGTAAACACATTCATAACTCAAGTTGAAACCACATATATGTCACTGCCTTGGCATTAAAACCTCAAAGGGTACCTTTACCAGTACTGGAATTACTTAGACTACTACAGCTGGTATGTCCTCAATTTGTATTCCGGCACATAATCCCCCCCCCCCCCCCCAACAGACGGTCACATCTAAAAGCACAGCTCGGTGAAACACAGAGCAGCAGCATTTTGAGACATTTATAATTCAGTCCCCCTAGCCACATCCTGGTTATTAACCCTGTCTAGAAAAAGAGCACTGAGCCAATATCAGAGCTGCCAGAAGCAGTCAGCAAACAATGGCGTAGCCCGAGTCTAAAGTCCTCATTGTTACTGCCGCTACTGGCCTCGTTACCTACACTTCTGTCTAATGGGATTACTTGCTGAAAATGTAATTACAGTGGAAATGCATTGTTAAAGTCTTAATAAGTGCTCTGTCACGTTCCTGCTGCCTGGTGGCTTGGTCATGATACTTGCCCAGGCTAAGCCACTCAGGAGAGACAGTAACACACAGTCCCAAGGTTATTCTGCAGCATCCACATGATTCTTATTGTGCGGTGCATGGCATCTTATTGGAGTACAGGGGAAAGGGGTTACGGTTAACAGAAGGTCTGCTGATCCCGGACAGCCCCGACTCTCTGTTTCCTCGCATCCCAGGCTACTGTATGCAAACAGAAGATGTGCGTGTGACAGCAAAGCATAGGGGAATGACCTGATCTTTTATGTGCAAAGCTGACACGAAAGTAATGGAGGCATGAATAATTCACCCGCACTACGCTGGCAAACCAAGCTAGTTAAGACACCCATTACACCTCCTCTGGAAACTTTGTCTCCCTCCCCTTTCTGGAAAGAGACCAACAGGACTTTTAAGTGAGGCACAGCTGAGTAATACGGGCCTCCTGCAAACATCAAAACAGCATCACCAAGGCCTGCAACAGGGACGCTGCCTGTTAGATGTCTTTACTATGTGCAGTGTGGTCAGCTTCACCACTGGCTGGCACAGCTGTCGGGGCTTCAGTCCTGATAAAAGGGTCGGTCCACACCCTAGATTGGTCTTAAAACGGATACAAATATGAGCTAAGTGAGTCAGTCACCCCGGACAAGAGCATCTGCAAACAAATGCATCACCATAATAATTACCCTCCCCACCCGGAGAGACGGCCCAGTGCTCGGCCAACTGCCTGCTCTGATTGGTCGAACAGCTGGTTACCAGGAGAGAAAACACAGAGGGATTACCCAGGAGGCCTGTGCTGCTGCGTATGGGCACAGTAAGCGTTGTACTTCTCAAAGCAGATGCACCAGCAGAGGCTACAAGGCTCTGCCCTGCACCACTTGCTCCTTCACAATGTGCACTGGTATTTTGGCACTATGACTGGCACTCTGAACTTGGGCTGGGCCACATCATGCCTGAGGGGCACAAACAGTACGCCTGCTGTTAGTTAAAGGCCTAAAGTCAGTGTCATCAAAACTATTTAAGAAGTCACCACAGCTACAACAGTCTTCTGTTTTGCATGACAAAAAAATAATCCAGAGAGGATGTGATTCATATCCACTCAGTCGAAACTTGCAACCATGTGAATGCAATTCAGTTCAGAAGTCAATTAGTTTATATTGCCTTGTGAACTCTTTTAAAGCATAGGTGAGCAAAGACACAAAGTCCACAAAGAGAACGATAATAAGCCATTTAGGAAACTTAATGTTTAACCATGATTTTTCACTCCAATGATACGCCATTGCCTTTTGCACATTTAGCATGTACAGACTTGGGATGTCAGCCCAGCTTTTATTCTGTTGTTATGCTTCTTAATTACTATGGTCTAAGGATTTGTAATCCTACCATACAGATATAGCGTAGAGGCACGCAATGCTATGAACATAAGTTGGGTAAACGGTGCCTATTTAAGATGCCGTTTAAGGCGTATAATGAGAGGGCATTAAGTGCACACCATTTTCAAACTGACCTCTGGGCAAATTCTTCATTGATTCAGTAAAATGGAGGTAACATGGCACTGTATTAGTAAAGGCATTTCCTTCTTTTGTCATAGTGGAAATTGTGCAAATGCCATTATCCTTATCAAGTGCTGGATCTGTATCACTAAAGGGCTAATTAACCCAAAGAAAACAACCTTTGCTTTAATTCCAACCTGAACCTCCTCAATAGAAGAAAACAGATTAGGTATTTACTCAATATTTTGAACATGTAGGGCTATTAACTGAGTGTCCAGTCACTGAAGGCCAACAGACTACAACTGGCCTGTATATAACTTGATTTGCACTGCCAATGACTAATTCTTTTGACGTTACCATTGTCTGTGTTTCCTATTCCGTAATGGAAACTTACTGTCCTACTGTTATTTTCAATAACAGCTCATTTAATTTAGTCTACAAAGGGTTGGTTATGTAGCCACCTGGTCAGCTAGCTAATGTTAGCTTTAATTAAGCAGCAGTATTAAAACTAGCCAGCTAGCCAAGCCAGCTAATCTGTCAACTACCAGCTGGCCTAGCCTGCTAGCCAACAGTCTGTTAGCCACAGCTAAATCAAAGCTGGTTTACGGTTTAGGCTGACGCGAACCTTTCATAATTAATAGCTTTATCGTTACAGATGCACAGCTACTTGATAAATAATGTCATGATAATAGTGCAGTGAATAGCGTGCAGGGGTTGCAGGCTAACGCTGGCGACATTTTAACCTGTGCCAGTCAATGTGTTTGTGGCTTTGTTGAATGACAGCTCCCTAACCATGACAGGGACATTTTCGCCAACAGCAACTGGACTGGTTTTTCGAAGTGTTAAATTGAATGGTGCGGTCCACTATCGATTGGAGCCCGTATAAGTAAAGTTAAGTGTAACTGACTATTTAGGTTGCGCCAGAAGTTGGATTTAGCTGAGGGCATGCGGATAAACGTAACGGTGAACAGGTCGCCAAATATTTTTTCTTAGGATGGAGAAGACATTAGGAAGGCATGACCCGCCTCTGATTGGCTAGCAACTTTAACGTTACTCGTTGTCTTCTTTGGTTTGGTCTCTAGGCAAGAGGAGAGGGATTGGCTAGGATTAGGGTAACAATTTCAGGGTAAACCAATCAGAGGCAGAGTACAGCGGCATATGCCTTCGCCATCCTGGGAAAAGAAAATACTCGCTAACAGGTCAACCAGCCCTTGCTAACGTTAGCTGACATGCTAAGGTGCTAGCTAACTACCGTAGCTACAAGACAATCAAAAATGGCGTACTGCTGACTGTGCCAAATGGGTAGCTAAAGCCCTTCAACAAAAAATAACTCACCCCAATAATAACGTTTTCTTCCCCTTGAAACTTGGGAATGTATTTGTCGCCTCTGACCACCTCGGAGTTGTTCAGGGGCCTAAAACGGCACATCACTTTGATGGTGCACTCCGCCGGGTCGGCCATCTTCCACGGTTTACGAATGGAAATTCACCAATAAAATCAAGGTATATCCTGGCTCCCAGGAGCGGCCGTGGGGGGCGAAAAGGGAGGCCGAGCCCCTCTATCCCAATCTCAGGTTCTGGAAAGGGCGATAATCTGTCGGGCACTCAACAAAAATCCTTGTTTTCCTCTCAAACACTTCCCCTCCAGTTAGGAAGCCATGATACCGGTGGATCAGCGGCTGGCCACCTCGCCCCTCCTGCTGCTGTGGATGTGGATCACAATGACGTCACCTCGGCGCTCCCCTCCTCACTGTCTTTCTGTTATTGTTCCCAGACTCATGATGGAGGTTTTTTCATTTCATATCACACAATATATTCAAACGTTTAGGTGGATTAAAGATTGTAATGGGATTTGATAACACAGTTTCTAAATTGCAGGTAAAACTGTCAAAGTCCCATCAGCAGGCTTTTACTGTCTTGAAAATTGTATTTTGTTTACTACTTTTCACCATACCATATAGCCTAACATAGGTTATAAGAGGAAGACTTATATTTTATATAACTATAATAAGTTTTTACCCCCAAGGTTAACCTTTTTGGAATTCATAATTTGGAATGCCCTTTCCAGTTCTGAACAGAGATATTCGCTTTGAAATCTTACATAATATTTACCCATGTAACACAATCATTTCCTAATTTGTTGACATAGATGTTAAATTCAATCTTTGTGGAGCTGAGCCAGAAACAGTTATGCATTGTTTTGTCGCTGCTTGTCTTCATCTGTGTTTTGGAGAGACATAGAGAACTGTTTATAACAAGAATGGACACTCTATAACAATTATGACTAAAGATATTATCATTAAAAAAAAAAGTGGTAATGAACCGTTGAGTTACATGACAAGTCTTATACTTGTAGTTGGTTAAGTTCATATACATAAGGCAAGATTCTCAAAGTCCTTCCCAAATCATAACTTTTTTTGGGTTGCATTCAATTTGTACATCGATACATTAACCCTTATGACAAACAAATAAAGTGAATGCACACTTATATTTTAAAGAATACTTTTCTGTAGCCCCTGAGTAAGTTATATTGATGTCATTGTTTATTTATTGTGTTTAATTCCATTATGTTTTATATTACTGTAAATTTACTTTTCATAAATCATTTGATATCTTTTTTTCACACCGGAATCTGTAATTGTAGGCTAAGAATGTCCATGACCTGTTGAATGTCTGTCATTTTGCAGTGTTTATCAAAGTGTTTTTGTTGTTCTAATAAAGTATATTTACCAAAATACAATTTTGAGGTACCTTGTACCCTACTTGAGTATTTCCATTTCATGCTACTCCACTACATTTGAGAGGAAAATATTGTAAATTACTTTCAACCCTGAGCGTAAAATATAATAGAGTGGTTCAATTTTGGGTAGAAATGTGGAAAATGTGATTGTAATCATTCATCATATTTTAAACCTGTATAACCCCAAATGCCCATTTGAAGGTCTATCAATACATAAAGCATGATGTGTGTACAGGCTTTGTTATATATGTTTTTTCAGAAAGGCAAATATGTTGTTGTTTTTTTATTACAGGGAAAATGTGTGTGAAATGAAACAATATTTTCCATTTGAAGTTCAGCCATAAAAAAACACCTTCTTAGAATGGAATGTTTCACTGAATATACACTACCGGTCAAAAGTTTGGGGTCACTTAGAAATGTCCATTCCACTCCATTCCAGACAGAATACCAGCTGAGATCAGTTGCATTGTTTTTTTAATCAGGGCAGCAGTTTTCAGATTACATTATGTTCTTACATAATTTGCAAAAGGGTTGTCGACTGTTGTAGACAGAAGTGGAGGATCTTTAACCTTTAAATCTTTGTGTTGTCTTCCCTTCAACCTTGAAAAAACACTTTTTTTTCCTGAAGTTTTTGACGCCTTTTTTTTACAGTTTGTTTTTGCTTTTTCCAACGTTTTACATTTTAAAATTTTTCGTCTACACATTTTCAGCGCTTATTTCTATGTCCCATATTTTCTGATATAAAACAAAAATTTAAAACGGGTCAATGTGACCCGAAGTCAACATGCAATATTTACATTGCCCATTATCAGCAACCATTCATCCAATGTTCCAAAGGCACATTCTGTTTACTACTCTGATATCATTTTAAAAGGCTAACTGAGGAAACATTAGAGAACCCTTTTGCAATTATGTAAACACATAATGTAATCTGAAAACTGCTGCCCTGGTTAAAAAAAAGCAATGCAACTGATCTCAGCTAGTATTCTGTCTGGAATGGACCCTAAACATTTGACCGGTAGTATAAGTGTGATAAAGCTTCAATGAAACAGTGACACAATCAGAGTATGATGTCACACAGGGTGGAAGACATGTTTTATGTGAGGGAATTAGTATGAACCCTGGAGCTATTGTTATATGCCCAAAAGAGGATATTACTGTAGCCTGAGACTCAGCTGTCTTTAAGAGAGGGAGCCGCAGCTGTGACACCTCCTCTTAAATAAATTGCATCATGTCTGACCTCACTCAACAGATGCCGTAATGGAGCAAAAGCCACGGCAAACCACGAGTGGCTGAACACATTTCCTTGCCACTCCCTGAAACAGTGAGGGATATCCTTTTTCACGTTGCAGTGCTTAGCTAATCCAAATACCAGTTCTACTGGCCTTCTACTGGGAGAGAAAGGGTGTGGTGCTTTGGTGTGAGCTAACAGGTTAGTCTGCTTGTCCCAAAGCCCACACTGTATACTGTTCATCATCTATGGGACTGGTAGAATAAATGGGAGGGCTATTCAGTAATATGAGCTGGTTTTGTACTCTTTATAACATATTCTGATATTTTGCTTTAGAAAGAGAAAGCAGGCTGAGGTGTTCATTTATAATACTGAGTTACATATTTATTAGTCTCGCATTGCCAGACCTATCTCCACAGCGCTGTGGAGTATAATAGGAGACCCTCCACCCCAACTGTGTACCGAAGGGCTCAGCGTCCAACTAAGCCTATTTCAATCAGGAGAGAGTTGTTTGCAGATATGCAAAATGTTTAATGTACAAGAGCATGTACTGTGTATTGGAGATTGAACTCCATCGTTATATTAATACATTTGATATATTAATACATTTAATATAGGGGTAGGGAACCATGATGTAACCCCCCGATGGAATCCAGACACCGGTGGCAGCGGAGAAGGGCCGGAAGACCAGACCGAGGAGGCACTGGAGCGACAGCCGGAGAATCACTAGGATGGGAGGTGGAAGGGGAGGAGGAGGGATGACGCCTTCCTGAAATGACAGCTGATAGCACAGGGAGAGAAGCAGCTTTTAAAACAGTGTTGTGACGCTGTGATTGGCCTACGGAATCCTTGGCCATTCTTGATTGGTTTATCAGAAGGTGAACGCCTCCAGTGCTGATTCGCTTTAGGAGAGACTGATTATTTGTTAGGTCTTCCTGAAAAAATTTGCGCTGAGCTACATTTCAATCAGGAGAGACTTGTTTGCAGATATGCAGAATGTTTAATGTACAAGAGCATGTACTGTACACTGTATTGGAGATTGAACATCGTTATATTAATACATTTGATATATTAATACATTTACTATAGGGGTAGGGAACCATGATGTAACCCCCAAAACGTGACTGAATTTGGAACATGAAGGAATAGAACACGTGAAAATTAAATACGATTTTAAATTTATAAAATACGTAGCTTACCTCCGTGTGGCACTGATCTGAAACAGAAAAGCAAATGCAGCGATTCGTATCCGAAACAGCATGCAAAATACTGCCCGTATTTTGGTCATCGGCGACTCAGGCCGGCATACTCGGCATTCCTGCCGGTGCGGCGACTCAGGCCGGTAAAACGCGGCATCTCCGCCGGTACAACCCGTTCTCATTCCGAACTCATAAAATAAGGACGTTTGGACAGTGGCCGTCAGCGTCTTATGCAACGTAAAAGGCGTCCTTCAGCGTGTTTGTGTAACGCACCGGGGAGAGCAGCAGTTAGATAGGATTTAGCGAGTAGTATGTAAGGGCGAATTTCCGCGGGCGGTTGGTTGGGGGGGTGGATGGGTCAAACACAGGACTTTCACCCAGGAGAGCGGGGTTTGCGTCCCGTTTGTCACGCTTGTTATAGTCGTTTTTTTTCTTTCCTCCCACCTGTCACAGAACCGTACGCCCACCCACGACCCTTTCCTAAATCCAACCAACCCGTTCTTCCCGCGTGTAACGGAACCGTACGCCCACCCACGACCCTTTCCTAAACCCAACCGTCCCGTAGTTCCCGCGTGTCACGGAACCGTAAGCCCACCCACGACCTTTTCCTTAACATAACTGCGTCAAAAGGGACGGCAATAGTCCCGACCAAGCGCATTTACTTATAGCGCTAAATGGACGGCAATAGTCCCGACCAAACACGTTTACTTAAAGCGCTAAAGGGATGGCAATAGTCCCGACCAAGCAAGTTTACTTAAAGCGCTAAAGGGACGGCAATAGTCCCGACCAAGCGTGTTTACTTAAAGCGCTAAAGGGACGGCAATAGTCCCGACCAAGCGCGTTTACATAAAACGCTAAAGGAGACCTTTAGCGTCAATAAGAACGACAAAGGCACCTGACCAAACGTCCCTATTTTACGAGATGGGTGTGAGAATGTGTTGGCCGGTACGGCAACTCAGGCCGGCATACACGGCATCTCCGCCGGTACGGAAACTCAGGCTGGTACATAGAATGAAACACAGCTTCCGTATTTGTTTTTAATTAAATCTATTGATTAGGCTATCTTTTTTAAGTACGATATGAACAGGATATTTCCGTCGAAGTGAACGGCTAAACTGAAGAATTACACCTCCACCAGTTATATGCTGTTACGGCAACTCGGCCGGTAAACATGAAGGAAAACAAGGCATCTCCGCTTTTTACGGCAATGTAACCGTAAACATAAACCATCTTCTTTTACTATTACACTTATATCTCTAGTTCGACATGAACGGGATTGCTCCGTGGATGTGAGACATGCCACCCGTGGTCCAATGAAAACACCGCCACAGGTTATAACAAGCTTACCGGATTACGGCTTTAGGGATCGTTGATTGGTGAGGACGATGTCGACGTTGGGACGAATGTATGAAGAGTAAGCTGAAGAAGACCACCGAACCAGCCTTTGCAGCGAGGTCCGAGACATTCCTTGATTGGCCGCCGTGGTTGCAGCCCCTATCCTGAATGAATGCCCTGAATAATGCTGCGGTAAAATGCCAGATTTGAAGAGAACTGCTTCCAGATGTTGCCTAAACCACCCTTTAGACAAGGGACAATCCCCCAAAATAATGAACAGAGGCGCGAGGGAGTTAGTAGAAGGCCTTACTGTAAGATAGTTCAACATGGATTTATATGGTCAAAATAGTGTATCTGTACGGGCGACAATAACTAAGCCAGCTCCTCCGCGTTTAGAATGCTTAAGTTGTAAGCAGTAGTGATTAGCGTGAAAGGCCAGATCAGAGAAAGTAATGTCACTATCGGGGTTGAAGGATTTAAAAGGAGTAGCAAATGATATGATATGGAGACGGCGGAAGAATGGGACGCAGCGATGCTGCGAATGCGCATCAATTTATCGAGCGGGAGTGACGCTTTCATGCTTACAGAATCTAAAGTAATGCCGAGAAACTCCGGGCAGGTGGCGGGACCAAAGGTTTTCGCCTCGGACAGGGGGACGCCGAGGGACCCAAAACAGCGCCGCAGTTTGCCCAGGGACGCGCTGGAGCCATCTTGGGGGGGGGGGGGGGGGGGTCTACAAGAAGAAAGTTGTCCAGCAAGTGAAGCACCGAGGGCACCCTCAGCCTGTTAAGCAAGATCCAACACAGGGCCTCGGAAACGTGGTTAAAAATGCACGGGCTGCTACGGCATCCGAAGGTTAAACGCACCCTGAAATAGAACTTAGAGTCCCACCTAACACCGAAGAGGGGCCACTGCGAAGGATGAATGGGCACTACTTTAAATGCGTCGGTGATGTCCGCCTTGGAGAGCCAAGCGCCAACCCCCGCCAGCTTGATCAATCTAATGGCGTTATCCACGGTGGCATAATGCAGAGAAAAAGGGATGGGCGGAATAAGACTATTGATGCTCGCGACAGGCCTGTTGTGCGGCGCTGATAAATCAAAGATTAGGCGTTTCTTCCCAGAATACTTCCTAGTAGCCACGCCGATGGGACTGATGCGAAACACGGCGAACTGAGACAAGCTAAAAGGTCCGATGACATACCCCTTATCGACCTCCAACGCCAGCAGCTGGGAAACGGTAGCGGGGTCGGAGACCGCAGAAAGGAGATTCCTAGCAACGAACGAGACGGAAGGAACATCGAGCACGCCCACTCTAAAACCCTGAGAATGTCCGGAGAGCAGGTGATCCACAAACACAGAGTCAGGATGAAAAGCCAATTCATTTGCAAAATTACGAAGATTTAATGGAGTGGATGGATGAACCGCCAGGGGCAGACTGAACGGGGGTGTGCATCCCGGCAAGTGCTACAGACATGGAGAAAGGATGTCATGGCTTCCGTCGCCATACCCCGCTCTTCACCCCAGAGTCTTCGCTCCCTTCTGTTCCTGAGCTGACGTACAACCCTTCTTTTCCCGAGCTGACGTGCAACCCTTCTGTTCCCGAGCTGACGTGCAACCCTTCTGTTCCCGGGATGGCGTGCAGCTCTCCTGACCCCGAGCTGGCGTGCAGCTCTCCTGACCCTGGGCTGACGTGCAGCTCTCCTGACCCCTTGACCGCAGTCCTGTTTCTGTTCCAGCTTTTGACATTAGTAAGCACATTGCTTTAGTCCCTCCATTTCGTGAGTCCGAGGTTGACTCATATTTTAGCGCTTTCGAGCGGATAGCTGCTGCCCTAAGTTGGCCCAAAGAGTTCTGATCCCTTCTCCTCCAGTGTAAATTAGTGGGGAAAGCTCAAGAAGTATGTGCCAGTCTGTCTATTGAGGATAGTCTTGATTATAAGATCTTGAAAAGAACTGTGTTGCAGGCCTACGAGCTGGTCCCCGAAGCATATCGACAAAGATTTTGAAACAGTGAGAAAACTGCTAACCAGACGTATGTTGAGTTTGTGCGTGACAAGAGAGTTTTGTTTGATAAATGGTGCCAATGGTGTAATGTTAAAACTATGGCGGAAATCAGAGAGCTAATTTTGCTCGAGGAAAGTGTTTGCCGGAACGAATTGTGGTCTATTTGAATGAACAAAAAGAATCATCGGTAACAAAAGCGGCTGTGCTGGCTGATGAATTCATTTTGACTCATAAAAGCGTATTTTCTATGCCAGCGCCACGTGTTACACATGTAATGCCTGAGCGTAGAAATCGGTCACCAAAGATGATGCGTAAAAGCACTTCACCAGCTGCGGGTGAGGGCCACGAGTGTTTTTATTGCCATGAGCCAGGCCATTTGATTGCTGTCTGTCTGTCCGGCTCTTAGAAAAAAAGGATTTCACAAAAGCGCTAAACCTCCTGCAGGTGTGGGTTTCATAAACGCCGTGTCCCCGCCTGTAAAACACACTGAGCTTTTACCTGAAGAGGTGGAGGTTGACCCTCGTTTTAAGACGTTCGTTTCTCACGGGTTTGTTTCTGTAACCGGTGAGGAATCAGATAAAGTGCCAGTAACTATTCTTCGAGATACAGCCGCCTATCATTCATTCATGCTGGCTAGTGTTTTGCCTCTCTCAAACGAAACTTCATGTTCTTCTGATTTGATAGTGTGGGGAATTAAAATGAGTGAACGTAACACCCCACTTCACATGATTCACTTACATTCAGCGCTTGTGTCGGACATGTGAAGGTTGCTGTGCTCGCACAGTTCCCGATTAGTGGCATTTCGTTTATTTTGGGTAACGATTTGGCCGGAGGAAAGGTGTTTCCTCTGTCCGAAGTAGTTAGTGATCCCATTTCAGTTGCGTCTGTTTGCTGTCCTGCCTCTGTATCTTCTGCTGTGTCTGTGCCAAATCTGTTTCCTGTGTGCGCAATTACGCGCGCACAGGCTCGTAAAGTGGGTGAAGTTGTGGATTTGTCTGAGTCGTTTATGGCTACATTAGATGAGGGTGAGCCCTCCTTTCCAGTGACCCAGATTACTGAGTGTGAAAAGGTATCAAAATGTGTCAATGAGTTTGATCTCTTTCCTGCTGACACAGACCTGAGTTTAAACGTGACCTGAGAAATGTTGATTGAGGCTCAGATAAATGATCCGTCTCTAACTTTGTGTCTGTCCTCTGTTGCAGCCGCCGAGGAAGACAGCAAGCCTGGTGTGTTTTTTCTGGACAACGGTGTCTTGATGAGACTGTGGAGTCCCGACTCCAGTGAGATACACGTTGTAAATCAGGTGGTTGTGCCAAAAGACTATTGAGCGCAAATTTTGAGTCTTGCACATGACTCCAGCTTAGCTGGTCACCTGGGTGTTAAAAAAACGTACCATCGTGTGTTGCGAAATTTCTTTTGGCCAGGATTAAAAACTGACGTAGTGAAGTATTGCCGCACCTGTCACACATGTCAAGTTGTAGGAAAGCCCAATCAACCTGTTCCTCCGGCCCTGCTGCACCCGATCCCCGTGCTTGGGGAGCCGTTTGAACGAGTGTTGATAGATTGTGTGGGTCCGTTACCAAAAACTAAATCCGGACATCAGTATATTTTGACTGTGATGTGCGACGCGACGCGGTATCCTGAGGCCATCCCACTGCGCACTCTCACAGCAAAATCAGTTGTGAAAGCTCTCATTAAATTCTTTTCAACTTTTGGTTTGCCTAAAACTATACAGAGTGACCAAGGCACAAATTTCATGTCCAAACTGTTTGCACAGGTAATGAGTCCCAAGGTGCACTTGAGAGGTTCCACCAAACGTTAAAGTCCATGTTGCGTAAATATTGTCTCGAGTCTAATAGAGAGTGGGATGAGGGCCTCCCTCTTCTGTTATTTGCAGTGTGTGAAACTCCTCAGGAGTCTTTAGGTTTTAGTCCTTGTGATTTGGTCTTTGGCCATACTGTGCGCGGTCCCCTTCGGCTCCTTAAAGAGAAGTGGTTGTCTGAGTCGCCGAAAACTGAGCATAATGTGCTGGATTATGTCAGTTCTTTTCGTGAGCGTCTCAACTATGTGTGTCAGTTAGCTCGTGATAACTTGGCACAAAGCCAAACTAAAATGAAGCGTCGTTATGACAAAAAGTCTGTGTTCCGTGTGTTCCAACCAGGTGAAAAAGTTTTGGTGCTGCTTCCGTTACTTGGATCCAGTTTGCAATCTCGGTTTTCGGGTCCATACACGGTGGAGAGGAAAATTAGTGACACAGACTATGTTATTCAAACTCCAGATCGGAAAAGAAAATCTAGAGTATGCCATATTAACATGTTGAAACGTTACTTTCCAGGGTGAGTGATTCCCCGCCATCTCCTGTTGCGCCCGTGTTGTCCGTGTCCGCTGCTCCTCCTCAGTACAACCTTGCTGATGATGGGTTGGCAGAGAAAAGTGGTTTGATGCCGGCCGCTCGTTTGAGAAATTCAGAAGTACTGAGTAACTTGGAGGGCTTTTTGTCCCATCTGTCTGACTCAGCCCGTGCGGATATTAGAGATTTGATTGAGGATAACTTGTTGCTTTTCTCTGACCATCCTAGTCAAACAACTGTTCTGTACCATGATATTGACGTGGAGGGCCACAAACCTATTAAGCAACATGCATATAGAGTAAATCCGACAAAAAGGGCTATGATGCAGCAGGAAGTGAGTTATCTGGTTGAGCATGGATTAGCTGTTCCCAGTATTAGTGCGTGGAGCTCACCCTGTGTTTTGGTTCCGAAACCTGACAATACCTCTCGTTTTTGTAACGATTACCGAAAAGTAAATTCAGTTACTAAACCCGTTTCATTTCCGCTCCCCAGGATGGAGGATTGCATAGATTGTGTAGGCTCCGCCAAATATGTGACAAAGCTGGACCTGTTAAAAGGTTACTGGCAAGTTCCTTTAACACCTCAGAGATATCAGCTTTTGTCACACCCGACACTTTCCTCCAGTATACCGTTATGCCATTCGGGTTGCGTAATGCACCCGCTACTTTCCAAAGGTTAATGCGTAGCGTGTTATCTGGCGTCAAAAAATTGCGAAGCTTATTTAGGTGATGTCGTTGCTTACTCCTTCACCTGGTCCGACCATCTCCATATATTTTCCCTTATTTTCAGCCGTCTCCGCGAGGCCTCCCTCACTCTTAACCTCGCAAAATGTGACTTTGGTAGGGCCACTGTTACTTATTTGGGTAAACAGGTAGGTCAGGGGAAGGTGCGTCCTTTGGCCGTCCTTGGAATGTGTGGGTATTATCGTGGTTTTTGTCGAAACTTTTCTGATGTGGTGGCTCCTCTCACAGGCCTTGTAAGTCCGTTAAAACCATTTGTTTGGTCCCTCGCTTGCCAGGCTGCCTTCGAGTCTGCTAAGGCACTACTGTGTAGTGCACCTGTTCTTGCTGCGCCTTGCTTTACGCGACCCTTCAAGTTAGAGGTTGACGCCAGCGCGTGCGGCGCAGGTGCTGTGCTCTTGCAGGAGGACAATCAAGCTATTGACCATTCTGTTTGTTACTTTTCAAGGAAGTTTAATAAGCATCAGCTTAATTATAGCACTATCGAGAAGGAAGCACTCGCCCTCCTGTTCGCCTTGCAGTATTTTGAGGTTTATCTTGGGTCTAGCTCACAGCCTGTACAAGTGTTTACTGACCACAACCCATTAGTACTTCTCGCACATATGCGCAATTCTAACCAGCGGCTTATGCGCTGGTCTCTCCTTCCTCAGCCTCCCTGGTAAAGTCTACTCCAAGGTGCTGGAAAGGAGGGTTCGGTCGATTGTCGAACCTCAGGTTGAAGAGGAACAATGCGGATTCCGTCCTGGTCGTGGAACAACGGACCAGCTCTTTACTCTCGCAAAGATCCTGGAGGGAGCCTGGGAGTATGCCCAACTGGTCTACATGTACTTTGTGGATCTGGAGAAGGCGTATGACCAGGTCCCCCGGTAGATACTGTGGGAGGTGGGTCTGAGTGGAGGGGGTCCCTTCTCAGGGCCATCCAATCTCTGTATGACCAAAGCGAGAGCTGTGTCCGGGTTCTCGGCAGTAAGTCGGACTCGTTTCAGGTGAGAGTTGGCCTCCACCAGCGCTGCACTTTGTCACCAATCCTGTTTGTAGTATTTATGGACAGGATATCGAGGCGTAGTCGGGGTGGAGAGGGGTTGCAGTTCGGTGGGCTGGGGATCTCATCGCTGCTATTTGCAGATGATGTGGTCCTGATGGGATCATCGGCCTGTGACCTTCAGCACTCACTGGATTGGTTCGCAGACGAGTGTGAAGCAGCTGGGATGAGGATCAGCACCTCTAAATCGGAGGCCATGGTTCTCAGCAGGAAACTGATGGAGTGCCTAGGGAATGAGTCCTTACCCCAAGTGAAGGAGTTCATGTACCTTGGGGTCTTGTTCGCGAGTGAGGGGACAATGGAGCGGGAGATTCAGATTCAGAGGTCAATTTTCGTTCCTACCCTCACCTATGGTCATGAAGGCTGGGTCATGACCGAAAGAACAAGATCCAGGGTACAAGCGGCCGAAATGGGTTTCCTCAGGAGGGTGGCTGGCGTCTCCCTTAGAGATAGGGTGAGAAGCTCAGTCATCTGTGAGGAGCTTCGAGTAGAGCCGCTGCTCCTTCGTGTCGAAAGGAGCCAGTTGAGGTGGTTCGGGCATCTGGTAAGGATGCCCCCTGGGCGCCTCCCTAGGGAGGTGTTCCAGGCACTTCCAGCTGGAAGACCCAGGACTAGGTGGAGGGATTATATCTCCAACCTGGCCTGGGATCCCCCCAGTCGGAGCTGGTTAATGTGGCTCGGGAAAGGGAAGTTTGGTGTCCCCTGCTGGAGCTGCTACCCCCGCGACCCGATACCGGATAAGCGGACGAAGATGGATGGATGAATGGATGATGATTATTTATCAAAAATCTCATTGTGTAAATATTTTGTGGAAGCACCAACTGTCAACTAGGCATGGGCCGGTTACCGGTTTCAAGGTACACCGAAGTTTGAAAAAGTCACGGTTTCAAAACCACTACAATTTTCTGTCATACCGTTGAGCGGTATACCGTTGAGGTATGAGCTGGTTTTTTTATGAGTCGTCAAGGACAGAAAGTGCAGTTTAGAAATCCGTCTCCCTGCCAGTGTGCAGTGTGTTTCAAAATAAAATACATTGTGTTCAGTGGAAAAAAAGTTGTTTTTTATCCAGACATTTCAAAAATAATAAATTTATAGCTATCATTGCAATAACGTAATACCGTGAAACCATGATATTTTTGCTGAAGGTTATCATACCGTCAGAATCTCCTACCGGCCCATGCCTACTGTCAACCCTACAATATTGCAGCAATAGAGGTATTTGGTCAAAACTATTCTGATATTTTATTTTCTCCATTTCGCCCAGCTCTGAGTACAGTAAAGTGAGCACTATTGTGCTGGGGACAAGAGATTTAGATAAATACAGATACACCACACAGTATAGTGACATCCCAAGGCTGGTGTTAGACCTTACAGAAGAGGTTTGTTCAGTTTCCATTGTCACTGTCCAACTGTCTATGTTGAGGTTTTTATGGTATTATTGGTTTACTGTGTATTTTTCTCACATTGTACATGATCTACAACTGTTCTTTGAACACTGACCTGTCTGAAGGTTCCTGCTGTCAAACACATCTGTCCAGCTGCCCACGATGGCACCATGAGAACAGAGGAGAGGGCCATGGTCCATCCTAGAGCGTACGCCCAGTCAGGGTAAACGTACCAGTCGCTGATCCTTAGGTGTTGGTAATCAACCAGGTACAGGATAAAGGAACTCTGGGAAGGTGCAGAGAGTTACGTTTTTTAGGGGGGGTGGGAATTGAGTAAAGAGTTTATCTTATAAAGAACTATTAGTACAGAGACCATTTCCTATGGCTTTAGTTATTCTGCATGAATATGTCACGCATTGTTGCTGAAAGAAAACAGGAAAACTGGAGAAAAGCAAGACTAGTCTACTTTTGCTGGACTATGAACACACTAGACTGGTAATGAACACTTTGCAACATTGTCCAGAGCACAGGTTGTATATATTAATGTTAACAGTCTATGGTCCAGAGATATATATGTATATATATATCTCTGCATAATTGTGGACTCAACATAAATTATAAATAACTAACTGAATGCAATTCAGTGTATGACTATTGAGCATGCAATTAGCTTAGTGTTATCAGAGGTTAGTTTTAAAACTAAATCAAATTCAGCTGTACTGTGTACTGGAAGGCATATTCAAGTTGATTTAGTGAGGAAACTGCTAAATTTCAGAAAAATATGTGAAATCATTGGCGACTATGAGGAGCAAGTGTTTCTGACTCACCATTGACAGCAGAGGGACGATGTAATTCCAGCATAGTTTGAAGAAAACTGATGGTCTCTGTCCTGTCCTTAATGATGTTAAATATGCGGTCAGCACCTGATGGAAGTTAAGATTTGTTTTTATTTTAATTTTCACATTATGTTCAAGTATTTGAATTGTACTGCAAAATACTGACATTGAGACAAGTTGATCATTTTGTTTTGCATTTCCCAGGAAACAAGAAAAATCAAACAAGAATAACAAGGTCTGTTCTGGACACTGCTGACTCCATTTGGAGTTTATTCTTTTTAACAAACTACATGTTCATGTAGTTATGTTCTGAATAACACATTTTCTTTAAACAAAATTGGTCCATCCATATCTCTGCAGCAGCCCTGCTGAAGGTAGTAAACACTTGATATTTATTATGGAGTTCCTCAAGGAAGCATTCTGGGCCCTATTTTATTTTCTTTATACATACATTCTTTGGCCAACAATATCAGTCATTACAATGTCACTTATCACAATTGTATATCACTGCTTTTCCCAGTTCTTTGTGTGCTTGTATTTATCATCTTCCAAACTTCAATATCTGGATGACCAAAAATAGAAAGCCGTCATAAAGATAAAAGCACATCAACAGCCAAACCACATAATCAAAATGGCATAATTAATTAAGATAATTAGTAAGTGATTTTTTTCCTTACCATAAATCCATCCCAAGGCATTGACATACATCCATAAAATAGTGCCAGGTTCTGGTACAACCGTAATAATCAATAAGCTGGAATATGTAAATTCCCCCCTAGAGAAAAGAGGCAATTAACATTTTTCAAAACATCACTATGATTTTATGTGTAAATATGCTTCATAAATGTGCTTTTTCTTCAACTTTTTGTTTACCTCAGTTACCAGGGTCAGGTGCATGAGGAAGAAGGATGAACAGATGACAAGGACAAAGATCTCGTGCTTCACTGGTGCACGTAACAGCTTCGGAAACAAGTCGCTTACAGAGGTGATAACACACTCTACTGTCACAAACTGGGGGCAAAAAGAAAGGAGCAAGTTGTATGATTGTCTACCTGTGAGCGTGCTGACCCCTCCGCTCCACTAGGTGTGCCGGTTTTGCTTATTACAGACAATTCCACACAACAATGCACGCATACATGACTGATTACTGACGTCCACGTTCCACATGTGCTCTACTTTGGTCTCTGCTTTTGCTCTGGTATCTGGTATGTTTTCAACAAGTGTGTTAAGCAGGCTGTTTGGGTTGCAGTTGAGCTGACAACAAGTCGCTGATTTGTTCTGAGGGATGCCTCTGTGTCGCCAAGCTGTGTTTGCTATGTTTTCTCTGGCCCACAGTCGAGTTTTCCTGTATACACAGCTAGGAAACTGCTGCTGTTCTGTCCCTGTTAGGCTTAAGAAGGAACATGGCTAGGCCAGTTGTCATTGGGGAACATCCAGGAGGTTGGGACAGTGTCATGTCTCTCTTTGTTCAGTGTCAGGTTTTTTTTTGTCTTTCAACTTTCTGTCACTGTTTTGGTGTTGAGTGGAGAAGGTGAGAGAGTGATTTATGTGTTATCTGGAGAAAGTCTGCAAATCAGTCTTCTGCACCCAAATCCCGCTGCTCTGGAACCTGGCATCAGCACATAGCTAGCATATGGTAACAGTGTTTTTTCACATAGAACCGGGCTGCTTAAAGTGGCCATATTATGCTAATTTTCAGGTTCATAATTGTATTTTGAGGTTGTACAATAATAGGTTTACATGGTTTAATTTTCAAAAAACACCATATTTTTGTTATACTCCACATTGCTGCAGCTCCTCTTTTCACCCTGTGTTCAGGTCTCTGTTTTAGTTACAGAGGGAGACCTCTCACTGCTGTAACATCTTTGTTGGCAGTCGTACGTACGCAGTAGCTAGGTAAGATCCAAGGGGGTAAGGCTCACTCCACAGCCCGTACCTCCTATGGCGCAATTTTGATGCTAACAAGCCATCACCTGTCGTTAGCATTCCATTGACTGGCATTCATTTTGACATCACTTTGACAGCTAATAACTTTACATCTGAAGCATTTAAAAACAGGAGCAGCGGTAGTACCGGGAGCGGTACGCACCTGGCCAATAAATGCTATTGAAGGGCAGGTCTTGGCGTGGCCATGGTGGGATTCGTAATAGGCCTGGCAAACTCGATTTGTTATAAGGATTTGGGTTATTCTGAGTCACTCACTAAACTGATCCGGGTTGTGCGAGTCACTTGAGTCAGTATTGTATGCTACATCCAAGGCGAGCTTTTGATTTGGATAAAATGCCATGTTTTCATTTAGAATCTTTTAATTGTATTTGGAAAACGTTATATCCATGAATATAAATGGTCTGAAAGAAAACCGAATATTCATTTAAAAATGACATGAAATTATATTTTGAAACTTTAATAGGACTGACAAATAAGAAAGCCATCTGGACTCTGAACATTCACAATGACTTAAAACCTCTTTAATGTAAATTCCATGTGCCCCTTTTTCATGTATGTATACATTTATTGTTTTCAATTTGAATAATAACGTTTTTTGAAGACAAAAAAAACATGAGTTGTCGGCAAGGTGAGCTTATGGACTGTCTGCTCGCCCTAATTGCATTTTAACATACTACATTTATACACCAAACCTACAGTAGGCCTAGCTAGGCTACGTGCAGAACATTGTATGTTATTTCAGAAGTGAAAGAATGGCTTTTGTTGTGGATTTGCTTTACCCTGAGCTCAAGGAGAGACTTCACTTGCTCGTCTGAATCAGATCCACTCATATTGCCGGCTGATTCGCGCGACAACTCATGAATCACCGACAACTCACGATCCCTCGTTGACTCGTGAATTCTCTAGTGAATCCCATGGTCTGCGAGCTTCCGGCTCTTAATCTGCGGGTCGGGACTGTCTCTCTGCTCACTCAGGCGCTTGAGTTGACTTGTGGAGTTGCTGTTGCCTACGAAATTGTAAGTTACAGTGCCTTGGGAAAGTATTCGGCCCCCTTGAACTTTTCGACCTTTTGCCACATTTCAGGCTTCAAACATAAAGATATAAAACTGTAATTTTTTGTGAAGAATCAACAACAAGTGGGACACAATCATAAAGTGGAACAAAATTTATTGGATATTTCAAACTGTTTTAACAGATAAAAAACTGAAAAATTGGGTGTACTAATAATACTGAATAAGCATTACTAAATCATAACTAAACAGTTATTAATGTTCTTTGGTATCCTTATTGTAAAGTTGAGAACATATGTTTTAAATCTACTGTATGCAGAATTTACAACAATTTGAAAACATTGTGGTTTGCATAGTTGTGTTGTTGAATCCACTGCTGTTGATGCAGAAGTTAAGATTTTTTGATCCCTCTGTGAAATCTGTTCATGGCAACTGCACGGAGTCATTCATTTTGGGTAAAATTGGTACGTTCTAAGTTTTAATACTCATTATAGACACTTTTGAGTACATAACTCTGACTCTGCCTTTTTTTTGTCAATGCAAATCATTTCAACAAAACTGTATTTACACACATACACAAGGAACCGATGGCTACAATACATTTGGATAGAGTTAACTTTAACAAATCATGTTAGATTTATAGAACCCACTCGGGTACCAGGGACTTGATGAAATTGCCTTAAAATTACATAATACCTTTTACATAATAGTAGCTTTAAGAAATCAAGTGTGATGGTTGGGGTCAGCTGGTTGTGAGTTAGTTTATTTTTCCTGTTCCTATTTTGCTTTCACTGTCAGTTTCCTGGTCTGCTCCGCCTCTCTCTGCATTTTCTGTTTTTGCTTCTCCTCCCCCTCCTACCTGCTGCTGCTACAGGCTGACTGCACACACCTGGCCATCATCACCCCTCCTGCCGCGCTCACCTGCTAGCCATCAACTCCAATCAAGCTCTGCATTTAAACCCCAGCTCCACTCTCCATCTTCGCTGGATTGTTGTTTCTGCCTCGCTTGCCATCCTCACCTTGTCTCCGCATCCAATCAGCTGGCCTCACCATCCGATCCCCTCCTCGTGACTCAGCTCCGCCTGCCTCCAGCCTTTTCCCCGGCGCTCCACCCGCTCCTCCAGCCTTCTCCTCTCTTCCCCAGCTCCCCTGTTCGCCCTCTCCGCTCCCAGAGTTCCTGTGCCTCTCCCCGGGCTTCTTGCTCCCCGTTTCCCCTTAGACCTCCCAGCCCATTTTCATTACTCCTCTCCTTTTGCTTCCCTAAATAAACCTTGTTTTTGTCACGTCTCGCATTTGGGTCCGTTCTGTTGCCTCTGTCACATCAAGTTGCAGTTACAGTCTAAAATCAAGTATCCTGGACATGATGAAGTTACTAATCATTACACAATACATTCTTATTACTGTAACGGAAAAATAATATGTTAAATTAACACAATTTAAGTCTAATGTGAGTAAAATATGTTGGTTTGACAAGAAATAAGTAATAGAGAGAAAAAAAGTCAGTCAGACACATTCTGATCATGTGGGACCAATGTACACATTAAAATCAAGTCAATTCAAAAGACTTTTTTTTTCAGTGCCACTGTCCTGGGTGGTGCTAAACCCGGATTCAGCGAGTGTCCAAAAGAGCGGAGACAGCAGGAGGGGGGAAGGACATCCAGCACGTAACAGAAGCGCCGGATGTCAGGCTTTATCCCAGCAATGTACATCTGTTGAGCCAGACTACACTATGGGTAACATCAGTTAGAGTGAAAAGCTAGGTCATCACATTGGACAGAATTTAAGAAGAAATTATTAATTAATACAGTATTGTGCGGCATTGGAGAGAACATGGGTTAGAAATACATTACATGTATTTCCAGGCAGGAAGGAGATCCACTCTTAACAAGAGTCCGAACAACTTCTCTCATGTTTACATATATGGATTAAGATTTACAATATGCACGTTTATGTGATATGAGAAAGTAAATGAAAAGATCATAATTTACAAAAGTAATCAGGACACTTTGTTTAAATCAAATGGTGAGAGAGCAAATAAGTGATGAATGACTGAAGCAACATGAAATATGAGGAGGAAAGGGATACAAGAATAGTACACAGTAATACTTGACTTAATGATAACTGACTGACCTGTTTAGGGATGCTACTGCTAAGAGGTTAGAATTATACAATTCTGACTAAAAGACCAATTAAATGCCCCAAACCAGCATGCAACTTATTTAATAAATGACCTAATGACAGATGAAACCGTCTTGTTAATGTGACTTTGCAGGTCACACTAAGTGGTCACTGCAGTGGTCAGTTTAACAGTGGTTCCCTCCTCTCCCATGGCTTTCCTCTGCCAGGCTGGATGTTCAGCAGGACGACAAAGGACAGACAAACGCTGGAACATAGGAACAAACAACAGCAGTAAGTTTACACACTACCATAATCATTACACACTACCACAATCATTAGGACAATTACAGGAGACATTTTGGGCCATCTTTTACACTCTTGGGACATGTTGATTGACCAATACCGCATACAGCAGCTGCAATAATCATGTTATGGTTGAGTATGTTCTGTTTCCTGTTTTATTTTGAAGTCTCAGTTTTCTCCCTTGTCTTGTCTAGTTTTACTTCCTGTCTTTAGTTTTCCCGCCCTTGTGATTGTCTTAAGTGTTTCACCTGTTGTATCACCTGTGCCTTGTTTGCTCATTACCTCCTGTATTTAGTCTCTGTGTTTCCCTCGTCTGTTGTCAGGTCATTTTACTGTGTATGGTTTTCCGTGTTAGTGTGTCGGCTACCCCTTTTTGTCTCGGTGTTCCTGGTATTTTGTTATTTCTGTTTTGGGGATTCAGCCTGTTCCAGTTTGTGGATTCTGCCTGTTATTGCTTTGTACTCTGCCTGCTGTTATCAGGACACATTTGGTTGGTATGGACTGTGATTTACTTATTAAATCCTCTGGCAACCCTACACTATCTGTCAGTCTCTGCATTTGGGTCCAACTCATTCTCTGAAGCCATGACAGAATGACCTGACCAAGCATGGACCCAGCAGAGATGATTTCTGATGAACTTTGTGACCTTGTGTGTGACCTGGTGGAGCTCAAAGCCAGGTGGAGGGAGACTAGTGGTGATTGCCTGAAGGAGGCAATTTTGGCAGCCGCTCGTGAGAAGGTTTCGGAAAAACCTTGGTTAAAGGACTCTGTTCCTAACTGGGCTATCTGTTTCATTTTTGCTCCAGCTCCTCCACCTACTAAATGATTGTGTTCAGCTAAGCCTGTTAGCTACACAAATGCTTCACTCAGTCAATTACCAGCTCCTCATCAGATTCTGAGCCAGCTAGCACCCACTAGCATATCTGCTTCTTGGCCTGCTAGCATCCTACAGGTTCTCTGTTTTTGACCCGGTGTGCTTCCTTGCCTGTTTCCCAAGAACTTCTTTCAGAATGTCCTACTGTTACATGGTCAGCTAACACCCCAAACGACAGAGTCCTTTTGTGGGGACCCGCCTGGCCATATTCCCTGGGACCCGTGGAGGCCGAAGACTGAGAAAGGGACAAAATGGCTCCCAATGCCATGCCCTGCTTCAACCTCTCTTCAGCCCAGCGTTTTTGCTGTCTAGTGGCCCCAAGCCCGTGCTGTCCAGCGAGCCAGAGCCCGAGCTGACTAGTGTTCCCAAGCTGAGTAGTGTTCCCGAGCTGACCAGTGTTCCAGAGACTGAGCTGACCAGTGTTCCTGAACTTACCAGTGTTCCAGAACCCCAGCTGAAGTCCAGCCGTCCAGAACCCCAGCTGAAGTCCAGCCGTCCAGAACCCCAGCTGAAGTCCAGCCGTCCAGAACCCCAGCTGACGTGCAGCGGTCCCGAACCCCAGCTGACGTGCAGCGGTCCCGAACCCCAGCTGACGTGCAGCGGTGCCGAACCCCAGCTGACGTGCAGCCTTCCAGAACCTCCGCTGACGTGCAGCCGTCCAGAGTCTTTGATGACCGTTCTTCCAGAGTCTACATCGAGCGAGTTCCCAGAGACTTTGCCTGTACCCGGCATCCCAGGGACTCATGCCCCCCCGTGTCCTGTCGACAGTCCGGCCGACTCCTGCTTCCTATGGTTTGTCGGTGGTCCGGCTGACTCCTGATCCTGTTGCATTGTTTCCTGTGACTGTTCCAGTTGCCTTGTTGGTGGACCCACCGACTCCTGATCCTATTACCTTGTTGGCGGACCCTGGCCCAGCTGTCCCCAGTCCAGCTGACCCTTCACCTGACTCCAGCCCAGCTGACCTGTCGCCTGGCTTCAGCCCAGCTGCCCCTTCACCTGCCTGGCCCTCAGGAGTTCCGCTTTCGCCGACCGGCTCAGTCTCCAGAGGGGCTCTGCCTTTGCCAACCTGCTCGGTCTCCAGAGGGGCATCGCCTTCGCCATCCTGCTCGGCTTCCAGAGGGGTTCTGTCCTTGCAGCCGGCCTCCAGAGAGTCGTCGCGGTCCTGTCCGCTCTCCAGAGAGTCTTTGGCATCCTGCTCTGCCTCCTGAGGGGCTTCACCTTCGTCGTCCTGCTCGGCATCCTGAGGGGTTCCATCTTCCCTGCTGTACGCAGACCTGGACCCCATGCCTGGCTGGCCGCAGCACTTCGTTCCCCAAGCCCTATTCTCCCCAGTCCCCGAGTTCCACTGTCCTCAGTTCCCCTATCCCTGACTTCCACTTTCAGTTCCCCGATCCCCGAGTTCCATGGTCCTCAATTCCCAAGCCCTGCTGTAGTCTGTTCCAGCATACTATTTCTGTTCTCCCTTAGCCCTCTTTGAGTTTGTTTTGACTTTGCTTGGCCCTCCTCCGGACCCCCTCCGCCCTGCCTGGGTTGACTTTTTTTCCCCTTGTTTTTTTTTGGACATCTGGGATCTGTCCTTTGGGGGGACCCTACACTACCGCTCAGTC
This sequence comes from Zingel zingel, assembly GCA_023566125.1. NCBI lineage: Eukaryota > Metazoa > Chordata > Actinopteri > Perciformes > Percidae > Zingel > Zingel zingel. The sequence continues at coordinate 29,935,689 of CM042324.1, forward strand.
TCTGCATTTGTCCGAGTCAAGTCCCCAGTGTTGGAGTCCGAGTCCACATCCCAGTCACTAAAGAAGAGTGTTAGTCCAAGTTGAGTTACCATTACCGGCGTTTGAGTCCAAGTCTTCTCTCCAATTGTGTGTTCACAAATGGAACAATTAGCGGTGCTCTATGCCAGAATTGGATGTAAAATCAGTATAGGCGAACTTCACAACCCGGGGTGCATCCCTCTGCATCTTTCAAATGTGAACATGTAGTAGGGGGCACGTGCCCATCATGAACTACAGTCGCAGGTGGAGGACACGCGCCATGCCCCTGAATGAAACAGACTAAATAAACATCAATATTCTATATCAAATTTGTATGACCTACTACACATAAAAGTAAGCAGAAACTTCATTAAATTTCTGAGGACTATTTCATAAATCCTCGAGTCTGAGTCATCAGTGGGTGAGTCCAAGTCATGAGTTTGCGAGTCCAAGTCAAGTTAAGAGGCCAGAGAACAGCGACTTGAGTACTCATCACTGACTACAGCATACTGTTTAAACTGATGGACACTGACCTGTCTGAAGGTTCCTGCTGTCAAACACATCTGTCCAGCTGCCCACAGTGGCACGATGAGAACAGAGGAGAGGGTCATGGTCCATCCTAGAGCGTACGCCCAGTCAGGGTAAGCATACCAGTCGTTAAACTTCAGGGCTTTGTAATCAATCAGGTACAGGATTAAGGTGATCTGTGAAATAGCGGGTTTTGGTAAGACAAACACAACATTGATGTTCTGCATCATTAGATGGCACAAAAGATAGGAATTGCAAAAGCCAGAATCGCAGATTAGTTCAGGAAAGATCTGCTAGAAAGTTAAAATGTTAAATTCACACAAAATAATCCAGCAAGTCCAGCGGCAAAAAATCCCGCTTCTGGTTTGACAAATCTCACTGAAACTGAATAAACTGCTAAATTTAATAAAATAATGTAAAAGCATTGGTTGCCACAAAGAAATGTGTCTGACTCACCAGTGACAGCAGAGGAATAAAGTATTTCCAGCAGAGTTTAAAGAAAATGGATGGTCTCTGTCCTGTCATGTCCTCTATGATGTTGGAAAAGCGGTCAGCACCTGATGGAAGACCAAATTGTCAATTTAGTCAATCTGTCTACATTAAAGTGACCAGATTTCTGAGGCAAAATCCAGTGACGTTTTCAGCTCAGAAGCGTAAATACCTCCAAAAAAGGTCATGTTTTTATCTTTGTAACACTTAAAACGGGGACACTGTCCCAGGGGCTTCACTAGACCTAGAGCTGCACTGGGGCACAAGCCCCCCTAGGCATGCTCCCCTGTAAGAAAATGTTGTCTATTTTAACGTCTAAATGCATCAATCTGGTGCTCTTTGAAAATAAATTCAGAGGCTAGACTTGATTATTCTTATCTATGGGTGGAAATATTTGTGCTGTAGCCTGAACTATTTTGCACTTCAGAATTATAACCATGCACACAGGTAATGTCACTAGGAAGCATACCAGTATAAATATATATTCATATTTGTAAGTGGGATGTATATAAGTAAGTGGGATTGTCTGGAATCTGGCAATATAATAACCATTATGGTGGGATACACTGGCTAAGTAATTTACAAAAATGCCTGTGCTGACATAAATAGTTTACATGAGAATACATTATAATTTTGGCCCAAAGTTGGAGACCATGTAGAAATTTTGTTGCAATTTCAAAACCAGATTACCCGGGAACCACTTGTTGTACCGATGCATGTGTTGAGTGAAGAGTTTGTGAGATATTTCACAGAGAGTAATGAGTGTGCAGAGATGTATGCAGAATGGAAATATGATAACATTTCATGTAAGTTAATTTTCTCGCAAACCATTTGTCACAGCAAGGGGGTTAACACTTTTGCATGCACTGTATCTGTGTCACATTCTCATTAGGGGCTGAGCCCCCCCTAAAGGTCTGATCCTAGAATCGCCCTTGCTGCTACTTCATACTTGTACTCCACTACACCTCAGAGGGAAATGTTGTAATGTTTACTACGCTACATTTATCTGACAGCTTTTGCTTTATTGTGTCACGCTGGGCTTGTTTCTGCAACAGCTCATTGAGTATCGGATACAATTAAAACTATTGAGGAACTATTTTCCTTTGACATTGGTCCAGTAATAAACGAGATCGCTGCAGTTGGCAACGGCGAAACAAGCTACAATGTAAGTTAATAGGACATCAGTTGTCCAGCTTGTATTTATGTTCATAGAAGTGCCACTGACAGGCCCAGATTAATATGGTAAGTGTCTGACAACATTATGGAAAGGATCCCTACAGAGATAGACCTTTTAGTTAAAGAGTAAGATACTTTTTTTAAACATGAAAAGTACGCGAAATTGCGTTCGCTAAACCCACCAGACTATGTACTACCACCATGTAAATAAACAGTAATTTTAGCATCGTAGGCTAAAATGGGTATTCTAGAACATCTCTGAGCTCTGAGCAGCGCTTGCTCTGGCTGTCTTGAGCCTGTGCGTGTAGGGTGCACGACTATACGTTTGGTCAATGTTTTCTTTCTTTCATTCCAATTTCGGGTCTGTCAGTCAGTGAAAACCGGGGACATTTCCTGGGACAGCTCCAGCCAGGGACAGGTTACCGAAACCGGGGACATCTGGTCACCCTAGTCTACAGACACAACAGTGTGATCCAGACAGTTGGATGATCTGTTAAAGTGATTAAAACATTTGCTCTCATTCAGCTGATGTGATTGCTTTGAACGAAGCTATCTGATCTTTTTTATGGTATAGTTAACATTTTCAATTTAGGAATATTTCTGTAAATGTTGACATTGGGTTTAAACATATGTCACAGACAAATGCACTATTTCCCCCACTTTCAGCAACTGTGTAACTTAATAACAATCTTTTTTATGAAGTAAATTACATGTTTTTTTTTTTTTTTTTAAAGATTCACATCTTCAGGAACAACCAATGTGTTTGGGGCTGAAAGCCACAGACAGGGTCAGGAAGTGAGAATGTACTGAGAGAAGGACTAATACATTGTTCACAATAGCAAAAAATATAGACTAACACCGTCTTTATGCTTTAACCCTTGTGTTGTCTTCGGGTCACATTGGCCCGTTTTAAATTTTTGTTTTATATCAGAAAATATTGGACATAGAAATAAGCGCTGAAAATGTGTAGAAGAAAAATTAAAAAATGTAAACGTAGGAAAAAAGCAAAAACAAATTGTGAAAAAGGTGTCACAAATGTCAGAAAAAAAGTGTTTTTTTCTTCAAGGTTGAAATGAAGACAACACAAGGGTTAAGTAATAAGTAATCTGACTCACCAAATATCCAGCCCACAGCCAGACATTCACAAATAGCCAAAAAATTCTGACTGACTCTGGTAGAGCCGTAGAAGTCAATGAGTTGGAAAATGTAAATTCCTCCCTAAAGCCAGAAAATGTAAATAAAACACGTAATTTTGATGACATTTTTTAAATGAAATGTGTTTACTTTTTAAATGTTTTTCATAAAGAAAGCTTCATAAATATTTGTGTTCACCTCCGTAACCAAAGTAAGCTGTATGAGGAAGCTGGAGACACAGACGGCGAGGACAAAGATCTCGTGCCTCAATGGTGCACGAAACCACTTTGGAAACAAATCGGTCACCGTGGTGATACAACTTTCCACTGTCACAAACTGGGGACAGAATAAAATGAACTTTTTCATTTGTGCCTTAAAAACATCTCTTGTTTGTCAATAGGTAATGGGAAAAATGTTATTACATTTGTGTCAACTGTCAGCAGAATGAGCATCAGGAAGAAGCAGACAGTCCAGAACTGTGGAAAAGGCATCATAGCTGTTGCCTGAGGGTAAGCAATGAAGGCCAAACTTGGACCTGTGAAGTGAACGAGGAGAGACGGGATACCGTTAAGCTATATACATATTTATGTTACTTTTTAAAACACTGCCTTCAACTTTGGATGATATACTTGGATCCTAAACATCGCATATGATGAAATCTTTGAATATACTTCACCTGACTCGACCACAGTGTCAACACTAACACCCTGTTTCTGAGCCATGAATCCAAGTACAGAGAAGACGACAAATCCAGCAACAAAACTGGTCCCACTGTTCAGCAGACAGAGCCAAAAGCAGTCCCTAGAGGTCACAGAAAGACAAAAAGTATCTTGTCAAAAGGAGGACATTCCTATGGATACGTGCAAGGTTAATGGCTTATTCTGAACCAACATAGTATGATGTCAAAGTTGTTGTGATATATGACTTATACTTACGTGTAACAGTTGTTGTTGTACTCATTATAGCTGCCCAGGACATGGAGAACCCCTGCAGTCAGGGTGTAGGAGAAAAATATTTGAGATCCTGCTTCTATCCAGACCTGTAATGTAAGAAAAGTTGTATAATATACTGAAGTATAGAGTGTTCTTCCTTGCAGTAGTTCTGAGATGCTTGATGAATAGGAGAACTCAGGGGGAGTGTGTCACCAAAGAGCCATCCATTTCCCAGTCAGTGAACCAAACCCAACACAATAAAGTATCTAAATTAAGGCTGCAGTATGCATAACACATAATCCATGTCAGATCATCCAACACTGTCTGAAACCATCCTTTCTGATATGAAAATAGTAGAGGACAGCATCCAACACATTTGGTACATTTCCAGAACAGAGAATTTTACAACCATGCCCACCTAATGCTGCAACAGATGGTTTGTAAGCACAGAACTATGGATGTATTATATCAACAGAACCATCTAAGGAGCTATTATTGGAAATGGTTTGAAAAAGACCAGGGGTCTCATTTATAAAACTGTGCGTAGGATCCTTACTATAAATGTACGTACGCCCAAAAGCTCAAAATGGCGTACGCCAAAATAAAGTCAACTTTATAAAACCGTGCGTACGCATACCTGTAAGCAATGTTCCCTTTATAAATCAGATATTACCTACAAGCGTGCGTATGTGAATCAGCCTCTTATCCCGCCCTGTACACGCCCATTTTTAACCATATATAGTCAATGCAAACCACCTCGTGAATGCTGATCAGTATGTTAATGACACTGGCAGTTGTTACACCGAATCATGACGACTGGCGGAGAAAAAGCAAAAAACTTCTCAGACGTTCAGGAATTGCACGTACACATTGCCCTCTCTACTGGACCCAATTCAGTACTACATACAGTGCCTTGCGAAAGTATTCGGCCCCCTTGAACTTTTCGACCTTTTGCCACATTTCAGGCTTCAAACATAAAGATATAAAACTGTAATTTTTTGTGAAGAATCAACAACAAGTGGGACACAATCATGAAGTGGAACGAAATTTATTGGATATTTCAAACTGTTTTAACATAAAAAACTGAAAAATTGGGCGTGCAAAATTATTCAGCCCCTTTACTTTCAGTGCAGCAAGCTCTCTCCAGAAGTTCAGTGAGGATCTCTGAATGATCCAATGTTGACCTAAATGACTAATGATGAAAAATAGAATCCACCTGTGTGTAATCAAGTCTCCGTATAAATGCACCTGCTCTGTGATAGTCTCAGAGGTCCGTTTAAAGAGCAGAGAGCATCATGAAGAACAATGAACACACCAGGCAGGTCCCAGATACTGTTGTGGAGAAGTTTAAAGCCGGATTTGGATACAAAAAGATTTCCCAAGCTTTAAACATCCCAAGGAGCACTGTGCAAGCGATAATATTGAAATGGAAGGAGTATCAGACCACTGCAAATCTACGAAGACCCGGCCGTCCCTCTAAACTTTCAGCTCATACAAGGAGAAGACTGATCAGAGATGCAGCCAAGAGGCCCATGATCACTCTGGATGAACTGCAGAGATCTACAGCTGAGGTGGGAGACTCTGTCCATAGGACAACAATCAGTCGTATACTGCACAAATCTGGCCTTTATGGAAGAGTGGCAAGAAGAAAGCCATTTCTTAAAGATATCCATACAAAGTGTTGTTTAAAGTTTGCCACAAGCCACCTGGGAGACACACCAAACATGTGGAAGAAGGTGCTCTGGTCAGATGAAACCAAAATTTAACTTTTTGGCAACAATGCAAAACGTTATGTTTGGCGTAAAAGCAACACAGCTCATCACCCTGAACACACCATCCCCACTGTCAAACATGGTGGTGGCAGCATCATGGTTTGGGCCTGCTTTTCTTCAGCAGGGACAGGGAAGATGGTTAAAATTGATGGGAAGATGGATGGAGCCAAATACAGGACCATTCTGGAAGAAAACCTGATGGAGTCTGCAAAAGACCTGAGACTGGGACGGAGATTTGTCTTCCAACAAGACAATGATCCAAAACATAAAGCAAAATCTACAATGGAATGGTTCACAAATAAACATATCCAGGTGTTAGAATGGCCAAGTCAAAGTCCAGACCTGAATCCAATCGAGAATCTGTGGAAAGAACTGAAAACTGCTGTTCACAAACGCTCTCCATCCAACCTCACTGAGCTCCAGCTGTTTTGCAAGGAGGAATGGGCAAAAATGTCAGTCTCTCGATGTGCAAAACTGATAGAGACATACCCCAAGCGACTTACAGCTGTAATCACAGCAAAAGGTGGCGCTACAAAGTATTAACTTAAGGGGGCTGAATAATTTTGCACACCCAATTTTTTTGAAATATCCAATAAATTTCGTTCCACTTCATGATTGTGTCCCACTTGTTGTTGATTCTTCACAAAAAATTACAGTTTTATATCTTTATGTTTGAAGCCTGAAATGTGGCAAAAGGTCGAAAAGTTCAAGGGGGCCGAATACTTTCACAAGGCACTGTAGATCCAAGAGCTCAGCTTTAGGGAATCTAAATCAGCATATTAGCCAGTCATCGTCATGGTCCCTGAAGTCTCTTTTTCTCCTAATTCTGTCATTGGCGGAGTCCTCCTGCAGGGCCAGCAGTGCCATCATGCAGCATTACGCACGGGGGTCACCGCAGTATTTATATGTTTACAACAATTTGTGATTGTTAACACCTTGCCAAAATCACAGCATTAACTAGTGGTATCCCCCACCCCGAGATACAATCTGAAGACGAAAGAAAGTCTAATAGGCAAACACACTTTTCTTCATGCAGGTTTTGTCACAAACAGTTTTAAAGTTCGGACCGATAACGTGGACATTAAGGGTAACGATTGCGTAAGAGCTTAACTTTTTTCAGACTTTGACATTTGATGATATATGCACAGTATTAAAGACAGATATTTAGATATTTACACTGTGTTCTGCCGTTATCTAATGCTAGGGTATTTGATGCTATCCTGTAATCCATGCAGTCGGGCCATCCCCTCCTCCAGCGCTCGGAAGCGGACAATGTGACGGCGAGACAGCGGCGATTAAATATTAAGAATCTTTTTTTTAATTTAAGATTTGAGTTGGAGGTGTTTATAGAACAACTATCATTCAGTACAAGCGCAAATAACACTGCTGGATTTAATCTTCATGATAACGTGGATGATATGGAGTGAAAAAATGTGCGTGAGACATCAATACTTGAAAATATTACGAGTAATCGTTATTCCCACATTTACTTTCTGCCGTCTGACTTCAGTTCACCACCTCACCATCTGCGTCGCCAATTCCTATTTTGTCTCCAAAATGTGCGTACGCATGGGTCAGAGTTTGCGTGGAGGACCGCACATTCTCCCGTCAGGTTTGTTTTTTTATAAATCCCAACCTTTGCGTGGGATGAGACCCCAGGCGCTTTCCAAAAATACCTAGCAGGTGATTGGCTGAACAATCTGTCTATCACATCTGCCATTGTTGTTTTGATCAGTTGCCAATACCCAAGTAATTCAAAAGTGGGGATTCAAATAAACTGGTCACCTCCAGGTTAGCCAGGCGGTTCAGGTCTGGATACAGATAGTAGTAGATCCCTTCCCAAGCTCCAGGTAGACTCAAGCCCCTGATCAGCAGTATCAGGAGCATCACATAGGGGAACGTGGCTGTAAAATACACTACCTTAAATGAAAAGAAAGTTGTTAAAGAAAAGTAATCACTAAATGTTGATGATTACATGCACTACAAATACAGAAAGTTTGGCACAGGGGGCAAGTCCCTAAACTCAGTTTGGGGGAGGTGATAGAGGGAGTGTATTATCCAGTTTAAGTGCTGCAGCCACTGCAGCACATGGCACTGGTCACACCTGTAGCCCATCAGGTATTTAGGGGAGGCCTTTACTAAGACCAGCTCCATGCAGTGGAGAGAGAAGTTAGGAACAAAGTACCAAGCAGGCTACACCACTGTGGCTTCCACTGAGAGCCATCAAATCAATGATTTAGCTCTGTCTTCACTCAAATAACATTTTGTTATGAATTTGCTGGTACAAAAGACAAAAGAAGATTTTACTTGCAAAGCACTGACCTTTCCAGAAGATCTGACACCTTTCCAGATGCTGAAGTAGCAGATCACCCAGCAGGCTAGAAGACACAAAGCCAGCTCCCATCTCACACTGCCCAGCTCCTCAATGCCTCCAGACATGCCCAGCACACGCCGTCTGAGGAGAGGGGGAATTGAACAGGTGTACATAATGTGAGACAAAGAGCTGAAGAGGGACATGGGAAGTAAGGATGTGTAATGTGGTAAAATTACTCAGTTTACTCAGTGTTTCCTCTATGTTGATTTTACCGTGCAGAGCCGTCTGCTCTACTGAACTCAAGCAAACTGTCATCCGCTCTCTCTCCCCTTTAGGGTGAGCAACTGGAACAGTGACAGGACGTCATCACTCGCGAAGTCATAGCAACCAAATAAACAACAAGGCGGGTACTACTTGTCACTCAATCTTAGGCAAAGTGACAAACAGCGACGAAAGCCACAACATGAAATCCGCACTCACGCGGGTCCCGTGAAATATGACAGCTACAGTTCATTGGAAAATAGCATTGTGGACACTGTAGTTGATGAATCTACTGTTCATCAGGGGGTCATCCCTATGTTCCCCAGGTCCTATGTTCTCCGGTTCCTATGTTCCCCTCTCGGGGGCTAGGGTTAGGTTAGGTTAGGTTAGGTAACCCTAACCCACTCCTGACCTAATCTTTCCACGTCTAGGCCTATTTGCATATGCGCGTCAAACAGCCCGTAGGCCTACATAGGCCTATTTGCCATGGAATTTGGCAGTAATGGTGGAAAAAGTAACAGACATGGAACATAGGACCCTTTTTTTGAAAAAGGGTCCTGTGTTCCTCAGTCTCATACAAAGAGGGGAACATAGGACCCAGGGAACATAGGACCCAGGGAACATAGGACCTGGGGAACATAGACACTCTCCCGCAACAAGTTAGCGAACTGCTGAGTCGCCCTCTCTGCTCTCTGTCTGCTCAGCTGCTAAGACCACCGTGCTGCTAAGCGTCTGCCCTCGGCATTGTCGGCAAACATTTTTTTACTTTATTGACAATAGATCTTTGTGAACTGTCTGTGGAATAGATCAATGGAGAGGAGAGAAAGCAGAGTGGCCGTAAATGAGAGCACAACACAGTAAAGCCTCACATTGAGCTGAAATGGAAACACTGTGCTAAGGTTTAAGCCAATGTTTTTTCGGGGGTAACGCCATTCACTTTACCGGCAGTATTGACAATAGATAAAGCCACCGTGTCTTGAGAAGCTCAAGCTTGTTGTTTTATTGTTCACTTTTAACTCACTTTACATCAACTTTGCTATCTTTTTCCTCTCTCTTTTCCTCACAGCGGCACTCATACGCTACTCTCCGTTACCACTCGCTCTCCTTGCGCGACCACACAGGCACCGACGTCACTCACTTAAAGCGTAACTCTCGCCAAAATGCAACCTAGGGTCTTTTTGTGAATGTACCCGAGTCAAACTTTCGCTTAAAAGCATATTTAGGAAGGAATCGCCACTTTTAAGATTCACCGTATTTTCGTTTCTCGGTCAAATGGCCTTTTGAATGGGAGTGCTAGGGGTACTTTTATGCTAGCCTCAAAATAGCTATTTTTAAAACACTAAGAAGGCTCGACACAACATGAGACTTTACTTGAAGTATCACCAGGGGCTCTACACCTTAACGAAAGCATTGACAACATTGTTTGTGTACACAGAGTTTACTCAAAAAGGTTTTGAGCAACTCACTGTAGCTGTTGTTCTTCCGGTCTATCGAGCCAGTCAAAAATAGTCGAGGGAGGAGAGTAAAGATGGAAAGATCCTAAAGCTTAGTTCCATATAAGTGCATGGATAATTCGTTGTTTTGTCGTTAGTGAAACACAATATTGACCTTGTAGTTGAAAAAGGAGCCTCATATAAGAATGACATTTCCTCCTATGGAGTCCGTTCATTCGCATTCGGAGATCGCCTATTTTTGACTGAGAAAATGGCGGATAGCGTAAACAACAAATGCTAACGTGAGTTGCTCAAAACCTTTCTTTTTTGTAAACTCTGGGTTTTCAACCTGAGACTGATATGTATATAGGCATATATGTAAATAATAGTTATACTCAACCTATTTTCATTTATATATTTGATTACAATGCTACACAGCTCTGTTACACTTATGCTAGTAGATCGTTGATCAGTTGTTTCTCCGTGAAGAGAGAGAGTGAGAGAAAATGGTGCACAACAGTGAGCTGTTTTTCTGAAGGGATAGTCAACGAGTCGGCTCTTTAGATCAGATCGTGGTCACCACTACGTATTTTCTTGTCTTTGATTTTGGTAGTTGTTGTGTTTGATGTAGTTTCATCGTCCATACGACTCTGTGATTTACTTTTCTCGGTCCTCTTTGTGGAATGGATGATTAAGTTAGACTCAATGTTTTCTGTTGAGATGCTGAAGCATTGACGCTGTGCTATTATTGTGGTAAGCTAGTTTCATTTTGCAGAGTTTTAATTACGTTTGAACTGATTCCAAACTTTGGACACTTTCTGTCATTTTCTCCAGTCTGTCTCTTCTCCTAGCCCATTACACTCTTTCTTCATTTTGTAATCATTTGTCATTTTGTCTTCATGGCATGTGTCGCCAGCAGCGTCAGCCCGGTGTGCGACAGTAATAATCCTCCGTGCGGAAACATCGTTTGTAACGACATTGGTAACGTTAATTAAACGAAGCTTTGAGGCAAATCATTTTGCAACGAGGTTTTTTAGTAATCAAATTATTCAAGTTACTCGAGGAATCGTTTCAGCCCTACTTTAAACCAATATCAAAAGCCCAACATCAGATAGTATCCTTGAGATTTTCATAGTACTTAGTACATCAACTTTCAGAAAGCTTTAATTTTAAAGTACTTGAACAACCACAATAAAAAAACTGAAATCTTTCCTAACGTAGCATGAAATCATAGAATGAAAACCATAGCATTAAAGCATCAAAAGTGAAATAGTGATACAATAATTTACATTTAATTATGGCACATTAAAAGATAAAGACGTTAAACTCACTCCCAGAACTCAGTTGCAGCAGAGGTGGTGTTGGTCTGATTTGCTGTCACATTAGATGAAGTGAAAGTCTGTAGACCAAGACAGTTAGCTGGGTTTGGGAACAAACACAGATTTAATGAGGGCAGGAGACTTGAAGGCTCTAAATCGTAGGGGTGATGTGAAGACTTTTTTTCCAACTTAAAGTGAAATTGTGTAAGTCTGACCCGTGTTCCAGGTGTTGTCACAGCTGGCCCAGGGCAGCTGGGATCTGAATGAGAACACCAGGTAGAAGAGAGCCCAAGCTTCAATTAAAATGTAGATGAAGCAAAAGAGTGAAATCATAAGTTGTCCAAATCCAATTCCTACAGTAGAAATACAAACCACAGTTTTAAACACACTACCTGTTGAGGCATAAAACATTAGCAAAACAGCTTGAATTAGTATTTAAGAACATTGTAAATTATTGTATTGGTATAATAGTGTTATGTATACTGTGATTTGGGCTTTTTCTCCCCTTTCTGCCCATTTTACTTTAACTCACCTTGAGCCAGTGGACACAACTTCCTCCAAGAAGTGATGGATCCTTCCTGGGTGAACTGACCAAATGAAGTCTCCAACAGGAACAGAGGTATCCCACACACCACAGCTAACAGACCATATGGCACCAGAAAGGCCCCTATGCACATTGAATAGAGATACTTCATGTATGTCCGCAGAAATGACAAGTTAATTTTGTGTAAAAAGCTTTTTATGAAATTCAGAAGTTGTATGACTCACCTCCACCGTTCTTGTAGCAGAGGTAAGGAAATCTCCACACGTTGCCCAGGCCGACCACATTTCCTGCAACAACCAGAATATATTCTGTTTTACTGGCCCACTGTCCTCTGTCTGCAGCACTTCTCTGATTTTCTCTTCTTCTTCTTTGACCGTCCATCCTGACATCCAAGGACTTCTTCTGTTGTGTATTCAGTATTTAGAATACTGCAACTTTTTTTCCTTTTATTATGCATCTTTTCCTTATTTGACTATTACCTGCTATCAACCTATGAAACAAAAGGGCCAGAGGGAGCTATTCAAAGAGTCACATCCTGACTTTGTTTAAATATATGTATATGCAAACTGATCTTTTCTGCTTTTAGTATGTCTTTTCTTAATTTGTCTACATCCTGCTCTCAAGCCAGCAATATTTAAATAAAAACATAATTCTAGTCATTCTAGTGTTTAGGTCTAATGTTGAGTAGATCTTGAAGATCCATTTTGTACTTGTCTGCTTTGTAAGTGCCAGAGGAGCTCGTAAATTAAATGTCACCATGTTTTTCAGTCATTTCTCAACTAGTTCAAATAATTCCATAAAAGGACATTCAAACAACATTTCATGCAACAACCAGAATATATTCTGTTTTACTGGCCCACTTTCCTCTATCTGCAGCACTTCTCTGATTTTCTCTTCTTCTTCTTTGTCCGTCCATCCTGACATCCAAGGACTTCATCTGTTGTGTATTCAGTATTCACAATACTGCAACTTTTTTTTGTTTTATTATGTATTTTTTCCTTATTTGACTATTACCTGCTATCAACCTATAAAACAAAAACTGGCTTTGTTTATCTGAAGATCAGGGAAGTCTTCCATTGTTTCTGTTATGATTCCAAAATCCTGGAAACAGACATTTGCTGATTTTATAACTTTTTTTTCTTCCTAATTTGACTACATTCTGATCTTAACTCAAAACTCATACTAAATACAAAACCAGCTCCAGTGTCTGTTTTGTAAGTGCCAGAGGAGCTCTTAAATTAAAACACTGTCGAAATCATTTAAATATTGAGCCATGGCACTGACAAACATGTAGATAACAGGAGCCTATAATTTCTGTAGCCTACTCCGTAACAAGACACTACCTGAACGCCTTTTTCTCGTCTGGCGTTTCACTCTCCACACCGCCGTCTTCGAACAAAAAGTCACGTCCTGAGATCGATAATGTTGTCAGACACTTTTAGTAACAATCTGAGCCCGTCAGTAGCAAAAACATCCCTTTTATTGGACAAAAAGCAAGGCTCCAGAATTGCCCCATTAGATTACATTGTAGCTCGGTTCGCCCTGGACCGTCATTGCGATCTCGCTCAATACTGGACCAAATTCAAAGTTTTTTGTTCACATCAGTCTATTAGACACAAATGCATGGGAAATGGGGTCCAGGTTGGAAAAAAAACGGTAGTTACCCTTTAATATTTTCCATGAATACAGCCCCAAGTCAGGTGCTAACATATGTAAGTGTTCACTAACTGGATTTTGGATTGGTTTGCCAAATTTAAAAATAAAATGTGTATACAGTATAATGTCAAATGGACCCAAAGTACAATCTAACTTTCAGGCTTGAGCAGGACTGTGGCTGTGGCCAGAAACTTGCAAACTCAGGTCCAGTCACTCACTCACACACTTATTTTGATTGGCTGTTACCCCCTTTACACTTAATGTATCCGTTTAGCATCTGTACTTGATACGAAAAATGTCAAGTCTAAATGCAACACAAAGCATTAGAGACTGATTTCTATGCAACCATTGAAACAACTTTCAGAGGAAGATTGAAACCGAAAGAAAATTATTGAATATGAGGCTTAATTTTCTGTTTTTATGTGTATGTATGCAGTATACATGTATATACACATGTATATACATTAAGTTGATCAATCTTTTATAGTTATAAAATCAAGATCTACTCAACATTAGACCTAATCACTAGAATGACTAGAATGAGAATGGTTTTATGTTTTTATTTAATTATTGCTGGCTTGCGATAGTCTGGTCCTACCAGAATGTCATACATTTCATTTGTACAGAGAGTCTGGCCACTCTCCATTGACAAGTGTTATCTGCCCAGAGCCACTCTGGATCTGCCATAACCAATCGCTAACGTTTGGTCGTGACGTTGGCTTAGCATCGCTAGCGTTAGCCTTAGCCAACTCATTCATCACTAACGGCGCGAGCTGGAAAATCAGACTGTTCCTGAACCCTGTGGGGAGGAGGGCCACGACATCATGGCCACCAACACAACTCAGCAAAGATTGTTCTTGCTCGGGCTTTAACTTCTGGATATTCGGCAGCGTTGAATTCGCTCGCATCTTTCTCCGCCGCCATTACGGAACTACAACTTAAATTAGCGCACAACCTCAACATCATCGTTCTCAGCCACTCCCTCTGTTTGCTGATTGGACAATTTTTGGCCGCAAAACCAGACGGAGTACTGAAGGAAAATGAAATTTGAGCAGAAGTACGTAGGCTAGGCTTACCGAGCAGAATGTAGACAAATTAAGAAAAGACACATACCAGAAGCAGCAAATATCAGTTTGCATATACATATATTAAACAAAGTCATGATTGGTGACTCTTTGAATAGATCCCTCTGGCTCTGTTTTGCAAGAGCCAGAGGGAACTATTCAAAGAGAAAGGCAGCTCCCTGCACACTAGAATGACTGGTTTTATGTTTTTATTTAAATATTGCTGGCTTGAGAGCAGAATGTAGACAAATTAAGAAAAGACACATACTAAAAGCAGCAAAGATCAGTTTGTATATACATATATTTAAACAAAGTCAGGATTGGTGACTCTTTGAATAGATCCCTCTGGCTCTTGCGAAACAGCAAGGTAGCTCCTTGCACACTGGAACGGTTTTTGTTTTATAGGTTGATAGCAGGTAATAGTCAAATAAGGAAAAGATACATAATAAAAGAAAGAAATTGCAGTATTCTGAATACTGAAAACACAATGGATGAAGTCCTTGGATGTCAGGATGGACGGACAAAGAAGAAGAAGAGAAAAGTGCTGCAGACAGAGGAAAGTGGGCCAGTAAAACAGAATATATAAACATGCATATACATTGATTTGATCAATCTTTTATAGTTTCCCTTTTGTTATTAATCTCTCAGCTGTTAGCAGGAGAGGGAAGGAGCTTGACATTGTAAATGAGTATCTTGGGGTCACATTAGACCTAGTCTTGCATTGCCAGACCTATCTCCATAGAGCTGTGAAGTAAGGTTTGGCTACACCACAGATACATAGCAGAAAAAAATGCCAACAGCACCAATCACTATCGTCTTGGGCGGCACTAAGCTCTGGATGCAGCGAATGTGCTGAAAAAGTATTTAGTGTTGTCTTTCTGTGACTATCTGTTAGTGTACGAGTGGAGCAATTGCAGCAGTATGGCTGAGACTGGATGGGGAAGGGGAAGGGGACCAAGCTTTGAGGCACTGCGAGGCTTTGGTTGGGTAAGAGGGTGTTCACATCTGCACTCCAATGCCGGTATGATGATTGACCCCGAGTGTCATATGTGAATCCTTCTGTTGGACTCCCTCCCGCTGGGATCTTCTCACGTCTTCTCTTTCTCCTATGTTCCCATCATCCATCTCCTCCACTTGATCAGTCAGGCACCCCTAGAGCTCTGATCCTAGAAATCACCCCTTATATTTTGGCATTTGGTAAGGCTTGTTACCATGCTAACCTGCGCTCTGCTACTGACAGCTGAGCATACATTTACTAGGGATCAAATTGGCTACATGTTTCTCCTTTGCTGTACAGTGTTTGTGTGACTGGGTAGCTGCGGGTGTTTTTTCTTTAGGACATGAGTTTACTGTTTACTGGACTTCTGCCTCCATCTGAACAGCATTCTGTCTGTCCTATTCTACTGTGCTGCATTGCCACTGACTGCTTTGTGTTTGTGTGCCTGTCCTAAATAGTTTGCCTCTCTGTGTCCTCACTAACTGACAGTGTTATCATCTCTTGAATCCCCTGGTAAAGTGAATGGAGGAACACTCCCACACTAATTTACTGTCATACTGGGGAGGCAAACAGTAACGATTGTTTCAATTCAACCCCATTAGCCTGTACATAAACTGTTGTGGGCTTTCTGCGTTGCTCAGCTCAGGTCTCCTCAGCTGTGAACCGCTACTGGCGTGCGCCCATGGATGTATTAAGAGCGTGCGCCTAGCAAATCCACCATTATAATAGCAATCCGCCATGGAACAAGCGTGCCTGCTTTTAAAGGGAATGTGAGGTAACGCTCTGATTGGTTTACTGCACGTTACGCCCAAACCACACCTATAAGTAATGTAGCTACTTCACACCAACCCATTTTAGATTTGCGTCGGGTGCAAGAGTCATTTATCCCGCCGGTATAATAGCAACAGCGCCTGAGGTCCGCCCACAAAGCTACTTGCGTTTGGCGTTTCAGATCGTTAAAATTGGGCCCCTTATATTTTGATACTGATGTTCAGTAACATGCTCTGTAAATGAAATATTAGCTAAGAGATTAACAACAAAAGGGATAGCAGCCATACACATAAAAGTCAAGAAAATAGTCCAACTGTCACAGAGTTTCATATTCACTAATATTTTTCTTTTGGTTTCAGTCTTCCTCTGAAGGTCGTTTGGACAGATATCAGTCTCTAATGCATTGGGTTGCATTTAGACCACTGTAAAGAACATTGGAGGCAAAAAATATAACTTCTTAAAACACCACTGAAAGAACATCTGAGGCACAGTTATATAAAAAAATAGTCAAACAAACTTAATGGATCCAACCCAAGACTAGACGGTCTGAATTCTGAATACCATTTTGTGACAATAGTTGTTTGAATGTCCTTATTTGAACATGTTGAGAAATGACAGATGAGTTATGACTGAAAAACATGGTGACATTTAATTTAAGAACTCCTCTGGCACTTACAAAGCAGACAGGTACACCATGGCTCTTCAAGATCTACTCAACATTAGACCTAAACACTAGAATGACTGGTTTTAGGTTTTTATTCAATTATTGCTGGCTTGAGGATGTAGACAAATTAAGAAAATACACATTCTAAAAGCAGCAAAGATCAGTTTGTATATACATATATTTAAACAAAGTCAGGATTGGTGACTCTTTGAATAGATCCCTCTGGCTCTTGCAAAACAGCAAGGTAGCTCCCTGCACACTGGAACTGTTTTTGTTTTATAGGTTGATAGCAGGTAATAGTCAAGGAAAAGATACATAATAAAATAACAAAAAGTTGCAGTATTCTGAATACACAACGGATGAAGTCCTTGGATGTCAAGATGGACAGACAAATCAGAGAAGTGCTGCAGACAGAGGAAAGTGGGCCAGTAAAACAGAATATATACACATGTACAGTGAGGAAAAAAAGTGTTTGAACACCCTGCTATTTTGCAGGTTCTCCCACTTGGAAATCATGGAGGGGTCTGAAATTGTCATCGTAGGTGCATGTCCACTGTGAGAGACATAATCTAAAAACAAAAATCCAGAAATCACAATGTATGATTTTTTAACTATTTATTTGTATGATACAGCTGCAAATAAGTATTTGAACACCTGAGAAAATCAATGTTAATATTTGGTACAGTAGCCTTTGTTTGCAATTACAGAGGTCAAACGTTTCCTGTAGTTTTTCACCAGGTTTGCACACACTGCAGGAGGGAGTTTGGCCCACTCCTCCACACAGATCTTCTCTAGATCAGTCAGGTTTCTGGGCTGTCGCTGAGAAACACGGAGTTTGAGCTCCCTCCAAAGATTCTCTATTGGGTTTAGGTCTGGAGACTGGCTAGGCCACGCCAGAACCTTGATATGCTTCTTACAGAGCCACTCCTTGGTTATCCTGGCTGTGTGCTTCGGGTCATTGTCATGTTGGAAGACCCAGCCTCGACCCATCTTCAATGCTCTAACTGAGGGAAGGAGGTTGTTCCCCAAAATCTCGCAATACATGGCCCCGGTCATCCTCTCCTTAATACAGTGCAGTCGCCCTGTCCCATGTGCAGAAAAACACCCCCAAAGCATGATGCTACCACCCCCATGCTTCACAGTAGGGATGGTGTTCTTGGGATGGTACTCATCATTCTTCTTCCTCCAAACACGGTTAGTGGAATTATGACCAAAAAGTTCTATTTGGTCTCATCTGACCACATGACTTTCTCCCATGACTCCTCTGGATCATCCAAATGGTCATTGGCAAACTTAAGACGGGCCTTGACATGTGCTGGTTTAAGCAGGGGAACCTTCCGTGCCATGCATGATTTCAAACCATGACGTCTTAGTGTATTACCAACAGTAACCTTGGAAACGGTGGTCCCAGCTCTTTTCAGGTCATTGACCAGCTCCTCCCGTGTAGTCCTGGGCTGATTTCTCACCTTTCTTAGGATCATTGAGACCCCACGAGGTGAGATCTTGCATGGAGCCCCAGTCCGAGGGAGATTGACAGGCATGTTTAGCTTCTTCCATTTTCTAATGATTGCTCCAACAGTGGACCTTTTTTCACCAAGCTGCTTGGCAATTTCCCCGTAGCCCTTTCCAGCCTTGTGGAGGTGTACAATTTTGACTCTAGTGTCTTTGGACAGCTCTTTGGTCTTGGCCATGTTAGTAGTTGGATTCTTACTGATTGTATGGGGTGGACAGGTGTCTTTATGCAGCTAACAACCTCAAACAGGTGCATCTAATTTAGGATAATAAATGGAGTGGAGGTGGACATTTTAAAGGCAGACTAACAGTACTTTGAGGGTCAGAATTCTAGCTGATAGACAGGTGTTCAAATACTTATTTGCAGCTGTATCATACAAATAAATAGTTAAAAAATCATACATTGTGATTTCTGGATTTTTGTTTTTAGATTATGTCTCTCACAGTGGACATGCACCTACGATGACAATTTCAGACCCCTCCATGATTTCCAAGTGGGAGAACCTGCAAAATAGCAGGGTGTTCAAATACTTATTTTCTTCACTGTATATACATTCAGATGTGCACAGAAGTTTGAGTGTTCAAATGTGGGTTGAACCTACACAATAAATCATTTACTGCTGATACAGCTTTGACTAGATTACACCGGCCTAGGATTGTTCATTTTTATTGAAGCACTTGAAAGTACTCACTTTGATAATCCACATTTTAGGTTTTAGTCAAATGTGTCAGTAGTTCGTGCAAATATTAAAATGATTCAAACCGATTTGGAATGCTGTCTGTTACATGACTACATGAAAACTAAAAACCAGCGGTGGAATGTAACTAAGTACACTTACTCAAGTACTGCACTTAAGTAAACATTTGAGGTACTTGTACTTTACTTGTCTTTTCTTTTCATGCCACTTTCTACTTCTACTCCGCTACGTTTCAGAGAGAAATATTGTACTTTTTATTCCACTACATTCATCTGTTACAGCTTTAGTTACTTCACACATTAAGATTTCTGCACACAAAACACATGTAGTTATAGGGCTGGACCCGAATATTCGAATATTTGTTCGGTGGGTTAGTATTCGATTTGAAAAATTGACATTCGAATATTCGTTTTTTTTTTGTTTTTTTTTGCAAAACCTGGCATCCCCCTCCAAACGGTTCTCATTCGCGCTAGAATATGTTCGAAATATAATACTCTATTTTAAAATTTTCGGTAACACTTTATAATAACCATCATTAATAGATGGTAAATTGATAGTTAATTAATTTTTAGTTAATTGTCATTTAACTGTTAACAAACAGTCTTTTTACTGTTAACAATGAAATTATAATAATGTTTACTAATTGACTAAATGACTATAATACCTTTTTAATAAGTTAATAAATACTTTGTAAACCATCTATAAGAATAATTGGAATGCCTATTATGAAGTTGAAACTGATGGGTAGTTTATAAAATTAGTTAATTATAAAGAAGTGGTCTATAAAGCATCAACTTACTGTATTTGGTACACAATCTTTTATTAGTGGTCCATAAAACAGTGATTATTTATGCACTGATAATATAGTCCGATCAGTAAATTGAACCCATTTGTGAAGAAAGTCATTGTCATGCAACAATGAGCACAGTGGTAGATGAGAACAAATGGATTACTAAAACAAAGTTAATACAAAAACTTAACAATGGCACCTTAATTTTTAAATTAAATTAATGATACAAATACAATAATCTAAATACAGGGATAGGGGTACTTTAGAGCAGTGGTTCCCAGTCTTTATCTGGTTTGAGGTTGAGGTAAAAAAAAAAAATATATTTGCACATGTTAAACAAATTATGATAATACACTAGAATATATACTGTATGCAAAAGTCTGTATAAAAACTATGTATTTTTGTTCTCGCTTAAAATTGTAGGCCAAACCTCCGGGACCTCTTAACCTGGGACCCTTGCTGTCATCAGGTCAGCTGCTATCATTCTCGTTTTTCCTGCCGCCACGGCATCACTATTTTATGAATGAAACATGGTGGAGAAACGTAAAAGTGCTGATAACTCCTCTGTATCAAAAAAGAAAGTAAGGCTCTATCTCGAGAGTTACCTCAACTTCGGCTTCGGAGGGGGGGCTCAGCTTTTCTTAGACATGAGTAGGGGGGGCGCCAAGGAAAAAAGGTTGGGAACCGCTGCTTTAGAGGCCCCAATAAACAATAAAATACCCAAAGTGCTTAACATCACAAGCTCCAGAAACTTTACATTTATTTCTATTTATATTGCTTAGCAATATCGTGGAGCAGGCGTCCTAGTGGACCATTATGGTGTTTTTTACCCAACCATTCATTCCACTCGATCACAATCAGATGGTCTCTGAGCAGATCCTCTGTGCGATTCCCTCTGAGTCTACTGATTGTCTCCTTGTAGCTCCTCCAGGCCCTCTCAATGTGTTGAGTGTGGCAGCCCGTTTCAGCATTGACATATGTCACACTGTGGTTAACTCTGTAATGCCTGTATCCAAATGCAAGCAGAGCCTGACGGTAGGCCCGCCACTCATCACTTAATATTGTGGATCCAGTACGAACGTGGTGGATAATCAGTGGGACCAGCTCTCTTCTGGTCCGTCTTTCCACCAGGCGGAGAACAGGCATGGTCCTCTGTCCTCTATGCTTCACGCCAAGCATCCCAAACACCCACTTCTTCCTTTTCCACCCACCAGCCATTATTCCACGTCCGTACTGTCAAAATATTCAAATTGGACACATATTAGAAATGGTAATTATTCACATGGTGATGTATAACTAATGTTTACTGTAATTATTTGACTATTAAAACATAGAATGCTGCCAATTGATTAACTTTCCTGAGTTATAAAATGATTATATCCCCATAAGTATGGATTCACCCCCACCACTGCGTCCACAGATGCTTACCGTTGGTGCCATAACTGGAACAGATTTTAATACAATCTTTTAGAATTTGCTGTGACCCCTTGAGGAATACATTTTTATTTTTGGTGACAATTACTGCATCGCCTTACAGCCATGCAGTGACGAAACCTAAAAATAAATCTATATATGGACAATACATTTGTCATAATGACCTAGTCTGTAAATTTAGAATTTTCTGGTATTTCAAATTTTTTTTTTAAATGTTGTCCATTTCTCCTTTTACTGTAGACTGTTCAACTGTCTAGCTCTAATCCATTACAGTTACAGAGAAAAAAATGTAATTAAATGACAGTTACTATAAAATCAAAATGTTGGTAATTATAAAGTTATAACACCATGGCACACAATTTGTGACTGATGAAAAAAGTATAAAACTAATAATTGTACATTTATAACGCCAGACGGAATGCCGAGTAACCTTACAGCTGCTAGGTAGCATGTAATTGTTTATGTTCTGCAAGTGTTTCATTCATTCTGATTCCTTAACATATTGTTATAACTTTGTGGGTCAAAGCAAACCCTATAGTAATCAAAGCCTTTAGTATATACCAGAGGACATAGTCCTCCCGAAAAATCCTCCTCCTGATAGTAGAATACCGGTAAGTCACTATTTAAACCTATATCAAAGCCAAGTCAAGCAAAAGAAAAAATAAATACTCTGACATATCTTGAAACCGCTAGAGTTGCAACTAACGATTATTTTCATTGTGGATTTACTTGTGGATTATTTTCTGTCACTTAAATAGAATGGCCGAAAAGCATTGGGCTTGTTGTGGGAATTCCCAGATAATTTTTAGCTGTATGGTGTTTGCACTAACCTTTCTTTTGTGTCTGAAGTGGCTTTCATCAATAACCACAAACTCGTTCTTCCCTCCCAGCCTCTGTCCTTTTCTTCTTTTTCTTCTCTCCATTGCCTCAACACAGACATCTCGCAGTTGTTTTGCCATCTTTGACAGTGTAGTTGTGCTTGCAGCAATGTCATCTGTCATCATGTCGATTTGTCTTAATCGGAGGCCTTGTGCAAACCTGGAAATACACAACATTAATGGTGGCCTTATGCAAGCCAATACTTCAGTAATTACACCTGGCAGAGCATTCTTTTGGGCATGAGAGTGATTGAAGATATATATATATAATGGGAGTAATACTAGTAAAAATTAGACGTATTGTCCATCCACTGCCTAAAAAAACAACTAACATGTGCTTCGCCATTTTACATTAATGGGACCCAGAAGGTGTGTTAAATGTATTCAATGAATATGAACAGTGCCAGTATCTTTTGGGTGCAACAATTCACTGTGATTGTCAAGGAGATTTCACTTGCCTTTAGAATATTGCATCAGTAAAATTATTGATATTGACTTTCTGTATACTGTAGCCCACCACTGGTTTTAGTGTAATAGATTATCTAAATTACAGGCACTGTGATTATTTCTATTCATGTAGGTGTATAGCATGTTATTCTTGAACTTAAGATTGATTTCCATACCTGTACACAAATCGCATCCAGTTGAAAAGGGACATCTTGGATTGGCTAAATATTGACTGGTGTCGGATGGATTATCTGACAATGGCTCTGTGTTTGGCCCTCTGTTGACATACCCTATGGAACACGCCACAACTTGAGATCCAATGGAATTCAAAGATATACCATAATTGTTATGATCTCTGTTTAAATAGTTTTGCTTCAATGCAAGACCATTTTTTTAAGAATAAAAAATGTTTAAGTAGGAGACTTGAGATTGCACAAATGGTAAACAACATTTGTATTTTCATTGTTTTAAAAAAAAAAAAGTCAGTGCTTCCTAAAGCAGGGACTGGGACCCTCAGGGTCCTTCATGGGGGTAACAAGTAAAATTAAGAATGCTTTTATTATTATTATTATTATTATTATTATTATATTAACCCAAGAGTTATATAGGCTACAGTCTTGTAACGTTATCTTTGCCATTTTTTGATTTACAACATTTTTGCGCCAAATCAAATGGCTTATGGTTACTATTCATCTTGTAGTTGGTTGACTTGGTTCCAGGCTTAAAACTATTTATATAGGCTAAGGATTTACTGAAACCTTAATGGAGTAAATTAAATAGGGAAAATCACTTACGGAGCTGTTTAGAAAAGTGGCCGGTTAGCATCAGTAAAGAAATGTAATAGATACCTAGCTAAGTAAACTGTAAAACAAGCTATATATATATATATATATATATATATATATATATATATATATATATATATATATATATATATATATATAGTAGGCCTAGCCTAAAAAGAAGAAAATTACTAAACTACAAAAAATATATATATATATTCATTCTTAAGTAATAGCCTATAGATCTTTAGGCCATATATGCCCATATTAGTTACCTACCATTCATAGAGGTCTCCATGACTGCAGTGCTTCATCTTCATTTTGTGGTGGCAAATGTTGCATTCCATCTTCTGTTTCAGAAGTTTTCTTTTCTTTAGCCATTTTATTAGTTCCTTGTGGTGTTTTCTTTTCAATCGGCTACCTTCAATTAACTCCCTTAGTTCACTTGCTAAACCAGGCATTTTCCATTAAATGGGCTACACACGGAAAAGTTATTCAGACCAGACCTGTTGGAGCCAAAAGTGCGCCTAAATGCTCACAGCCCGCCCGCCACCGGTCCGCGAGTTCGTTCCCTAAGCCGTAACCCGCCCCTACTCTGCCTCCGATTGGCTCTAACCCTACCAAACCATTTCATTCCTCATGCATATCCGACTCTGAACATACCCAACCTAACAAACCGAAGGTAACGACTACATCGTCATCTGCATCCTCCTCATTCACCACCTCCTCCTCTTCATCTGCCTCCTCCTCATCTTCAGAGGACGAGAAGAAGAAAAAACGGCACAAAAAGAAGCATCTCAAAAAGCACACAAAAAAGAGATACATCCAAAAGGACAAAAAGTAAAGAAGACAAAAGAAGGTGGCAAAAGGAAGGACATCACTTTCTTAAAGCATAAGTCACAACTTTACAATAGCATCCAGATAATGTTTATAGATGGTTTACAAAGTATTTATTAACTATTTAACGAGGTATTATAGTCATCTGTTGCAACTTTATAATAACCATCCAGATAATGTTTATGTTTTAATAGTCAAATAATTACAGTAAATATTAGTTATACATCACCATGTGAATAATTACCATTTCTAATATGTGTCCAATTTGAATATTTTGACAGTACGGACGTGGAAGAATGGCTGGTGGGTGGAAAAGGAAGAAGTGGGTGTTTGGGATGCTTGGCGTGAAGCATAGAGGACAGAGGACCATGCCTGTTCTCCGCCTGGTGGAAAGACGGACCAGAAGAGAGCTGGTCCCACTGATTATCCACCACGTTCGTACTGGATCCACAATATTAAGTGATGAGTGGCGGGCCTACCGTCAGGCTCTGCTTGCATTTGGATACAGGCATTACAGAGTTAACCACAGTGTGACATATGTCAATGCTGAAACGGGCTGCCACACTCAACACATTGAGAGGGCCTGGAGGAGCTACAAGGAGACAATCAGTAGACTCAGAGGGAATCGCACAGAGGATCTGCTCAGAGACCATCTGATTGTGATCGAGTGGAATGAATGGTTGGGTAAAAAACACCATAATGGTCCACTAGGACGCCTGCTCCACGATATTGCTAAGCAATATAAATAGAAATAAATGTAAAGTTTCTGGAGCTTGTGATGTTAAGCACTTTGGGTATTTTATTGTTTATTGGGGCCTCTAAAGCAGCGGTTCCCAACCTTTTTTCCTTGGCGCCCCCCCTACTCATGTCTAAGAAAAGCTGAGCCCCCCCTCCGAAGCCGAAGTTGAGGTAACTCTCGAGATAGAGCCTTACTTTCTTTTTTGATACAGAGGAGTTATCAGCACTTTTACGTTTCTCCACCATGTTTCATTCATAAAATAGTGATGCCGTGGCGGCAGGAAAAACGAGAATGATAGCAGCTGACCTGATGACAGCAAGGGTCCCAGGTTAAGAGGTCCCGGAGGTTTGGCCTACAATTTTAAGCGAGAACAAAAATACATAGTTTTTATACAGACTTTTGCATACAGTATATATTCTAGTGTATTATCATAATTTGTTTAACATGTGCAAATATTTTTTTTTTTTTTACCTCAACCTCAAACCAGATAAAGACTGGGAACCACTGCTCTAAAGTACCCCTATCCCTGTATTTAGATTATTGTATTTGTATCATTAATTTAATTTAAAAATTAAGGTGCCATTGTTAAGTTTTTGTATTAACTTTGTTTTAGTAATCCATTTGTTCTCATCTACCACTGTGCTCATTGTTGCATGACAATGACTTTCTTCACAAATGGGTTCAATTTACTGATCGGACTATATTATCAGTGCATAAATAATCACTGTTTTATGGACCACTAATAAAAGATTGTGTACCAAATACAGTAAGTTGATGCTTTATAGACCACTTCTTTATAATTAACTAATTTTATAAACTACCCATCAGTTTCAACTTCATAATAGGCATTCCAATTATTCTTATAGATGGTTTACAAAGTATTAACTATTTAACAAGGTATTATAGTCATCTGTTGCAACTTTACAATAACCATCCAGATAATGTTTATAGACAGTTTACAAACCATCTAGTAACCCTTAACAAATTGTTAGGAATATCTTGTCCGTCTATCTATGTAATGTTTATAGATGTTAAAAAAAAGTGTTTCTTAAAAGTTTACAAACATTTTTTAATCATTACCCGATACCTAATATATTATATGACGGATATAATGTGTGTTACAATAAACTGTTAATTTACAGCACTACTAATAATTAGTAAACATTATTTATTATAATTTCATTGTTTGTTAACAGTAAAAAGACGGTTTGCTAACAGTTAAATGACAATTAATTAAAGATTAATTAACTCTCAATTTACCATCTATTAATGATGGTTATTATAAAGTGTGAATTTTCTTATATAGCCTAGCCATTTTAATAGGATGGACAACCCAACCTCGTTATACTTAAATATATTTGCTTCTTCTTGGACTACTAAAGTGTTCCTGCAACGGAGTATTCTCTGGCTAGAGAGCAGAACACCGCAGTTTGCATGGACAGAAGAGCATGCCTGAGCTTGTATTTTGGGTTTAGCTGCGTTGCTTTGACATTGTGGAAAATAAAATAGAAAATGTATTATCCTTTTTACCCATTATTATCAATCTAAATTAATCTACTGCGAAATATAGGAGACTTTGAGATTTTGCTGGGACGTCACATGCCCCAGTTAAAACGCCCATGAGTTGAACGTCATTACCGTCACGACTCAGCGAAAAGAAGACAAAAATGCCAAAGACTTCATCTGTGTGGGAGAACTTTAAATTGAGGACAAGACAAAGGCAGTGTGTCAAATATGCCATTTGAAACTGGCCTTACACAACAGCACATCAAGCTTGAGAAATCACCCGAGTTCTGTAAGTAGAACGAGCCGCTTTTATCAGCCATTTACACGTGATAAAAATGTGCACTTAATTTTCATGGAAAATAACGTGACTTGCGAATAAGCTACGGCAGTTAATGATGAACAGTAAAATCGTAGACTACTGTAGTAGTAAAATATTTCTTAAGTTAACAGATCTGTGTGTGTGTGGGTTTTATATCATTAGTGAAGTCTCCGTTCTCGGGGCATATAAGCCCTGCTCGCGCTGTTCTGTTATTAGAGATAATAATATGTTCAGCCCCCTCTCTCCGAAGCTTCGAATATTCGATGCTCATTACTACCGAAGCTTCGAAGCTCAAAAAAAAAAAAGTTTATAAAATCTGATGTTTTATTCTAAAGTAAACTAGCCAACAATATAACGGCTACAAGTCCAGCTGAGATGATCAGACCATTAAACACACAACTGGTTGGATCCTTTACACTTTCTACAATGGGAGGAGAGTTCTGCATTCAGTACTTTTACATTTAATACTTTAAGTACATTTTCCTGATAATACTTACATACTTTTACTTAAGTAACATTTTCAATGCAGGACTTTTTCTCGTAACAGTTTTTTTTTTTTTTTTTTTAAATTCAGTGTAGTAGTAGTACTTTTACTTAAGTAAAAGGATCCGAATACTTCTTCCACCACTGGCAAAAACATTGGTGCATCCCTTCCTCGGAGAAGGTGGGAAATTAATAGCAAAGATTCACATTTTCTGCTTTACTGAGAGCATCATCATATTTGGAACCGCTAATTATTAATGATTATTAATTCTAAGTCTGTACGACAGACTTAGAATTTGTTCTCAAACTGAAATCATGTCAACGTCCTATAGGATGTGTTTATTTTAGAGGGAAAAACAACATTTCAGTAAGTTTCAGCATTTCATATTTATTGAGTAGGGCATGTATTCACATCTGGTTAGATGAAAAGCCATATGGTTTTCATCCTGATTGACACGTACGTGGAGTTGAAGTCCTTTTTGAGAAGTGATTTGCGTTCACGTTTCAGTTTAATCAAAAGATGGTCATAGAAAGTCTACAGCAGTGCTTTTTGTCCCTCGGTGCCTATGCAAGTGTCCCACGCTGTCCTCCCGTCATTTCTTTTGGAAAAATCCCATAATCGAAGCTTGTTTAGTTCCTTTATTTGAATTTGCAGACGCTTTCTTTTGACTTTTCTTCTCGTCCTGTTTGCTACTTGCTGGTCGTTTTGCAGTGATGGGATCTTTTGGAGCGTGTTTGGGGGCCTGGACGTCGTCCTCTGCTTCAGAGTACGATTCACTCGCATAGCCTTTCTCTGTCACTGGGGGGGAGGGGGAGAGATAATTACATGTAGTATAATGCTAACAAACTTCAAAAAAAGGCTAAAAACCCTGCTTTTTACAAAAGTCTATGAATAACTGAGTTTGTTGCTGTTCAATGTTAATCTAGTGTGTGTGTGTGTGTGTGTGTGTGTGTGTGTGTGTGTGTGTGTGTGTGTGTGTGTGTGTGTGTGTGTCATGCATGTCTATACATGTTTTGTATATATTTTACTAGGGGTGGGAATCACCAGAGGCCTCACGATATGATATCATCACGATACGATATCATCACGATACGATATCATCACGGTACTTCTGTCACGATACAATATCATCACGGTACGATATCACGGTACTTCTGTCACGATACTTCTGTCACGATACCATCACGATACTATACCATCACGATACTTCTGTCACGATACCATCACGATACTTCTGTCACGATACGATATTATTGCGATTTTAAAACATATTGCAATATTCAGCGATATATTGCAATAAGTTACCTTTTTTCCAACTTCAAATGATGTCCCCAAAAGGAAACTGTCAACATCTGTTTTATCTAAAAAAAAGATACATGTCTCCGTTGGTTCATCTCACTTCAATTTCATTGCTGCAAAATGGGATTGTGTCAAGCAGACAAACTGACCAACACATACAATAAAAGATCGATACTTGGCGTCTGTGTATCGATACAGTATTGCCACAGAAAATATCGTGATACTATGCTGTATCGATTTTTTCCCCACCCCTATATTTTACTGTTTAATTGAACAAAGTTTTATTTAATGTCGCTTTTGTACGAAGCACATTGTGTTACATTAACTTGTATGAAATGTGCTATAGAAATATTGATTGAACAAATCCAGTCAGAGGGGGGAGTTGTGCCTGTGTGCTTTACATACCGATGCAGCCTTCATCGTCTACAAAGGTACTAGATTTCAGGACGCGTCTCCTCTTCCTTGTCTTCATCTCACAGTTTCCCTGCTGTCGAATAGAAACACAAAAACGGGAATGTTTAATTAGCTAATTAATGTTTAATACACACAAAAAAGACATTTTATCAATGTCTATTAGTGGGATAAGTACACACACACACACACACACACACACACACACACACACACACACACACACACACACACACACACACACACACACACACACACACACACACACAACCTGGACCTCAATGTGACAACAACTGAAGAACCCATCGTTGATTTTAGGAAGAACTGTCTTGAGCCTAACGCCAACTGTATCCATGGTGAAAATGTTGAATATTGAGTCGTATATAAATACCTAGGAACCATATTCCACTCTAACCTTAAGTTTGATAAATAATACCGAGCCCTTTGGCAAACGAGGACAACAAACAATCCACTTGATGTGGAAGCTAAACTGTTTAATAATTTTATGTAGCTTTTATCATTCTATTCTTTTTTGGAAGTCAGTTAACTTTTTCATTCAATTGCTCGTTTTATGGGTTTGGCAAGTTACTTCAAAAATGTAATACATTCTAGATTACTAGTTGCTGTCAATTGAGAGTTATTAGTTATATTACAATACTACTGTCTCGGAATTGTAATGCTTTATGCTACTTTTGAGTTACTTTCACCAAAATAACAGCGGAAGTTTGACGTGGCAGGTAGCTTGTGAATTTCACCACCGGATCAATAAAGTCTCCTCTTTATCCACTTTAATACATCATCATTTATTCATAATATTTTGGATAATTAATATGAATATGCAAAGTAACTAAAGCTATACAATTCTGGTTCTGGCTTTGACCACGGGGAACAGTGAAGAAATATGGACTAGTCCAGAACGTAATTTTAGTTTTTTCTACTATGGCCACGCCAAGACCCGCCCTTCAATCACTACTATTGGCCAGGCATCCATGCTTACGCAAGGTAACGTAACTCGATTTGTACAGGTCCTATCCCCTGACCAATCGGCTATCCTAACCTTAACCATTCGAGGTCAATGCCTAACCCCAACCAATTGAGCTGCTACTGAAGGGCGGGTCTTGACGTGGCCATAGTAGGAAAACCAATTTGGCATCCAGAACACAGGACCTACTTTCTGTATTTACTTTCTTGCTCCCGCCCCCAGACACATCCGACCAATAAGAGGAGTGGACGTTCTTGTGTGACTTGTAATGACGGTATTTTGGTACGCTTGGATTTTTCAAGGTGTGAAACCAAACCGCTCCAGGTTTACAAACTCATCAAGTGATTCAGACCAGAACAAACGAACCGTAGGTGTGAAAACACCCGAATATCTCTGGGGTCCAGTTACCAGACCTGAGCTCCCTCTTGAAGAAACAGATAGTCCAGAGAGCTAAGAGAATCATGGGTAATTCTGGCCATGTTCTTTCTTTAATGCCATTAGGGCAATGCCATCTTTTGCGTATTTTGGACAACCTGTGTGTGTGCTTGGCTGCTCTTGCCTGGGGTTACCCATTGGTTGAGCTGCTAACTGACATGTTGGTTGACAGTGTTTATTCTTGTCTGCTTTTATCTGGCTGGTTGACTGCAAAATTGAATTGCCCCTTTTGGGATTAATAACGTTTCTTTGAAGTGAATTGAGTTCATATCTAAATCTCCAGGTTTGATCACTTACATGTGACTGTGAAACAGACTCCACCTTCTTCTTAGGACTTGGTGACGCTTCTCTTGTTTCCATCTGCTGTGGGGAATCTGGAATGACTGAAGAGGTTAACAAGTATTAAGTCAGAAGGACTTTGGAAATTTCCCCTTTTCATATTTCCTTCTTTTACAAAGTTTGTATATGTTATAATATTCTGGGCTGGCTTTACAGTACGCATAAACTAGGCCATATTTCTCTGAACTGTAGCCAAGGGTATTCTTATGATATACAACATAAAACAAACTACATTCAATGTTAAGTAATAAAAAGATGTATTTCGTCCCTTCCCTGTGGTCAACTATCAAAACCATTTTCATGTATTTTGCAACCTATTGACTTCAAGTCGTATAGATAGATAGATAGATAGAATAGAAAATAATGAAAAACAGGGTCAAGTAAACCGCTCACCATCTTCATCACTGCTGTCTGGTTCAGGCTTCTTAATCCGCCTTCTCTTTTTCTTGTCCATTTTCTCCTCGCTGTCAGAATCCTCCATTCGCTTGGTTTTGCTTCAACAAGAGCAACACGTATATTTAATTAGATTCATAGCCACATTTGACTTTGGTTGACCAAGTCCATCATCATTCAATGAACACGCCTTCATTTTAAAAGCTTAAAGTGCCCATATTATGCTCATCTTCAGGTTCATTTAAAAGGTTGTACCAGAATAGGTTTACATGGTTTAATTTTTAAAAAACACCATATTTTTGTTGTACTGCACATTGCTGCAGCTCCTATTTTCACCCTGTGTGTTGAGCTCTCCGTTTTAGCTACAGAGTGAGACATCCCACTTCACGGACTACTAGCCAGTCAGAAGCAGAGTATGAGGGCGTGCCCTGACAGAATCAGAATCAGAAAAAGCTTTATTGCCAAGTACGTTTACACACACAAGGAATTTGTCTTCGTGTCGTAAGTGCATGTCACCTTAAAGCAACACGCACAGACACACCGAGTCGCCATATGCGGCGCCATCCCAACTCTCTTAACTCTCGCAGGAACAGATACAGCATGACATGAGGAGAGGGGAGGGAGAAAAAAAGCAGGTCTCAGACTATCCTCATAAAAGATAAGAACAGTGTGAGAACAGGAAAAAAACATCTCAGCACGTAAGCACACAAACAGTACATTTGCACTGCTACATACATAACACAACATAACAGAACATAACATAACATAAATGTACAGTTGCACATTTAGCGGCGAAGGCGTGGGACTGGGGGTATAGGATGGGGTGGGGGGGTTTGACCTGCTGAGAAACGCACAGCCCGGCAGCCCCACTAGTGTCTCAGTCCGCAGAATGTTATAGCGATAACACAGCATGTTGCCATGGAGACCAGCCTGAACAGTCCAGGACCGATACGACAATCAGCAGGCAGTGGGAAAGACGGGGGAGGACCAAGAGCGTCTCGCTTGCAGAGCCCCAACAGGGTGACTGTTTGTTCCAAGAAACGGCCTTGGCAAGGCCGTTCAGGATAAGGGGGCCGAAAGATTAAATTTGTTTGGTCTACACGAATGGCTGCTCTAATTTAAACATCCATTCTATTGTTCATCCGATCAACTGGTCAATTTTACTTTCCAAATCCGTGACCTTCTTCATGATGGTATCCAAGCCGCGGATCATTACCATGTTGTATTCCATCACGCGATTAATAGTCCCAGTTTGCGCACTGATAGTCCCAGTTTGCAAACCGATCGCTGTTCCAACAGCTCCAGTCAGGCCAGGCAGCTTCCTTGGGCTTTGGACAGCTACCAGAGTCTTTTTAATTTCTCGATAAACCAGGGCCAAGCATCCTCCAATCAGCAGCAGTCCGGTTATCATGGTTCCGAATAGGTATATACAGTGAGGAAAATAAGTATTTGAACACCCTGCTATTTTGCAAGTTCTCCCACTTGGAAATCATGGAGGGGTCTGAAATTGTCATCGTAGGTGCATGTCCACTGTGAGAGACATAATCTAAAAACAAAAATCCAGAAATCACAATGTATGATTTTTTAACTATTTATTTGTATGATACAGCTGCAAATAAGTATTTGAACACCTGTCTATCAGCTAGAATTCTGACCCTCAAAGACCTGTTAGTCTGCCTTTAAAATGTCCACCTCCACTCCATTTATTATCCTAAATTAGATGCACCCGTTTGAGGTCGTTGGCTGCATAAAGACACATGTCCACCCCATACAATCAGTAAGAATCCAACTACTAACATGGCTAAGACCAAAGAGCTGTCCAAAGACACTAGAGACAAAATTGTACACCTCCACAAGGCTGGAAAGGGCTACGGGGAAATTGCCAAGCAGCTTGGTGAAAAAAGGTCCACTGTTGGAGCAATCATTAGAAAATGGAAGAAGCTAAACATGACTGTCAATCTCCCTCGGACTGGGGCTCCATGCAAGATCTCACCTCGTGGGGTCTCAATGATCCTAAGAAAGGTGAGAAATCAGCCCAGGACTACACGGGAGGAGCTGGTCAATGACCTGAAAAGAGCTGGGACCACCGTTTCCAAGGTTACTGTTGGTAATACACTAAGACGTCATGGTTTGAAATCATGCATGGCACGGAAGGTTCCCCTGCTTAAACCAGCACATGTCAAGGCCCGTCTTAAGTTTGCCAATGACCATTTGGATGATCCAGAGGAGTCATGGGAGAAAGTCATGTGGTCAGATGAGACCAAAATAGAACTTTTTGGTCATAATTCCACTAACCGTGTTTGGAGGAAGAAGAATGATGAGTACCATCCCAAGAACACCATCCCTACTGTGAAGCATGGGGGTGGTAGCATCATGCTTTGGGGGTGTTTTTCTGCACATGGGACAGGGCGACTGCACTGTATTAAGGAGAGGATGACCGGGGCCATGTATTGCGAGATTTTGGGGAACAACCTGCTTCCCTCAGTTAGAGCATTGAAGATGGGTCGAGGCTGGGTCTTCCAACATGACAATGACCCGAAGCACACAGCCAGGATAACCAAGGAGTGGCTCTGTAAGAAGCATATCAAGGTTCTGGCGTGGCCTAGCCAGTCTCCAGACCTAAACCCAATAGAGAATCTTTGGAGGGAGCTCAAACTCCGTGTTTCTCAACGACAGCCCAGAAACCTGACTGATCTAGAGAAGATCTGTGACAGGTGTTCAAATACTTATTTGCAGCTGTATCATACAAATAAATAGTTAAAAAATCATACATTGTGATTTCTGGATTTTTGTTTTTAGATTATGTCTCTCACAGTGGACATGCACCTACGATGACAATTTCAGACCCCTCCATGATTTCCAAGTGGGAGAACCTGCAAAATAGCAGGGTGTTCAAATACTTATTTTCCTCACTGTACATCCTCAACGTCCTCCACGGAAAGAGCAGAGAGACACACGACACGCCATTTCTCCCAGCCGTCCATCGTATACCCCGCAGCAAACGTTCCGTCAGGACATGCTGGCTCACCCGCACCAGTACTCCTCGAGAATACAGTGTCAATTGCGCTGAGTGACCAGTTAATCAGCTCCATGATTCGGGTATTTTAGAGCCTGAGCCTTGCAGGGAGAGTCTCTAGAAAGTTAACAAGACAACACGAGACACGATAGCAAGCAGGGTAGGCCTGGGAGGGAGAGGGAGAAAGCGACCGCCTTCGCTGAGACAGTACCTAGGTAAGGACTACTAGCCAGTCAGAAGCAGAGTATGAGGGTGTGCCCTGACAGTACCTAGGTAAGGACTACTAGCCAGTCAGAAGCAGAGTATGAGGGCGTGCCCTGACAGTAGCTAGGTAAGGACTACTAGCCAGTCAGAAGCAGAGTATGAGGGCGTGCCCTGACAGTAGCTAGGTAAGGACTACTAGCCAGTCAGAAGCTGAGTATGAGGGCGTGCCATGCTAGCAGCTAGGCGAGCATTATAACATGTGTTCCAAAGTGACCACATTTGTCTCTGAAGACTGGACTACAATAGAGCTGTTTGGAGCAGTTTGTGAACAGTGTTTTCTGTTGGAGATGGTAAGTCCCTTTGGGGTGGACTTTGGGCTTTTTCACTTTGTAAACCTATAACGTGCACAAAAAGATATAGAACACAATAAAGGAAAGGGAAAAAAGCCAAAAAGCAGAATATGAGCACTTTAAGAAGAAATGCAAAACCCTGTCTGTGTTTCTTACATTTTTGAGCACAAATCAATAAGCTGGTAAAACATCCACTAGCCATTTGGCTGGCGGACGAAAAAAGTTCATTTTGAACCCCGCACACACACCTCCTGGAGTCTTTCTTGGAGTTCTGGGGCGGCTCCGCAGCAGCAGCAGCAGCCTGCGTTTCCTCCGGCTGTGAACTGGGCCGCTGCTGCTCTGCTGAGGATGATGACGGAGCTGCTTCCTCCTGCTTCACCGTTTTGTCTGGTTTCTCTGAAGTGACCAGTGTTTAGGTAGAAAGGGTTAGTGGTTGAATAAAGTCAG
The DNA here is from genome assembly GCA_023566125.1 of Zingel zingel. NCBI lineage: Eukaryota > Metazoa > Chordata > Actinopteri > Perciformes > Percidae > Zingel > Zingel zingel. The sequence continues at coordinate 29,971,063 of CM042324.1, forward strand.
CACACCACCACAACACATGACTTGCCCCCACTTTGTTTTTTTTTTTCTTAAAAATGAGTTCCTACTACTGCATTTTTAAAACATCAGTCAAATTCCCTGTTTACCTAAATTTGACAGAACCCCCCCCCCACGACAATTTTAAGCATTCACTGTCTGTAGTAGGGCTGCACTATATGATCATATAGGGTATATTGAATACACCAAATGATAGGGCTGCACAATGAGGAAAATATCTAACTGCGATTATTTTGACTGATATTGCGATTGTGATATGATTCACGACATTGGAGGGAATGATCATTTTTGTATCATTACTCTCATTTTCATTGAAAAATATTTAAAAAAAAATAATAATAATGTGATGTGTGATTTTTGGGAGGATCTGTACTAGTGTAGGATACAGTGTGTAGGCTGGAGTGTCTCTGCAGCAACACAATACTTCATTCAGAATGGGTTGACATATATTCAGGATTCACACGTATTTTAACCAGTACCTTTCCATGACTTTGTCAAATTTCCGTGACTATGTATTCCTGAAAATGTCAGTCGACATTATACAATAAGAATAAAAATCTGTGTTAAAGTTCACCCTCAGAGGTTTAACAAAAAACAATGTATGTGGTTCATAATGGGACTCGTAAATTAAACACATATTATTATGCGGTGTTCAAAATTCCATGACTTTTCCACAACTTTCTGGGTCTTTTTATTTTTCCAAAACCTTTCCAGGCCTGGAATTTGCATTTTTCAAATTCCATAACTTTCCCAGGTTTTTTCAAAACGTAGGAACCCTGTATATTTTGCCTTTAACAACGCACTAGTCCATATTGCAATTTCGATAAAAATCACGATTAATTGTGCAGCCCTACCAAATGATATGGCACTTTACAATAGAAACACTAACAGAGTAATGCTGTAGAGGCAGTAGTTAGCAGACATTCCACTAAGATTTAGAGAAACTACAGAAGGCTGATGGTGGTGAAGACATTACTCACTTGCTGCTTGACTGCTAAAGAAGTTCACCATAGGGTTGGCTTTTGCAGCTGGTTTGCTTTTGGGCTCATCAACCTAAAACAGGAAACAGTAGTAAATAAAGTCCTGCAGCTCCTGTGGTTTATTTCTTCATAAACTGCAGTGAATCACAGCAAAGACTACCAAGCCGTACCACAAGTGCATCCTCTTTCTGCTCCGACTTCACCTCTTTACCGCTGTCCTGGTTCTTAAGAGCGCTCTTATTTGCAAACATTCCCATGATGCCTTTCTGTGGCTTGGTGGAAGGTTTGGAAGCCGGAGTAGCGTCTCCATTGGAGGCGGATTTCTTGTGTTCAGGCTCTGGTGCAGGAGCTGGCTGGGTTAGTCTGGCCTGCTGCAGCTCCACAGAGGACCTGGGCACTGCGCTGGCACAGCGGATGGCACTGTATCTGCAAACACACAGGAGGAACAAGTCAACACTTCCCCAGAAACTGACAGTCCTTCAATAGAGCTCAACAGTGAGTGCACTTTGTGATCAACTTTTTTTTACAACATACAACTCGCAACATGAACACATCCTCCCTCCTTCGTCATCACCACCCACTAGGGCTGCACAATGAATCAAATTTTGATCACGATTTTGGCTTCCCACGATCAAATTCACGTGATCGAGCGATATTTAAAATGCTTCATTCAGTTCATAGCTCTGTATCAACTTTTTTTTTTTTATTTTTTTTTTTTTCCAAGGCTCCGTAAACCACTCTCTGATCACGTGCCTCCATGAGCCAATCAGAGTTGTTCCCTGCACCGCGCAGCTTAGTTTAGATGTAGACAGTCACAGAGGACAGAGTAACGTGAGGAAAATTCCCCAACAGATAGCAGTCGGTCATAAGTCATCACAAGGTTTACCAGTTTACCAGTAAACGCAACATCTTGTCCCGTCTGTGTTGTTTTTCAGACAACAGCAGTAACCAGAGCTACAGTGAGGAAAATAAGTATTTGAACACCCTGCTATTTTGCAGGTTCTCCCACTTGGAAATCATGGAGGGGTCTGAAATTGTCATCGTAGGTGCATGTCGACTGTGAGAGACAATCTAAAAACAAAAATCCAGAAATCATAATGTATGATTTTTTAACTATTTATTTGTATGATACAGCTGCAAATAAGTATTTGAACACCTGAGAAAATCAATGTTAATATTTGGTACAGTAGCTTTTGTTTGCAATTACAGAGGTCAAACGTTTCCTGTAGTTCTTCACCAGGTTTGCACACACTGCAGGAGGGAGTTTGGCCCACTCCTCCACACAGATCTTCTCTAGATCAGTCAGGTTTCTGGGCTGTCGCTGAGAAACACGGAGTTTGAGCTCCCTCCAAAGATTCTCTATTGGGTTTAGGTCTGGAGACTGGCTAGGCCACACCAGAACCTTGATATGCTTCTTACAGAGCCACTCCTTGGTTATCCTGGCTGTGTGCTTCGGGTCATTGTCATGTTGGAAGACCCAGCCTCGACTCATCTTCAATGCTCTAACTGAGGGAAGGAGGTTGTTCCCCAAAATCTCGCAATACATGGCCCCGGTCATCCTCTCCTTAATACAGTGCAGTCGCCCTGTCCCATGTGCAGAAAAACACCCCCAAAGCATGATGCTACCACCCCCATGCTTCACAGTAGGGATGGTGTTCTTGGGATGGTACTCATCATTCTTCTTCCTCCAAACACGGTTAGTGGAATTATGACCAAAAAGTTCTATTTTGGTCTCATCTGACCACATGACTTTCTCCCATGACTCCTCTGGATCATCCAAATGGTCATTGGCAAACTTAAGACGGGCCTTGACATGTGCTGGTTTAAGCAGGGGAACCTTCCGTGCCATGCATGATTTCAAACCATGACGTCTTAGTGTATTATCAACAGTAACCTTGGAAACGGTGGTCCCAGCTCTTTTCAGGTCATTGACCAGCTCCTCCCGTGTAGTCCTGGGCTGATTTCTCACCTTTCTTAGGATCATTGAGACCCCACGAGGTGAGATCTTGCATGGAGCCCCAGTCCGAGGGAGATTGACAGTCATGTTTAGCTTCTTCCATTTTCTAATGATTGCTCCAACAGTGGACCTTTTTTCACCAAGCTGCTTGGCAATTTCCCCGTAGCCCTTTCCAGCCTTGTGGAGGTGTACAATTTTGTCTCAAGTGTCTTTGGACAGCTCTTTGGTCTTGGCCATGTTAGTAGTTGGATTCTTACTGATTGTATGGGGTGGACAGGTGTCTTTATGCAGCTAACGACCTCAAACTGGTGCATCTAATGTAGGATAATAAATGGAGTGGAGGTGAACATTTTAAAGGCAGACTAACAGGTCTTTGAGGGTCAGAATTCTAGCTGATAGACAGGTGTTGAAATACTTATTTGCAGCTGTATCATACAAATAAATAGTTAAAAAATCATACATTGTGATTTCTGGATTTTTGTTTTTAGATTATGTCTCTCACAGTGGACATGCACCTACGATGACCATTTCAGACCCCTCCATGATTTCCAAGTGGGAGAACTTACAAAATAGCAGGGTGTTCAAATACTTATTTTCCTCACTGTAGTTTGAGTCTTTTAGCTCATAGCTTTAGCGGCAGACTGTTGTACGTCCCGCTGTTGGAATCCTCTACAGTGAAATACAGTCAGACTACACCATTTAGCTGTCAGTTTAATCCAGTTACTACTGTAGCTAATGGTAGGCTAACGTTAGATGCTGTGTAACGTGTTATTAGTGTTTACTGTAGCTAATGGTAGGCTAACGTTAGATGCTGTGTAACGTGTTATTAGTGTTTACTGTAGCTAATGGTAGGCTAACGTTAGATGCTGTGTAACGTGTTATTAGTGTTTACTGTAGCTAATGGTTGGCTAACGTTAGCTACTGTGTAACGTGTTATTAGTGTTTACTGTAGCTAATGGTAGGCTAACGTTAGCTGCTGTGTAACGTGTTATTAGTGTTTACTGTACCTAATGGTAGGCTAACGTTAGCTGCTGTGTAACGTGTTATTAGTGTTTACTGTAGCTAACGGTAGGCTAACGTTAGCTGCTGTGTAACGTGTTATTAGTGTTTACTGTAGCTAACGGTAGGCTAACGTTAGATGCTGTGTAACGTGTTATTAGTGTTTACTGTAGTTAACGGTAGGCTAACGTTAGCTGCTGTGTAACGTGTTATTAGTATTTACTGTAGCTAATGGTAGGCTAACGTTAGCTGCTGTGTAACGTGTTATTAGTGTTTACTAGCGTGACATGCAATGTTTCTGTTGCCTCCAACATCTGTTTTGGAGCATCAGAGCGCAACACAGACATTTAAGTGGCACCGTAATCCGCGTTGCCATTTCATCCGGTAGATACCGGGCACCGGTGCCCTATTGGCACCGGATTTTAACATGCACGTGTTAACGTGAACAGAAAATTGCGTTGCCTGCATCTTTGCACGGCAAACGCGCATGTTTGGAAAGCGGTCGCACAACAGCTGAAATGGCATACTCCATAGTATCCTTCAACAAAGGAGGAATGTAGCACAATATGGATGTGAAAGCAGTTATAATTAGCGACAATGTGACAATAAAATTTGTTTTGGTTAAAATAAACAAATAATCATGATAATTAATCGTGATTATCATTTTCGCCATTATCGTGCAGCCCTACCACCCACCCAGACAAAAATCAAGAAAGGATGACACAGTGACTACAATATTGAAGACCATTCAAAAATATAGTCAATAAACCATATATCAAATAAACATATGTATAAATGACAACACCATAAGCCCATTATACACGTTTCTCCCCAGCACAAGGCTTCTTAGGAACCCTCCATAGAAGCTCAGATACTTTCCCCATTTTCTAGTGCAGACATCCAACCAGGCAAATTGTTTACATGAATTTTTTTTTTCCAAACGTCGTCACCCTAGCCCACTCCTGGATTGACGGCACCCCTTCATTCCTCCATCCTCTTAAAGTAGTCTGTCTGGCTGTCATTCAACTAGTCTGACCCAGCTTCTCATGTGCTTATGTATCCCACGTACGGTTGACCCATCTCCCAGAACGAATCATCCTGGGCTGAATGGAGCCAGAGGCCCGTCCTACGAAGCAAGAGTTGGTGTTAACGAGGTAACTTCAGGTTCACGAGGGTGGATCAGTTGTTACCGGGTCAAATCGCCGTGGTAACTTATGCTCTGTCTGGAGCAGGTTATGTTGGAGATTAGAGCTCAACCGAGTGGTTCCCCAGCTACCACTGCCCTGAGCTACAGTAGGAAATGATGGAGTAACTGGATGAAAGAGGCGGATGGTCTAAGTAGGTGTGTAAGAAAAAAAAAAAAGAGAAAAAAAAATCAATACACTTGAGTATCGCAATATTTTATTTTGCAATACTGTTTTTCAAAAAAGCAATATCGATTTCTTTCTTTCTTCCAGATTTTACTTTTTTTTTTTTTAAGTTTACATGCAAAAATATTCATGTAAGACAGTGGTTCACGTTTATGTTGTGTTTAAACCCCATACTGCTAGATGGCTATGCTGAGACGCACCACTAGTGTCCTTGCCTAACAGTGCCTAACAGTGCCTAACAGTGCCTAACAGTGCCTAACAGTGCCTGACTTTTTGCTAGAAGCTAACAATGTAGCTATGGCTGAACTTTGGTCTACTTTAGCAAATAAACATCAGCTCACTAAGAACCTGTGAACCACAATCCCAAACTGGCAGTTTGATTTTCTGTGTACTGAATTGTTTACCTAAAGTAAACTTCTTTGACTTTTATGCATGTCATGTCTTTTTTTTAAAAATCCCAATATATCACCTTACGCACAGCATGGAAATATATTGCAATATATTGAAATGTGACCCACGTATCGTGATGTGTATCGTATCGCCACATTCTTGCCTGTACACAGCCCTAGTTCTAGGGCATATCTGAACATTTGGACTGTTACTTTGAGAACTGTTGTGTAGGGACTGTCCATTCAGACGATTGCACTACAACATCCGTTCAATTCAATTTCATTCATAGTATCAAATCATTATCTATCTCATCTGCAGAATCTCTGAAAGAAAATAGCTTTTCCTGACCCTGATGACCGTCCAGCATACCTGCTGCAGTTCTTCAGATTGTCTTTGACGGCGTCGTAGTCGACGCCGTAGAGGGGGCCGCTGTCTTTCAGCAGAGCTTTCTGGACACTGTAGACGTGCACGCTGACGATCAAGCTCATCCTGGATTTGACGTCTGGAAAAGAAATCACCCGAGGTTAGACGCAACAGACCTCCTGCTATATACACACAAAAAAGAAGAGAAAAACAAACCATAATGATAAAGTATAGTTTTAGTTTGCTGCCTGGAGGTTAAAAGGCAAAAGATTCAACCAGGTAACGATGCTGTGTGCACAATTACAGAGTAAACGCCGGTGATTTAGGAAACGCCTGTACACACCTTCCAACTGGTCCTCTTTGACTACGGACACCTTGTGACTCTGAAAAGAAGCACAACATCAGCAACAATAGGTATAACAATAATAATAATAATAACAACAAAATCTGCAAAAACATGGCCTGTTAATTCATTGCGTTTCCCACCGTCTGGCCATTGTCCACAAACTTCCCGGACACGAGGTAGGTGGCATGGAGCGGAGCTGAGCTCTCCTTCCTCTTGTGATCCAAATAATGATAGAGCATTCTGAAAGCAAGATACCGGTCATGTCAGTGGCTTGATTCTTAGAAAGATCCCAGCCATTGTATTACTGCTGACTTGAATTATGTTGGTATTGGTAAATGGCAATAGTGAATCCCGAAAAAAAAAAAAAAAAAAAAAAAAAAAAACATTGGTATATTGATTACTGTACAACCTTCTCTAAACGTATCCATTCGCAGCACACATAAGGTTGTACTTTACGTACATGTTAGTGCATTCTGTGAGACCCTATAAGAATGTGCCAGTACACCTGGATGGGTACTGAACTGTCCGAATTTTGGGTACCGACTGAAATGCATCTCCAGCGGCGTGGAAAGCTGCTGAATGTGAGCAATGAATACGGCAATGAAATTCTTAAGGCTCTTTTATGCTTCTGCGTAAAATCTACGCCGTTGCTACGCACGTAGGCCCGTGAAGACGCAAACCTACGCCGTAGCCTGACATGCACCTCTCGAAAAATTTAACTACACGTCGCGGCGACGCACGTCGCTCGGCAGTGGCTTGGTAGTTCCAGAGGGATATATATATATATATATATATATATATATATATATATATATATATATATATATGTAGGTCAACGGACAACAATTGGCCGGAAGATTTTTATGAAGCTAAACAGAAACTCTTTAAGATGTTCGCCCCACAATACGGAGCCCGAGACAGACTCCAATTAGGCCTAGCTGCTTCTGGTTAGAGGATGATGCTGCGCTTCCAGGGTTTTCCCTGCAAATATTAAAGTTTAGGTGCAGCACCCAAGCCGAATGAATGGAAAAAAGAATCCTCAAAACTAACTAAATGACTTTGCTCAGACCTAATAATTGGTGTTGGTCCTGGGTGGACTTCGTTATCTTCTCTAGCTCTTCCAATGTTTTAGACACAGCAACAGTGATAACGGTCCAATATGAATGCTTTTTAATATTTCTCACCCCATCTGAGGGTTGCCCCCCCTAAAAATGATTAAAAAACATGCTGTGTATTGTAAATAATGTAATATATGTAAAACAATATATAAGTCGCTTAAAAACATCTTGAGCCCCCCCCCTTCCTTGCCTCATAATGGTTGGGTCCACTACCTGCTACACACACACTAACACACACACGTCTGTTTGGTGGGAGCAGTGCTGTTAAGAGAGACAGCGCTGGGTGGGAGAAAACTAAATTGGTAAAAAAAAAAAATGTATTAATTATAAAGTAGTCTTTACAAAAAAAAAACGATGACTTTGACACCAATCCTCTATGTTAGCGAATATAACGTCACCTAGCTGGTTTGGTAGCTTGTTGGATAGTTAGTTAGCTAACTTGCTAATTCAACCCAACATGCTTTCACCGGTTACAGAAAATGAGCCGGTGTTCTGTCGATCTATGCTACCTATCGAGATGTGCTACTTAGCGGTTCTGCGCATGCGCACGACCCACAAGCGTGGTCCGATTCCCTGCCCATAAATCTATGCAACCTTGCGGTCGGACATGCGGTCGATACTGTGGTTAATGGTGAGTAATATCTAATAAATAATTTATTCATTGTGCCTTTTGACCTGTAAGCATGTAAATATTGGTATGTACACACTGCCTTTGCAGCTGAATGTAGAAATTTTATGAATCTGGCGTGTAGCGCGTGTTATCTTAAACAAACGTAAAACTACTAGCATAGGCTAATTCATATTGCAATATTAACGCGGAAATAGTTTGTAGTGTGAAGTGTAACGTAACGCATATTTGTACATTTTGGAATTGAACTTAAGTGGGCTTAAATCATAACGTTACGGTGCGAAAAGAAGCACGTTGGATCTGACAACGCTGAAGTTAGCTTCCGATTTGCTCTCTCAGGTGGTTAGGAGTTGCCAGTAGGGGCTTGTAATGGCACTGTGGAGTATTTCAAGAGAGAGAACGTTTCTGAATTATTTGACGACGCGCGCTTAATTAGACTGGGTCGGACAGCGCAGGCATAATATTTGTCAGCGAGGTGGTGAGGGACGTCATCTCACCACTGACTTTACGCAGTGATGACACTTTGTTTATTTGCCACAGGACAAACCCAGCAATGCTGACAATTCTGGCCCGTTATAACCATCAATAAGGCGAATGGTCACGGAAACAATGAGGGCACTTATGCTACAGCTCCACACATTGTCACGCGTTTCATCGACTTCCCAACAACACCCCCCGTAATCCAACAGAAGCAAACACAGTTCATGCAAATAGCCGGCTTCACAGGAGCAGTAGGTGCAATTGATGGCGCTCATAAAGATAAACTTTTTAAATCTTTCATTTATTAATGTGTAGGCCTATATCATAATGTGTTCTCTTGAAAATTATTTATTCTTAATACCATTTCACCATTCAATGTATCTGAGAATAATCTATTATGAGGAAATCTATTCAGTGATTGGTCCTTGGCTACATTGTCATCCAAAATCCTGTCCTAAGACTGACGCTTAAGATTTAGTCCTACACTTCACTCAAAGTAGGACTGAGATGTTCGATAACTAACTTTTAAGCTCAGCTTTGAGCCAAGAATTTTGTTACTCTTAAGTCAATTGTTAGCAGTGTTCTTATGAGTAATTCTGAGAAGCTTGATAAATACGGGCCTATAACTAAAAAATCTAAAAGTGTTTTCACATGTGTCAATACAGAATGCCAATAGGCAAAATTGTGTTTATAATAGTGTTTAGTTTTTATAGAAGTGTTTTAGTGTGTATTTAACATAACAAATTAGGAGATATTTAACACACATTTCTACATTTATGTATACAGTACTATATGTGTATGAATACTTGTGAAATGTATTTGCTTTACTACTCACAAATGAAACATTTGTAATGTAACCAGGATTTCTGATTTTCAATATGACGCCAAAAGTTGCTCTGCATATTTGAGCAAAAAATGCAACAGAAATTAACTGGACTGTGTATCTGTACAAATACTGATTTTAATATACATAAAATATTACAATAAAGAAATACACCAGCTGATAAGCAGTATGATGGTGGCCACAATGTTTAAATCTATAGAAATAACACATCGTACTGTATTTTTGGTAATAATAAATGTTTTAATAGAATATCAAAATATGCTCCTTATCTCCTGACAGTACACATGGAGTGAGTAGTGGTACAATATATAATGATTCTGTTGGGGGAGCATTATTTGATAGGGTATATTTGTCTATCAGAATACGCTACCACTGAAATATTCAATAAAGATATAATGGAGTATCAAAATATTCTCAAATAAACATAAGATGTCAATACTGTTAGAGTTATACCTCTATGGGATTCAGCCTGCCTGCACAATTGGAAATGGGAACACATAAGGAAGCACATTTCGATAGGGCAGCGCTGCATAGTTGTGTGCCAATAGCCCTGGTAGTAACACTCACTGTTTGGCTGTGTTGACATGGACTCCCAGAGTGAGACTCAGCCATTTATAGGTCACCTGTTAACAGAAAACACATGGCAACATTCCTGTTTACAGTCACTGTTTACTTGCCGCGAATGAGGCAGCTGGGAGAAAAATCCCAGAGTGATTTACCATGTTCCGTCTACAATTGCACGTTACGTTAACGTTAAAAAGTTACAGTGGACGTTAGTTAGCCGTTTGGTTGCCATCATTAAACTCGATAAAGATACATAAAGCAGCACCTCATGTAAGAACATGCTATCACTTGATGCTTGTTCAACATGTGATAAATCCTACAGTAGTCCATTTAGAAATCACAACCGTTGGCGGTAACAGCAGTAACGTTAGTTAGCTTGTTCGTTAGGTTAACGTTCATCAACTAGCTAGCTAGCTAGCTAGCTAACGTCATCAAAAAAATACTTGTTTTGATTAATTTGTACGTTATTTTCGAGATTATCATAAACCGAATTGACCACAAGCCCAAACTAAATAGTAGATAGTTGTAAGGCATATAATGATGTACATTACCCTGAAAGAAAGCCAACCATAACGTTAAACAGGCAGTTTTTTCTCCGCAGTTCAACGGCTAACGTTACAACGGTTCTGACGTTGGTTAATTGGCATTATCTCGCCCAGAATAAAGTCAAGAAATACGGACATATTACGAATCAAGAGTGCACTCACTATCTTATCGTGGTCGTTGACAAATTCGTCGATGTTATCTAAATAAAGCTCGTCCATTGTGTTTGATTATCCGTGAATGCAGACGTCTTGTTGAACCGATTGGATTTAACTGCGCGGGAAGAGTTTATTTACTTCCTGTTAAATGTCACGTGTCTGTTCTTCCTTCCGGTGGAATGAGAGGATACAGGCCGCCCTCTACAGGACAACACGGGTACTGATGGAGATTTTCTACATTTTCTTACTGTCAACAATTCTAAAGCAAATGCACTATTTCCTTCTGTTTGAGTAAATAGTCTTTTTTTTAATCCTCCTCCTTTTGCTGATCAAATCTACTCAAGCACTGTATTTAAGTATACTATTTAGGTATTTTATTTGAGTTACTTCATTTTGGTAGACTTTCTACTTTACATTCTACTGCATATCACAAGGAAATAGTGTAGGTTAATTTTCTACTCAATTGCAGATTAGGATAGTATAGAGAAAAGCCCATACAGTGTTGCTGTTTTAAAATAAAATGTATGTTATGTATGTCTAAACATATCCATCAACTGTTGCGAATAAGCATGTGAATCCAAAAGTAAAGATACCAGGATTTCCCACCAGGCCAGGCTACCTGCCTTAGCTCCATTTTTGGGGGCACCAGTTCCTATGTAAAATTATACTTCAGTAAAGGCCTTCTTAAAGTAACTGTACTTGAGTTAAATATTATTTTATTACTTCATATCTCTAGGCACGTTGCATTGCATTACCTGCATGATATAGCAAGATCTTCTGTGGTTAATGAACTGTACTGTGTTTGTGTGAAATTTCTTTTTCTGTGGATAAATAGTACGTGACTGCTCTTTAGCTTGATTATATGGAAGTTTTCTCCAAGGTGTAAGCAGCGTTTTATCAACCACAGGTGTGATTATTTGCACTTTAAGAACAGTGTATACTGTAATATCTCAGCTTTCTCGCCCCGTTTAACACATACACCTTCATATCTGCCTGCGATGTTATGTCTATCTATGTCACATTTGCCTTACATATTTGCTGTTTATCATTCACAAGAAGGCACCTGAGTTGTTGGAACAGAAGAATTGAAAAGCAGTGATGAAATAAAATGTTCAGAAAACTGTAAACAAAACTATATTGCACTACAGCTGTTGCACTCATTCAAAGACTTGCACATTTGTAAATATTTCATGTGACTTTATATTTAACACAAGAGGGAGAATGCTTTCTGCTTCCTCCAGTATTGGTCTGGCAAATGCTTTCAAATATTTGAAAAAAATATCAAAATATCTCTCTCCTCATTTCCTGTAATTTCGATGCTGATGGCTCTTTAATAAATAAAAAAAAAAAACTGACAATGCTCAGAATCAGAATCAGAAATGGTTTTATTGCCACAATCAGTACACTTATGCATACATAAACATGGATATGAAATAAACATTAAAAGTAACTGTTGCATAAGAAAAAAATAGTCTGAATTGGTTGAGTGCAACATTTGCAAAGAATATATAGTGTATGCAATGGGTAGATGTAAAGTAAAATGTTAAGAGTCAGTGTCAGTGGGGGTCCAGGTGAGGCTGACTGCAAACAGTTTGTGTCCGGGGTGAGAGGGATTGGCTACAATCTTTCTTTGCTGGATGAAAGATAACATGTTTACTGGATAACAATCACTGCTTTTCAGTTGTTTTACATAGAGGAACCAACTGGACAGGAAATTTTAATAAGGGGCGCTACAGCTGCAGAAGACAGTTATAAAACGGAAAAAACAGGCTCTTCTGCAGGGGAGAGATCAGCAGCAGGTATTACTGCATCACAACACAGTCAACATACATGTTGAATTTTAATGAGCTGCTATGCATTCTGGACAATGTTGGTATATTAAGCCTTTGGTGACCTCATCATCATCAATTGTCAGATTTCCAAACAAATCTCTGGTCAACGTGAGGCCAACTCACTCCCGGCTCCACTGCTTGTCATCATCTGTCTGCATCAGGCGAAGCTCATTATGTCTGGAAACGAGGCTGCTGAAACTGCTCGTACATCACTTGTTAGGATGAATCTTTTTCAGTATAGGAGTTAAGAAACATGGACAAGATGATAAGCAGAGGCATGCATATTGATGGCGTGCATGTTTTTCTCTTACATACCAGAGTTGAATTGCTGTCGTGCCAATATAAAGCAACATCAGACTGTCAGAGGCAGTATTTGTCGATTGTCTGACAACTAAAAGACCAACAAATGATGCAGATTCAGGTCCATTGTGGGCATCGTAGTCTATATCGACGACGTTACATGTCCGGGATTGCTCCGGTGCTGCCAGAAATTCCGCCGGATGTCCCTCTTTTTGCCCAGATGTCCCTCACCTTCCTCTTTCTTTGAGTTGGCGTTCCAAACTCTGGTTTATTTCTGAGGACTATGGTTAACTGCTCCTCAGATCTCTGCAGGGTAAATCCAGACAGCTAGCTAGACTATCTGTCCAATCTGAGATTTCTGTTGCACGACTAAAACAACCTTTAAACATACACATGTTCCACCAAAACAAGTTCCTTCCTGAGTCCTTCCGTCCGGCGCTTAATGTCGCCCAAGACAATTGTGATTGGTTTAAAGAAATGCCAATAAACCAGAGCATGTTTTTCTCTCATCCTGGAATGCTGTGTGGACTAGCCAGACCTTCCTCGGCAGCGCTGCGGAGGAAGGTCTGGCAATGCGAGACTATGGGCATCATGATGTACCAACTCAGATGTGGAAAATAGTAATGGTGACAGGTCAGCAGGGGCCCCGTTAACACTACCCGTTATTGCAAACACAGAGTGCTGTTTCAGTAGAACCTCACCTTTTAATGAAGGAGGCCAAGGAAAATGCAATAACCTTAACTTTAATCATATCAGAGAACAACAATAGCAATTGTCCTTTCAACAACAACATATTGATCGCTCAGTGGTGAAACTCACACTGTCCATGTGGGGGGGGGGGTCTGCATCCTATTTCTGGCCAAAGCATTAATACAACCTGTGTTAAATTAGAGCCGAATGTAAAGGCCTGTCCTTAGCATTGACGGCTCACTGGTAGATTCACACTCTGTGTGTTCAGCCCATTGCAGGTCAGCATATGATCCGTCTGTCTGAAGCACGGCAGAGTTAGAAAATATACTACTACACGAGATGCTTCTCTGAGCTGCTCAGAAGACCTGCGTGTGTTCAGAGAAATATTTGCTGATCATCAATCATGATATACTGAATGTTTATTGAATGCTATGTAGATTCAAATGTACCCTGGTACAGCTGTCAGACTAATGGGAGGTACTGTGCCCTGACCATTCATGGTTTCTTATGGGTTTTTAATGGAATTTGAAAGGATTTAGAATCAGGTAGGAGATTTGATTTGCTTTAAGCTGATTCAGTGAACTGCGATTGAGCCCCCAAAACACTTCTAATGTCACACCAGAGGGTAATTCGAGCACCCCAACGCCCCATCTGGTTAGCTTAAGAGCCTCTCTGGTTTGACCTAATGGGGCAAAAGTAAACCTTGACTGTAACCTCAACCCTGCATATAGATGCCACTTCTCCTTTCTGAGGGACTTTGTGTTCACCACTGCTTCTGTGGGGGGAAAAATATTCTGGATGTGGTGCCTTTGATGCTCATTTTGCGCAGGAAATAATGTGGATTTTGTGTGTGTGTTGATGAGACAGAGTATTACTAAAACAATTCAAAGTCATTCCCCAAGCAAAAAGCTAAAACAACTGCTAGATGTTCAGGTGTTCGAAGTTAATGTGAGGCACACATTAACAGAAGTAAATGAAAGAGAAGCACACACTACGTTCATAAAAAATTAATGTAGTCTGGGTGCATTTTTTCAAGCAAGATCAGCAGGAAAGGTACTCATAGACTTAAGAATAGTCATTTATAAATTCAATTAGGGACGTAACGATTACCGGTGTAATGGTAAACCACGATAAAAATGTTGACAAAAACAATTACCGTTTGCATTTTAAATATCATTATTATCACTGTGGATTACCATGGTGTGGAAACCGTGTGTTTAATCCTTCCCAGCTTCTTTTGAGTCTCCTGAAGTTGCCACGCAGGCCAACACATTCTCACTCCCATCTCGGAAAATACGGACGCTTGGTCAGGTGACTTTGTTGACGCTAAAAGTCTCCTTTAGCGTCGTATAACGCGCTTTAACTAAACGCGCTCGGTCGGGACTTTTGGCATCCCTTTTGACGCAGTTAGGTTAAGGGAAAGCTCCTGGGTGGGCTTACGTTTCCGTGACTGGCGGAAAGAACGGGACAGTTGGGTTTAGGAAAAGTTCGTGGGTGGGCTTACGTTTCCGTGAATTGTGGGAAGAACGGGACGGTTGAGTTTAGGAAAAGGTCGTGGGTGGGCTTACGTTTCCGTGATTCGCAGGAAGAATGGGACGTTTAAAGACACACGCGGGACACAAACTCTGGTCTCCTGGGTGAAAGTCCTGTGTTTGACCCATCCACCACCCCGACCTGCGCGGAATTTCCCCCTTACATACTACTCGCTAAACCCTGCGTAGCTGCCGCTCTCCCTGCTATGTTCGACAAACACTCTGAAGGGCGCTTTTTTTGTTGCTTCAGATGCTGACAGCCACTGTCCAAACGTCCTTATTTTACGAGTTCGGTGTGAGAACGGGTTTCGCAGGCGCACTGCGTAGCCTACAACGTGCGTTTCTTGAAGTTGGAATCATGGCAGATAATAAAACACTAAATAAACACTGTTACACTTTTTGAAACTATTTCAGCTTGTGTAGGCCTATCAGTGTTTTCTGAACATACTGAACACACTTTTAAAAATATCGCGATAATACCGAAAACCGTGATCATTTTGGTCATAACCGTGAGGTTAAATTTTCATACCGTTACATCCCTAGATTCAATAATAGGAAGATTAATCAATAATAGCCCTATGTGATTGCATCAAGTCTGACGTGAAAAGCACTTCCAGACTATAGTGTTTGATTTGTGTCATGACCTTTGTGGCGAGACAAGAATGGACCAGAAACAAATTGCAGTGAAAAACCCACCAAGTTGGGTGCTTTATTTTTCTTTGAATAGCAAAATAAAGAAAGCAGTGGTGTAGCTCCCTCGTGGCGTGGTTAGTGTGCAGGGCTGGTTTAGGTAGTGGGGAATTCAGCTGGGTAGGCGAGGTGCAGTAGAGGGGCTCACCGGTGTAGTTGGGCAAGGAGGGGACAGGAGACCTCGAGTTCCAGGGGGAAATTGATGAATCCTTCGGCTCCAGTCGTCCTCAGCTTGATTTAAGGGCTTTCTGGGTGCAGAACACAGAGCAGTGGTTAGATTGAGTGGCAAACACAGACTAACCTCCCTTGGTTGGTGTGGCTCCTTTTGTCCTGGTCTAACGAGGGCAAACGAGAGGCAGCTGGAGTCTGTGATTAGTGATTGCCAGCCGTGCCTTGTTGTAGGCTGGCTTCTTGGCCATGTGCTTTGAATGTGTGTACCCGGCTTGGCAACGCTTCAAGGGCCATTTGGCCACACCTTGTTCAAATTGAAGGTCTTTCATCAGGCTGTGGTTTCACTGTATGTTGATGTATTGAAAGAAACGTTCCGCAGCTTCAGGTGCTCCTATTATTTTGCAACCCGGTATCACGCCAGTTTGTAAATAGTCACGTTATTTTTATTTATTGATTCGTGTACAGGCCAGGATTTTATCGTTTATTTCGTGTACAGGTCACGATTTTCGAACGTTACCATTTCACGAACTGCCATGACACTGGGCTGCTCTGGGGGACGCAACAACGGGGAAATTAAACGCCACACGCCGGCGACAACAACAGGACAGACCACCACACGCGACCACAACGGGGAAATGAAATGCCACACGCTGGCGACAACAACGGGACCGACCGCCACACGGGGATGCGATCCCCGGTTGCAGGGACACGATCCGCGGTCTCTGTGGCACGCAACAATGGGGACATGAAATGCCACAACAACGGGACGGTTGAGGTTAGGAAAAGAAAAACTGGGAAAGGAACCGTCACACGCAGGACACGCCGACAACAAAGGGACAGTTGTGGTTAGGAAGAGAATAACGCTGAAAGGAACTGCAACACCCCCGACACGATCCCCGGTCTCCGGGGTGAAAGTCCTGTATTGTTTGACCCATCCACCACCACAACCAACCTCCCTACACGGATTTTCTGCTTTTCGTACTACTCCCTACCGTTTTCGTGCTGTGATCACGAAATATACTTCCCATTTAACTGGGCTGTATTTTGTTCACTGCTTAGTGAAGCAGAGAGGGAATGAGTCAAAATGACAAAATGTCTCTGATAGTACTGTCTAATGGTTTTACTGACAGAGAGCTTCTGCTGTATTCTCCAGAGATGGCAACACGATCCCATCAAACACACACACACACACACACACACACACACACACACACACACACACACACACACACACACACACACACACACACACACACACACACACCCCAAAGCTCAGTTGGTGAAAAGACATGCATGATAATCTGGATTATCTGTTCCATGTGTTTAAACCCACCATATTTAAAAAATCAAGAGACCGCGCTGAGATTTACATCTCCCTTTCAATGCAACAAACACAAAAACTGCAGACATCTACAAGATTCCTTTATTAGAAAAAAAAACCATAAACACCAATTTCTAAAGGAGAATTAGTAGCAAAATCCCATTGAAGCAAAGCACAGTCTATTTTAGAGTTCTATGCGCATGCTCACAAAGGCAGCAGTGTTCCTCTTAGAAATGAATCTGACGAGATCTTTGATGTCGGGTCTGGGTTAAACCTTGCAAATGGATACCTTTATCGGCGATATCATGGTGTAACAAGGTGAATGCAATGCATTTGGCATGGGGAAAAACATTTTTTTTTTTATTCTGCGGTGGATTTATCTTCTATTTTGAAGAAACTGGCAACATTTGGACTTTTCCTGCCTGCTGTTCTCTGGCCTCTGATATTGCATTTGACTGCTGCGGTGCATCAGATCCACAGAAAAGATATCTGCTCTTAGAGAAATCCATAAGGAAGTAATAGATATATATCATGTGCAGCCTGCAAACACATTTCAGAGGTCTTTGTTCTCAAACAGGCTTTATAATTCGAAATTCTGGAATTCTACACCCTGCTTCCCAGTTCTATTTTTAATGTAAGATTTCAACATGAAATAGCCATCTAAATAAAGGCTTTTGAATTTTTTTTCACAAGAAGAGGGCCTTGGACCTTCTTCTCTTTTGAGGCTTTAGAATTCCTTCGAAAATTCTGATTGGTTTTATGATTTATAAATCTCCAAAAGGCGATAGCTCTGCAAGGAAGTTATCTGCTTAAATCCATAGCTAGAGACTTCCTCAACTGTACAACAGCGGTCATACCTCTCATCACAGCAGCCCGGGAGGCACACGTGTGAAATAACATGTCGAGCTCAGACAGATCCATGCAGACTCCAGCAAAACAAGTGACATGCTGTGCAGCCTCTGGTTCAAAAGCTCAGATCCTTCTTCATGTCAGGAACTGTGCTACAGACCGCAGACTAGCATCTGATAAGACGTGTTGCACACAAACACCAGCTGAGAGGATTGTTGTCGTTAGATATGACGTTGGATCTGAATCGTAATTGACTTCGCTGCAGGTGGAGAGGTACTGGAATAGTGGGAGGGGGGATGTGTTCTCTCAGCATGCTATGTGGAGGGACAGAATACTGATATACAAACTGTGATTTTTGTTGTTGTTGGAGGGAGCAGGCTTAAAGGTCCTATGACATGCTGCTTTTTGGATGCTTTTATATATTACTTAGTGGTCCCCTAATACTGTATCTGAAGTCTCTTTTATATAGGCCTTCGTGGTCCCCTAATACTGTATCTGAAGTCTCTTTTATATAGGCCTTCGTGGTCCCCTAATACTGTATCTGAAGTCTCTTTTATATAGGCCTTAGTGGTCCCCTAATACTGTATCAGAAGTCCCTTTTATATAGGCCTTAGTGGTCCCCTAATACTGTATCAGAATTCTCTTTTATATAGACCTTAGTGGTCCCCTAATACTGTATCAGAAGTCTCTTTTATATAGGCCTTAGTGGTCACCTAATACTGTATCAGAAGTATCTTTTATATAGGCCTTAGTGGTCCCCTAATACTGTATCTGAAGTCTCTTTTATATAGGCCTTAGTGGTCCCCTAAGACTGTATCTGAAGTCTCTTTTATATAGGCCTTAGTGGTCCCCTAATACTGTATCTGAAGTGTCTTTTATATAGGCCTTAGTGGTCCCCTAATACTATATCTGAAGTCTCTTTTATATAGGCCTTAGTGGTCCCCTAATACTGTATCTGAAGTCTCTTTTATATAGGCCTTAGTGGTCCCCTAATACTGTATCCGAAGTCTCTTTTATATAGGCCTCAGTGGTCCCCTAATACTGTATCTGAAGTCTCTTTTATATAGATCTTAGTGGTCCCCTAATACTGTATCTGATGTATCTTTTATATAGACCTTAGTGGTCCCCTAATACTGTATCTGAAGTCTCTTTTCCAAAATTCAGCCTTGGTGCAGAATTACAGCCACTAGAGCCAGTCCCACAATGAGCTTTCCTTAGGATGTGCCATTTCTGTGTCTGTAACTATTGAGGAGGAGAGAGGGGGGCAAGGTGGAGAGTGGGGGTATGGCCTTGACCAACTGCCACTTTGCTTGTTTGAAAGCCATGATGTCTCTCTTTCTCATGGGGGGGCCAACTTCTCTGGACGGGCAAAGCAGAGAAAGGGGAGGTAACCTTTCCCCTTATGACGTCATAAAGGGAAGATTCCAGATCGGCCCATCTCAGCTTTCATTTTCTCAAAGGCAGAGCAGGATACCCAGGTCTCGGTTTACACCTATCACCATTTCTAGCCAATGGGGGACCATAGGCAGACTGGGGGAACTCATATTAATGTTAAAAAACCTCATAAAGTGAAATTTTCATGCCATGGGACCTTTAAAAACATGCCACTTCGGAAACAAGCAATCCACTTTAAAGTGGTGGTTCGACCTAATTGCAAAAAAACACATTTCATCGCTTTCTTTTAATGTTATTATGTTATTCGTTGGTTGTGGTACTCATGTGGTAACATTTACAAGCAATGTTCCCAGTACTCTGCATAATCTACACACAATACACTGTGAACAGTTTTTTATAGGGACTATTTCTTTTGTGTTCATTCCAATTAAAAATACTAGCAGATGTCAATCATGTGGAGATGTCAACATCTCCACATGATACTTTTAAATTCAATTTAAGCACGTTGAGTTTGGGCCAGCTTCCAGGGATCCGTTTTGGATCCAAAGAGTCCAATGAGTCTAAAATTGTGAACCCTTTAAGACGTCTATCAGCTGATGGGTGGTACCCATTTAGCATTTCTTTACCCAAACACTTCTTATTGGCTTGGATGATGATGATGATGATGATGATGATGATGATGTGTTTCCATCGGGAACCAACATCACCGAAAGTCATGCATCATGTGTAAGTTTAAATCATTTCAATAATTTTAGTAGCTGTAGATATATGAGTTATAAAGTTATAAAACACAAGACTTTCACCCAGGAAACGCGCAGTCTCGTACTACTATAGGGGACCGGTGTTTTAACCCAAACTAATCTTAACTAGTCGTTTTGGTGCTAGTCTCGCATTGATAGACCTTCCTCCACAGCGCTGCGGAGGAGGGTCTGGCTAGTCCACACAGCATTCTGGGATTGGAGAAAAATTTGCTCTGGTTTATTGGCATTTCTTTAAACCAATCACAATTGTCTTGGGGCGGTACTAAGCGCCGGACGGAGCAACAGTGCCTCTGTTAAATAGCCTCGGGAAGGAACTTGTTTTGGTGGAACATGTGAACGTGAATGGTCAGGGCACAGTACCTCCCATTAGTCTGACAGCTGTACCAGGGTACATTTGAATCTACATAACATTCAATAAACATTCAGTATATCATGATTGATGATCAGCAAATATTTCTCTGAAAACACGCAGGTCTTCTGAGCAGCTCAGAGAAGCATCTCGTGTAGTAGTATATTTTCTAACTCTGCCGTGCTTCAGACAGACGGATCATATGCTGACCTGCAATGGGCTGAACAC
This sequence comes from Zingel zingel, assembly GCA_023566125.1. Lineage (NCBI taxonomy): Eukaryota > Metazoa > Chordata > Actinopteri > Perciformes > Percidae > Zingel > Zingel zingel. Next base: position 29,991,936 of record CM042324.1, read on the forward strand.
ACAGAGGTTACATAGTCCAATCTGACTCCTGTACAATGGAAAACAGGAAGAAAGACGGAGATCACCCTGGCCTCGTTCCTTCATCTGAACCAGCTCTGATCCAACTGAGGATTTTAGTTTTGCTCTTCGTGGTAAGACAATGATTCTCGTCGTCATTAGGGGAATATTTTTCCCTTCTCTACTGCACGTCGCTGCCCTTCTGTTTGACATTTCTATCAGAAGTTGGCAGGCTGATCAGCTCCTCGGTGAACTGAAGGGTCCGAGCTGCTTCACTCTAAGATCATCTGAGTGCAAAAACGGCGAGGACACACCTGAATGAATCATCATATGCGCTGCGTGTTATTTAGCAGTGGAAAGTCAGTCAGTGTCAGCATCATATTGATTTGTTCAGATTTGGGTGGATTAATAATACCACTGTTGCTTATTTAACGAGTATGGATATTGTGTGGCTCACAAATAATTAAAGTTGTCTCAGAATTGGCAGCAGCTCTTGTGTCTGCAGCAACAAACTTATGGCTTTTGGCTTCATTAGAGACTTTGGCCATCTCCTGTTTGGGCTTTAGTTTTTCTTTACTTGCAGATCTATATTTAATATTGGCCTAGTGGGAAATCTACCAGTGAGCCGTCAATGCTAAGGACAGGCCTTTTCATTCGGTTCTAATTTAACACAGGTTGTATTAATGCTTTGGCCAGAAATGGGATGCAGCCTACCTGAGCACTGATTACACTCAGGTGTACAACAGGCAGAGGGAGGAGGGCAGTATGAGGAACAGAGAGAGAGAGAGACAGAGGGAGAAAACAAGACACACACACACACACACACACACACACACACACACACACACACAGACACACACACACACACACACACACACACACACACAAGAGGCACATGTAACAGGTGTATAAGGGATGGACAGGAGGGAGAGTACAGAGCGCTGGTGGACAACTTTGTGGAGTGGTCTGGTAAGAATCATCTGCTGCTGAACGTGGATAAGACCAGAGCGAGGGAACGGCTCTGCAGCCCCTTTGCATCCTGGGTGGAGATGTGGACATGGTTGAGGAGTACAGATACCTGGGTGTCAACATCGACAACAGGCTGAACTGGAAAATCAACAGCACTGCTGTTTACAGGAAGGGGATGATCAGACTCTATTTCCTGAGGAAGCTGAGATCCTTCAACGTGTGCAGCAGAATGTTGGAGATGTTCTACCAGTCTGCATGGCCAGCGCTCTGTTCTCCTCCGCCATCTGCTGGGGCAGCAGCATCGGCTGCAAACAGGACACATTTGACGCCATGGTGGAGAGGAGGTCACTGAACAAACTGTTGTCTATCGTGGATAAACCCGACCCAACCTCTCCACCCCCCCACTGGTCCAACAGAGGAGCACCTTCTCTAAGAGGCTCCGACAGCTTCGATGTCGCACGGACCGCTACAAGAAATCATTCCTACCACAGGCAATCAAACTATTTAACACTTCATAACTGAGTGTTAGATAAGACTCAGTGACATCACATCTGCACAATAGGTTTATCTACATCTTTATCATTACTAGTTAAACAGTTGTACATTTTTATTCCCAACTTGTATATATTTTAAATTATTTGTTCTTATATTCTATCCTATTATTATCTCATGTATATTGTATCCTATCATTTCATGTATGTGTGCTGTGTGTCTGATATTTTGCTGCTGCAACACTGGAATTTCCCATTTTTTTGGGATCAATAAAAATCTATCGCTCTATCTATTACTATTTTCCACATCTGAGTTGGTACATCATGCTGCCCATAGACCTTCCTCCACAGCGCTGCTGAGGAAGGTCCGGCTAGTCCACACAGCATTCGGGGATGGGAGAAAAACGTGCTCTGGTTTACTAGCATTTCTTTAAACCAATCTCAATGGTCTTGGGCGACATTAAGCGCCGGACGGAGCCACGATGCCTCTGCAAAATAGCCTCGGGAAGGAACTTGTTTTGGTGGAACATGTGTATGTTTAAAGGTTGTTTTAGTCGTGCAACAGAAAACTCAGATTGGACAGATAGTCTAGCTAGCTGTCTGGATTTACCCTGCAGAGATCTGAGGAGCAGTTAACCATAGTCCTCAGAAATCCACCGGAGGTTAGAACACCAACACAGAGAAAGAGGAAGGTGATGGGCATCTGGCCGAAATGAGGGACATTTGGCGGAATTTCTAGCGGCACCGGAACAATCCCGCAAGTGAAACTTCGTCAACTATTTTGTTGCATAAAACGTTACTGTTGTTGCCTCATGACAGGCAGCTTTTGTCGGGCCGCTGAAATGACCGGCACCTCACGATGCACCTTTTCTTTGGTAAATTTAACAGTAAAGACTGTAAAGGCCGTCCCGTGACCGGTTGGCCGTTGTCTAATTTCGAACGGTATCATATGAACCTGTTCCATGAGTTGCGAAATTATACAGTAACTGTTGCTGTCTCTGTTGGTCCTTCAGAGAGAGGCTGTGTTGGCGGCGCCCCAGGCCCAGTGTCAGGCTCTGTCTGTGGGGACGACCATTAGCTGCCTCCCCCCCTCGGCATCCGCTCCAATTCACCCCCCTTGTGGCTCCTGCTGATGTCTGCTCTGTCGCTGGCTGCATGGGAAATGATAAACACAGGCTGAGCTTCTGTCCACTCCTTCCGGACAATAGGAACTGGACTCCAGCCCCAAGACTTTTGTTATTCTACAATAGAGGATAGTGTATGTACAGCCAAAATACTGGCCAGATGCTATGAAAACAGAACAGAAGCATGTGAAAGGGGTGACAGATTGACTTATTGGTTACAATGGCTGTGCCATAAACAAAATGTCACAGTTTCCACCCTTCCTACCGTCAATGAAATGTCAATCGGAAAGGAAATGGAACGGCTGCGTCCATTAGAAGTAAATAACAACAGCTGAAAATCAAATAGAACCAAAAAGTTTATTTAGCTTAATTATTGTGCTTTATACAATAATATATAAATATAAAAATGTTCTCCTCCTGGACATGGTTTCAACATTTCTAAAATAATATCATATCTTTAATAATAACAATAATAATATTATTGTTAATTATTATTATTATTATTATTATTATTATTATTATTATTATATTAAGTGATGTAATGTAACTATGTAATAGTAATTTAAATAATAAATGTATTCATATAGCACATATTTATATTTCAATATTTATTGACAAGACACCAGACCCAAAGTATGATGTAAAATCCTCTTAAAGGTGCTCTAAGCGATGTTGGGTGACGGCACTTCTTGTTGACATTCAAAGTATTTTCAACCAAATCGAGACTAGCTCGTCCCTCCCTCCTCCTCATCCCGTCCCCTCCCCCTCCCTTCCGTGCTTCCGCACACTAACCCCCCAACCCCCACCCCCAAATCCTTCTTGTCGGTTATTGGCTGGAACACTGTTTGTTATGTTTGGTGGTGCAGGTTGGCCAGTTTGTTTTTGTTGCCGTTTGTGGAGCCTGGGCTGTCTACACGGACCACATTTTTTTACAGTGTGTTCAGGGGACAGGCAGCTAGCAGATAGTGATGAGATGTTTTTTTACAGTGTGTTCAGGGGACAGGCAGCTAGCAGATAGTGAGGAGATGTTTTTTACAGTGTGTTCAGGGGACAGGCAGCTAGCAGATAGTGAGGAGATGTTTTTTACAGTGTGTTCAGGGGACAGGCAGCTAGCAGATAGAGAGGATATGTTTTTTTACAGTGTGTTCAGGGGACAGGCAGCTAGCAGATAGTGATGAGATGTTTTTACAGTGTGTTCAGAGGACAGGCAGCTAGCAGATAGTGAGGAGATGTTTTTTACAGTGTGTTCAGGGGACAGGCAGCTAGCAGATAGAGAGGATATGTTTTTTTACAGTGTGTTCAGGGGACAGGCAGCTAGCAGATAGTGAGGAAATGTTTGCTGTATGTGACAAAAAATGCTGTAGCCTAAAAAACGTGTGACATCGCTTAAATCACCTTTAAATGTTATATAAGAACACAGAATATGAATACCACATTTCCACTTTCAGGGTTATTAATGTTTAGGTAAGAAGTGAAAAACTGCCGTCAGTTTGGTTATCAGTGTGTTTCTTATACAGATCCTTATTAATGTTCTGCTCAGAGAAAAACCAATCTGCTTTAGAAACAAGTTTAATTACACCGTCAGTTGGTATTTCAACCAAACTTAAAAAAGACAAATGACATTTGAAAGCTCTTTAAACACACTTGATTAGATTTTCATATTGGTGGGAAATGACTGATTCCTACAGTGATTTGTTTGGTGCTGAAGAGGCCCATTTCTGGCAGATTTCATGCAGATATTCTCCTCATGTCTACTTCTCGTCCGTCCAACCATGAAGGTTCAGGCTCAAGCTCCACTGAGTCACACAAAGTCATCGTCATTTCTTCATGAATGCTAATCGTTTTTTCCCCCATGAAGTCAGACATCGTCTGTCCGTCTGCTTCCCTTTAATGAAGTATCAACACATTTCTTTAATTTTCATGAAGCAGCGGAGTGTAAAAAGTCCTCAGAGAGACGAGAACGACATATAACAACACATATGACCTTAATGGTGGACAGTTAACACTAGGGGTGGGAGAAAAAAAATCTAAAATCATATGTATCGTGATTTTTTTGTCGATTCTTTTCGCTAGAATCAATATTTTTTGGTTTGTTTTTTTACCAATGATTCACCTAAATATGTTCTGTTATACGGTGCCGCTGACGGTGACTACATCATATCGGTTTCCAGCGAAACAAAGCAAAAGCAGAAAATGCAGAAAATCAATGTTCTGTTCTTCTTTACAAATTAAATAAAGGTCAGAGGGTGATGTGCATTCTTCTTAGAAAACAATTCATATTATTCAACTGTTGTTTTTGTTAAAGACACAAAAGAAAATCCCAATACTCAATGCTATTGAATCGCAATACTTCTAGAAATGAAAATTGCAACACAAATCCAATCGGCACCAATGTATGGTGAAAGCATCGAATCGGAACAGAAGCATATCGTCCCAGCCCTAGTAAACACACATACACACACTTCCCAGACTATGTGTGTGTTCTCGTCCACACAGGAACACACACACACACACACACACACACACACACACACACACACACACACACACACACACACACACACACACACACACACACACACACACACACACACACAAATACACAATCTCTGCTCTGACTCTTGCTACCAGGTCTGCATGGTAATCACACTTTCCTTAATCATTAAAACACACACACTTACAGCCTGACAGGCTTCTCTCTGACTCCTGCTACCAGATCTGCATGATGATTGCGCTCCCCACAGTGAGAACAGACCAGACCATGGCCACGTGCAGCCCACTCAACCAGAAGCCTCATCAAATGAAAAAGGGAGAATGTGATACTTAGATCTGGCCGCACACAGCCCAGCGTGGCTATAACTACTTCATGCTGCTGCTACAAAGCACTGCGGGAGATAACACACAGCATCATTCTGCCTTGTGTCCTCTGTCCTGTTTGTATGAAGCTCTTCGGTGACATTAACATCATGTCTGTTGATTCCCATCTTTATGAATTCACATGTTCATGCCACCTGACAACTCAAGATGCTCGTTTTACTGCTAATGACTGTAATTTACACGCACAATGAAGAGTTAGCATTAAGATTCCCTGCAAAATTGTGTGCATTTACAACATTTGCATTAAATTAGGTGTAGTTACCATGTTTGATGGACTTTTGGCGATATGTGGCATCGTTGTTTATTTGCTTTTCATACTGTTACAAGGCTGAGCTAACCTGGGCCCGTATAACAAAGATACACAGCTACTAAATGCTAACATAGCTCGTAACATTAACCCCCCCACCGTCTCCTTTTCCCTGCGTGTTGCATTCAACGTGAGAGTGAGACTAAGCCGGCCTGGATGAGTGCATGTCTCTCTCTACTTCTAGAGGGGATTGTGCTGTGTTAAACTGACTCACCCAGCTGCTGATTCTTTTCGCTCTCCGGAGTCGGGCCCGCTGGCGACGATCTATCCTCCATCGGGAACCCCGCTCTTACTTGTTGTTGTAGTTCAGGTTTTTTTTAAAAGGTGTATTTACAAAAGCTGTGTTCTGGCGAACAAGAATAATCTTTCAGCGTCTTTGTCTTCAATAGTGTTCTCCGTGTAGAAGCGTGTGGTTGCAATTGTCTCCCATCCGGAAACAATCGCAACCTGAATGTCATCCCACACATCTGCAATGGCTGTGTTAAATCAGATCAACAAACACACCCCACCTCATGGGTCATTTGTCAGTCTGATCCTCTCATCAGGCTAATTACACACACTATCAGCTTACACAGACTAAAACATAGCAGTAGACTTTAGTATTTTATAGCGCCAGGAAAGATATAGCGTGGTGGTGTAAGGGTTGAGTCGCCAAACATGAACTACCATCCCTGATTTGAGTCCAGCTGAGGACCTTTGTTGCATGTCGTTGCAAGTTGTTCCCCATCTAATTGGCTAACTGTTGAGAAGAGGGTCGACTTTACTACAATATTTCTGTGTTCCAGGGTATATGGAATTACTTCTCAATGACAAAAGACACTCACAGCTATTTTACAAGTTAGTTCAACACATTGTACAGCAACCCAAACCCATATGAAAAGATGATTTCTCAGTAACATGTAGCCTTATGTATATTATGAAGAGGGCTGTGCCACTCCGACATTGTACAGCATGTTTTCATTTTTTTATATACTATATACAGTATAAGACTATATAGGGCTAGGACATGACAATAAGTCGGTGCCAATATGAAAATAGGATAAGCACAGGTCCAGTACACGATGCATACATCTTGACATACAGAAATAGGCTTTAGTAGAATAAGGAGTCTTGTGTTGGAGCGATCCCATTTTTCCAGCATTCCTCTCCTTTCTCCTTTTGAAGCCGCAGCATAAAAGTCAATTTCTCCATACTGCGTGTAGAGTTCATAATGTTTATTCAGAGTCTCATGGTGGGAGGATTCCTCTGAAGCCAGCATTTGCTAATTTACTTTTTTGTTTTCAACCATGAAAATCTTCATTGTACAGTATGTTTTTTTCATCAACTTGTGTTACAGTTTTCCGTTTTTGTTGTTGAAGGATCACAATGATTTATTCTGCTTTATTGTGTATTCATTCTCAATGGCTATAACTACTGCTTTTGCAGAGTTAATATGTATTTTTAATCCTCAAATAATTCCATCTCTCTCACCCCATGTTCTGTCAACCATCATCAGAAAATATCCCCGTAAAGAACAGATATTTTGTAACATTCCACCATGACCAGTAGCGTGAACAATATTTACGATGTTGGAAACTGGATAATTTAGTAACCCCCATATGACGTAAATGAATTGTTTAAGAAAGACTCTCCCCTCACCTAGCTGTTTGCATATTTAATGTTGTGTATGTTTCCATTTGTAGGGTTACAGTGAGTTTGGTTATGTGTAAAAAAGGCGAGAGCGTTTGTCAGGGTTAGGCTTTAGAGTACGAGCATATGGCTGTTTCCTGGAGGCAGAACGTGCCAGTGCAGACCTGACACGAATCGCAAAAGTATCAGCAGAAATAATGGTTTGTTCATTTATGTCCAGCAATAAGTCATTCTGGAGTGCAGTGAAAATACAGATAACTGATAACCATATATAAAGAATAACTATGATAATTTCTACTCAAAACAATAATAAAAAAAAAAATCTAATATTTTGAATGTACGACACAATAATAGAATAATACCTCTGCAGTAAAGCCAGGCTGGATTGACAGGTCTGTATTGCTTCAGGCTACTTTCTGAAAGGTATTTGATATCATAGGCTTTAAAGTTGAAAGCAATTTGCACATTTGAATATTTATTTTCTGGATGGATTAATGAAGACTAAATTGACCCTGACTAAACTGACCCTGTGTATTTGAAATTCATGGTCTTTATTCACTGTTTAATAAATGGTAATTTAATGCTCAGAACAGCTCCACTCTCCCGTCTTTGCTAACTGAACTTAGTTCACCGTGAAATCCAGTGACCTCTAAATCACTCCACTCCACTTTTGTGTGTGTGTGTTTAACGTGTTCTCGTTTAACTGTATTCGTGGGGTCCAAAAACCGGGAGTCCATTATACTTGTGGGGTCCGGACAACTTTGTGGGGCCAAAATGCTGGAACCCACAAGGTTAAAGGTCTGTTTGAGGGTTAAGACTTGGTTTTAGGATTAGGGTTAGAATTAGGTTATGGTTAGGGTGATGTTAAGGGTTAAGGTTAGGCATTTAGTTGTGATGGTTAAGGTTAGGGTAAGGGGCTAGGGAATGCATTATGTCAATGACGGGTCCCCACAAAGATAGTGAAACGCACTATGTGTGTGTGTGTGTGTGTGTGTGTGTGTGTGTGTATGTGTGTGTGTGTCACTGAGCCCCACAGCCATAAATGTCCTTGGTAGTTTTGCTTCCAGGAGAGCATTTCAAAGTGTGAGGAAGATCTCCATTAACCTCTTCACCTTCAATGTTGCTCTCTAAATTCTTTCAGTGCGAGTGGGTTTAGCAGTCCTCCCTCAAGAAAATGTGATGTTTTTCAATAAAATATATATGCAATTTCACCTGAATTACAACCATTATTACTACCACATCTGTGTGTAAAACGCTGGAAAAGCTAGAGCGGATAATAAATAACTTACGCTTGAAAAGCTTAAAGACAGAACTTCCTAAAGAAGTCCACTGGGGACCAACTAAAATCATTAAATCCAAGAAAAGTCATTTAGTTGGTTTTGATGCTCACATTGATTTTACATATATTCTGCTTAGTTGGTGCTCAATGGCTCGGGTGCTGCACCTGAGCCTTGTAATGGTGGGGGGAACCCTGGTTGAGGAAAAGGAGGTGCAAGGACGTACAGTTACCAAACGTCAGGTACCTAAGGTCTGCACAATATGAGGAAAATAACTAACTGCGAATATTTTTGACTGATATTGCAATTGCGACATGATGCTGCCCCTCTCTTTACGTTGTTTCAGTTCTGTTGATGCTCTAAAAAAGCAATTGAAGACTTTGTTATTTAAACAGGCTTTTCATTAGACAAGGGTCTGATTTTATGTAACTGTGTTTTCCTTTTTATTATTAGGTCTTTTATTTCATATTTAATTTTATTATGAAGCACTTTGTGAATGTTATCTGTGAAAAGTGCTATATAAATAAACTTTACTTACTTACTTAAATATTGACAGCAAAGATGTGATCGGCCGATAGAGATTGTGGCTAAATCTGGTTGACTTAACTAAAAGAGTAAACGCCCCTAATCAGCCAATAAGAGGAAGCAGGAGAGAGAGAGAGAGAGAGAGAGAGAGAGAGAGAGAGAGAGAGAGAGGAATGACAATGGGTGAGTAACATGAGATTCTTTTTTTTCTAACAACTACATCTCGTGCTTGGTATACAGCCGAAAGGTTTAAACAAAGAAAGCTATTATATCTTGTGGGTGTTGAGAATTACTGCTGTAGTATCCAATGGTTTATCTGTATGAATCATGATTATGTTTCTGTTACAAAGGTTTCATACAAGATAATAATGTCTCATGAGAAAGTATAGCAGTACAGTGAGTAATGATTAACCTCTCAGTGGCGTGATCTTGCTGGGATGTCCAAAAGGTGGTCTAGGATTGGATGCTGAGGGGTTAACGAACTAAATGTATGTCCAGGGAGCCCCCCGAAGAGGACACTAACCTATTCAACTGAAATGTACCATGTTATCTAACATGTTACCTAAGCATACTCAATATATGCTGTGAGTCTTAGAGCCAGTTTTAGAGTACATTTTGGCCATGTAACTACTCTCCAAGCTCTCTGCAGGAGTTTGTAATGGATGCTGATCTCTGATGTAATAAACCTTTTATGATCAAGAACCGTGTCCAGCGAAGTTTCTCCTTCACACATCGGCAACGCAGCACTGCAACTAAGATACAACACTGCCATTAAACAAATAACTCGAGGTTGGAAAAAAATTGATCCACCCAGGTTAGATAAATAGATTGAGGTTGTAGAAAACTTGGATGAAAATGAAATGTAACGCACAAGATGAGAGGTAAAAGGAAGGTATTCAAGAAGAGATGGTTCGCATATGCTAACCAAATGCATTGAAAAACAAAAACTAAGCATGGATTTGGACCGGGGTAATTAGATGAGGCTTGGATGTAATTTCTGTGACATATGATGTAACAATATGGAAATTTGTATGTCTGTATGTAAATACGTATATAGGGAGGTATGTATGTATGCATATACGTGGGTATATATGGGTGTATATATGAGGTATGCTTGGAAGTGTATGTAGGTATATATATGTAAGTAGGTATATGTGTGTGTGTGTGTGTAGACGTATATACTCGCCTTTGCTAATAATGCTTTTTTTTTCTTTTCTTTTCTTTTTTCCTTCTCACTGGGTGTGAGGGAGGGGAAGGGAAGGGGAAAAAATATATATTGTGTCAATTCTGACATGTTAATTTTATGATTGTAATATGAATAATGTCACAAACAAAAAAACATGAGATTCTTCCTGGCTGAACTTACGCTAAGCGTCATTGCGCTACATTAATGTAACTATCAGCGAGAGCATCTACAGCTGTGTTATTCTGGCGTTTTGGATGATGGGGCTCATCGATGTCTGCCTGCAGCTGTGACACAAATCGCTGCTGAAAGACACGATATCAGATCAATGCTAACATTTCTCCAACTCGCCTGAGGGTGCAGCTGTCTCCGTGGAGGGCGAATAATACAGCAGATTAGCATAAAGTGTCAAGAAACAACTCAGGGATTTGTTGCCACACTTCTGCTGCACACCGTCTCCAGTAAATGTATTCAGAGCATACAATAACACACGGAGAAACGCTTCCTCCTGAACTCAAAGTCGTTTTATTTTTTCTCTGTATTTTGTTTTTTTTTAAGACACAGAAAGCTGAAACTATGAAATGAATCCTGTGGATGGTGGCAGCATCTGCGACCACAGCATGCTGGGTTAGATCAGCGAGCTCTTCAGCTCCGCGGGGAGACTGGGGAACAACAGCAGCACCAACGACACCTTGTGATTTCTCATGCTCCGTTAACTTTGACCACCGTGTCGGCTGCCAGCTTCGCTGTCTTGTCTGATTACTCCCAACAAGTTCCACTTCTCCAGTCCATTTGCTGTCACCAAGTTCCAGCAGAAAACATCACACACTTTGATGTCTGAAGTCATTCTCATAATAGCTGCCCTCTCTGGCACTGTGAGCCTCTGGAGGAAGAAAAACAGCTTTGATTTTTCTACGTAACATCCTGTAACGTCTAGCAGGATCTCAGACCGTGCGGCGTCGTAGAGAGAAGATGGTCGTATTTCTTCCCTCCCTCCTGACACCTGTTGCCTCTGTGTTGGCAGGACGTGGAGATGTTTGAGTTTGTTGAGCTGCTTTGGAAGGAAAAGTCAATATTTTCTCTATGTTTCCATCACTAATCACAGTTTAACTGAAAGCTTCCTGTAAAACACAGTGAATGAAAGTGCCCTGTGAGATACAGGCTAACACGTCTAACGCTGGAGCTGAGAATAATGCCGGGATGCTGCAGGACTGAAGAGAGAAACATGAACAGAGAAGCAGAGATGCTGAGAGAGAGAGACAGGCAGTCATTCTGAGTTATAAAGTTGTTTCTAGCAGTGGTTTCCAGCGGAGATGGTGGTGTAATTGTGCTGCTGTTTGCTGCTGATAAAATGGAAGAGTCCATTCTCCTCTGGATTCTATCAGGCGGCCGTCACACAGAGAGCTTTGGCTCCAGGCTGCCAGGAGGGTTTTTTGGTAGCAGCAGCTTTTCCTCTTTGTCTTTCTGCATCAACAATATGTGAAAAGAAGACAGAAGCAGCAGACAGAGACAGATATCAACACCTCAGTGTCATCACATGTACATGCAGCTCTTATCTGCAGCAGCTCACAGTACTGAGAGTGAACGGACTCTGAGTTCAGACGCTCCCAGTGAAAACTAAAGCAGGGTGGAGGAGACGCTCCACTGGTGGAGCTTCACAGGTCTGTTTCTCTGCTGTCTGTGGCTCCAGCTAACACTTTCCTGACAGGCTGCTCTCCAGACACTTAACGTTTTAACAGTAGCTAAGTTTCCATCCATTTGTCAATCGAATTATCTGAAGTTCGGTAAAAAAACTCACGCGAATAAAGCCGGTGAAAGTGTGTTTCCATCCAACAGCTTTAAAGCGAATAAAAACCTGTTACGTAATGACGTCAAATGCTGTTTTGCGGTCAAATTTGTATATCGAATTGATTTGAGACATTTTAAGGTGTTTCCATTCATTTTCGCACTGAATCGCACAACATTCAAGCAAACATTTGCGAACAAAGTTTTTCTAGACAAAATGGATGGCGCCATCTACCAACAAATGATCAATATTGCACAAGTTGTAATAGTGCTCATGTACTAGCTGATAGCGACATATCAAGCTATAATAAGAAAACAACGACGCTATCAACACATTGCTATGATGATGCAGATGCACGTAAATGCCAACGGAGGCGGCCTGTGGTGTGGGAACGACAGCGCTCCAAACAGTTCTGGGAGATCGTGGTTCGGAGACACTTCACGGAAACCATTTGGTTGAAGCATTTTTGGATGACCAAGACAACATTTGACCTGTTGTGTAATTTTATTGGCCCGTCCCTTTCCCCAGATGTCAAAAGTCTCTCGTCTCTTCGTTCGTCCACTTCCATCTGTCTTTGTTGACACCCGCCGTGTGTGCAAACAGAGCAGAAATACTGGGCGGAAATGAACTAAAACTTCTTCTTCTTCGTTTTGTGGCGGGTTGCAACCATAAAATGGTGGGGACATACAGTATCAGTCCTCATTTGACATACTTTACAGACATTATATCATCTTCAAGAACTGTTTTTCTTTCCTAATGGGTATGATTCTCAAGAACTGTAAGCTGGAAGGATTGGTTTTTAGTATTTGTCACAGTTTATAATACTGTTGCACTGCTCACTAAGTTCAGTTGTATGTGTGCATAGTAGAACTCAGATCATTATTGATGAAATAAAGGTCTTATATTGCACCATCTCGGTCAGAAAATCAGAAAAGCCTTGACAGTGGCCAAAAAAGCATTCGATGCGGGTTTGAGTAAAAAGTTGTCCTTCTCTGCTTTGGATAAAGCGGTCTGTATCTTGGCCAATCAGGAACCAGCATGACTCCATGCCTGGACATGAACGAGCAGTTCTCCTAGGGCATATTAGTCCTTGAAAAAACACTTCAATCAGGTGGTAAGATCATTTCCTCTAGTGTCATCATCGGTGTCTTGAATCCGGAGATTAAGATAAAGACATAAAAGGCCTGCACAAGGCAGCCTCCCTCCAATTCTCCTTTTATTTATTTTATTCATGTCCACCGCAGATGATCTTCTTCAGGTTAAAGGTGAGGATGTGAATGCTCCTGCATTTATGAACAAATCCCAATAAAGCGTCACATCATCACGCCCTAATTAAGTAAATGGCAACATACATATACAAGGACAATACGCCCAGTCTTTGTAAATGTTCATTTCAGCAGGAACACTGAAAGCCGATGCTAAAATGTGATGTGTGTGTGTGTGTGTGTGTGTGTGTGTGTGTGTGTGTGTGTGTGTGTGTGTGTGAATTCAGACTTCACATGAAGCTGCTTTGTGACTGCTCAGCCTGTAAAGTCAATTAATTATTTCAGAGTACTGACTGATGGCTCCCTGTGACCGGTAGGTTAACCGGCAATCTGTTGGAGGCTGAGTGAAAGCTGGATCAAAGCTTCCACACCTGCAGTGCAGAGGCTGCAACAATAAGAGCCATAAGATAATTAACGGCAAGTCATAAACCCTCTAATCTCCTCAAGTAAATCCATTTCAGTGTCTGTGTCTCTCTCCTCAGCCGCAGTAACGCTGTGCGTTGTCTCCTTTTGTCATCTAGTTTTGCTGTCTAGTTTTATAAAGTACCTTTCATTGTTGACATTTTTGTCCCGTTGTTCATGTTCATGATAGATTAAACTTTTGCCTTATCCGGTCGGCAAAACTCTGAACACATCTTCCTTTTTTAAGAATGACTTCAGTGCCGTTCTTTGTTCTTTTCTCAAAGAAAAGCTGAACTCCAAGTCTTCCAGAGTCGCGGCCAAAGCCGGTTCCAAAGACAGCTGTTCTCCAGCAGCAGCAGCCGTCTTCTTTGTTTTCAAGTAGCAGGGAATTCACGCGGAACCGTCGCAACTCTGCCGTCATTATGTTAAGCCCGCCCACCGACTCTATACACGATGTGATTGGCCTAGACGACCCTGGCTGCAAATTACATTTGCTCCCAGTAGGGTGCATCTAGATTTCTAGGCTAACTCACCACTGTCTTTTGTATGATAAGACTGGTTGGCCATCTCTTGAGATGGTTGGTGGCTCATTGGTTGTTGTGCATCTGTAAAGCATTGTAATGGTAAATGACTCCATTACATTTCCATCTTGTTAAACGCCATTTGAAAATTCATTTTCCACTCGGTCCTGAATGAATGGCTTTCACTTGAGGTCCCTCATAGTCGGACTGAGCTTGGCAAGAATGCTTTTTCGTTTGCTGCTCCACATTCCTGGAATGCGGCACAAAGCATTAAAACCGGTCTGTCCCCCATCTATCAGTCAATTTAATGCTTTGATCAATGACTTCTATCTATCTTATTGTGTCTGTTTTAACTGGTTGTTTAAACCTGTTATCTGTTGTAATTGAAATGTAAACGTAATTATTACGATGTAAGTTGCTGAAAAGCACGCTGTGCACCCGGACCCATTGAAACTAAGGGTCTCCATCAATGGGCCCCGAGTTTTAAAGGGGAATTATGCAGTTTTTTTAGCTTAATTGACCTTAACTGAACAGCTTCGGAGTCATTGGAATGGTTATATGACTTTTTTCGGTTTGAATGGTGGTCATCTCGCTCCCCCCTAGTGCCTGTGAGCGGAAAAACCACCCTTGCAACTTTCGGCCTAGAAAGCTAGGAAAGCATTGTCGGAGGAACAGAGAAAGAGGAAACGGCAGACTGACCGAGAGAGGAGTCAGACACGAGTAAACATAGGAGCTGCCAAATATCTATTCTGAAGCTGTAGGGGGCGCTCTATAGAGACACATGCCAGCAAAAAGGAAGAAAACAGCGAAGAAATGGCCAAAACAGCATAGCTCCCCTTTAAATAAAGGTTTAGAATGAAATGAAATGAAATGGTATGTCTGGACCTCTCATCTAAGTCTCTGATAATGTCACCTCTGATTCTTATTCTTTATTTGGATTGGCTGCCACTAAGGTAGAAGCTACTCATCCTGGGGTCCACACTCACAAAACACAACATAGAAAACAAGACATATAACCTTAATAAAGGGTCTCAATAAATGCTGATTCTTGGACATTTGTTGCACAAAATCCATGATATTCAGATGTTTTGGTAAAAGTTCCAAAATGCCATCTGACAGCTGTGAGTTTCACAATCTAGGAGGCGGGAAGGAATCGTGTTATGTTAGAAGAGCTGATGGGCTGACAGAAACTCCTTTGGGAGCACAAATAGGTTCCCCCTAAAGAACACATCACACTTTTTATATTCATTTCTGTTTGGATGCTATCTTCGGCCAGCTGTGACAGATTCGCAGGTTCACTTGTGATCAACTTTGACTGGGTGGATATGCTCGATTGGCCAATTCAGTTCAGTTTATTCAAGAATGGGACAGTGCAAATTAATCAAATACATGATTCTACATGGGTTAAAAATGCCAGAATTAGCCAAAAGGCTATTTTTCATCTGTAGTCTCCCTGGCCTCGATGTTAAAAAGGCTTTTTAAAATCCAAATAAACAAGAAAGAAAGACAACACAAGCAGAGAAGAACTTAGTCACAGTCACTTAGTCAAGTAACAATATTTAAAATACATATATTTTGAAATTGCAAACTAACAGAATACATACATAATAAATACTTTAGTGCTGACACGTGCTGTATACGTATTGACCATCCATTGTTTAGCTATTTAGTAAAAGAGTTATATGTGTTTAATTGTGTGATATGGTGTTGGTTTGAATTCCATTCTGTTGACTAAGTTCCTCTTTGCTTGTGTTGTCGTTCTTTCTTCTTTCTTTGTATTTAAAAAAGCCTTTTTTTAACATCGAGGCCAGGGAGACTACAGATGAAAAATAGCCTTTCGGCTAATTCTTGCATGCGTTTTATTAATTTGCACTGTCCCCTTTCATAAATAAAATGAATTGAATTAAGTATACCCTCTGCCGGACCAGGCTGACTGACTAAAAGAACTTTTCCGCAGCGGAATGGCACTGTCTCCTCTAGAGCAGAGATCTTCAACAGGGGGTCCGGGACCCCCATGGAGTCCTTCGTGTTACTGCAGGGGGGGGGGGGGGGGCACCAAATTATCCAACAACAGGCTGGCCTATAGTTATGGTAGTCTCTAAGGTAGTCTCTAAGGATTCACTGTGCCACATGTATGTTTAAAATTAAAACATGCTTTTCAAAATCATGTCGACAATCAAATATTTTAAGATACGTTTTTGGGCATATTAGGCCTTTATTTTTATAGGACAGCTGAAAACATGAAAGGGGAGAGAGAGGGAGAGACCCAGGGGCCCCCAACAATCATTTGAATAGCTCAGTATTCTTTGCTTGTAAGAAACCCATGTTTCTGATATAATAAACGTTGAAAACTGTTCGTGTTTGACCCGAGGATAACACAAAGGTTAAAGGAGAGGTTTGTACGGGTTTGAGTCAATTAGCACCCCAAGATGTGCAATAGAAACACTGATGCACTGTGTTTGGAAACAGAGAAGTTATTATGCTAGCGATCATCGCTATATTTAGGACGCTGTTTACAGTTTGTGATCGCTCTCAAAAATGTAAACATTTTGTTTGAGGTGACGGTACCTTAAAGGATAAACTCTGAAATAATAAGGGTACTTTAGGTTGTTTGCCAACTAGCAGCATTTGTCAGCTGTTAAAGAACTGTAGAAATCAGCACTTTTTTTATTTATATAAGTGAGTGTTAATGAGAGAATGAACAAAGCTCCAAAGAGGCCACATTATCTTTGCCCAGTCTGCATTTGCATCAGCCAAAACAAAATCATCTGATGGTCAAAAGGAAGAAAGCGTGGCGTGTCAACACAAATTAGAAAGACGAATTTGCAACCAGAAGGCTTAAAATATGATAAGAGACCTAATTAACACTGCTAATTGAGTGGTAATCACTGACACTCACTCCTGGGGTACTGGGAGTCAAGGAGGTTGAAAGCAATAAGTAGACATCACATTTACTTCATCATACTTTCAGCACCACGGACAGCGACAGAACTCTGAACCCACCGCTGTTAGCTGCTGCCGACACACCTGCCTCGGTTACTGCTTAAGCACATAATGATGTCACGAGGGAGATGCATCAGCAGCTAATGAAGCACGCATACTACATTTCACAAGATGAACACCGGGTGTAAGGTCATTCTGCAGTCGTGCACAGCTTTCTATGCCCTCCCAGCCCCCACCCTCCAGCCTATGGCGCAGTGATGCTCAAAGCAAACATACACACACACACAAAAGGATCTGTGTGTGTGTGTGTGTGTGTGTGTTCTTGTTTAACTACAGTCGTGGGGCCCAAAAACCAGGAATACAGTATACTTGTGGGGTCCATACAGCTTTGTGGGGCCAAAATGCTGGACCCCACAAGGTTAAAGGTCTGTTTGAGGGTTAAGACTTGGTTTTAGGATTAGAATTAGGTTATGGTTAGGGTGAGGGTAAGGGTTAAGGTTAGGCATTTAGTTGTGATGGTTAAGGTTAGGGTAAGGGGCTAGGGAATGCATTATGTCAATGACAGGTCCCCACAAAGATAGTGAGACGCACTGTGTGTGTGTGTGTGTGTGTGTGTGTGTGTGTGTGTGTGTGTGTATATATATATATATATATATATATATATATATATATATATATATATATATATATATATATATATATATATATATATATATATATATGGTGGGTGGTGATGGTGCAGTGGACTGCAGTGGATATGACATGTGCCTTTGGTGTGGGAGACCCAGGTTCTCCCACACCAGACCCAGACCCAGGTTCAATTCCCCCTGTGATGCATGACATATGTAGCAATTGTAAGTTGCTTTGGATAAAACATCATGTAAATGACATGTAACATATATATATATATGCACTCACATATATAAACTAATACATGTACATACCATAGATACATACATGTCTAAAATAAGTTAAGCTTTTTTTTTTTTTTTTTACACTTTTAAGAGTTACAACAGTGTATATCTGGCTCCGTGAAGACTGCTGCAGCTGAACACAGATGAAAACAGGAATCCTCACAAGCGTCAGCCGGCTTTGTTTCAAAGTCCTCCAAACACAGCCTAGTCCAAGGGGATTTCATCACAACAACAACAACAGCAGCAGGAGGTGTTTGTGTCCAGTGGGAGTTGGACTTGACTGGAGCTTGTCGAGGTAGACGGGCGTCTTTGGCTAAATTCCAGTTTTAGTGTCTGAACAGACGAGATGAGTGGTGAGCTCTGATAAAAAAATAAAGCTGTTCAAACTCGATTTAGAGTCTCTAGAGAGACACCTAGCTGTCATATAGGCTCCGTGTCTCTGTAACTCTGGGTAATAAGAGAAATATTCTGAGCAAAAGATCACTTTGATAAGTATTCAATACATGTTGGGAACTTTAGTTGCAGTCCAAAGCTGTAACTCCTTTATGAGCTACAACAAAATGAAAAGGAGCCTGCAGCTCTGGAGAACAGAAGGAGGACGCTAACATTTCCCAGACCTGCTGTCTGCCTGAAGGAAGCCAGAGGCATGTTGCTGTTTATCACAGGGCAACATCATTAACTTATAATTACAAAAATGTGTAAAACTGTGTCTACTACTGCTGTTATCTCAAAAGCACTTACAAAAAGAGCTAACCTTGTGGGTTTAAAAACGCAAAGTGCTGACACTCTAGTCAGAGACTTTTTCTTTACTCGAGGCAAAGTTTGTCGGAAACGGTCCGAGGAGAACTAGTCCCCCTACGAGAAATACATGAACATCAGTTCTTAAAGTCAGCAAAAGTAAAAGCTTGAACATACTGGGAGAGCTGCAGCAGCTGACAGCTTTGGCGTTACGGTATCAGCGGAGCAAAAGTGAAACCAAGTTATTGTTTTTGTTTATTAAAAGGTGCCCATCCAATACATACCCATTACATCACAGACATTCCATTACAAGAATATCTGTAAAATCACATCAATATACGCGATACTTATCCACGCCCACATACATACACATGCATGTGTACACCCGCAAACATACACACACGTACATTTCCCTGTTAGTTCCCTTTAGTACAAAATAACAGTCACATTCAGTAACTATCACATTATAAATAACCCACAATCTAAGACCTGTTCGCACAGAACAAATATTTTTATAGAAAAACTATTATAAAACAATAGGAATATTTTTTTTAACAGTGTAAGAAGACTTATACAGATACTTTCCAGTTCAATCTTTCATCTGCATGGCAGATAGATGCCTCTGCGTATACTTTTTGAACGATCAACCGGATCAACCAGATCAACCGGATCAACCGGATCAACCGGATATTCAGGAGTTACTTATTCCATTTTGTTATGGCTTGAGGTCATAAAGGCCATCTCATGTCCCTCGCTCCCTTTCTTCTTCTTCTCATTTTCCGTTCATACTAGAATTGCACATAGTTCTGCCGCCTTTTCTCTCTTTTTTTTGTCAACATTGTTGAGTCATCTTTCTCGAAAAGCAGACTTGCACCCACCCACACTGTGGTCGTACGATGCGAATACTGCGGGCATGAGAGTCGCAGGATGGCCACGCAGAAAGCCTGTTTAAAACATGTAGAGTGATTTAACACAATGTACACGGTCTAGCTAGTACACAGCATTCCTGGATGGGAGAAAAAAACGGGCTCTGATTTATTGGCATTTCGTTAAACCAATCACAATCGTCTTGGGCGGCGCTAGGCGCCGGACGGAGCCCCGGTGTCGCTTCAAAAGAGCCTCTGAAAGGAACTTGTTTTGGTGGAACATGTGTACGTTCAAAAGTTGTTTTTAGTCGTGCAACAGAAAACTCAGATTGGACAGATAGTCCAGCTAGCTGTCTGTTAAGCCCGCTGCCCTATAGGTAGCTTCTCTGTTCTCTCATCTCTCCCTCCCCCTGTCTGTCCTAATTGCAGGAGCGGAGTCTGGGGTGTGGGAGTCAAGGTTCCAGCTGCCTCTCATCTACCGCGATCGACATCTGCTTCATATACCCAGTCATTCCTTCACTCTGCGTCAGATCTTAGACTATACTGCCACACTGCCATTGGAAACTGACTGCTACCGCCTCATTCCTGCCATACACCGAACCGGAACCACCACCCCTGGACGCCTACTGGACGCCTACTGTCTCTCTCTGACGGACCCGCTCCTTCCCGGAATTCACTTGACCTGTTCTTCACCCTGGAAACCTGGACTTGACACTTGAATACTTTGAATAAAACCTGTTTAATTCACACTCCTGGCTCTGCGTCTGTCTGCATTTGGGTTCTGTTTATCATTCAAACCTAACACTGTCTGGATTTACCCTGCAGAGATCTGAGGAGCAGTTAACCATAGTTCTCAGAAATCCACCGGAGTTTAGAATGCCAACACGAAGAAAGAGGAAGGTAAACGGACATCCGGCCGAAAAGAAGGGACATCCGGCAGGACTTGAATGTGACGTTAATGCAACAACACTGTGCTGTGTGCTGTGTGTCCGGTCTCTGTGACAGCCTTCTCATAGCTCTTCTTTCTCTGACTGCCTGCTGGATGTTTGCTGATACTAACATGACACCTGACAGGGAGATGCTATCATGTTCCGGGGGGCTTTTCAACCTACAAATACCTCAAATCTAATTTCAATTTCCCTCACAGTGACCGCTGTGAAGATTCCATCTCATCTACTGTTTTCCTGCTCAGAGATATTTTGGGGTGGGTCACTCTGAGCTGCTTCATTGTGATTCAACGCTCGGTTTCCATAGAAACCATGTGGGGACAGGAGCATGGCCAGAGAAGAAACATGACCTCTTCTTCTACTCTCCGTCTTTTTGTGTTGTCATTCCTTCATGGTGGCAGATTGCCGTGTTACTTGGTGGCAGAGGATGCCAACAGAGGTGTGTCAACCCCATTAGTTGTATCATCATTTGTATTTAATCTATATCTAACCTTCTCTTTCGTCTTTCCTCCCTTCTGGTCTGAATTCTGAATGCAACCACATACTCTGTGTTTCTATACGTGTGTGTTATGAGCCTTAGACGTGCCTCTATTTAAATCTTTAGCCTCCAGGCAATGTTTTCGATTTTTCCATAAACCGCAGTGTCCCACGGAGGCTGCAAGTCTTTTTCATCCAGCATCCACACAAACAGAGAAGTTGGCAGATAAACAGCACACAGCAATCTACAGAAGGCAACGCACTGTCCAATCCAAATATCTGCACATAAAATGCTAATTCCTCATCAGTACTCACTACATGAGCAATCCGAATTGAGTATGAACAAGGGTCAGAGGCTCAGATCTCGTTTATTTGACGCTGGATTTTGCCTGAAGTCATGTTGTGATGTTAAAGAAAACTGATTCCCCACAGTGTCTCTCCTGGTTTTCACAGCAAGTCCCATGTTTACTGTACGTGTGTAGCTGATAAATCAGTGAAAAGCAACAGGATCCTGTGATTCCAGTAGAGACACGATTGTTGTCCTGTTCAAACAACAGCTTAAACGAACACTTGCTGATAGTCTTTTCATGCATGGCTAGAATTACATTATTATTGAGCATTTTGAGTAGGCCTGTAACAATTATTACATAATTGTCTAATTGTCAATTCCTTT
Organism: Zingel zingel; assembly: GCA_023566125.1. Taxonomy (NCBI): domain Eukaryota; kingdom Metazoa; phylum Chordata; class Actinopteri; order Perciformes; family Percidae; genus Zingel; species Zingel zingel. Next base: position 30,013,847 of record CM042324.1, read on the forward strand.
CTGTAATCGCAGCTTCTTTGTTTAACCGCAATTAATTGCTAACATTAGCTAAGGTCCTAAGGGGTATGACTGTTGCTACTGCCAGACCCACATCAATATGTTGGGTCTGGGAACTCACCATTGGCAGGGCTCAATCCGAGGGGCGGGATAAACGGTTGTCTTTCAAATTCTCTCTTCATGCAATAGGATAACTCTACAACCAACCAGAGCAACGAAGAAGAGAGCGGAGCTAGTTGATAGATTCAACTTTTGCCGTATCCGGTCGGCAAAACTCTTAACACATCTTCCTTTTTTAAGAATGACTTCAGTGCCGTTCTTTGTTCTTTTCTCAAAGAAAAGCTTAACTCCACGTCTTTCAGAAGACCGCTGTCCGCCAGCAGCAGCAGCCATAAGCCCGCCTACCGAGTCTATACACGATGTGATTGGCCTGACTAGAGTCTGGTTTTTCCAGCTCGCAAGCAAACAGAGAGTGCCTAGACCCCCCCTGGCTGCAAATTAAATTTGCTGCCGCTAGGGTGAGTCTAGATTTCTAGGCTACAAATTGTAATTATATAAGTGATAATTGGTCAGACTGTTGAGCTAAAGCTATGCTAGTTGTTGGCACTTGACCCTATACACGTTCATAGCAACAAAAATGACAAGGGGGGGTAAAGTTAGAAAAATGTATGATGTTAAAGAGGCGTTGATTACTTCATAGGCTGTGTATTTGTGTTACTATCTGGGTCACATGACAGTGATATATAAACAAAAGATGTATCCTGGGATTCATTCACAACTTTAATTTGTTTAAAAAAGTAATAAATAAATACTATTTTTTTTTTAATTTGGCTGAAAGAGACAGTTATATTGTTAATCGCAATTATTTCTGAGACAATTCATTGTACAGCAACATTTTGGAATTGTTACAGCTCTAACTGTGAGGTATGTCTGACGTGGCTGTTCTGGGATTGGGTTATTCTCCCGTTGCAATAGGAGTTCATAAAATCATTTTAAAACATGTCATTGAAACATTTGTCAACAAAACTCAGAGTGTTGTCGGTGTCATGGTTGTGTATGTTTTATATTTCAGTTTCCTGTTTTATTTTGTAGTCTGTTTTCTCCCATGTCATGTCTTGTTTGACTTCCTGCCTTGTGTTGTCTGTGATTGTCTGCCCCACCCTGATGTGTTTCACCTGTTCCTGAGCCCTCGTGTCACCTGTTCCTTGTTTCACCCTCGTAACTTTGTGTATTTAGTCTCTGTGTTGTCTTTGTCTAGTGTCAGATCATTGTATTGTGTGTGTAAGTCTACCCCCTTTGTCTCTGTGTTCCTGTTACTGTAATTCCTGGTCTTTTGGCTTCCTCGACGTATGGGAACTATTCTTGCCTGCTGTCTCCAGGACTCTTTTTGTTGTATCGATTTTTATTTTATTAAATCCTCAAGCTCATCACTGCCCTGCTGTCTCATGCATTTTGGGTCTGCTATTTTCTCTGAATCCTTTACAGTGGGGAACAGCACAACGTTTGCATTATAAGCAGGGCCCTATTTCAGAAAGTTTGTTTGAGTTTGTTAACCCTGAGATGAGGGAAACTTAACCTCTGAGTCTGTGAACCTAACCTGGTCAGGAGCAGGTTTTCTTCTCTCAGTCTCCTCCCTCTGACACCGCTCTCTCTCATTTCATCTTTCATTCAGTCTGTTTCAGACGCATTTTAGCGCAGTTTGTTATCTGCAAGAATAAAATAAAATGATGTTGGTTTATTAACCATGTTAGGCAGACTATAAAACGTTTTATTTCTCAAAACATGGCATTTCCTTTTGTCGACGATCCTGTTGATGAAGAAGCTGCTTTACTTCGCAGGGTGTTATATGTCGGGAGATGATATTGAAACCCCGAAATTTTAATTTTTAGATAACTTCCTATTTGAGCGGTATCGTTTTTTCTTCCCAGCCGATCTCCGTTCTCATATCACTAACGTCACCCATCTATGCTTTTACATCCCAGCAGATTATTTGTGTCGCATTACGTTTTTTTGCAAATGGCATTTGTCTTTACAACATTGGTGATGCGGAGCATTTTAGTAAAGCCACTGTAGCAAAGCGCCGTCAGAAGAGTGGGACTCGCTCTGAAACTGGTTTTAAAAAAAGGAATTCCACAGTGTGGTGACTTTTAATATTAATGCTGTGATGCTGTATGAAGAGGAATCCGCCGACACTGTTCTTGATTATAAAAGGTTTTATTCTAATTCAAGATTTTCAGCATCAATGTTAACAAACTCCTGCAGAGAGTTTGGAGAACAACCAACCCAATTCTTCCAATAAGTCGTTCTGCCTTTTCTTTGTGTGCATATGGTATATATTCTGTGCATTGCATTAACATGATTGGGTCAGAACCGACCAATGATACCTTCTTATCTGGCTCATCTCCAAATAAGGACTCTTCTGTCCAAGAGGGCTCTTCTGCTCACGTTAACAGTTTCCAGATGTTTCAATAAAAGTAGGGTAAGGGTCAAAGGAATCCCTTACAAAAAATCTTAAGTATAAATGTATATAAAGTTATGAACTGTTCAGATACCACATTCCCCCCTTCGAGACTTAATAAAGTCTTGAAAACAAAAAGAATAGGATTACCACAAAATAGCATCTCTCATTACATCAGGTTCCTTATAGTATAACCTTTGGGGTGTAAACAAATTTATAGAGTGTAACAAAACTTAATTTATGGAGTGCAAGAGCGAAAAACCCATCTGGCAGCTTTCTTTCAAAATAACCATCAATCATTCACGATAGGAAAATTCTCTCACGGCCCCTCCGCCCTAGGCGACCACCTCAGTACTCCAGATCAATTAGAAAATAAATCTTTATCAATTTATGTAGAGCTATGGTTTGAGCCAATACATGTGAAAACCTCTGAAAGTGAAATAAAATCAAAAATGTCCAAATTCAGGCTAGTCAACCCATAGGACCTTCCGATGGACCTTTCCCTGCCTAGCCCCCATTTCCCTAGGCGCTAAGGAAAAAAAGAAAAATATCTGAGGTTCTCATATATTCACTCCATGACAGAAAACATCATTCTTCAAACAATTAATGCAAGAATATGATACAAAGTATGTCATGCAAACATGTATATATATCAGACAAACACAGGAATGTAGTCCACTACACCGCAGCTTCTCAGCAGTGTTGATTATCAATGCAGTATTGGTGTGATGAAATCTGAACACTTCCACACCGTCCTAGTTCAGAGTTCTCAGTCCATTCATATTGTCCATGTTTGGTCCATATTTGTATCTGAACCCCTTCTGCACATTCCCCCATATGTTCTGGAAGAAAAGAAAACACTGACTAGTATCTTTTTGCAAAACAACACATGAAAATTAAAACATCACTTAAAAATAAAAATATGAACCAAGAAAAATATGAATCAAATATCAAGAATTGTATAACATGAATCACATTAATTTCCCCCCTTTGATTAATAAGAAGACACTAAACAACGTGTCGCTGCTTCAGTCGATGTATTGACACTCTCAATTGTTTCCGAGGGCAAAGTGACAAATGTCCTCTGTGTATTAGTTACTCTCGAAGTGATTACTGTAGTATATTATTCCTGAACTCCTTTGTGACTGTAGGAACTTCATCATGCTCTAAATCTTTCCTCATAAGCGTCGTCACTTTACGAGTCACATGACCTGCTATCCAATGATTTTGAAACGGAACAATTTTAAAGTCCGGCTCTGAATAAGTACACACATATTCCCCTTGATCCTCCTGCTGGGAATTATACACATAAAGACTGCAATCACCTTTAATCTTCAGTCTTCTCAGTTTATGTCCAACTATTATCAAAAGTATCATAGACAATTGTCATGTTATTCGTCTGAGTCTTAATAAATGAATCCTTGGTAATCCTCACACTTAAAGGTTCTTCAGTAGATGAGATCATAGTATTCTCAAATTTCTTACTTTTAACAAGAACCATCAGTTAAAATATCATAAACAGCTTAAAATGTTCTTTACAACTGTGACTTCTACTCCCTTTAAACTGACACTTAAACTAACATCTCAACACATAAGTGTAAACATCTTGAACTGTGAAAATTATCCTAAACTCTTCACATTTAACATCTTTTACATTTTCATTCTGAACACAAGACAAACCAAGTCTACTTGCAAATGTAATTGTGCAGAACAATCGTTCCTCTCCATTAAGTTGTTCCTGTAATTAATAAACCAAAATTGTAATCACTATCAAGATTCAATGATTTGCACAGCTTCACTTTGGAGTCTTTGTTAATTATTTTACCCTTTAACATTTACAGACTTCAATAACACCACTGCAACTTATGCAGAATAGTGTAATTCAAACAAATTTTCTAAATCTCTATATAAATGACAAAAGATGCTGATCCATCATTGGGCTATAATAACTGATTTTCGTTCGCGAATCTGTACTTAGAGAATGACACAAACAGATGACTAGTACACTGTAAACAACAAGTTAACCAATGCAAAAAACTTTTCATTTGACTAAAATATATCTCTGATTACAGCTTTTCTTGTTTTTTTTTGTTTTGTTTTGTTGTTGTTGTTTTTCACCATTACCATCACCACTTTTGAATGCACTCCATATGGTCATAATGGCACTTGTAATACACCTTGCCTTTCTTTGTTGTTAAAGATAAAAGTGTGTTTACAAACTACATCCAAGAGCAGTTTACTGATGTTAATATCAGGCTATTTTTACTAATAGTCACACAATTGTTCTAAACTTATTTTTACCAAAATTCTGAGAACAGCACTCTCAATCTGCTGTTTGTAACAACTTTACATCAGTCCAATTCAAATTTGTACCTGAGATCACTTCCCAATAAATGATCTAGGCAGCACTCAAATAATAGAAGCCTGTTCAAAAGTTGCCTATGTCATTAGAGCACAAAAATAAAGCAGTGAAATGTTCCTTTAACATTTCCTGACACATCAGCTGAAGTAACATATTTGTCACTAGTCTTGTTAGAAGCTGTCACAGGAAAGTCAGTACAGATTTAACAGAATGTATATCACCAGGTACTGACAAAATTTAAGCTTTTCATACCAAGTTGCTTAATTTAGATGCATGTCTCAACTCTTCATATAGGTGTATTCACATAGGAGTAACTCTATTTTAAAAAGTAAAAATAATTATTTGTTTAGAGTATGTGTTTTTTCAAAATGTGTGTTTGTCGGTACATTACCTCCTTTTTATGTGTCGATGCGTCGATGTGTCAGAGCAAATCCAGTCTCTCTCACTCCCTCCTTCTCTGGTCTGCTGACATCAACGCTCTTCTATGGAGATCTGTACCAACTTGTGACTGTCCTTGTCCTTGAGCTCAATTGTTGGATCTCTTTACAGCCCTGATGACACCCCCCTTTCAGGTCTTCTGGGCATCTCTAGAATCCTGGCTCCAGGCTCCTATAAGGGTTCACCAGTCCTCCAGATGACCTTTGGCACCTGTATCCTCCTCTGTAGTTTCCTCTGTAGTTTCCTCCTGGTCTATTGCAATCATGGGCAAAGTGTCCATCCTGTCCACAATTAAAACACGCTTGTGGAGATTGCATAAAGTATGGATTACATCTTCCTCCTCTTCCTCTGCAGTTCTGTATCTGTCCAAAAACTGGCTCTCTTTTCTGCTCTAAAAAGCACTCGTCTGATCGCAGGGTCATATCCTCCCATGATCTCTTCTGATTCACTCTGATCATCATCATCATCATCTTCAAATTCCATCCTCCTGAACCTCTGTCTGCTCTTAATTTCCAAGCGTTTTGTTTTCTTTTTACTTTTGGAGCTTGGATTCATCTTTATGGTCGTTTCTGCTTGTCCTCTCTCAATTATTAGTTCATCTGTGAATGTTTCACCAAAGTACTTTGTAGACATGTGTAACGTTGCTTCTTAATGTCAGTCTCTGATCATGCCCTGAAAACCATCTGGGTGTCCACTTCAAACACTCAATCATGGACAGTTGTAAATCTGTCGCCCCTCCTTCTCAGCTGCTCCAGCTCCAGATGCTTCCTGATGCAAGTATGTGAGGGATGGGGCCAAAGTTGCCTACAGAATGGAACGCTGAATACTGTGTCTGTTGTTTTGGACTGATGTAGTTCAGGATCTGGTACTGTCCATCACCGGTCTCACAGCTTGTAGGGGGAGTGAGACAGGTCTGCTCTGACATCCACCGAGGCACACTGAATAAACACAAAACACAACACCTCCAAGAAGCATTACTTCTCTTTGATCATACTCATTTTAGTTTTCTTGATTCTAACCTATAACATCATTAATTCACAATGTTACTATCAAATTAATATTACCTAAGTAAGAAAAGTATCATAAAATATATACTTCAAGTACTAAAAGTAACAACACAGAAAAGTCCCCTCATTTTAAACTGGAAATGATCACAGTAGTTCTATCAATCCACTAAGTATTTAAGCAGCTGATCATTTCAACTAGAAACATATGTTTATTCTGCACAAATCCTAATTCATTTTTTTAATTTATTTATGATATATCAGATCACAATAATATCTAAAAACAATTCGTCTTGGAAATTACCATTAGTCATTCCTGAAAATTACATAATTTATCTCCTTTTCCTAAGTTTTGGTGCTTGTGGTATAGCAGTTTTTTACTATTCTCATCTAGACGTTTACCTTCCTTTAGATTGTAACCCAAATGTTACAGTTGTCTCTGTAACAACAATATAACAAAGTCAAAAACCTTATAACATTATCAAATATTGAATTTAGTTTATTCAAAGTAAAATCATTTAGATGCCTCGCCTTTCAAAACAAGTGGTCCAACATTTTAGAATGACAGAGGTGACAATCCTGAAGCCCATCCATCAGTCCTCTCATCTCTTACTTTCAATAGAGGTACAGAGGCTGTACTTTTCTTAATCCAGGGTGATCAATCACTGATATGGATTCCAGCAAATCACTTATGCCAGCTATTAATCCCTTTCTTTTTTCTATTCTACTTTTATCTTTTTCTTTTACTTTAATGGTTTCGGCAACTACACCAATTCTCCTCAGGAACTGACAAACTCAGTTCCAACTACCTCTTTAGTACTCATGTACAGATATAAATGAAAGATTAAAGATTCAATGTCTTTTTGAACATATTTGCTTCATACAAACTCATTCAACCTTGCATATTGATTAATTATTTATATCATCAACTACAATTAACCACATCTTTTTTGAAAATACAGTTAACTATTTGAGTAATTACAATATATTTTCCCTATTTTTTTAAACATACCTGTATTTACTTTCAAGGTAATAACATTTTCTTTTTTATCGGTCAACATAACTCATTTATAAATGTAATGAATTTCAGTCCAATAGTTACATAGTCAAACAACTGTAACCAAAGATTTTCTGGGCTACACTCAAAGACTCCACCCTTCTCCTTCTAATCTTCTCTGCCTCTGCACCTAACAGCCCCCAGTGCAGACAGAGGCGTTAAAAAAGCCTAAATTCCTGTGCGAAGCTGCAGCTCAAAGCAATTACAGCACCTCACACTCATCTCAAGCTGCACCTCTGCAAGACAAGTCTCCCCCTTTCTCATCTTCACAGCACAGATCTACAGGCTGCAGCACCCCAGTGCAGACAGGGAGTGGCTAAAACTTTCTGTGAAAACTTGAATTCCTAGAATTCTTGGACATGCGCAGATCAGTCAGCAGTGTGATTTCAGTGAGAGGAGCTCTCCAAATCGCACCCACAGCTCAGTAAAACAGCAGCACGAGACAAGACGCACAAACTCACACAAAACATGCAACACAAAACCTAGTTTTGAAACTTCTTATTCTTACTATAGCCTAATCTATTCTCACGTCCTCCAAAGGAAGCTCATAGGTTTTTAGCAATTTTGAAAACGTTCTCCTCTAAAGAAGACTCATACCTTTTTAAACAAAGTCCTTCCTAAGAGGCTCATATCAGTTTAACACTTTTGAAAACGTTCTCTTCAAACAGAGCCATAATGAACAGAATATCTTTCCTCACAGATAACTAAGACTCCTGTTCTCAACCAAAACATATATATATATATATATATATATATATATATATATATATATATATATATATATATATATATATATATCTAACATAGGATATCCTCATGACAAATCACCCATGCACAGCCACACACAGCAAAAACACCACTCTCCACGCACACACTCTCTCTGGATCCTTCATTCATACTATTTTCCCTAAAGGCCCGCTTCTCCGCCGCTCCTTTTCCTTCTTTCCTGTATCATTTCTTGTGCTGGTGTGGTGACTTTTAATATTAATGCTGTGATGCTGTATGAAGAGGAATTCTGCTGACACTGATCTTTGATTATAAAAAAAGGTTTATTACATCAAGTTTTCAGCATCCCTTTTAACAAACTCCTGCAGAGAGTTTGGAGAACGACCAACCCAATTCTTCCAATATGTCGCTCTGCCTTTTCTTTGTGTGCATATGGTATATATTCTGTGCATTGCATTAACATGATTGGGTCAGAACTGACCAATGATACCTTCTTTTCTGGCTCATCTCCAAATAAGGACTCTTCTGTCCAAGAGGGCTCTTCTGCTCATGTTAACAGTTTCCAGATGTTTCAGTAAAAGTAGGGTAAGGGTCAAAGGAATCCCTTACAAGAAAATCCTCAGTACAAATGAAAGGCTGCTTCGAACATAATTCGTCAACCATGAATCGAGTGTGAGCCTACAATGAATTTTATTCTACAAACTTTCAACATCTTGGAACTTCCTAGCTCCTGACGCGTCCTGGAACTTCCTAGCTCCTAACGCGTCCTCGAAAGCGCACCTAATGTCCTGGAACTTCCTAGCTCCAATGTGGACCTCAAAATCGCACCTAATGAATTTCCAGGATTTACTCGGCCCATCTAAAAGGCCCATCTGACACACCAACGTCCTCACCATGGCCTCAAGTTGTCAGTTTCTTTGAGGGCGTTATTCCTCATAAGCGGCGTCCTAAATAATCAGTTTTTCTTTTTTCCTCTTATCCTCTCCTTTCTTTATCTTCCTTAAGCCTTCGCTTTATATTAAGCCTTCGCTTTATATTAAGCCTTTGCTTTATTTTAAGCCTTTGCTTTATTTTCCTTTTATTCTTTTTATTTCTTTTATTTCCTCTTTTTATTTCCTCTTACTTCTCTATCTTCCCTTATTATGCTCATACTCCCCCCTGTTTGCGGTGATTACAACGCAAACAAATTTAGAACAGAACCTCCACCACACGGCAATCACAGCACAGCACACACAGGATCGACACGGTGCAACCCCACAACGCACACACAGAGCCACACACACGAACTGACCAGCGCTCAAAGTTGTGAAAAAGCTCACCTCAGAAACCGGTCAATGAAGCGGGAGTCAGTCCGGCATTGCCCCGTGATGAGACAACAGGTCTGCAACACGTCGCACATCCTCGTCGCCAAATTTGTGGTGACTTTTAATAGTAATGCTGTGATGCTTTATGAAGAGGAATCCGCCGACACTGTTCTTGATTATAAAAGGTTTTATTCTAATTCAAGATTTTCAGCATCCTTTTAACAAACTCCTGCAGAGAGTTTGGAGAACAACCAACCCAATTCTTCCAATAAGTCGTTCTGCCTTTTCTTTGTGTGCATAAGGTATATATTCCGTGCATTGCATTAACATGATTGGGTCAGAACTGACCAATGATACCTTCTTATCTGGCTCATCTCGAATAAGGACTCTTCTGTCCAAGAGGGCTCTTCTGCTCATGTTAACAGTTTCCAGATGTTTCAGTAAAAGTAGGGTAAGGGTCAAAGGAATCCCTTACAAAAAATCTTAAGTATAAATGTATATAAAGTTATGAACTGTTCAGATACCACAACAGTATTGCAGGAGAATGATGTAAAAGCTTTGAAATAAAAGATTGTGAATTATAATGCTGTTAATGATGGTGCTGCAGCCTCAGAATGGGATTAGTAGGCGTAGTAGCCTACTTTTTCATCAGCAGAAATGAAATAGATTATAGGTTCAATACCATTTCACCAGTAATATTAGGCTATACTTATGATTAAATATGATATACACTATATTGGAATATACGCATTTACTCTAGCAGCAATTTTCTCCCACGCAAATTCTCTCTCTTTTGCAGCAGCCGCTGTGTTTTAAAAAAAGAAATTTTTACTCGCTGTATGTGCGCATGAGTATTTCCGCCGACCCGTTTGTTTGAGGTTGTTGCCATGGTGAATCGTAGTATCATGGCTCCATTCATGCTGCCTTTTTATTGCGATGGTGCACGCGCGTGAACCAACTCTGAGTTGATTGAACCAACTCATATCAGCTGTTCTGAAACCGAAAACTCTGAGTTGATTTACCCTGAGATGGAAACTCTGAGTTCAGGGTTAGACTCAGAGTTTGTTAAACCTCCTTCCTGAAACGGGCCCAGTAGAAAAAGAAGCCGGTGCTAGAGATTGTTGACCCACAGGGATAGCTCCTAAATGCAGAGATACTCTTTATTAAAGCGGGAATGGTATCATTAAAATGTCACCAACCATAAGAAGTTTCTTCACCTCGTCTCATTATCAGGTTGGATGCTGAGCTCTGCTTTCCCTGAAGTTGCTGGTTACCAAATTGTGCAATTGTATTTGTCACTGAGAATATCTACAACAACAGAGAAAACTAAATGAGGCAGCCAAAGACAGATACGGCGATAACAGTGTTTAGGTCAAAGGGCAGGCTCCCAGCTGACCTCCAGTCAGTCAGTCAGAAAAAGCTCTCAGCAGAGTAACAGAGAATGATCAAGCCATGTACCTGCAACCGCAATCCGTAGAAAAACAGATAATGTCCTGGCAGAAAATTACCAGTACCTTTTCCGTTAAGTTTACGGACCTTCCTGTTAATCCAAACACGGAAAATTCTGTACATTTACAGTTTATCCTTTGTACCTTTAATGACATTTCTGTTAATATAAAAAAAATCTAAATACGGAAAAACACCTATGAGTAATCATTACAGAAAACTCCTTTATAATATCACAGTATGTTAGCCTGTATTTCTACGGACCTTTCTAACAGTGACTACGTTTCCGTGCACATAAAATTCCGTTTTTTGCCCTCATTCCGAAAAAGACGATATTCCGACTAAGCTGTTTACATGGTTAATGAAAGTCAGTATTCCACTAATATTCCCGTTTACATGCAGCTGTACAAAACAGGATTTTTTTAAAGTTTACCAGCGGTGGCGGACTTGTTGGACTGTGCGAACACAGCGTCCAATGTTACATGACAATATTCTGAATTTGATACAGGTCATGTAAACAGCTTATTCCAGTTGGATATTCCAAATAAGGCCTTTTTCCGAATATAACATTTTCCGATTAAGACATGTGGGATATTCCAGTATTATTCGGGTTTTAGAGGCATTCTTTGGACATGTATACAGCGCATTCAGAATCCTTATCAAGAAGCTGGTTGAAAGAATGAATAGGGACGCTGTGTTCGCTGGGTTGAACAAGTCCGCCACCGCTGGTAAACTTAAAAAAACTTAAAAAAACGTATTTTGCAGGGCTACATGTAAACGGGAATATTAGTGGAATATTCCCTTTCATTGTTGGAATATCGTCTTTTCTGGAATAAGGGCAAAAACTGGAATATGATGTGCATGTAAACGTAGTCAATTTAGAAAGGGCAGACGCTGAGGAGGAAGGATGCAGTGCAGGAGGCTCGGAGAAGAGAAGAAGCAGCGGGTTGACTCCAGCCCTCTCATTATAAAGGTCATTAGTGGTTCCTCTCCTCTGGCGGCTGATTAATAACATCATTTAAATCAAAAGACCGCTTAACGCAAGACCTCTGAATTATAGTTTAGAGAAAATAAGGTCATCAGAGAGAGAGATGCTGCACTCAACACAACAAGCATGCAAGACCTAAGAAAAAAAACCTAAGAAAACGGAACTTTTGACTAGAAAGTAACCGTCTGCTCTTAACTGCACTCAGTATGGAAGGATATAACAACATTTTTCTTCTGATCTGGAACAGCCGCTGGTTAAGTCACATCTAAAACGAGTCAGATTGATTGTCACCTCACTTCAGTTTGACTTTTAAAGATAACTTATTATGCTTTTCTGTATTTTCCATCATATCTATAATGTTCCAATGTCATATTTTAATTTTAAACATGGCCAGATGAGCTAAGCTATTTCAGAGAAATCCCCGTGAGCAATAACCTCAGATTTCCCAATGTTCTGCTTTCAAAGTTTTTTTCCTACTCGGGTTTCTATGATTGGTCCAGGCAAGCTATTGCAGTTTTTTTTAGGCTACTGCTGTTACATAGGACTAGCTACATGCTAACTCAGGGAAAGTTGTAATCTTTCTGCTGCCATTGTTGTTAATTTCTCCCTAATTTGAGGTCACATTACTGCAGAAACATATTCGGTTGGGTAGTATTTGATTTAGAAGCTTTTATCTGTGATTCTTAACAGTAGAAAGTGCTGCTTTAGTCCATTACAATCCACTACTAACTACAAGTAGCTGAATGCTAACGCCACGGAATGCTGTAATCTTGGCTGCTAATGTTAATTTCCAATTCAGGTCACATTTCTGCTGAAACATGTCCGGTTGTGTAGTATTTGGTTTAGAAGCCTTTATTTGTGATTTGTGACTGTACAAAGTCCTGCTATATACTCAGTCTCAGGCTCTAACAGCAGCAGAGATTCCAGAGACTCAGAGACACGGAAATCTGAGCAGACTTGGCTTTTTCAGGAGGGGGGGTTTAAAGAGACAGGTGCTCCAGCAGAGCGTCTCAGACAGAGGGTGAATACAGGAGCAGTAGCCATGGCCAGTATGAGAAAAATGTCTTTTATGAACATTTAGCATTTAAACATGTCCTAGCACAAACACAAAATACAAATATGAATCTGAAAACAGTATATAATGTGTCCCCTTTAACTTCATAAACCTGGCGGTACATTTGACTCTCATTCAGCAGCACACCTGGCTCACTTTAAATCTTAATCTCTCCTCTCGGCAGTGTTAATTATGGTTGTAATTGTCCGGTTTCTTTGGTGGCTGACTTTGCCTGCAGCTCAGAGAGCAGAACAGAGCTGCAGCCGGGTTGTTAATGACAGTAGAGTCACGCTGAAGCTTCAGCAGACTCCCTGACTAACTAACTCACTGTTACCTGCTTCAATGATTTAATCAACCATTATAGACCGTGGTGGAAACAGATTTTTAAGTGCACTTTTTCATGTTGCCCTCCTGGAAGCACCAATTGCCTTATATTCCCATTAAATAAATCCATTCTGCTGCAACCAAAGCTTGTACACATTGTGCTTTGCATAAACAGCCATGGCAATCATGTGTTATTGGTAATAATGGTTATTATTATTGAATTTGTATAGCACTTACCATCAAAATCTTGGTCATATTGGGGTAGGAGTCTGGGTGAAGCTACTCTGGATCGACGACATTTACCGGATGTCCCTCTCCCTGCCAAAAGAAAATTTGGATGGTGCAACAAGGCAGGCCTGCAGTGACTGAATAAAGTTTAACCAGGTATCCAGCTAATCAACAGTTAACTTCATTTAATATTGTATGTGGCGTTTTCCCTTCTTTGGGTGCAAATGTTCCACCAAAACAAGTTCCTTCCCCGAGGCTTTTTTGCAGAGCCAGCGTCGTTGCGTCAGAAGCCCTGTAATACTGGAACAGTGTTTAATGGCTGTACAAATAAACCCAACCTGATCTGGAAGAGAGAGAGAGAGAGAGAGAGAGAGAGAGAGAGAGAGAGAGAGAGAGAGAGAGAGAAGCAGCATGTGTTGCAGCAGGTGGGGGGGGGAAGCCTTCACATCATATTAGCAGCCAGTTCAGCTCTGCTTTCACTCCACATCTGAGACTCTCGCTTTCCCCCACGTTGTTTAACGCCTTGACAGATATCAAATCATTAATAAAGCATGCATCAAATCTATTACCCCTGTGTGTGTGTGTGTGCGTGTGTTGTGTGTGTGTGTTGTGTGTGTGTGTGTGTATGTATGTGTGTGCGTATGTGCACGTGTGTGTGTGTGATTGCGCATGTGGGTGTGTGTGTGTTTGTGTTTGTGTGTGTGTGTGTGTGTGTGTGTGTGTGTGTGTGCGCGAGTGTGTGCGTGTGTGTGCGTGTGTTGTGTGCGTGTGTGTTGTGTGTGTGTGTGTATATGTATGTGTGTGCGTGTACATATACACACACACACACACACACAACACACACGCACATAACACACGCACACACACGCTCGCACACACTTCCTGGAGGTTCTGTCAGCTGTCCGCTCCCTGAAGTACAACAAGTCCCCTGGCTCTGACAATATTCCTGCAGAACTGCTAAAACAGGGAGGGTATCTCTGCACAAGAACACTGCACCGTTACATCACCAAGGTTTGGGCTGATGAAACCATCCCACAGCAATGGAGAGATGCCAGTATTGTCACCATATATAAAACCAAAGGGGATAGGGCCATTTGTGGCAACCATAGAGGCATATCACTTCTTGCTGTGGCAGGGAAGGTCCTGGCCAAGGCAGATTGATCAATGACATCACAGAGTCTATGCTACCTGAGTCACAGTGCGGGTTTAGAAAGAACAGGAGCACAGTCGACATGGTCTTCACTACCCGGCAACTTCAGGAAAAGTGCAGGGAGCAACATAAAGACCTGTTTATGGCTTTTGTCAACCTCTCCAAAGCCTTCGACACTGTGCAGAGAGATCTCTTGTGGGAAGTCCTCCTCCGGATTGGATGCCCCACTAAGTTTGTCAACATCCTCCGTCAGTTTCATGATGGAATGACTGCTAGGGTGATAATAGGAGGTCAACAGTCTAGCCCTTTCCCTGTGCGCACAGGGGTAAGGCAGGGTTGTGTACTGGCACCAGTGCTTTTTAACATCTTCCTCATATGTGTCACCCAGCTTCTCCATAAGGAGATTGACGGTAGTGTACAGGCTGGATGGTAACCTCTTTAATATCAGGAGGCTACAGGCAACCACGAAGCTGCACAGAGTGAGGATACTTGAGCTGCAGTATGCAGATGACTGCGCTCTCGTATCTCACTCTCCACAAGACCTCCAGTCTGTCCTTGATGCAGCAGTGAGGGCATACAGCAGGATGGGGTTGACCATCAACACCGCCAAAACAGTGATAATCTGCCAGTGGAGTGCCAACATCCCACCCACACCAGTTGTTCCATCATTCAAATACCTGGGGAGCATTATCTCCGAAGACAATAGCATTGACAATGAGGTCCAGAACAGAATCAAACAAGCATCAGCTGCCTTTGGGAGACTCCGGCGGCGGGTTTTTCAGAACAAGAACCTTCATCTCAACACAAAAATCTGCATCTACCAAGCGGTCTGCATCACCACCCTCCTCTATAGCTGTGAAGCCTGGGTTACTTACAGCCGTCACATCAAGTCACTGGAACACTTTCACATCTGCTGTCTCCAGCGCATCCTGGGAATCACTTGGCATGACAGAGTGCCTCATACTGAGATTCTCAGGAGAACAGGCTGCAAGAGTATTGAGGCCACAATCACCCAGCACCAACTGCGTTGGTTGGGGCATGTCATAAGGATGCCCTACAATCGTCTGCCCCGCAGAGTGCTATATGGCCAGTTACACCAAGGCCAACGCTCTGCCAGAGGCCAGAAGAAACGTTTTAAAGACCAATTGAAGACAGTGCTTAAGAGGTTGTGGTGACTTTCAATAGTAATGCTGTGATGCTGTATGAAGAGGAATTCTGCTGACACTGATCTTTGATTATAAAAAAGGTTTATTACATCAAGTTTTCAGCATCCCTTTAACAAACTCCTGCAGAGAGTTTGGAGAACGACCAACCCAATTCTTCCAATATGTCGCTCTGAAGTTCTGCAGTTAACACATGGTATATATACTGTGCATTGCATTATCGTGATTGGGTCAGAACTGACCAATGATACCTTCTTTTTTGGCTCATCTCCAAATAAGGACTCTTCTGTCCAAAAGGGCTCTTCTGCTCATGTTAACAGCCTCTAGATGTCTCAGTAAAAGTAGGGCAAGGGTCAAAGGAATCCCCCACAAGAAAATCCTCAGTACAAATGTATACAAAGTCATGACCTGTTCAGATACCACAAGGTGCAAAATTAAACCTGGGGACCTGGAGAACATGGCTGTTGACCGCAACATCTGGCGGCAGCTATGTCTAGATGAGACCCAATCACTGGAGGAGCAAAGGACAGTCAGGAGACAACAAAGAAGGCTCAGGAGGAACACACCCACACCCACACCCATGAATGCCAGTAACACTAACACCAACACCATGTATATATGCCCTACCTGCAATAGAACCTGTGGATCCAGGATAGGACTATACAGCCATCAGAGAATTCACCGTTAAAAGACAGAAGTGGACGTCATCATCGGATTCGATGGACAACTACAAGTGTGTGCGTGTGTGTGTGTATATGTATGTGTGTGCGTGTGTGTGTGATTGTGCGTGTGGGTGTGTGTGTTTGTGTTTGTGTGTGTGTGTGTGTGTGTGCGTGTGTGCACGTGTGTGTGTGTGATTGCGCGTGTGGGTGTGTTTGTTTGTGTGTGTGTGTGTGTATATATGTATGTGTGTGTGCAAGTGTGTGTGTGTGTGTGTGTGTGTGCGTGTGTTGTGTGCGTGTGTGTTGTGTGTGTGTGTGTGTGTGTGTGTGTGTGTGTATATGTATGTGTGTGTGCGAGTGTGTGTGTGTGTGTGCGCTCTGCCCTGCTCTTCTGAACATACAACACTGTCTCAATGATGAGCTGTGGTGTTCAGAGCTCAAAGTCTTCTCCGTGGGGGAAATGTTGTGAAATTATTTTACAGTGTACGCTGAATCAAACAGGACAGAGTTCCCGTTTCTGAATAACCACCAACAACAGCACCAACAGCCTCCCTGTACTAGCAGGCTGCTGACTCAGTGGGCACTCAACTGTAACTCTGGTGGCAATTTACTGTTTTTCTTTCTTTTATGATTTCATTGGAAGTTTTTCCACTTTCCATCTGGCATCTACCTCTTTGGAGATGACTTGTTATTCTTTATTATTGATTTACTGCTGTATTTTAGATTTTGCTTTACTTAAGTACACATGTAAGAAACCGCTGCACATTTTACTATAGCCTATGTATTTAATTGTATGTATTATTATTATTTTAAACTGTACCATGTAAATTGAAATGCTTAGAAACTGGGGTCTTTATCCTAGAAATGACATTACGTGATTAGTGAAGTTCCATCACTGACCATGCTTTTCTCAGTCAGTCAAGAAAATACAGGCCTACAGTATTAGGGATCCACCAATTATCAGGGCCGATATTTGGCAATTAGCAGATTATCTGTATCAGTGTTGCATTTCACCGATAACTGATGAAGTTAATGAATTAAAAAGTGTGCTACGTCGGCTCTGCAACAGCTCTGTTAGCAGCCTGCAACAGCTGCAAACAAATTGTAAGCACGTTAAAACTTCAGGAAGCTATTTTTGTTTTAATTTATTAATGAATACATGTATTGTGTTTCAAGTGTCTTATTAAATAATTGCACAAATCAAAGCATTTAAACAAACTTTAAAGATGTTAATTTTAACTAAGATATTTCCATTTTTACTGTTAATGCATATCGACAAGTAATGATAGGCCACTGTGGAAATACTAGGCTGTATATCTTTAATTTATTACATACACCATCTATTTTACTTATATTCATATACATTTGGCAACTCAAAATGTGTAAAATATATAGTAACAGTTCTTACATAATATGAAAAGTCACATTATCTATTATATTTTGAAATGCATGTACATTCTAATATGTTGACATTCATATAAAGTACTCTATAGAGCTTCATACAGTATATCAGGCAGAAATTAATAAAATGTTCCAGACCAACATATGAAGAAGGCCGTCTGGCCTGAAACAGGCAGTACAGAGTTAAATAATAGACCTGGATGGGCCATTTCACAGCACATATTGATGTTGAGATGTCATTGCAGAAAAAAAACAGATGCATTCAATTTAGTTTTAAGTGTACCAGGGCCCTGCCACTGTGCATGCTGGCTTACTAGGATGGCCTACAGGGACACTTTAATTGAATGGAGCCATCATTCATGTTATTGGATACATCTGTGTTTTTTCAGAAAGTACAAGTCAAAATGTCTGCCATGAAAAGCGCCTTTTTTGGTCTTAGACAATTCGTCTTCTCAAATGAAAAATATACTGTATAGTGATTCGGAGGTATTACTATAAACCATTCAGACACTTATATTTACAAGTCTAAGGAGATGACAGAAGTCAATTGGGTATATGTGCAGTTTAGTGTCCAAAATTCCCCAATGTCCTCAATTAATTATGAACCTGCTAAACCACCTGTGCTACCCTAACCCTAACCTGTCTCAAATAAGACCCTCATCATTTGGGACACTAAACTGCACATAAGCCAGTCAACTGTGTAGTAAAGTTGGTTGTTAAGGACATTTTTGCCAACTTAAGTTTTTATCACGCGCACCAGGAAATGGACCCACAAATGCTCAACTCAGGTAAGTAGAAGATGAATGGTTTTATTAGAGCATTAATAAAACGTACAGGCAACAGTGTCCAAGTAACGACAGGCAAAGGGAAATTCGAAAAACAAGCAGTAGTCAAAAAATCCAAGGGAATCAGGAACTCAGGAACACAGGAAACAGGGAAAAACGCTCACAAGGAAAACAGACGATCTCGCACAGGAGTAAGGGGAAGACTGAACTTAAATACACAGACAATGAGACGCAGGTGCAACACATAGGGGCGAGGACAGGTAATCACACAGGTGGGAAGGAGGACATAGACCGGGAACAAGGACAAAGACCCGGGAAGTCAACGGATCTGAAATGAGACCAGAAGGTAAGTTTCAAAATAAAACAGGAAATGGAAAACTAAACAGAAAACACGAAACAAACTAAAACAAAAACTTGACACAGAGACGAGACATGACAGTTTTTCTTTACGATACACTGACATTAAGACGTGATAGTTAGCTTAAGAAAAAAAAGCAGGGCAAACCAAGTATCAGCCTACATTTACACTTGTGGCGTCGGCCGTCAAACGGTGAGGGGGAAAAGTTAGGGGCACTTTCAATCTCAAAACGGTGTGGACCATTTTGCTATGGTTTCCGTGTTTCTGGTTTGGTGGGTGTGTCTCTCATTTATTGGCCGCGTCACAGGTGATACCCAATCAGCAGAGACCTGTAAGTAAACCCGTGGTTATAAAAAGAACAGAGCGCTTGCGCACGCAACAGTGTTTTCAACACAACCCCGTTTTAGTTTTAAAAAAACGTGTTGCTACTTTTTGTCAGGTCTGCCCAATCATTTTGAATGGGGGTTGTGTTTTAAGGCTGCGGCTGCAGCTGTGTGCCGCAAGAAGGACCTGAAAAGTTGAGACCGATTCAACTTTTGGCGAAACACAACCTGACGTCACGCAGCGGTGGCCAATCGTGTAACCAGCGATCAGACTTGTCAGTGCGGTGACGAAATGAAGCTGCTTTCAAGTGTGGTCAGAAACGTCCAGATCTACAAACGATCTGACGGAAAAGAGTAACTGTGAAATATAAAGTCTACTCGTGCTACGTCGGGGGGGTTAAAGATCAAAACAGGACGTCACACAAATGGACCATTTCAGTGACACTCCCACCGCCGCACAACCCTGCGGAAATTTTCCGGATCCACCCTTAATGTGTTCTGCGTCTCACAGCCTGGATGCTGTGTTGAGCGGCTGCGTACAGGAAATGCTGCCCTTCAGCATAGCACACAGACATTCTGCCAACGTGACAGTAAATCGGAGCTCAAGCTGGAACCATCTGTCAGCACGGCAACAACAAACTCCCTCTCACTCCCTTTCAGCACGTTTCAGTGCCATCTTTGAGTGAAAAAATGTACTGAAAAAGAAGCTGAAAGAGAAGATAATTATCTTTATTGTAGTAATGAATGTATAAAGTCTCCAGCTGCTGTCTTCAGGATCAGAATAAGAAAAGGATTTATTGCAAGGTAAGTAGCACTTACGAGGAATTTGCCTTGGTTGTTGGTGCATACATAAACATATTAAACATTCATATGAAATACGGAAACAATAAATACAGAAACAAATTACATAACATTCATGTAACATGAAGAAAGAAAAAAGAGGCCGTATGGATTAGTGACACACCATTGTGCCAGGTTGAATGGGAGACAGTGGCGCCGCCAGCCGTAATCCTGTACACACTGAGCATAAAAAAATTCTGTGAGTCATGCAACGCATCTAACGAGAACAATGCGTAAAGGCGCAAAGGAGCAGCAGCTGACAGCAGCTCTGTTCTGCTCTCTGCTCTGGTCACAGCAATCATTTTCTCATTTATTATACGTTAATTCATCAACAACTGATTCACTATTAATCACAGTTTATTTTTATGACTCCATCCGTAGATAAACTGGTTGCTGGACGCCGAGTATCGCTAAACCCACGGACGGAGCTATAGCATGTTGTTTGAATCATGTGTGTTAACTTGGACTTGAATACTGCAGTTTTTAGGGTTATCCCATTTCCGATCATATTTGGGATACAATGTTTACATGGCACACAGAGATGTTATTCATATCTCTGTACAGGCTCGCTGACAGCTCTGAGCGCATCCACCTGTCTCTCTTTCTCTTACAAAACGCTTCCGTAAAACATTTTCATGACCTGGTCATTATGATATGATAAAAGAGCACTAGGAGCACACTCTCATACACGTTAAATATTCTAACAGCTGATTTTAGTCAACCGCTTCAGCCGGCGGGCGATTTTTGTGCGTACTATGAAATACAATCCTGCCGGCACCACTGATGGGGGACATACTGTGTAAAACTAACCTAAGAGAAAAGGACTTACTGTATGTCATATAAACAAAGTGTCTCTGCGCAAGCTTGTTTCAATCTGCAGGTTTCCCAGAAAACATCCACAGTGCCCCTTTAATCTATACCAGACGATGACGAAGAGAGGATCTTTCCATAAACAGAGATTTAAAGCTATAGTGCATAGCTTCTGTCTCCCCCATGAGGAATTCTATGTGATATAAGCCTTCCATGATCGGGCACCACCCCCCCCTCTCCTCCACGCAGCTGCTAGTAGCCAAGGAGGACACGGAGGATTAAAAAAACATGATGGACTCTTCAGAAGAGGTCATTATCTTCACTCGAGTTTTTGCGCGGAAAGTCGCCGGACGACACAATCTTCTTTTTTTTTTCATAAACAATGTGTTTATTGAGTTTCATTTTAACCAGGACATACATAAATATAGACAAACCCTGAAAAGCAATAGAAGCAAAAACCAAACTACAGACAGCAATCACAGCAACAGCCTAAAAATAAAAATACGAAGTGTAAAAACACAAATTATAAAGAGTAAATACTGACAAAACAACCCAGTCTCACGGCAGTTCATGAAATGGTCACGTTATTTAATCTGTTGATTCGTGTTCACGGGCACGTTTTTTTCGTGGTGGCCAGCATGAAAATGTGAAGTAATGTATTTCAATGGGTAGCATATTTCGTGATCACAGCACGACTACGGTAGTGAGTAGTATGAAATGCTGAAAATCGGTGTAAGGAGGTTGGTCGGGGTGGTGGACGGGTCAAACAATACAGGACTTTCACCCCGGAGACCGGGGATCGTTGCCCGCGTGTGGCGTTTTGTTTCCTCATTGTTGTGTTCCTAATCACAACCGTCCCGTTATTGTTGCACGTCCCCCGCGGCCGTCTCCCGGCGTGTAAGGCGTTCTTTCCTGTTGTTCTTTTCCTTAACCCAACATCCGCCGTCCCGTTGTTGTCGTCGCGTGTCCCCCAGAGACCGTGGATCGTGTCCCGGGGTGTCAAGTTTGCTTCCCCCGTTCATCTTTTCCTGAAACCCAACCTCCGTATAGATGGTTCCCATTTCGTGCTGGCCACCACGAAAAAAACGTGTTCTTGTACACGAATCAAACAATTAAAAATGACGTGACTATTTCACGAACTGCCGTGAGACCGTGTTCGACAAAATTACCTTTCACCTTGGTCTGATCCCTTCTTGTAGAATATATCTGGAGAATCTAACCAATCAAACAGTGTCACATAGATCTGGGTTTACCCTATTAAACTTTGCTGGGGTAACATATGTTCTAATTAGCCAATAATATTGTAGTAACTTAAGCCTGGTATTCACGGTCTGTTTCTGAGCCTTAATACAAATACTACTCCAGTCCTCCAATGTTATGTCCTCCTGAATGTCTTCCTTCCACAAGTTTAATTAGTGCTCAGAAGATTAGGTTGAGTTAGATATTAGCATAGCATATAAAACTGAGATTCTGACAAAATATTTTCTAACACGGACAAAGGGGGTTCCGTAATTTTTGGATTCTTGGCAGCCATTATATAGCTCCTTATTTGTAAGTATTTAAAAAGTGTTTTCTAGGAACAATGTGTTTTACAATGAGTTCTTCAAATGACATAATACTTTTATCCTTATTCAAGTCGAGAATTTTCCTCAAACCACTGCTAGTTGGAAGCCCAGATCAGCTCTCCCAGGAGCAAACTTCTGGTTTCCCCATATAGGACTGAAGGCTGACAGAGATGTTTGTTTCACCCAGAAATTTCCGTGCCTCATAACATACATTTATTTTATTTGAAAGAAAACGGTTATTTGTTTGTTTTCTTAGTTTATATCATAAACTAAGAAAACTATATCAGCTGAATAGAAATACAGATTAAGGGTATGACTTGGAAATTACTGAGGCCATCTCAATCTCCATCCACGCAGGGATAGTGTCTAAGGAAAAATAGTACATTGCGGTGCAAAGCTGAGCTGCCCAGTAGTACCACTGGATATTAGGCACATTGAGCCCCCCCACCCACACCTGTCGCCACAATCTTCTGAACATAGTCATACTGATAAATCCAGAGAGAGTTGTGTGGAGCTGAGAGTCTTAATTAGCTTTGTAGCAACTAATTTGGCAATGGCTTGAATGTAACGGACGTTCATTAATATCAAAAAGTTACGCACGAAAGCTGTAAAAAGTCTGAATTTAGAGATAATTCAATATAACAACTAAATCTGAAGCAGTTGCTGAGAACATTCGTGTAATTCTCAGTCAGACAAGGTGCAGATTTTGGTTTCTAAAATGAAATCAAAGTTCTGTTCGACAGACACTAAATGTTAAACTGCGTCCACGAAACACAGCAGCAACCATTCAACAAGAAAGGAAATAATCTCAACAACAATAGGGAACAGATTGAAGTGTTTCCCTTTTTAGTTTCCCTATCATCTACTGACCATTTGATATGCAAAAAAAAGAACATTTTCAAAGAAAGAATACATTAACCAGGCAGTTAGCAGTGCAGCTGTGACAAAATGCTCCTCTTTATACTGTTAGGGCTTTGTCACCACATCCTATTAGTAAGGAAATGGGCATGAATGGTCCAATTAGAGCTCTTAATCAGTTAACTCTTTAATGTCTGTGTTGGGTGGAGAACCAAATGCATGAGTGCATCTGCAGCATTTAAAATAGATGTAATAGTCTTTTACATTAAAGTACATTATCTGTCGGACATCATCAGGACAAAGTGGCAACAATGTCAAGCCATCATCTTTATTTTTAACGTTATTTGTTTTGGTTTAACTTGTCACGCAAAATGCATATACAGATACAGCATCAGTCCTAAAATACCTCCCCCGAGTGTTTATTCCTACAGATTTTCTGTCATGTTCATACAAAACACTTTATAATAATACATCTATATATCTTTTTTGTCAGGAAACGTTCTGACGACTCACAGTGGATTGTGTGCATGGACATGACACATCATACCGTTACCCTTTTAATGTCCATGTAATAATGTTTGCGTTTATAGATGATGTTCTTGTCGGTGCCATGTCATTTCTCCGACGCCCCATTGTTCCGACCTCTCAATAATTGGTCCTTCAGCCCCCATTGTTTCGAAAGAAATAAACCCTCTGCTCTGACAACCCATTGTTCCGACCGGCTTTTGTGGATCACCTCCCGTAAGGTAACCCCATTTGTTCAGGTCCTATCCCCTGACCATTCGGCTATCCTTACCTTAACCACTCAAGGTCAAATGCCTAACCCCAACCCAGTAGCGGAGTGGCAATCGGGAGAGTCAGGACTTTTCCCGGTGGGCTGGTAGTGTTTTAAGGCCGCGACCGCTGCCCCTGCCCCGCTGTTGGAGCAGAGGGTTTATTTTTCCGAAACAAAGGGATGTCGGACTAGTGGGCTGTAGGACCAAAGGGAATTTTTCAGGTTATTGAGAGGTCGGAACAATGGAGCGTTGGAGAAATGGGCAGTTCCCGTTCTTGTCAGCGATCAGTGTGTTTGTTTGAATTTTTCTTGTTTTATGGATCAGGTGCCCCATAAACATGTGTCTTCTAGGCGTATCGTTAATCAGAGTACAGTTGAACATTTCACTGCCTTATTTAACCTTGAGTTGATGTCAAACTGTAGTGATAGTGTAGACCCTGGTCCACTTATTTAATCAACATTGCTCCTCTGTTTCGGATTCAGTGGCTCCGTTACAAATTTAGATTCATTTTTTCAATCAGTTTTTATGCCTCACATATTGGAACAAACTACTAAACTACTAAAACTGCAGGTCCGCTGCAACTCTGTTCTTTTAAATCAAGGCTGAAGACCTTTCTTTTTGATGTTGCCTTTCTTTAAATAATTAATTTCTTATACTGCACTGTAACTTTTATTCTCGTATTTTATCTGTTTTTCATTTTTTAATCGTTTCTAACTGCTCTTTAATGTTTTATGTAAAGCACTTTGAATTGCCCTGTTGCTGAAATGTGCTATACAAATGAAGCTGCCTTGCCTAAAAGAGTGTATGGCTGTAGGTAGACAGGTCTCAGGGGTCTCATTTATAAAACTGTGCGTAGGATTCTTACTAGAAGTGTATGTACGTCCAAAAGCCAAAAATGGCATATGCCAAAAAAAAAAGTGAGATTTATAAAACTGTGCGTACGCACATCTGTAAGCAATGTTCCCTTTATAAATCACAGATTACCCACAAGTGTGCGTATGTGAATCAGC
Source organism: Zingel zingel (assembly GCA_023566125.1). Classification (NCBI taxonomy): domain Eukaryota; kingdom Metazoa; phylum Chordata; class Actinopteri; order Perciformes; family Percidae; genus Zingel; species Zingel zingel. The sequence goes on from CM042324.1 coordinate 30,038,934, forward strand.
CTCTTATCCCGCCCTGTACACGCCCATTTTTAACCACAAATAGTCAATGCAAAGCACCTTGTGAATGCTGATCAGTATGTTAATGACCCTGGCAGTTGTTCTTTCGTCGCCAAATCATGACGACTGGCGGGGAAAAAGCAAAAAACTTCTCAGACACTTGGGAATTGCTGCAAATTGAATTATAATTTTGGCCTGTTCTCGCACAGTGTAGGGAAACCTGATCTATAGACTCCCTATATTAATAATGCGGTCCAAAACGGCAGGCATTACGGCACTCGTGGAGAGCTTCGATATACCAGACCTATATGATAAGATTTAACAGAACTATATATTATATCCAAACAAGCCTTAGCGATAAAGTTGAAGATTATATATAATATATATATAAAACACTTAACTGTCTGCCGGTTGCCCTCAGAGTGGCGAGGACCTGTATTTGGACCAGGATGGCACGGTTCAGTACATAGATCCAAGAGCACATCTTTAGGGAATTTAAATCAGCATATTAGCCAGTATTCGTCATGGTCCCTGAAGTCTCGTTCTCTCCTGATTCTTCCATTGGGGGTTAGTCCTCCTGCAGGGCCAGCAGTGCCATCATGCAGCATTACGCACGGGGTTCACCGCAGTATTTATATGTTTACAACAATTTGTGATTGTTAACACCTTGCCAAAATCACAGCATTAACTAGTGGTATCCCCCACCTCGAGATACAATCTGAAGACGAAAGAAAGTATAATAGGCAAACACACTTTTCTTCATGCAGGTTTTGTCACGAACAGTATTAATGTTCAGACCGATAACGAGGACATAGAGTGTAACGATTGTGCGAGAGCTTAGCGGTTGTATTTCCAGACTTTGACATTTGATGATATATGCACAGTATTAAAGACAGATATTTAGATATTTACACTGTGTTCTGCCGTTATCTAATGCTAGGGTATTTGATGCTTTCCTGTAATCCATGCAGTCGGGCCATCCCCTCCTCCTGCTCTCCGTAGCGGACAATGTGACAACGAGACAGCGGCGATTAAATATTAAGAACAAATTTTTATTTAACATTTGAGTTTGGTTTTACAAGGTGTTTATGGAACAATTATCACTCAGTACAAATGCAAATAAAGGATGGATGGATGATAATGGAGTGAAAAATGTGCGTGAGGCATCAATACTTGAAAATATTACGAGTAATCGTTATTCCCACATTTACTTTCTGCAGTCTGACTTCAGTTCACCACCTCATTGTCTTCGTTGCCAATTCCTATTTTGTCTCCAAAATGTGCGTACGCATGGGTCAGAATTTGCGTGGAGGACCGCACATTCTCCCGTCAGGTTTGTTTTTTTGTAAAGCACAACCTTTGCGTGGGAAGTGGCGTACGCACATTTTCAGCCCCGTTTTGTGCGTATGCCACGTTTATAAATGAGAACCCTGGTATTTTCACAGCGACACAGTGCGCTGCTCCTATGTTCATCAGCCTCTCATCAAAGGATTAGAGGACTGAGATTGGACCTTGATAAACACGAGAGAGATGGGGGGGGGTACATTAGAGTGCATTATCTCCCTGAGGAGCTCCATTCAGCAGCTGAACACAGTCTCAGTTCATTGACTTCCTGGCAGCTGATGAAATCTGCTCTTTTATTTCCACACAGACACCTGGAAGGCTGATGTGTCGCACAGAAACAACCTTTATTCCCTTTCTTGTGTCTCCTCTCTGTCTCCTTCATTCTTCCCATGTCGGAATACGTTACACGGAAGTTGGCTAATTGTTCCAAACATCACTTTTCCAGTCTATCTTTGTCTCTCCTTCTCTTATTACCTTCCACCATTTCCTGCATCTCATTCTATCTTGGATGAAACACATGACTGTACCTTAAAGCAGTCTTAAAGGTCTTTGTGTTGTCTCTCTGAGGTGGTTGTAGCCCTCATTGTGCCGTAGTAACCTCATCAGGAGGATTTAAAGCTATAGTGCATAGTCTCTGTCTTCCCCATTAGGGTTTTTAAGTGATGACAACAACACCGTCGGAGCATCCACATGACACAAGCCTTCGGCAGTCTTGCATTGCCAGACCTTCCTTCACAGTGCTGTGGAGGAGGGTGCAGCTAGTCCACACAGGAAAAAAACATGCTCTGGTTTATTGGCATTTCTTTAAACCAATCACAATCGTCTTGGCCGGCACTAGGCGCCGGACGGAGCAACGGTCTCGGGAAGGAACTTGTTTCGGTGGAACGTGTGTACGTTCAAAGGTTGTTTTAGTCGTGCAACAGAAAACTGGATTTACCCTGCAGAGATCTGAGGAGCAGTTAACCATAGTCCTCAGAAATCCACCAGGTTTAGAACGCCAACATAAAGAAAGAGGAAGGTGACCGACATCCAGCGTAAAATGAGGGACATCCGGAGGGATTTCCGCCAACACCGGAGCAATCCTGGAAATGAAACATAGTCGGTATAGACTAAGCCTTGGGTGATCGCATGAAAGTCGCAGGACAACACCATTGTGTAAACATAGCCATACTGAGAAATACAGAGAGAGTTGCGTGGAACTGATCGTCTTAAGTCTTAATTAGCTTTGTATCAACTCATTAGGCAACGGCTTGAATGTAACAGCTGTCATTAATATAAAATATTTGCACACCACGCATGCACCTTGACACAAACAAAAAAATCATTTATGAATCCGGATAATAAACAACATCAGACAGTCACTAAAAATCTCTCCAAAAAAAGCTGTGTGATTAGAATCATCACTCAGAACCTGTAATAAACGTTTTGTTGTGACAAAATAGTCTATTGTGTAATTATTTACATTTTACCATTGCTCCTTTCTTAAGGTTCTCACTTTTGGTAGATTTGATGTTCCCTCTTTGACACGTTTAAGAAAGTATGTAAGCTTACATCATCCATTGGCAAAATGATTGGCAAGATGGCATTCCTCTCTTCTTCACCTTCCATTAAAATGAGCGACTTTCAGTGTTCATTAAGTCATGAAATCACGAAGGCACCAGTTTTTGCGAATATTTGCGTAGACCCTGTGGCTTGTCAGGACGGGAAGATGTAAACATATAGCTCATTCAGAGTATTTGACCAAATGACCTTTGCTGTTGTATTTCTAGTGAGCATAGTCTGTTTTAACAAGAGGCAGATTGTCAAAATTAGAGCTTTGACATAATATGCACAGCCTATTTTGAAATGTTCTGTAGATACAGAAAGCACATCCTGAACGACTAGCCTATAACACCTCTGCCTATAACAGCAGAGGAGACAGAGAGACAAGAAAGCCATCTTCAAATCTAACTGGGCTTCAAATTGATTCACTGCTCTTTGCTCTGGTCATGCTTTCCTCTTCTTTACCTCGGACTGGCACGTGGAAAACTTTCTTCTGGTTTAATCTTTCCTTCCTCCAGACAGACAGACAGACAGACAGACAATGCTGGGTGGGCTGGAGGTGGTGGATAAAGGTCAAGATTGAGATGAAGAATTTATGATTTTGGGTTGCTTCTGTTCCACATTCTGCTCGTCTTAGATTTTTTTGAATTTTTATTCCTCCCACATAAGAAGTTGCCTGTCTCGTTAGTGTTGCTGCAAACTCTTCAGCGGCCTAATTAGAGAGACAGAAGCAGTTATCCGTCTCAAAGTCTGTTGAATCCTGGTCTAATCTCCCTTAATACGTTCAAGCATGCACCAGCATGATGTGTTTACAACATCTTAATTAGTCTGTGTCAAATCAGTTTTGTTTGTCAGTTAAACTTATGTACTTTCTTAAATGAATTTGCCATATTTCCTTCAGATGCTCGGCATCCATACTGTTGCATAATCGCACACATAACTGTCAGCTCAGAGCAATGCATCCATGTGTGTGTGTCCATCAGCTGGATGTGTTTGCTGTTTATACAATTCTGTGTAATTCATGTCTGCTGTCACCTATCTCCGTGCGTCTGCACTGAACGTATTTACAGTCGGATCAATCTGAACCCATAGTACTCTCAGTGTAACCAATAAGCACAGGAAGTGTCGACGCCTCTAACAGCTGTGGCAATATTATTGTGATAATATGATTTGAAAAACTGGTTTTAAATCATATTGGAATGTTTTACAAAATAGTCCCTACTTAAGGACTACTTGCTTCTTATTTTTAGCTTCCAAACGAGACTGTCCTTCCCGAAAAAGTGCATAACTTGTTTTTACAAGCAGCAATTATGACCCTTGTTTACATTTTATTGTTAGGCGGCACCACAAGGACAGAATACACTCCTGTGTGTGGTATTTCCTGCCACCTTTCAATCAGGAGAGACTTCGTTGCAGATATGCAAAGATTTATTGAACATACCCGGTCTCACGTTATTTTTAATCTATTGATACGTGTTCACGAGGATGTTTTTCTTGTTTTTTTCGTGGTGGCCAGCACGAAATCCCCTACAGGGAAAGGATGCCTCACATGCCAGGAGACGGCCGAAAAGGACGCCTCAAACGCTGGGAGACGGCCGCGGGGGACGGCCACTGGGGACGCGCCACAATAACGGGATGGCGGAGGTTGGGTTTCGGAAAAACACTACAGGGAAAGGACGCCTCACACGCCGGGAGACGGCCGCGGGGGACGGCCGCTGGGGACGCATGACAATAACGGGACGGTTATGATTAGGAAGACTACGGGAAACAAAATACCACACGCGGGATGCGATCCCCGCTCGCCCGGGTGAAAGTCTGTGTTGTTTGACCAATCCACGACCCCGACCAACCTCCCTACGCGGATTTTCAGCTTTTTATACTACTCCCTACCATTTTCGTGCTGTGACCACGAAATATGCTTCCCATTGAAATACATTACTTCACATTTTCGTGCTGGCCACCACGAAAAAAACGAGAAACACGTATCAATAGATTAAATAACGTGACCATTTCACGAACTGCCATGAGACTGGGCTGGTACATATGCATAACATGAAAAGTACAAGTCTTTGGAGATTAGACTCCATCGTTTTAAAATCATTTTTAAAGGGTAGAGAAGCCAAGACATATCCCCCCGATGGAGCCTAGACACTGGTGATGGTGGAGAAGGAACCCGAAGACCGAAGGAAGGAGCTGTCTGCCGGAAGGGGACTCAGGGTGCTGTGGTTGACGATGACCAGAGGTGGAAGGGGAGGAGGAGGGTTGCACGTTTGCCTGAAAAGACAACTGACAGCAACGTAGAAAAGACATTTAAAGCAAGATGTCATGCTGTCATTGGATCATGAACTTTGTGGCCAAACCAACGCCTCTAAACAGCTGAATAGTTTTAGGAAGAGAGCGATGATTAGAAGTCTTCCTGAAAGAATGTGCGCTGAGCTCCATTAGAGGGGAGGACAAATGACCGATATGGCTGTATGGTTTGGAGGACTTGTTTCAAACTCATCTAATAGCTTTCACTACCAGCAGGTGGACTTTGCGTCGAATGGAGATGGTTCAGTCAGTAGCATAGGCAGAAATCACAGTGTGGAGCACATAGAAAATCAGGTGGGCCTAGCCAAGACCAAGTACAGGGTCAAACCAAACACCCACAGCCGGTCTGTGATGCTCTGCTACTACCAATCGGCTCACTCACTGCCTCAATAAGGCGGGGTGGCAGTAGCTCAGTCCGTAGGGAGTTGGGTTGGGAACCAGATGGTCGCAGCTCAAGACCACATATGGACCAAAGTATGGTGGTTGGACTGGTAGATGGAGAGATGCCAGTTCACCTCCTGGGCACTGCCAAGGCGCTCTTGAGCAAGGCACCAACCCCCCCCACCCCCCCAACTGCTCCGGGCGCCTGTCCAGCAGTCGCAGCCCCCTCACTCTGACATCTCTCCATTTGTGCATGTATAGCACCTGAGCATGTGTGTGTGTATTTCAGGCCTGTGTGTAATGTGTGTTCTAACAACAGAGTGAAGAAATTGTAATTTCCCTTGCGGGATTATTAATACATTATTATTATCATTAAGACGGGGGCCCGGCTACCGCTCAGCACTCCTCTCGACTGTTTGCTGTGCTGGCTCCACAATGGTGGAACCAACTCCCCACTGACACCGGGAGAGCAGAAACTCTACACAGCTTTGTACTGAAAACTTCTGTTCACACTGCACCTTGGCTTAAAGCACAACTTCTTTCTCTCATTGTCTCTTAATGTAGCACTTGAGGTAGATCAGCATATTTAATTAATTTAATTTACTGACATCATTACTTCTTTTTGGGTCGTACCCATGTGGCTGAATGCACTTATTGTAAGTCGTTTTGCATAAAAGCGTAAGCTAAATAAATGTAATGTTGTTACATTATGTGCTCAACATTTTTTTTTTTGTGGCATTTTCAGGCCTTTTATTTGATCGGACAGGTTAAAGTGGAGAGAATGACATGCAGCAAGGGGCCGCAGGTCGGAACCGAACCCCTGGCTGCCACGGCAAGGACTAAGGCTCTGTACATGGGTACATGCTCTACCAGGTGGGCTACCCAGGAGCCCATGTGCTCAACATGTTGATTAAATTATTATTATCTCTACAAGGAGCCATTGGTCAATAACAAAAAATAAATAAATCAGTAATAAAGAGTATGCTCTAGACTATGTGTCTGTATTTAATAGATTAAGACAAACAGTTGTATTGTTTTATCAGTAATTATTTTTCTTTTTATGTTTTTGGTTGTAGCTAAGTTTATCTATTCATTTATTTCCCACCTGACCTGATCTCCACTCCGTGTAATTTTCATTTTGTTTCTATAGCGAGTGCAGGTAAATGCTTGACATGAGGAACTTGTGATTTTCAAAATCTGGAGAAGGAGTTATGAGGTGCAATTAGCCAGCAGGGCCATTAGCCTGTCTGTGAGGCCTTGGTGAGGCGAGTCAGCGGGGGCCTTCGGCTGCGTTTTCACTGCAGGGCCTAATGAGGCTTGTCTGAGCCAAGGGCAGCTCAGATGTGGGAAACCACGATTCATTTCTTTGCAACTTAACGATCAGAGCTGACAAATCGTGTCAGCTGATTTTCATCTATTCTTTCAGTGATCTTTTAAAGGTCAGTAGTAAAAAGTAAAAAAAAAAATATAATAATAACAAGACCCTGCCTTCTTAATCTGCAGAGGAAATGAATCAACGCCACGTCTTTCAACCTTCAGCGCCAAAGCAGCCTCAGCAATTAACATGCTTTCCTTCACTTACCTCAGAAGCGATTTAGTTCCTTTTGTCATATATCAGCCTTTGGATGGAGCTGAACCAACGGATTGGATTTGGTTTTACAAGCATGTCTTTGTGTGTTTTAGATTTGCATATTTTAGGAATGTCCAGGCTAAAGAGGACGTTTGAAAGGCCAAATGTCACAAAAATCATGAAGCTCTTATTAGCTGCATCGCTAAAAGCCATACACATCAATAGCAGGTCTGGACTTTGTGCCATACAGCCTCTATAAACCTGCGACACACTGGCTGATATTTAGGATTTACAGCAGGAATTCACCGACCAAAGGAAGTAAATTAGCAGCCTGAAGATGTGAGGAGGCAAAGCCTCCACAAATGACATCATTGTTGTGTGTTAGCGAGGGCTCAGAGAGGACATTGATGGAAGTCGAGGCGTTGATAATTCCTTCAGGTACGAGGCTTTGGTTGGCTGTGATCTCCGTATTTTTAGCTTTCCTCATTCTGTTCCAGACGACACGCTCAGACTGTGAAAAATGGGTGATAATTACACAGAGCTGAGAGGGATGTGACTGGGCCCAGTCCAGCTCTGCTGATGGGAAGAATGGTTTGACACCAACGGCCCACAATCCTCTGCTCTGTTCCATCACAGACAGAGCCTTTGGCTGGTTAAGATGAAGCTGTGAGTTAATCATCTCTGTGATCCAAGTCTTATATATTGTGAAGGATCACTTTTCTACTTTCTGTTTATATTATCGGATCATTACAGAATAAGTGTTCTACAAGAGAGATGCCATTGGCTCAAAGTCCAGAGCCAATCACATGCGGCTGTACGTGAAGAAAACCAAAACTTGATCCCATTGTTCGTTTCTTTTTTTTGGGGCTGTTTTTCTTATTTTCTGACTGGACTATCGACTGGAAACAGGGGGGAACCAGCTAGCCTGGCTCTGTTCAAAGGTAAAATCAATGTGACCAGTGACTTCCTCTAGACCAGGGGTCTTTAACGTCTTTAAGGCCAGGGACCCCTTAGCTAAAAGAGAGACCATGTAGGGACCTCCTACCGTATATATTGTATACAGTTAAGTTGCATATTAAACTGGTCAGAATGGAAAAAGAAATGGTTATTTATGCATCTTGTTTTAATGTTAAACATCCATCCTGAAGGCACAGTGACTTCTTAAAGCTACATTGTGTAAGAATTTCTCCCATCTAGCGGTGAAATTGTATATGACAACCAACTGAATATTACTTTCTAGCCCTTCCTCCTACGGTGGCTGAACTTGAAATTAGCTCTCTCCATCGTTTACACTCAGCTGTTCTAGCTACTCCATATTAACTTTGGTCTTGTTGCTTTGCCTGTCGCGTTGTTTTAATTCTCTTTTTTGCTTCCCTGGCGAGAAATCCCCCCCTGGCATTTGTCACAGTGCCAATACATGGATTTCTCAGCAACGTCATCACTGCTTGCGCACGCAACCGGGGGGCAGAAAAATAAGACGTGTTTTGTGTAGTAGGCTAGTAGTAGCTGGTGGTGGTGTCTGTAAAATGCCAATGAGTTGTTGTGTGGTTAACTGTACCAGAAGAGCCAGTGCTGAGTGCCCGTTGTTTAATATACCTAGGGTGAAGCATGCTTTTGCCAAAAACCGGCGGAGGTTATGGCTTCAAGCCATCAGAAGGGCAGATTGGGGTCCGGATGGTCCGAAAGGAGGTGAGAGTGTCTGCAGTGCACACTTCATAACTGGTAAGTGGTTTGTTTTAGAGCTATCTTAATTCTATCTTAATTTTCTATATATGAGTTTGAGTTAGCATTGCATGCTCGTTCACGTTCATTCATCAATTATCATTAAACAAAGGACATTGCTTTGGTTCAGTGAATCTGGTAGTAGCAGCTAGCTAGCGGCTAGCCGCTAGTTAACGGCTAGCCGCTAGCGAACGGCTAGCTGGCAGCGCGCAGCAGGTTTGGATTTCTCTATCTCTGTCATTGAGTAAATGTTAATATAAATCATTAAGAAAGTAATTTGTGCTAATCTGTCATGTTTTTTTCTAGCAGGGGAGCCATCCTTTGACTGTGATTGACTTTGTTCCCTCCATATTCCCTCATAGCAGCATCACCATAGACAGTACTGCAAAGGTGGCAAGGTCTGTCCGTTTTTGTTATTTTCTATTCAGTCATTTTTAAATATTTTGACCTCATTTGTTTGACAGTTTTTCTGCCAGTTTCTGTGTCCTGTCTGTATATCTTGTTTGCTCTCGAAAACAGCCTAGATTGTAGTAGTTTGCTGATATTTTTACGTTGATATGCCTTCCTCTGCTGTTTGTCGTAGGTATGAACGACAGAGAAGACGGGAGGAGTCAAGGACTCCTGATGAGCGACATAGTGTCATCCCTCATCTGGAATCAGCTGCAGGTATGCCAAACTCCTAATTTTGATTAATTCAGAAACTGACACTGTTAGTTTGTTACACAATGTGTCTGCCTTTCCTTAGTAAAATCCCTTTCAAGTTGTTGTAAGTTAGTGTGTGAGTGTGTGTGTGTGTGTGTGTGTGTGTGTCTCTCCTTTAGATGAGCTTTCCCCTGAGAGTGCACTCGAAAGACAATATAGAGAGCTGCGTGAAGACTACTCCTCACTGAAAAGAGAGCTGGAGGCCGTACAAGAGGAAAACCGGCAGCTGAAAGAGAGACTGATAAACTCCAAATTCGGGTTCAATTCTATTTCAGACTCTGCGCTTTGCTTCTTCACCGGTCTCCAAAAAGCACAGGCTTTTTTATGGCTTTTGAGCATTCTCAATGGTGGACTAACATGGGAGAACCACCTCCTGTTAGTGCTCATGAAATTCAGACTTGGCCTCTCGAACAAGGACATAGTATACCGATTCGGCCTTCCCTTCTCCACTGTTTCCAAAATTTTAAGGGAGTGGGTACCCCTGCTGTCCTCCGTCCTAAAACCACTAGTAATTTGGCCCAGTAAGGAAGCAGTGAGAGCAAACTTGCCTAAATCATTTAAACCCAAATTCAAACACTGTAGATGCATAATTGACTGTACTGAAATCTTTATACATAGGACATACAATTTGAAAGCCAGAGCTGAAACTTGGTCCAATTACAAACACCAGAACACAATCAAATATGGCATAACACCTGCAGGCTCCATATCCTTTCTGTCAGATGGGTGGGGTGGTCGAGCCTCAGACAAACTAATAACATTAGATTCAAACTTTTTAAACAAACTTGACCATGGCGATGTCATACTTGCAGACGGAGGGTTCCTAATAAGAGAAGAGTTGGCGACAGTGGGAGCAACTTTAAAAAGTCCCTAGTTTCACTAAGGATAAGTCACAGTTGTCTGGTTCGTGCGTTGACACGTCCCAACAGTTATCGAGGGTTCGTATACATGTAGAACGTGTAATTGGTCAGCTGAAGAATTTTCAAATATTGAACAGCATCTTACCAATAGGCCAGGTTGACATGCTGGATCACATTGTCACAATTTGTGCAGGTCTCACAAATCTGAAGAGGTCTGTGGTCCCCCGGAAATAGACAGCAGCATTTGTATGTATATATGTTAAAAAAAAAAACTAAAAAAAACTTGTCCTGACCCCTAGTTTAAGAACCTCTGCTTTGTTGTGATCAAATGGACCGACAACTTGAATATAGCGTACAATACAATGAATGTAAAAACAAGTGTTAAAAATGTATAACTATGTGTGGTATATGAATAATTAATAATATTTGTAATATGATGTAATGTAACAAACAAAATGAAATTAATGAATATATATTTAACAATGATGTATGACTTGAGGTGACTTTTTTGGGTGTCATGTGCAGTACAGTATCCACTTAGGCTAATATTTATATGTCTTGATATCCACATTTCCAATTTATGGTCTTTCTGACAACGTTCACACATTTGTAGTGAAACTGTTGGCAACAGTCTTTGCATGTGATCATTTTGCCAAAGCTGGGTCTTTTTCAACGAGGACAGTTGACCTTTTCAGCCAACTGGGGGTCTTGGCGGCGGCAGACCAGCTCGGGAAGGAGGTGGTCCATGAAGAACACTTCACCCTTTGAAAGGGCTTCTTCAAGGAAGTGGCCATCTCTCCATATCTGGCGGGTGATGCTATTGTTCTTTGTCCACACCATGAAATCGCACATATTCAATTGGCAAACATAGATTTGCAGTTGAACCTGTGAGTAGTATGAGTGGTTATGGCGGAGCTCATAATATTCATCTAGGCAGAAGGTAGCATCAGCTTCAGACCCCTGTAGTCCCTCTCTGTATTTGTATGGACATTTGATCTCTAGTAAACCTGTTCCACAGCAGTCACAGGAAAATACCCCATCAGGAGAAGCAGCCAGATATGGCTTGTCTACTTTCACGGTTAGCCCCACTGCTTTTAGGTTGAAATTTGTATGTGTCTTCTTCATTTCTGTTTCGTAACACTGACGTGCAGTATCTTCCATTTGCCTGCCCCACATGACAGCTGGTACAGTGAGCTCTTTGGCGTCATACTGCATTACATGTTTGACCACACTTTCAACTGAAGACTGCTTACATCTAACAACCGTGTTAAAAGTACTTCCAGTTATACGTCCTACTCTGTGTATGTTCCATGTTGTGCACTTTGCCTGCTCTTTAGTCACATCCTGTAGATGTTCCAGTTTAGTAATTGTGCATCTTCCTCTCATTTTGTCAAAGCTAACTTCACACTTAACTTTTAGGTCAGCTGGTGACAGGTCCCTTGCAGATGGATCATACATAGCTGTCAGAGGTTCAGGGAGTTCATATTCGGTTTCAGAGGCTGTATCTGTGTCAGAGTCCATGTCGGTGTTGATGGCTGTAAACAAAGCAGCAACTGGGCATATTGTTTTCAGAGCCTGGAGATCAGCGGATGTAATTGCTGTGTGTAGGAACAGATTTGTATATTTTCAATAGAAAGGCAGTATATTTAATACAACTTTTTCAGTGAACGTTTTACTACGGTTTGTGTATGTATTTTTGTATTATGAAAATGCAACACCATCATTGTATTCATAATTTATTTACATGCAGGCTTATCTGTTTTATCTGCTCATTGAAATTATACAAGTAATTCCAAATCCAGGCAAATGGAAGAGTGGGACAGAGGGAGGAAGTTGTGTTATATTCTTTCTGTTCATAATGTTTGCGTCTCTAGGATGCAGATAGCTCAGTGTGTAGCCTACCTGGAACGTTTTGGAGTGTTGGTACACAGTTAGATGCCTTTTTGGACGGCTAAAGTTAATCATTTTTAGTTTCTGTGGCTCAACTTTTGACCGGGACATATCCTTCCACTGATTGGGCTTGGATGTGCAGGCAACCTCCTCCTCAGTAGCATTATTCCGTCCTGACAGTTCAACTTGACACATGATGGCAGCAGCATGACTACAACAAGAGGCGAGGCTGGAGTGATGGACAGGGTAATGTGAGTAAAAGCAGAATTAGCATACATTATTTTTGTGTGATTGCAGATACATTTTGATAGTTAGCCGTGAGGATGTACCCAAGGGCCTTGTGGACATACACCCAGGCATCATACGGCTTGGCTTTAATGCCTTGCCTTTGACTAGGCAGCACAGCTGACCTCAACACGCAAAAATCAGGTGCAGCATCAAAGTATTTGACAAGATGCACATGACCACATAGCACGTAGTTGTATGCATCAAGGGATTTGTATGCTCTAATCCTTTCTCTAGTATACACACTTGGTGTCTGAATTAGATAGTTGTATATATCAGGCCATTCAATTGCTGGCCATTTCTTGTCATCCACAATCCACAGATCGTCCTGTATAGCGTAGGGATCTGGCAAGATCTCACCATTGCTGAGAGTAAGTTTTTTTAATATAATCGGCACGGTCGGAGGTGCTAAGGCTTCCCACATAATCCATGGTCAAATCTTTGATATGCAGTACAGTATTTTGTGTATGTGTGCAGTCATGAAATGTGGCAGGTCGTAAAGTAACGTAAATAAGCGCAACGTAACTTTAATATGAAAGCAAATTCGGGCTGTCCAGTAGATGCTGCACTGCTAACATGGCTATTACATTACTAGCCTAACATGATCATTATAGCCATACATATATCAAAATTAAAGACAGACAAACAGATCCAACTAAAATCACGTTTTATTGAGTCAGCAGTTATATTCTGAATGATTCTGAACGGCAGATTCTACGCGTACTAGAATACTTAGTTGGTGGAAGTAATTACACATGAATGAGCACATATTTGCTAAAGAACAACGTTTTTTTTGCTAAGAATCAACTCAAAAAATGACACAATGTAGGCGTAGGCTTAATGGCTACCATAGTTACCTATAGTAAGCTTATCTTCAACTGAGACATCGTGGGAGTTTCTTTAGGTCTATTTCTTTGGCAGAAAGTATTTCCAGTCAAAACTGTTAACTGCTCTGTGAATTGTCCATAAAAACATGGACATTGTTTATAGAAAGATATAAGGAATCTCAGAGAACAAAATTAAGCTAGATGTCACTAGAGTTCTGAAGGTATGTTTTGCTTTAATTCGGGTGAACAGATCCTTTAATGTCTGTTAATGCTTGTTCTCAAGAATCCCTGGATTTACAAGAGGGCATAGTTTATTAATTTCAATTGCTTTTTAATTACTGTAAACAGCATTCATTTAATCACAATTAAGATTCTGTACTGCTGAAAGTCAACATAACAGTGTCAGTTTTCATTTTCATATTTATTCATTACATAAAGAAACTGATGATGTAGTGTGAGATTTTTTCTTCTCTTTTGTCGGGTCAGGGCATTCATTAATTCCACCGTGACAAAAAGGGAATATTAAGCATCTAATTAGTCTTGGCAGAACATAAAGGAGCGTAACTATGAATAATTGGCCTGCTGAATCACGGCGGCTCTCTAACACCTTTGAGGAGAATTAAAATGTATAGGTAATGTATATGTAAGAGGGATAACATAGAGGCAAAATATACAAGAAGACCATTCCACACCTCCTCTTGCTCCTCTTCTCTCCTCTCCTCTCCTCTCCTGCTACCACATTGTTTGCCTTCCTGGCCCTAAAGGAGAAATAATCCATTAACTCTTTGAACCTGCAGCCAATAAAGCACAAACAGCTCCACTCTGAGTCATTAGCATCTCCAATAATTCTCCACACGCAGCAGTTTGGCTCCTGTCGACAACAATTCAAACAGCCAGTGGACTAAACAAGCTTCAGTTACTGAGAAGAGGCTCATTACAGCAGATTGACTCATCCATCCATCCATCCGTCCATCCGTCCGTCAGTTCGTCCATCCGCCCATCCATTTTTCTCTACTTATATGAGGCAGCATGCTAAGCAATGTTTTCCAGCTCTTCCTGTGGAACCTTGAGGCGTCCCATGGCCAGACAAGATATATAAGCTCTTCAGCATGTTCTGGGGCCTCTTACCATTTGGACGTGCCTGGAAAACGGGAGGCACCCAGGAGGCTTCCTGGTCAGATGTCTGAACCACCTCAACTGGCCAGGGACTCAGTTGTTCCTAATATTCAGCCTGCAGAGAACGTCACAGTTGAAATAAAGCTGTGCAGGTGGAACATTACGACCCTGAATCAACAGATGATTGGTGACATTTTGATGGCGAGCGCTGACACAGTCCTGAGCTCTGAGAAATGTTTCAGCTCACAGCTAAAACTATTGAATTGTCGTGTGATTGCTTGACCTTTCGCAGCAAAGTGCTGATGGGAAATGAGGTGCTTAACTTATTCTGTGTCATCGGAGCATTAGTGTCAGTGTAGATCGAGTATGACCTTTGAAAGGACTCTGACGTGAGGTAAAATAAAATGTCTGACAGTTTTACGCACAGGTGTCGACGTTTCAAGAGCATCAAGTTCTTCTTCAAGGAAACTGCTGTACAAGGTTTCATCATCCAAGGCTTCATTCAATCTTATTGAGTTTAATGGTACATCCATAATGATGGATGACACATACAGTAGGATGTAAAACGTGATGGGAAATATAAAGCGGAACCTTGAATGACAGCAGAAAATAAGGACGGGCTTTTTATCTGCTGCTACAGAACATCGAAAAAGGCAGGCTGTTCTCGCGAACCATTCGTACATATTGCTACAAAAAGTAAAGCACTGTAATTCGTATGTATTTATTGCTGCATACACCACTTTTACCGTTGCTGTGGACCGTGTAGGGAGGAGGTCGGGGTGGATGGTTATCGCAGCGCTTTGAAGCCGGGGAACGGAGTTTTCTTCCCGGGGAGAACTAGCAACTTTTACACAGGAAAAAGGTGCTCGTTCTTCGGGAGTGTGGAGGAATGAGGAATTCTATGTAATGACCACAAAACTGTTGGCGCGTCCACATGATACAAGCCTTCCGTGATTGCGCACAGCCCCCACCCCTCCCCCACACAGTTACTAGTAACCAAGGAGTAAAAAATCACGATGGACTCTTCAGAAAAGGTAATTATCGAATTCCTACTGACCCGATTGTTTTGTTACTTAATGACGACTCTAAATTACACCTGCTTGAGAGACAGAAGAAAGTTTGGCTAGCCGGCTCAAATGCAACCAAGAAAATGATAGCTCAACAGTCATACTGAGAAATCCAGAGAGAGTTGTGTGGAGCTGATAGTCTTAATTAGCTTTGTAGCAACTCATCTGGCAATGGCTTGAATGAAACGGACGTTGATTAATATCAAAAGTAATGCACTAAAGCTTTAATCCAAAACCACAATCTTTTCCCCAAACTTAACTGTCGTCGCCTCATAACGCTCACCTTTAGTCGACTAAACTTAACCGTAATGTCCGCTGAAGCGACTGTCTCAAGGTGCCCTGTAACCGGCTCACAGCGACCTTTTATCGGCTGAACTCAACTAGCAATGGCTGCCGACAGCTCACAGAGCTCTGTAGCCGGCGTTACGTGATTGGCCTAATTTTGTAGGAATCATACGAATTGGTTTGCATATACTTTCGTACAAATCATACAAATCGTTCATGACAATGCGTTGAAAAAGGAGTTGGTGGAGACCAAACCAGAGCTAGAAAGAGAGTGAACATTGGACTCAAACACAACTCCAAATGAATTATTATGCGTTGTGACTGTTCTTTTGTATTTCAGGAATATAAGTTATTAGTTCAGCTGTGATTTGTACTGATCATATCAGCTTTTTCCTGTCGCCTCACTTGCTGCCACCACGTGCGCTGCAGCTGATGTCTTTTCCTGTTCCATGCTGCTGTTGGAAACAACTGGTGCTCAGAGTTTTTGTAATGGAAGCAGACCGCTGCAGGGAAATGTCCTCATCTGTTGTGGAATTGAGGTCAAAGCTTTCACAAGTTTTGTTATGTTTGTGAATGCAACAACTTACCTTTATCGCTTTGTCTATCTCTCTCTCTCTCTCTCTCTCTCTCTCTCTCTCTCTCTCTGTCTGTCTGTCTCTCTGTCTCTTGGTGGTCAGTAATCAATGTTTACATGGGAGGAGAAATAGTTTGCTCAGATCAGCCCCGCTGCTGTCAGCAGGAGATTGGTTGAGGGAAAAGAAGTGTCAGCTGTGACACGAAGAAGCCCTGCAGAGAAAAATGGTCGACAGCAAGAAAGAAGCAGAAGAAGAGTGAGATAAAGAAAAGAGAGAACAACCTGATGAGAGACAGACGGAGAGAGACGGACAGGAAGAGGACACACAATGTGATAGAGAAAGAGGCAGAGGAGGAAATGACATATGTGAAGGAGAAACTGGATCTAAATGGAGAGTGTAGCCTGAGGCAGCGCTAACTGCAATAAGAGTTAGTGAAGAGCAGGAAATTATGTTATTACCAAGTAGTGTGCAGCAGGTTATTAGAAATGAATAATTGTCCAAATTTGGGCAATTTCCTTTTTATAGGTTGGTGCCTGAAACAAGAACAGCAGTACTGCAGTATTTTTTGAAATGGCTCCAACCAACCTGTGATACAAAACCCTCAGAGCAGTCGGACTTCAGCACGCTCTAACCCCACGATTTATTTATCAGACATTTTTCTTTCAAGAAGAAATTAACTCACACAATGTGGGAAAAGGAAGTAAGGGGATTTGGGTTAACATAAGCACTCTGCAATTTGAAAATACACATTGTTTCAAAGTAGTTTTCTAGATCTTTCATACATGAGTATTTCAGTTAACACTCATCTGCAAATGCATCTGGACAAAAATCCATTTAAACGTTTTTCTTTACATTCTCAACAATCTCTTTTATCTAATAATGTTACCTGCTTTCAACACCTTGTCTTCTAATGAGTTCCCAGATCTCTCAAGTGTCCCATCCGAGTATCATGACTTAAAGGAGGAGTTTAACAAAGTTTGGGCCACCTCGCCTCCCCCACACCGCCTTTATAATTGTGCCAAGGACAAGACCCTTTGGCCCTGCATCGATTTCTGTGGTTTAAATTATGTCACCATTAAGAACAGGTACCACTCTTACCTACCTTATCTCTTCTGCATTTGAACTGTTGTGGAAGTTGATGCCTCGGACTCTGAGGTGGGGGCAGTCCTGTCTCAGCGGTCAGCGGGGCACCATGTGCTTTCTTCTCCCGAAAGTTGTCCCCAGCAGAAAGGAGTTATGATGTTGGAAACCTGGAGTTGCTGGCTGTCAAGATGGCTCCTGAGGAGTGGAGGCACTGGTTGGAGGGGGCGAAGCATTCGTTTCTGGTGTGGACAGACCGCAAAAACCTGGAATATATCCGGTCAGCCAAGTGGTTGAATTCCCGTCAAGCCAGATGGGCATTATTCTTTAACAGTTTTGACTTTACACTTATCGCCCAGGTTCAAGGATTGTCAAACCAGATGCCCTGTACCGTCAGTTTGAGTCGGAACACTGTCCCACACAACCTGAGAGTATCCTCCTCTGTACTATGGTCATTGGTGTTGTGACCTGGGACATTGTGGACAAGGTAAAACGGTCTCAGGCCGACCATTCGGTTCCCAGTGCTTGCCCTGATAATTGTCTGTTTGTGCCTGTTAACCTCCACTCTCAGGTTCTCCAGTGGGGACATTCTTCACGCCTAGCCTGTCACCCGGGTGTTAGGTTCACCATGGCTCTGCTTAAGCAATGTTTCTCTCAGCACAAGACAGCTCACCATGCCCCTTTCTGCCTTCTTCAGCCACTGCCCATTCCTCGTTGTCCATGGTCCCACATATCACTGGACTTTGTCCCCGGACTGCCTCCCTCAGATGGTAACACCACAGTACTTACCATTGTGGATAGATTTTCTAAATCTGCTCTGTTTGTTCCATTGCCCAAACTACCCTCTGCTAAAGAAACAGCTGAACTTATGTTGCATCATGTTTTTCGTCTGCATGGCCTTCCCTGTGACATTGTCTCAGACCGGGAACCACAGTTCATTTCTCATTTCTGGAGTTTTGCCGGCTGTTGGGGGCCACAGTCAGCCTATCCTCTGGTTTCCACCCTCAATCCAATGGACAGACTGAACACATGAATCAGGAAATGGTGTCCTAGAACCCGTCCTCTTGGCCCAAGCAGCTTTTGTGGGTTGAATATGCCCACAATACACTCCCAAGTTCGGCAACGGGGCTTTCTCCATTCCAATGGTCTCAAGGCTATCAACCGCCACTGTTCCCAGAGCAGGACCGAGAAGACAGTGTCCCATCTGTTCAGGTGTACATCCAGTGCGGTCGGCGCACCTCCTTGCAGGCCCGTTCTTCTTGCTTGCCTGCTTGTTTTTGGACTTTAGATTCTGCCTGGCCCTAGTCGGATTTGTTTGCCTGTGTTACTCATCTCCCGGTTTTGACCCTGCCTTGAGTCTTATTAAGTAAACTGAACTTTCCTTACAACTCTGGCTGTCATGCTATTGGGTTCTTGTCTGCCATTTTGTGAAACCTGACAGTATCACAGCTTGTAGTATTTCACTATGCAGATATACAAACAAGGGCATGCTGAAACTGCAAAAACATCATACCTGGAACTGCCTAAACTTTAGTGCCTTCAAATGAAGAGTAATGGAACACATATCAACCTTTTTTCCATCAAATGAACAGGGTGCAAATCCTTAACATTTAGTACACTAAATAAGCAGAACATTATAATTTGCTTGCTTAATTACCACAGCTGCTGTTGAGTGAAGAGTAGTCTTGCATTGCCTTAGTGCTGGGGTATGGTCTGGCTACAACACTATTTATTCTAGGATAGGAATGTTAAAAGCAATGTTTAATCCGTTGAAGCAGACTAAAGGCAAATTGGTTGTACGTAGGTGCTACGCAGAGCCTGTGTGTGTGTGTGTGTGTGTGTGTGTGTATAGAGAGAGTGACGGTGATTAGCTTTGGAGCAAGTACCGACTCCGGCGGTGGAGACGGAGAAACAAAGTCTCCCCTGTGCTTTCTGATCCTGGTCGCTAAACTGTAGCAGGAAAAGTTAACCCTCTTCTTGATTTTTGTTGTTGTTCAAAGATAAGGAGAACCCGGAAATGAGTAGGAGGAACTGCAACGCTACCACGGCCAAGCAGACCAATCACGTGAAGTTACATTACTTAGGAGGTGCAAGTCAGGCTACACCGTAGGGTCCGAATCTACGCGTAGATTCAACGCAGAAACATAAATCAAGACAGACCGGGAGAGTTCCAAATTAAGGAAACTATATAGGCTGTATCAGTTTTTTTGCTCTGTTGAATAAGAAGCAACCCCATGGGAGCTTTCCTCTTCGTATCCATTTTTCCACAAACAAATAGTCAGAACTAACGGTAGCCTTTGTTACTACACCACAAAGCTTCCAGCAACACATAACCGTCTTACTTTTTTGCCACTCTGTGGTGTGCAGTCATCCTAAACTTTTAATAGTGTTATCATGTTGTTCACTGATCTGTGGTCAGTTCTCGGTCCAATAAGCAGGTTGACGTCTTGGTCTGGTCCAGATCCATCAGTGTTCTCAGAGCGTCCAGTAATCTGCAGACAGTCTCTCTTTCCTAATAGCCGGTTTAGTCCGCTGACCCTCTCCTCAGCATTTCACGCTGTTGAGCCATTTTCTCTCTTTTAGTGAGTTTTGTTACAGATGAGAGCAGCTGTCAGTCACAGCTGTCGGGCTGGAGATGCTCACAGTGTTGTTAAGACTCTGAAGCCTCCTATTGTGAAGCTCAGGGTCTAATATCATGCTTCACAACCCTCCCTCAGGGATCCCCAGCTGGGTACATACCTCCAAAATCAGTCCTGCGATGAAGCTCTGGGCTGATGTCATGCTCCGCAACATGCTCAGTGGCCCACAGCTATAAGAATACTGAGTTCATCAGTCAGTAAAACAGTGATACAGTCAGCCCAACAATAACATAACCCTATACCAAATGTCATGACAATTTGCAATTTTAGCACATAAACACAGTTCTATAAGCTAGTCAACTTAAACTTACTCCCTCCCATAAGATTGTCTATAACTGTGTGACATTATAATGGTATGCATGTTGACAATGAGCACAGAGCAGTGATGTTGAGCAAAGTGTGGCATGCAAGCAGAAATCATACACATCCCCTTCCAGGCATTTGTGACAATTCTAGCATTAATATACAGTGAGGAAAATAAGTATTTGAACACCCTGCTATTTTGCAAGTTCTCCCACTTGGAAATCATGGAGGGGTCTGAAATTGTCATCGTAGGTGCATGTCCACTGTGAGAGACATAATCTAAAAACAAAAATCCAGAAATCACAATGTATGATTTTTTAACTATTTATTTGTATGATACAGCTGCAAATAAGTATTTGAACACCTGTCTATCAGCTAGAATTCTGACCCTCAAAGACCTGTTAGTCTGCCTTTAAAATGTCCACCTCCACTCCATTTATTATCCTAAATTAGATGCACCTGTTTGAGGTCGTTGGCTGCATAAAGACACCTGTCCACCCCATACAATCAGTAAGAATCCAACTACTAACATGGCCAAGACCAAAGAGCTGTCCAAAGACACTAGAGACAAAATTGTACACCTCCACAAGGCTGGAAAGGGCTACGGGGAAATTGCCAAGCAGCTTGGTGAAAAAAGGTCCACTGTTGGAGCAATCATTAGAAAATGGAAGAAGCTAAACATGACTGTCAATCTCCCTCGGACTGGGGCTCCATGCAAGATCTCACCTCGTGGGGTCTCAATGATCCTAAGAAAGGTGAGAAATCAGCCCAGGACTACACGGGAGGAGCTGGTCAATGACCTGAAAAGAGCTGGGACCACCGTTTCCAAGGTTACTGTTGGTAATACACTAAGACGTCATGGTTTGAAATCACGCATGGCACGGAAGGTTCCCCTGCTTAAACCAGCACATGTCAAGGCCCGTCTTAAGTTTGCCAATGACCATTTGGATGATCCAGAGGAGTCATGGGAGAAAGTCATGTGGTCAGATGAGACCAAAATAGAACTTTTTGGTCATAATTCCACTAACCGTGTTTGGAGGAAGAAGAATGATGAGTACCATCCCAAGAACACCATCCCTACTGTGAAGCATGGGGGTGGTAGCATCATGCTTTGGGGGTGTTTTTCTGCACATGGGACAGGGCGATTGCACTGTATTAAGGAGAGAATGACCGGGGCCATGTATTGCGAGATTTTGGGGAACAACCTCCTTCCCTCAGTTAGAGCATTGAAGATGGGTCGAGGCTGGGTCTTCCAACATGACAATGACCCGAAGCACACAGCCAGGATAACCAAGGAGCGGCTCTGTAAGAAGCATATCAAGGTTCTGGCGTGGCCTAGCCAGTCTCCAGACCTAAACCCAATAGAGAATCTTTGGAGGGAGCTCAAACTCCGTGTTTCTCAGCGACAGCCCAGAAACCTGACTGATCTAGAGAAGATCTGTGTGGAGGAGTGGGCCAAACTCCCTCCTGCAGTGTGTGCAAACCTGGTGAAAAACTACAGGAAACGTTTGACCTCTGTAATTGCAAACAAAGGCTACTGTACCAAATATTAACATTGATTTTCTCAGGTGTTCAAATACTTATTTGCAGCTGTATCATACAAATAAATAGTTAAAAAATCATACATTGTGATTTCTGGATTTTTGTTTTAGATTATGTCTCTCACAGTGGACATGCACCTACGATGACAATTTCAGACCCCTCCATGATTTCTAAGTGGGAGAACCTGCAAAATAGCAGGGTGTTCAAATACTTATTTTCCTCACTGTAACTCCACAGCTTCATCATGTCATTCAACAGGCTTCCTAAACTGCTCCACGGCAAACCAAGCAGTATTACTTTTGACTTTAACTTTGCCACATTAATCTAGTAGTACATAAAACAGTTCATAAAAACGCTGAGTGCGACCGCCCCTCAGTAGGTGCAGTGTGATCAGGTTTTACCAAACTTCAAATCCACTGCAGAGCAAACACACCCAAAACAAGTGCAAATACATTTTGTCTGCCCTCCACATGCATTTTGATTGATGCAAACTTGCCTTCTTACACAATTTGGGCCTCTTACTTTGTCACATCACTTCCTCGTTTGCTCTCGTAATAATTACTACAGCCACGAAAGGTCGCCGCATAACAAGACATGTAATTATGGGTCGTTATGAACTGCTTGCAAAATCAACCCATGTGGTCGTTTCCTGGTTGAGGACAGGCAGAAACTTGATACGTAACTGCCCATCAACTTAAAACAGACATTCAAGTGTGATCACTGATTAGTCAGGTTTTCATTTAGTATTTGTATTGTAGATTCCTGTCTAAAAGAAATGATTTCAATCCTACTAACTCCAGGCTACATCCCTCGGCATAAATCTGCATGGAAAAATGCCACCTGACACCTTCATTAATCATAAACCAGAGTAACTCATCGATTCAACCGTCATTAAACAACTCTCTATTGACTACAAATGCGAAATTCTGTTATTAATTATTCAAACATCTTCTTTTCTCTGTGAAGTGTGAGTACCTTCTGTAAATTTCTGAATGTCTTTCGATAAACAAGATTTGTTGTTGTTTGTTTGATCCTGTTGTCACTTTAAAAGAAACAGCTAATCAACAAAAACAAGATTTATTCAAAGAATATAGTCCATATTCTGTGAGAAAATAAAACTGTTGTGGTACACCTAAATAAGTGTCAGCGACAGAATGAGGATGATGCTGTGGGACTTTATGTTTCGTTCGCAGACACACATTTTGAGTGTCGGTTAAAACTCCATTGAGGATGCTATTTCCTTTCATAGCGGGAGAAATGAAAGGAATAATATAGAGATAAGCTTCTGGATCAACATGACATTTCAACCAAAAGGTATTTACCAGACACTCTGTCACCACAGCTCTCTGCCTGATCTGAGATAAATCAGTTATTGTATATCTTTCATATTTGAGAAAGCTTTAGGAGCTCTGATGTCTCTTATCTTAAAAGGTGACGTTTCCACTTCGGAGATTGTTAGTGTGTCAGGTGAGATAAACCAAACACAGCTTCATCGGTTCAGGTTATTCACACTATTTTCATGTATATGTTTTCTCCTGTCGGACATTGTGTGAATAAATCTAATCGGAGTAAAGTGTATAGAGAACTGAAGCACAACTTTTAGAAAGAAAGAACATTTCCATTTCTGGGGCTGTTTGATTAAAATCAGATACACTTCTACAAGTGCAGACATGTCATGCTTTATTCAGACAATTTCCTTTCAAAGACTGTCTGAATGAATTCAACAGATATAAATGGTCTTCAAAACAGAAAAAGGAAAGAAAGTATACCTGGTTGTAAAATTATATTTGGCCTTAAAGTGCTCGTCTGTGGAGGTTCTACCTTTCTCTGTCCATCACTGCTGAACCAACAGAGACCAAAACGTTCATCTCATTGAAGCAAACTACCACCTCATTCTTTAAATGATATTCCACTACAATATATATTTTACGTCACTGAAACAAGCAACCAACATACACATACAGTACCAGCCAAAGTTTGGACAATCTTTCCCATTCAAGTGAATAAGAAAGCGTGCCCAAACTTCTGACTGGTACTGTACACTTCCTACATACATCTATCATCTATCATATTTTTTTAGTAAGAGGTCACAGAGCTGAACCAGCCCCCAAGTGATGGAGTACCCAAGTGCTGGACTCCGACTCAAGTCGCTATTCTCTGGACTTGTGACTCGACTTGGACTCGCCCACTGATGACTTGGACTTGGACTCAGAGTCAAGGATGTATCAAATCGGACTCGGACATTCATGAAGTACTCGGAAGTTTCTGACTATTTTTATGTGTAATAGGCAGTGATGGAGTACTCTGCTATTCTTTGGACTCGTGACTCGACTCAGACTCGACTATTCTTTGGAGACTCAGACTTGGACTCGGACTCAAATACTGGGGAGTTGAGACTTGACTCAGACTTGACAGTTGGTGACTCGACAACAACCTTGCATAGCCCTAATGGCTACATCATTCAAAGTTAATAGTATGTAGTAGATGGGTTTTGTGTCCATTTAACTTCTACCTCAACACCTTTAAAGTGCTCATATTATGCTCATTTTCAGGTTCATAATTGTATTTAGAGGATGTACCAGAATAGGTTTATATGGTTTAATTTTTAGAAAACACCATATATTTGTTGTACTGCACATTGCTGCAGCTCCTCTTTTCACCCTGTGTGTTGAGCTCTCTGTTATAGCTACAGAGTGAGACATCTCACTTCTGTTCCATCTTTGTTGGGAGTCGCACATGCGCAGTACTGCTAGCTAGTCAGTTGCAGAGTATGAGGGCGTGCCCTGACAGTACCTAGGTAAGGACTACTAGCCAGTCAGAAGCAGAGTATGAGGGCGTGCCCTGACAGTACCTAGTTAAGGACTACTAGCCAGTCAGAAGCAGAGTATGAGGGTGTGTTCTGACAGTACCTAGGTAAGGACTACTAGCCAGTCAGAAGCAGAGTATGAGGGCGTGCCCTAATAGTACCTAGTTAAGGACTACTAGCCAGTCAGAAGCAGAGTATGAGGGCGTGCCCTGACAGTACCTAGGTAAGGACTACTAGCCAGTCAGAAGCAGAGTATGAGGGCGTGCCCTGACAGTACCTAGTTAAGGACTACTAGCCAGTCAGAAGCAGAGTATGAGGGTGTGCCCTGACAGTACCTAGGTAAGGACTACTAGCCAGTCAGAAGCAGAGTATGAGGGTGTGCCATGCTAGCAGCTAGGCGAGCATTATAACGTGTGTTCCAAAGTGACCACGTTTGTCTCTGAAGTAAAGGCTGGACTACAATAGAGCTGTTAGGAGCAGATTGTGAACAGTGTTTTCTGTTGGAGATGGTAAGTCCCTTTGGGGTGGACTTTGGGCTTTTTCACTTTGTAAACCTATAACGTGCACAAAAAGATATATAACACAATAAAGGAAAGGGGAAAGGCCAAAAAGCAGAAAATGAGTACTTTAAAATGCAAAAACAAGATCTTTTTTCACCACTTTGGGACTGTGGAAACTGTGAACACAACACATATCTATTCACCTTTTGAGTTGCAAACTTAATAGCAAACAGTTTTCCTATTAACATATCATTTAGACGTGGAGTCACATTTGCCACCTGGTAATTGGTAATGTTAATTGGTAACTGTCCTCGTAGCCTTGGTTTGCTATCCACTTCCATTCTTTCACTTTAAAAGTGCACTGACTGATATGAAGCTCCAGGGTTTACATGTTAAGACAATTAAAATGCAATCTCTCAGCTGATCAGTATCATTATTTTTTTTGGGATAATTTTGTTGGCATTTCTAGGCCTTCATTGTTAAAAGGACAGCTTAGACTTGAAAGGGGAGAGAGCGGGGGAATGAAATGCAGCAAAGGGGACGAAGACTGAGCCTTTGCATATGGGCACACACTCTAACAGGTGAGCTACTCGGGCGCACAGCTGATAATAACACTAAATTAATGAATCCCCAGGCCCATACATGACTGGCTGATATCCAGCTGCCTCTCTGTTTGCCAGTCCATCTAAACACAGTATTTTACTTGCAATCGTCCACTGTATGTGTCAAACTAATGATAAGATCTTGTCAGGAAGTGAATTTCTCCAGAATATTTTAATCTTCCTCTAACTCTGCTGGCTGACCATGCATCCATCCATCCATCCTTCCTGCCAGTCTGCACATTATGTTCAACTGCCAATATTTCAGATAATTGAGCTATTTTGGATGAAGCTCTTCTTTTTCTACGGGCTAACAGCATAGTTGCACTGATAACATGGAAAACTGCACATTGGCAGCAGTTAATAACATCACATTACAACAGAAACTTAATCCAATTAAATCCATATTAAACTTAAAAGTAATCACTCGCTACTTTCTGTGTGTGGACTGAAGGTTGGAGTCACAGTGGTGATTATGATCTGCATGATTCATTTCCTCACCGGTTGAGCTGCTGCTCTCCAATAATGGATGATTTTGGATCTGATAAATTTCCTTTCAACAACATTTTTAATCAAGCAGGTGAATTGAACTGCTATTTTCAGGTTTAATGAAAGCCTATTTCCCTCTTTTCCCCAAATTAGGTCATTAATGGATAATCATAGGGAAGCTCAGCTGGAATCCATGTACAAGTCCAGAGAACTAGTACGTATTTAATGATTTCGTTAAATTGCTTTAAAAGATGTTTAAATTCTAAGGGATATTTTCAGATATTGATTGTTGCACTTCTTTGTATACAGTGATTCCTTGTTAAGGCTGATCTAAAAACTTCTCTCATTCTACACCAAAAATAAAACTTACAGCACTTGATGTGTGGCAGAGGAGTCTACCGACATCTCATTAAGCACTATAAATATCACAATATACACTCACCGGTCACATTATTGGGTACAGCTTGCTAGAATCAGGTTGGACCCCCTTTTGCCTTGGCATAGATTGCAAATATTTCTCAGAGATGTTGGTCCATGTTGACATGACAGCATCACGCAGTTGCTGCGGAATGGTCGGCCGAACATCCAAGATGTCAATCTCCCGTTCCACCACAACCCAAAGGGGCTCTAATAGTTTGAGATCTGGTGACTTGTGGAGGCCACTTGAGTACAGTGAACACATTGTCATTTTCAAGAAACCAGTATGAGAGGACTTGAGCTTTGCGACATGGCTCGTCATCCTGCTGGAAGAGGCTTTTAGAAGATGGATGCACTGTGTGTTTATAAAGGGATGGACATGGTCAGCAACAATACTCAGCTAGGCTGTTCAATTGGTAGTAAGGGGCCCGAAGTGTGCCAGGAAAAAAATCCCCCACCACCAGCCTGAACTGTTTGATACAAGCCAGGATGGATCCATGCTTATGTTAATGTTGTTTACGCCAAATTCTGACCCCACCAACAGCAGAAACTGAGGCTAATCAGACCATGCAACATTTTTCCAATCTTCGGTACCACTTTACTTTAAGGTATCTACTTAACAGTGACATGACATTGCCATGACACAGTCATGACACATTAACCCTAACCCTAAAGGTGCTGACACACCAACCCGATTATCAGCCGTCGGACAGTCTGGCACGGTCTGGACTTAAGTCTGTTCGGTGTGTTCCGTGCTGTCGTCCGTCAGAGGAGCCATCGGGCCGATTTGACTTGTTGAATTGGCCAGTGGGCAGTTGGACTCAATGACCAATTTGAGTGGTGGAGTACTAGCCCTTGACTAGCGAATCAGTGCACTTATGTTAAAACACTTAACGGAAATGACGAGCAGGATGAGGGAGACAAACGGCTCTCAAAATCTGATGAAAATCTTTCAAACTGACCTTTGTTGATTAAAAAAACAGACAAGATTCAGCAACTGTATGGCCTATTTCTCCTAAAATACGAGATCGTATTCCGAACGAGCCGCCAATATGGTCGGCTTTGAAATTCAGGAGAAGCCAGACTCACGTGACGTGTTCGTCATTTCCGGTTTTCATTTTTTGGGCGACAATACAGATTAGCGCCGCCTGCTATTATGGAGACGTATTATGTCTCGCGCACGCGCAGAACGTACGCTCAAGTTGGCATCGCTTCGGTGTGTTCCGAGTCACTTGTTGGACCGACGGGATCCAAACGATAAATACGACTGCCTTTTCTGCCGACGGTCGGCCGTCGGGTTGGTGTGTCAGAGCCTTAACTCTAATCTTAACCATAACTTGTCATGACAAAAACCGAATGACACTTACTAAAAGAAGCGTTATGTCATAAAAGTTTATGACTTGTTTATAATGTTTATGACACGTTCATGACAGTGTCATGTCACTCTTATGTAGATATCTTCAAGTAAAGTGTAACCCAATCTTCTAATGTCAGATTATGGAGAGCCAACTGTAGTTAGTTCCCTGTTCTTAGCTGGGATGAGTGGCGCCCGGTGTGGCATATGTACTATAAAGAGCTGTAAGCAGGGCAGATGATGAAAAGGTCTGATGGATTGGACGTTGCTTCAGTCAAAGTTCAATAGCAGTGAAATTGACGTAGTATCTTTGTGTACGTTTTGTGGATTAGTAATGTAATTACAAACAGTGTCATTGCAATACAACTCCTATATTTTTGTTATTGATATCTCACACCCCTGAATGCTTTGATTAAATCATACTTTTGTTAATTTTCCACTCGGCTTGACTTCGGAAAAAACACTGATACATTTTACACATTGGGCGAAGTCAGATAAAAAGGGAATTTCACAGAAACACAGAGAGGTTTTTGTAGAAAAGCACTTTCTTCTGACAATTATTGCATTCAGGTGGATTAGCAATATCATCCTTTGTTATGTAGATGGAAACCTTCCCAAATAAATCTGTTAAATGTCATGTTGATCAAAGAGAATTATCTCTGCTCGGATTGTTCTTTCTGCCTTGATATTTTGATGTTTAACTGTTGTAGGATTGCGGAGAGTGTGAGGGTTACATTGTGACATGTTTCTTTTATGAGAAGTATGGTGAAAGGCTTCAATGCATGCTCTCATGCGTACTCTTGCGCGCCCGTGGTGTGTAAGCGTGTTCATTCCTGGCAGAGACGCCCAACAACTGGACTGTGTGAAGCGTCCAGGATGCTGCTGCCAGATCAGCTTTTTGTTCCAAAACAACAAAAAGCTGAGTTCCCCTGACAGAGAAACAAAAAGGATTAGTGAAGCTGCTGTCTGTAGTTGTCTAAAATCCGTGTTTCAAGGATAAAACAGAGGCAAAGTTATACTGAGCTCACTCTTAATGCCATTTGAATTTCCTTTCTTGTTTGGCCTGGTTTCATAAATCCAGGATTAAAAAACAGCTTCAGGATGTTGTTAACCAGTATTGAACCAGGTGTGTTGTGTAAAAAAAAGATTATAGAATGTCTGTCTGATTATAGAATCAGACAGGAACAGTTGCTGCAAAATGAGGGAAGGTAGATAAGATAACTCAGTTACACAGAACTGTGATTTCTATTTCTAGGAAGATGTTTAGCAGGTATAATGTTTACCATGTTCCCCATCTTAATGTAGCATGTTAGCATGATGAATACAACTGTTGGAAAGTTGAAGGGATCATTAAACTTAATATAATTCATCCTGAGAGAATCCAATAGTTGTTGAGACATTTTTACCAAAACCACATTTGTGAATGCCAAAGCAGCGCTAGAGGAAAAGTCGGGGGATCACTGGTCTGACTCACAAGATGTAGACTGTTCGTGTAGGCCGGCCATTGACCGCCTATTTCAGACGGAATTCTCCTCCCCTTCCGCTATTGTTTCCGTGTTCAAAATCCTGTGAGCTAGCAATCTACACGCTGAAAATGGCAATGAAGCATTGTCAAGTATTTATTGAAATTTTTGAACATTTTACAGACAAAAACAGTACAAGGCCAACCCGTTCTCATTCTGAACTCGTAAAATAAGGACGTTTGGACAGTGGCTGTCAGCGTCTGATGCGACGTAAAAGGCGTCCTTCAGTGTATTTATGTAACGTACCGGGGAGAGCAGCAGTTAGATAGGATTTAGTGAGTAGTATGTAAGGGCGAATTTCCGCACACAGGACGTTCACCCAGGAGAGCGGGGTTCACGTCCCGCTTGTCACACTTGTTATATGTGTTTACTTAAAGCGCTAAAGGGACGGCAATAGTCCCGACCAAGCGCGTTTACTTATAGCGCTAAAGGGACGGCAATAGTCCCGACCAAGCGCGTTTATATAAAACGCTAAAGGAGACCTTTAGCGTCAATAAGAACGACAAAGGCACCTGACCAAACGTCCCTATTTTACGAGATGGGTGTGAGAATGTGTTGACAAGGCACATAACATAAAACAGAAAAGAGACCAAGGATCAAATGTAGTAGCTGTAGCATCCACAGTCAAAAATCTGTACATTCATAGGTTTATGCTTACACGAAAAACATACCGCCGTTGTTTCATTTTAATGCCACCCCATGGGCTTCAAGACGACTGCAATTGGTTTAAAGAAATACATCAACCCAGACCGTTTTTTTCCCCTTTTGTGTGGAAATATGATGGGTTCAGCCATGCCTTACTACAGCGCTCTAGCGCTAAAACAAAGTGTGGAGATAGGTGGGGCTATGCAAGACTAGGGGGAATCACTAAAGTCAGTATGATTCCTCCTCTGGAGAATGTCGTTTTTGGGCTGTACAAAATGTCATGGAAATCTGTCGAATAGTTGTTGAGATATTTCAGTCTGAGCCAAAGTGGTGGACTGACAGACCATCGCATCAACCTTGCTGTTTCTATAAAGCCACGGCGCGAGCACGGCTAAAAATTGTGATTACACACGATTACATATGGGGGGCATACAGGGGATAGCCTGGAACATGGGCAGAAAATCCAATAATAGACTGCACTGAATAACATAGCTTTACTGTAAATGTTGGGCGGCTCTCGGGTTTCAAAAAGTGTTTTCCCAAATTATTTCTAAGGGAGCCACAAATAAAAACATTTTGTATGAATGCAGTGAACATTATCCTGTTGGTGAGTAAACATAAAGGAGTTATATGATATGTCAGCATCACTGCAGTATTGATGCCATCTGTGCTCGGCTATTTACTCTGCAAAGTAACTCAACTAGATTTCAGGGCTCGGCAGGTATCTGACATTTAAAGGCAAAATCTGGAGCCGGAAGCTTCACTCCAGGTTTTCTATCAGCAGTGAGTCAGAGAGAATGGCTTTTCATCATGTTTTATTGGAGTGCCTCTTTGTAGTTTGAAATATTGTGTATAAAACCTACAAATCCAGTAGAACCATTTGGAGAAAAATCTTGTTGGGATAAACAAGAAATACGTTTTTGGGCTGTTGTGTGGAAATATTGTTGCTCTGGCAGAAACCTGAAAGGCAAATAAGAATATAGTACACGCACACAAACCAATATATTACAAAGAAAAGCTGCAAAAGTGGAACTTCATGAATCAATATTATCAGTTTGATAAACATACAGTATGTCTCTGATGTTGGAAAAAAGTAGGACATAAAAATTGGGGACCGCCCATTTCTCCAACGCTCCATTGTTCTGACCTCTCAATAACCCGAAAAAAAACGTTGGTCCTACAGCCCACTAGTCCATTGTCCCTTTGGTGGAGAGATTACAAATCCCACTATGGCCACGCCAAGACCCGCCCTACGAAGCAGCTCAATTGGTTGAGGTTAGGCATTTGACCGTGAGTGGTTAAAGTTAGGCTAGCTGATTGGTCAGGGGATAGGACCTGAACAAATGGGGTTACATTACCTTGCGTGAGCATGGACGCCTGGCCAATAAATGCTATTGAAGGGCGTGTCTTGCTGTGGCCATAGTGGGATTTGTAATATCGCTGGTGGGCTGTAGGACCAAAGGGAATTTTTGGGGTTATTGAGAGGTGGAAACAATGGAGCATCGGAGAAATGACATGGCACCATAAACATTAAGGGGGTTTATTATTTTTGCACAATGTGTACACAGTGTGTAAACCTTGGGGAGAAGAGCATGAAGTTTAAGTGGTGCACAACATGTGGTCATTCAGTATTGTTTTGTATGCATGCTTTGTAACACAACCTAAAAATAAGCTCCACTGGAGCTCATGAGAGACAGTATTTTAACTTCCTAAATCAGGGAATGACATTCATCAAACCATACTTACCATAAAAATCATCCAGATTCTTTAACAACTATTTAAAAAGTTTACACTGCAGGCCTTGGTCAAATCTGACATGAAAAAAAAGGGTTCAAGATTGTTCATAATTTTTTTGTGACCTATATCCAATGTTGGCTTATCAACTGGACCCAGCCCCTACCCCCCCAAAAGCCCCTAAGTTTACTGTGAGTTATTTGGTTTTGGAAATTTGATTAGCTGTACATGTGTGAATTTGCAGTATTAACTGTAGGTATAGTAGCCAATAATGTGGGTCCCCAAAACAGCAAATTGTGCAAACACTGAACAAATGAACAGCAATGAAACGTGATGTTATGTCTTTTATCAATAACACACAAAAAAACAGTCCATGTCTTAATAATTTAGGCTTTAGTATTTATTTTAGGAGCTTTGGACATAATCTATTTTATATAAATTTCACCTACATTGGAAATCTTGTTGTCTGGCTGCTCTTATTGTTGTCCTTTCCATCTGTGTGCATCCATGTCCCAGAAATGCTTGTTACTAACCTAGTTCTGGGGAGCTTATTCCCCAGAGTCCTTATGTTTTTTTTTGCCCAGCAGTTTTCCTTGGATTAGGGTGGCACCTAAATCATGGTTGCAGCTGTCGCTGTGATCCTGCTCCGCGCCCTGCTATGCCCTGCTACACCCTGCTACACTCTGCAGTGCCCTGCTACGCCCTGCTACATTCTGTTAAGCCCTGCTACACCCTACTACACTCTGCAGTGCCCTGCTACATCCTGTTATGTCCTGCTACACCCTGTAACGTCCTGCAGTGCCCTGCTACACCATGAACTACTACAACTACTATTTCTAGTCATAGTCAATATTGTCTTTATTGTGACTATTATTGCCACTGTTGATCACACCCCTACCGGCACCGCCAGACACCGCCTACAAAGAGTCTGGGTCTGTCCCAGGTTTCTCCCTAAAAGGAGTTTTTCCTCGCCACTGTCGCACTAAAAGTTTGCTCTTGGGGGAATTACTGGAATTGTTGGGTCTTTGTAAATTATAGTGTGTGGTCTAGACCTACTCTATCTGTAAAGTGTCTTGAGTGCTGTGGAGGAAGGTCTGGCAATGCGAAACTAAGTGCTTTTATATCTCAAATGAAGCAGGTGCAGTGGCCACCTGTGCCACTCCACTGTCATGGCTGAGTATCCATTTAAGAGCCTGACAGACTCCACGTGCATTGCCTCAAATAGTAAAATGGGTGTCATTATCTGTCCCTCTGCTGTCTGTCAGCCACTTATTGTTCACTGTCTTCCTGGCAGCTGTAACACATTGCTGCTTGTATGGTTGGCAGCCTGTAGTTAGATATACTTTGTACCTGCTGCATTTAAGGAGTTGTGTAATCTCTTTTGGCAGGCCAATGTACGTTTAGAGGTCTTCCCTGACGGTTAAAATGTCAGCAAGAACATAAAAGTGTGTGATACAACATCATGTTCAGAGCATTAGTTACCAGCTTACCAAGCGAACCAGCACACAAAGATTGTAAATTATACTTATATGTAGACTCTATCTATGATATTTGTTTATTTCTGGCATGACAATTAGAGGTTTGTGAATACATTTTTGTAGCTATCCATCCATCCATCCATCCAACAGCTGGCTTTAACCTGTATTGGATTTGTGTTTAGCCTGCTGCATAACTGTACACCTACACACATAGTGAGGGAGGAAACAGTTAGGAGGCCAGTGAAACAGAGCGTAGTCTATATTTACGACGTTCCACTTCCGGGATTGTTCTGGTGCCGCCGGAAATTCCGCCGGATGCCGCTCATTTTCAGCCGGATGTCCGTCACTTTCCTCTTTCTTTGTTTTGAATTTTAAACTCCGGTGGATTTCTGAGGACTATTGTTAACTGCTACTCAGATTTCTGCAGGGTAAATCCAGACAGCTAGCTTTTGAAAGTACACGTTACTTCCCGAGGCTTTTTGGCAGAGGTACTGATGCTACCGCCACCCAGGAAAATTGGGATTGGTTTAAAGAAATGCCAATAAACCAGAGCATGTATTTTCCCCATCCAGGAATGCTGTGTGGACTAGCCTTCCTTCCTCTGCAGCGCTTTGGATGAAGTTCTTGGAATGCAAGACTAAACAGTTACTCATGTAAAAAGCCGTTCCGGATGTCAGCCCTCTGTATTGGCACCATGGTGACATCCTCAAACATAACAGAAAATCTTTCTTCACACCTCACCTACAGAGCGACTACTTTACAACAGGACCTCCATTTCCTCCACATTTACCTTATGTAGAGTGGAGAGAGGGGCAACCCCCACTTCCTAAATGCAATGCATCAGTGCACAGAAGAGTTGACTTCTCTCTGAAAGTTGTTGATTTCTCTGCATCTTTTCTGGCTCCCAGCAGCTTGATCTCTGCTCCGCTTTCAAAGAAAGTCTGAGTGTCTTTTCTGTTTGAGCCAACTGGCCGGCCGGCCGGGCAGCAGGCCTCCAACAGCCTGCAGCTGCTGCTGTGAATATAAAGCAGAGTCAGAGTGCATCCATCACCAGCCCGCTCCATCTGGTATTCAACAGAAATACGAGCGTGGGCAAGAAAATAGACACTTTGTGCCTTTAATGCTTCAGTTTACTCTATTATCTGACTGTTTACTGAGAGCTCACTGTGGCTTTGACCCCCCCCCCCCCCCCCCCCCCCCACAATACACACTGATGGATGGTTTTAATGCTTCCAGTCAAAGGATTTAAACGTATTCTGCCTTTGAAATGAGTATTAGCTCAATCGGGAAAATAAGAAACAGTTTTTGCTGGGGAAAGTAAGCCTGCTTTCCTTCTCCATGCTGTGCTTACTTTAAAGAAAGCTCCTGTGTTCATTATCATACACGAACATGACGGCAGTTATGATTAATGACATGAATCAGATCATAGAGGACACCACAGTAAACTGACTCAATCAAAAAGCTCCTGCTTCTTATCACTGAATCAAACAGAATCACTAACACATCCTGGGTCAATGTTTTCTCTAATATTTACACTGTTTGTTCATGAATATATCCAGCTGCTCAGTGAGCAGACTGAAAACAGATGCTCTAACTACCAGGATGAATTCATTATTCTGCATTGTCCAGATGACCCTCTCACTTAGAGTGGGAGTCATGCAAAAACCCCGCCTCCCCAGCCTGCACCCTGCTGCTGTCCCTAATTCTTGTCAAAGAGTCCATTTGACATGTTTATATAGCCGTTAGGAGTCAATTGCTGAATAAATTCTCAGTCCTTATCTCATTTAGTGCGGTTCATTTGACGAAGTGAGAGTGAAGTTGTTTAGACTCTGGGGGGACTAATTAACAGAAACACCTGAAAAGTCAAATGAGTTTCTTCTTCTAAGAGAACTGCAGCATGGTTTGTCAGGCGTGTGAACTAAATCCAGAGATAGGGGAGGATATCAGCGAGCCAGTCATTTTGTCACCTATTTTTAATTTTTAAAGTCTAAGTCCAAATGTCCCTGTTAGTTTTGGTCATATTTAGTCATTCACATATCTGTTTTTGTTAGTCAAGTTTTAGTCGACTAAAAGTCTCGTCATTTTAGTCTAGTTTTAGTCAAAAGAGAACTCAAGGAGTTCAAATAAAATATAAACTCAAGGTATCTTAGTCAAGTTTTAGTCAAAACATTTTAGTCTTTTTTTAAATAAATTATTTCTGAGATTATTTCTGATAACCATTTCAGTCAAATAGTGTTTCACACCTCTCAAATATTGGTTAAATGTCAAAATGACCTGACAAAATACACTTGTTGAATGCTTTTTGCTGAATGCAACTTTGTTGAAACGCATCTGGTTTTATATCGAGCCTCTTCCTTCATGCATATACAATCATACACAGACACATGTTAGATAAGCGCTAGGGCTTCTGGAGTTGTTTTGTTGCCAGCGGTTGCATACATTTCTCCGGCCGTTCTGCAAGCTGTTTAAGAGCAGCTTCGCCAGCAGGCTAAGCCTGTCTCCTTCCCTTGCCCGGGGCTGGGGCACATCGCTACACGCTGTAGCAGCTTCTCCAGCAGGCTGAACTGGGCTTCCTCCCTCCCTCCCCCGACCAGGCCACATCGCTACCTGGATGTGTGACGGCTAGACGAAAAAAAGGGGACACGCCGAATCTCTAGATGAGCCGCAGCCGAGCCACATCTGATTGAACCACACTTAGTTAGATAAAGTTGGGGGGGGGATACTGGGAATCAAGCAATTGGCCTGTTTGGAACGCGCTCCAAACGGGCACGTGCTCTAAACGGGCACTGCTCTAGTTCTATCTCATGATGAAAAAGTAGAGACGATTGTAGACAAAAATAAAGAGAGATTTTATCTTAGTTTTTATTTTATGCAAAACATTTCAGTCTCGTCTTTTTTCATCAATGCATGCATGTTAATTTAGTCTTAATCAGCGTTATTGGACAATGGTGCAGTCTCGTCATCGTCTCTTCTTAGTCGTAGATAAAAAGGTCGTTGATGGACATATTTAGTCTCGTTTCGTCTGACTAAATTAACGCAACAGTAAGCTTAGACACTTGGACTATTGTCTTGAAAAAGATGGTTTTTAATTATATATTACATATATGACAGTGGTGGAAGAAGTATTCAGATCCTTTTCTTAAGTAAAAGTACTAATACCACACTATAGTAATCATCAGGAATATGTACTTAAAAGTAAAAATAGTCAATGCAGAAAAATCCTCCCATTGTAGAAAGTGTAAAGGATCCAAACAGTTGTGTTTAATGGTCTCATCATTTCAGCTGGACTTGTATGCCGTTATATTGTTGGCTAGTTTAATTTATTTTTGTGTGAAAAAAATCTTTTTTAGTAACTAAAGCTGTCAGATGAATGTAGGGAGTAAAAAGTAGAATATTTCTCTCTGAAATGTAGCGGAGTAGAAGTAGAAAGTGGCATAAAAGAAAACACTCAAGTAAAGTACAAGTACCTTAACATTTGGACTTAAGTACAGTACTTGATGAGATGTACTTTCCACCACTGTTACTCAACACCTACAAGATGTATTGGCACAATGTGTGTACGGAAGTTCATATTTCCCACCTCCAGCTAGCTAGCCGTGCTCTGCTCTTGTCGGCTAATCTTGTCAGCTCATCCTTCTGTTTCTTCCAGTATCAGATTCTCCTGGGGTCAATGTCAAAATGTCTCACAGCTTTTTCACCCAAGTTTTCCTCCGCATACTCTAAACTCTTTTCGTTTTGTTGTTGAAAAGTCCGTCACTCTCTTCTCTGCCAGAAAAACAAAGTGTGGAAAAAAGCATAAATATATTGTTGAATCTGTTAAATTAAATTGGTAGAAATGTACATTACAATGAACTTGAATTTTATTTTGACTTAAAGGACAATTCCGGCGCAAAACGAACCTAGGGGTTATTAACTGTTGTGTACCCACTCTCTCGCTCTCTGGGACATGTTTTCATGCTAATCGAATGAGTTTGGAGCTTTAACGAGGCTAGCGCGGACCGCTGGTTAGCTTACAATGCTAGTGTGTAGGGCATGGGGACATTCAAATTAAATCGCTATTTAATACCACTAAAAAGGCTCGAAACATCACCACACTTTAACGTTAGCATAATTAGGGTCCCTGAATGTGAACCGAAGCATTGACAACGTTGTAAGTGTACAGATAGTTTATTAAAAAGATAGATTATGAAGACAGTCGCGTTCATGTTTACTTGCGGGAGCCATCTTGAAAACCAGTCATGACTAGTCAAACGCCGTGCAACGTGGAATTCCCATACTGTCTATGGAGATTCCACGTTGCACGGCGTTCGACTAGTCATGACTGGCTTTCAAGATGGCTCCCGCAAGTAAACATGAACGCTAAATGGCAATTTTTGCGTCATCAGAGGCTTTTTTCCAGACCCAAAATACAGAGAAATCTAGTCTCAGGGGGACATGAGGGAGGGAAGCACAGTCATTCGAAAATACTACCGGGTTTCTACTGATACAAAGCTGCTAATCGGTGAAGTATCCATTTAATGTTACCTCTGTGAGGGCCAGCACTCAAACACACTCCTCTCTTGCTGATGGGCTGTCAGCTCCGCTGGGGAAATGTCTGCACATGCTGCAGAAAAGCTCGTCCTTATTTACACTGTACTCCATCCAAGAAAACTGTCCATACCATTTTAAAGACAAGCCATTGTTGTAATGTATTGTATTGTCGTGGTAACTTTTAACAGTACATTGCTTAACACATCCATGGTGCATTGTCTAAAAACCCAGCTAGCTAACGTTAGCTGCTGAAGGCAGCCCAGACAGTCTGCCTGTTGCTACCATAGCAACCAACTACGTTCCGAAGGCGTCCTACTTGTTTGATCCTTATATGGTTTAAACAGTTTTTTTTTTTATTAGAAGAAAATACACATTAAACACACACAACTAGTTCTGTTATTATTTCTTTTTTTACATACATTTGAATATTTTTCATAACAAAAGATATTTTCATCAAACTTGGCTGGACGAGCCAGTTAGTAAAGTGGGCGGGCCAGTACCGCCCTGGCCCATTACTGACTACGCGCCTGATATATACATATAAATATATATAATAGAGTGTATTGACAGTTTATGACCACAATTAATAGAATACAGGATTGCAGGGAGACATGCTGATCAGACGCTTGAACTACCTCGACAGCAACAACAACTTTTTACTCCTTCTGGATATCCAAGCTCCTGTCCCTAGGGATGAGCCCAGACACTCTGTGAACCAAATGTATTTCCACTGCTTGTATCTGAGATCTTATCTTTTCTGCTCATGACCTTAACCGGTAACTTCTGAATCAGACGTCTGATGTCTGGCGTCGTTAATCAACAGTCAAACTCATGCCTTGTGAATCGTCACAAGTCACTAATGCACCTTTTTCTTACAGAGAACCGTGGCCTCACTCTTGGATGAGCAAGGCAAAGTTGTCCTGTTGAGAGAAATATCGCAATGACAAATTCCAAAAAATGATTTATGTAATAAAGTCATATCCCAAGGTGACAAAACCCCTTCTGTTAACAACACACGTATCTACGAAGGCACAGTTCAGTCAGCTACGAGGTAAACCACATTTCTCTTTGAATTGAAAGAAATTGCTTTCCCCACATTCCTACTGTGGCCCAGTTTTCGCTCACAGCAAGAGATTTCATCAAATCGTTGAGACGCAGCAACTAGTAATCTTCCTGTAACAAAACAGAACTAGAACTGCAAGCAGTTATGACGGAGTCCAAGCCTCCCAGACAACAGCGGAGCCGGCGAAAGGAGAACCCAAAGCACGACGTGGCGAGGCAAAAGTCAAGGAATTTAACTAAGTGCGAGCTCCAAAGTCTGTAGTGAAATGCAATAGCAAATTTCCCATTCATTGAGTAAAAGGCCAAAATGCTTCTACCTCAATTATAGTGCCTCCTAAAGGCAGATCATCACCAAATCTGGTATAGAGCCGCAGAGTGGCATGTCGAACAATAATCTCAAGTTTTGTGATTATATCGTTTACTGCGGCAGAGATATTGCTATTGCAAATTTCCCATTTAAATACATTGACTTATTTGCCAAAATGCGTCTACGTTCATTATAGCGCTGCCTAATGGCCGATCTTCACAAAATTTGGTACAGAGGCTCGGATTTGGATGTCGAACAATAACACCAAGACTTGATCTGATACCTATTAATTTGGCCAAGATATGCTAAAGTTCGTGTTTTGTGGCTAGCTACGAAAATTAGTTTGGTTGTAAATTGAGCATACTTTAATGTAGCAAAATTCTTCATGTCAGGTCCATCTGGAGATGTTATGTACCACGTTTCGTGGAGATCAGTCGCACGGCCTAGGAGGAGTTCTAAAAACTTGGTTTTGCACATTGCGCAATATTGCGAAAAGACTTCTTAGCGGAAAAGGGCGTGGCATATATCCTGTAATTCAGCTTGATTTGCGCAATTTTTATCCGATGAAAATTCTTTTGATAATTTTTTGTCAGATCGGTCTGGAGATGCGACGTACCAAGTTTCGTGCAGATCGGTCACACGGTCTAGAAGGAGTTAGAAAAAGTAGGTTTACGATAAATCGTATCGTAAAATGGCACCCCCCCACCATGTACGGTTTAGGCTGTAGCATCAATTTTATCAATGGAAAAATAATAATCCTTAGGAAAACAATAGGGTTCCACAGCTCTGCTGGATCTGTGGTTCGCAGCCCCCTCGGGCTTGGACCCCTAAATAGCATTCATTCTACTTTTTCATAGAGGTAAAGCTGAAGATTGCGTGATGACGTTTCCAACAATGATAGTGTTTACAAAAGCCACATAACAAAAAGTCACTTTTACTTACCGGAGGGTATTTGGGAGAAACAGGGGAACGCTTTGAGCTTCACGCAACACAGCTGACAGAGAAATCTTCATTGAGATCGTTAAAAAAGCCTGTTACGCATCTCAGATTCACGTGGTTTTAAAGTCTCTCACCCGTCTGATTAGAACATTAAACAGCCAGCTGCTTTCTCAGTATGCGGTGTGTCTGCAGGCCACCAAGGTGTGTGACGCTCATGTGGAGTGTGTGTGTGTGTGTGTGTGTGTGTGTGTGTGTGTGTGTGTGTGAGATCCCTTGTTTCTCACAGACTCTGGCTCCAGTGTTATCTGATTCCCCCGCTGTGTTTGCTCTCAACAGGTGTTTTTATCATGTGATTCCCCTGCTGTCTATACTCTCAGTAGGTTTTCATTATCAGATTCCCCTGCTGACTCTCTCTCTCTGCACGTCTCCCCCTCTCCTCTCCGTTTTCAGGGCTTTTTCTTTTAACGAACAAACCCTGCTGAATAATACCAAGAGCTCCTCTCCCATGTGGGTTCACAGTTACTCCCTTGTCCACAGACAGGGGTGTGCATCTGAGGTGACAGAGAGCCGTTGTGTTCAGGTTTTCATGGCCCTGCTGTGTGAGCTGCATGATAAATGGGTTGTCGTGTTATGGTTAGGGTTAGGGTTGCATGCCGTTAGTTTTCCTGCCACTGGTATTCCTGTTCATGTAAGTAAATGCACCTCACATTTATTCTGAATTGCATATAAATCTCTTTATGAGTTATGTCAGCAAAAATTGAATACATGATGTCCCCGTGTAAGAAAATACCAGATTGGATGGAAGCCTTGATGCAAGGCACAGTGGTGTTTTGGTGGCTATTGTGCGAACGCTGAGAGTGCATTCTCATGTTTATTCCATGGCCACTTACCAAAGAAAAGAAAGCGTATGTTTGAATTGTTGCCAGTTTTCAAAGTTTGTTTGTAGTTAATTTAAGTATGGGGCATAGGAATTGCTGCTATAGTTACCTTCAATTCAAAGTGCAAGATTACCGCAAATATTTTATATATTTTCAGTATTAAACATCAACTCACTTCCTGCAGGCTGAAATGCTACTGTTCTTTTTTAAGCTGTGTTGCTCTGCTGGAAGCATTTGCAGCCACATTTTGGTAAAAGCGGGACTGTTTATTGAACATACAGATTGATTGCAGAGATGTGTATTGTGCTGCAGGAGTGGTTTGAGAAGTTTCTTTGGATGTTTTGATACTTCTTTTTCCACTGTGAAAACTTCTCACTATTTGAATCAAACATATTCGAGCTAACCACAGCCACTTTTCTCTGTTTATATGGAAACTATACATACATTTTAAACAGCCACTTGGATTTCAGGCGAAGTTTCTTTTAAATAAACTTACTGTAATTTAGAACATAGTCCATTTTCAAATATGTAATAAGATTTTGTGCTTAACAATTTTATTATTATTATTATTATTATTATTATTATTATTATTCATTTCTTCATTATCTTGTTATCTATTCATTTTGATTTGTTTTGTTTCAATTATTATTTCTTGTCTGCTCTTTCTGTTCTTTACATATTCGAAGCAAACACTTCCAATCAATCAATCATTGTATTTGAGATTATACGGTTTTGATAAACACCTGTCAGCCCATCAAAGTTAGTATTACCTATGGTCATGGTATCAGCATGAAAAATGTTAAGTATGTCACGTTTATATTTCCCCAAGCCAGTGAGATTGGTTGGTAACACTTTATAATAATGGGCCATGAGTTATGAATTCACGCATGAATTCATTCATGTAGTACTTGATGAACTATCAGTAATACAGTAGTACAAGGATTAATAGTATCTCATGCAACTATGACAGCAATCCAAAATGCACAATGAAATTGAAGCAACTTAATGGAACTCAGCCATCATTAATTTACTACCTGTGCTTTTTCATACTGTGATAAGTCAAAATGTCCTCTATAAAAGGTCTATAGAAGTCATTCCTAGTAGAAGTTAGCATACACTGTGTGTGTTCTGTATCAGCATGACTTAAAGATGCACTATGAGATGGTTGGGGAAGGGGGTGCTTTTAGAGCAGCAGCCTTAATTTCAGTGAAAAAGATGCACTAACCTCCTCCCCCAACCATCTTGTCAGTGATTGGCTGGAACGTGGTTTGTTGTATTTTGGTGCACAGCCTGTGCCCCTAGTGTTTGTCTGACGTTTACGACCCCTGTGTTGTCTCCTGAGACCGGGCTTTTTCACGGTGTGTTCAGGGGGCAGGCAGCTAGCGGATCAAGGAGAGATGCCTACCATTTGAGACAAAAATGAAATTGCGCTGAAACCATGCAGGAACTCATACAGGAACTCATAGTGCACCTTTAATGCAGGAACAATGTGTTAATTAATGCACCAATTAAGGTAATTTAATCATCATGATTTCTGATTTCATGATTTATTGATGTTCATGTCTTCTTCATTGGTAAAAAACGGAATTGTAGTGTTGTAATCATGATGAACTAAACATTACGTCTTCGCACCAGGCTTACGAAACTCAGATCAAACTGTCAAACTAGAGGGTTCTGATCTTGCCTCAGGTGTTTTCAGAAATACTGTTTATTACTGTCATTACTTCATCATGTTTGTGGCCCTTCAAATAAAGTGCTGACCTGGTCCATCTTTAACATTGATACATAGGATCTGATTACTAATCAGTCCCTCCAGAAAAACACAATTATGCGATCGCATAATACAATGCATAATCAACCAAAGTCTGCATATTTATGCGGGGGACGCATTTTTTCAAATACGCTGCACTTTTGCCGCATACATTTCCGATTTCCGCGCAAAATATGCGTGATTTCATAATCCCCGCATTTTCGTTGCAAAAAATGTTGCGTTTACTTCACACAAGAGCAGCCATTTTACCCTGTTGTCATGGGAACGTTATGAAGTGACGTTATGAAGTGAGGTTATGAAGTGACTTTATGAAATGACGTTATGAAATGACGTTATGAAATGACGTTATGAAGTGACGTTATGAAGTGACGTTATGAAGTGACGTTATGAAATGACGTTATGAAATGACGTTATGAAATGACGTTATGAAGTGACGTTATGAAGTGACTTTATGAAATGACGTTATGAAGTGACGTTATGAAGTGACTTTATGAAGTGACGTTATGAAGTGACGTTATGAAGTGACGTTGACGTTATGAAGTGACGTTGACGTTATGAAGTGACGTGATTACGCGACATTACGAGTGTTATTGAAGTTCCTGCAATTTTTGCAAGTTCCCGCAATTTCATCGCATAAAATTGCATAAATATCCCGCATATTCCATCGCATTTTTTTAAGAAAACGTGCCGCATAATCAAGGATTTTTGCCCGCATCAATCACAAATAACTCTGCATTTTTCTGGAGGACTGAATAACAGTTCATGAAGTACAACATGTATGAATTAATGCTTTTTTCATGCATAAAGTCATGCGTGAATTCATAATAATTCATGTACCATTATCATAAGGTGTTACTGATTGATTTTGCCTCATTTCATCTTACGACTGAGCCTTGGGTCAGATGTCGGGCCCTGA
Organism: Zingel zingel; assembly: GCA_023566125.1. Lineage (NCBI taxonomy): Eukaryota > Metazoa > Chordata > Actinopteri > Perciformes > Percidae > Zingel > Zingel zingel. The sequence continues at coordinate 30,082,919 of CM042324.1, forward strand.
TTCAACTCATCTCTGTCCTCAGTGGAAATGGACAGGCAATTCATCCTGCATGTTCTTAATCTGTAAAGAAACAGGTAGATTATTCCTTTAGCTCAGACGTCAACCAAGGAGAGACGGAGGTTGACTTGACACCTCCTCCTCGCTGCTAAACCTGAAATGACTTGATGTTTGAATTCCCACAGTCCTCCGCAATGATTCACTGCCTATCTAACTGCAAAGATGCTTGCCAGTGGAAATTCATTCTTACTCATCTGGTCTATTTTATTTGGATTTCCTGTCATTTTATTTCCCATCATATACGATAAGACAGCCCGACTCTCTCGTGACCTGGATAGGATCGCGTACGCCGTCTCATATCTATTCTGGGTTCTTGTTATTTACCGTAGAGTCTGTGCGATCGGCCTCCTATTTATTTCTATTCCTGTTTGTCGTCTTTCACTCTACTGTACATGCCTTTGTCAGCCAGACAGGCAGTTATTTCTGCTCACGGCTAACAATCTCTACAGTGCATGATTTTTTAAACCCCTGGGGGCAGTATAGACGTGTACTCCCTCTGCTATCAGTTCTGAAACATAAAGAGGACTACTTCATAACGATCTTGCTCTCACTCATATCTGCTCTGCTCTCATCTACCTTTTATCTCCCCTGTTCTGAGGAAAAGTATGTGCTGGATATGATTCCTTTTACATTTTACCTTTATCCATCACAATTGTCATTTGTTGCACAACTCTTCACTAATACCCCAATTGTTTTCGGCTATTTTGCCCTTACGAGGGTGGTATATGATTTTGATGGACTTGTATACTCATATGGTCTGTTTATTCTCAAAATTAGAAAACGTTTTAATCAAAAGTCAACATTCTTGGGGTGCCCTGGTAGCTCACCTGGTTGAGCGAGCTTTTCACAGATGTATACATTAACATTCCAAATGGTCCCAAGTTGATTTCCTGTTGCGGTGTATGTGAATTCCATCGATTGACAAGAAGTTAACACGGGGCCATTTGATTCCATTGAAAAGGTCTATACTAAGGCTCAGTCCTTACCACAGCGGCCCGGGTTCGAGACCGACCCGCGGCCCTTTGCTGCACGTCACCCCCCCTCGCTCTCTCTCCCTCCTTTCCTGTTTTCAGCTGTCCTATCTAATGAAGGCCAAAATGCCCAAAAAATCTTAAAAAAAAAAAAATCTATATCTAATTTATCTGCACATGTTCATAGCATAACACATGTAGCTCTTCTCTTTGCACCCGGCCTTTGAGCTATCATCTTCAGGGTGGCGTTAAAAACAAATTAAAAAAAATGTTTAGCAATTCGTTACTGAATGCATTGCTTCCTTATACTGTACAGTTATCTACTTTAGTGACAATTTTTTGCACCCCATCATTTGTATGTAATCATTTATGCCACACTAGTGGGTCTATAAGGATGGCAATGTCGGTTGGTGCTAGGGTTGGGTACCGAAACGCGGTGCCAGTAGGGCACTGGTTCCGACGTAAATGATAGTAACGAGACCGAATAAGAACAAAAATTTCGGTTCCTCATTTCGGTGCCTGACTTTTTTTTTTTTTTTTCCAGAAGCATCGTTGCACGGGACGCAACGTTAGCGTTAGCTAGTAGCTGGATTAACCACAATGGTTAAAATGCTGACAGCTTACGTTAAGCAGTGTAAAGTGTGACTGTCCAACACCGTAACAGTCTGACTGCAGCTGCCGTTGTCGGAAAAACAACACAGACGGTGCGTTCACTTGAAACTCGCCAGCCTTGTGGTGCATTTAAAGTAATTGTAAAATACCCTTTTCCCATCTGGTGCTTGTTTTTGTCGTTTACCAGCAATTTACTGGTGAAATAAGTCATTGTTATAAGTTATTGTTATTACATTATTAATCAATCATTTATGTTTGACCATATGGCCTGAGCAATAAACAAGCCGTTCTTTAAAGGAGAACTATGCAGGTTTTTTTTAGCTTAATTGACCTTAACTGAACAGCTTTGGAGTCATTGGAATGGTTATATGACTTTTTTAAGGTTGAATGGCGGTCGTCTCGCTCCCCCCTAGCGCCTGTGAGCAGAAAAACCACCCTTGCAACTTTGGTCGCCGGCCTCAGCGTCAGGAAGTATGGCATGATTTCAGGTCTCGCGATGTAACGAATTGCTTCACAGCACTGCACACATACACCCATTCAGGAACCGGCTAACAAGGTAGAGATGGAGTTTTTCACACTGTCGTTATATGGCTGAGCCGGCAAAAAAGAAGCAGAAAGTTAGGAAAGCATTGTCGGAGGAACAGAGAATGTGATGTACAGCCCCTTTAAGTAAAAATAGAAATACAATAAGTAAAAGTCCTGAATTCAAAATGTCACATAAGTAAAAATGTACAGTACCAGTCAAAAGTTTGGACACACTTTCCCATTCATTTGAATGAGAAAGTATCAAAGGTACTCATCATTGTGTAGAATGGCTCCTGTGTAGAGTAAAGAAAGATTTAATGGCAACTTTTTTCGTAACCGTGTGTGTGTGTGTGTGTGTGTGTGTGTGTGTGTGTGTGTGTGTGTGTGTGTGTGTGTGTGTGTGTGTGTGTGTGTGTGTGTGTGTGTGAGAGAGCCTACGCGCATTCTGGTTTGGTTCCAACCACAGAGCTGCAGAATAGCTGAGAAAACACCAGACAGACAGCAGACTTCACTGACCTATCTCTCTCTCTCTCTCTCTCTCTCTCTCTCTCTCTCTCTCTCTCTCTCTCTCTCTCTCTCCGTCCTCTCTCCCCCCACGCCCCCCCCCCCACCCCCACCCCTCTCTCTCTCTCTCCTGTCTTCATTCCGTCGGGCTTGAGGAGATCTCTCTTGGAGCTGGAGAGGAGAGCTCGGTCGCCTCTCTCCTCCACCAGCCGCCGGGCTTCTCTGCAGCCTCTCGCCGCCTCCTCATCATGGATCTCGGGACTAAAAGATTGGCTGGGATTATCACTCAGGTCGCCCTGCTTCTCTCCAGCTCGTACGGGACAACCGGAGAAGGTAAGCAGTCTGTGCGCTTTTTTACTTTCCCCGGAGGAGACGGAGCGAGTCCGGGCAGCGCAGACCCGGAGGGGCGCCTTTAAATGGGGCTTTATTCTTCTGTCAAACCGCTTGGAAAAAAATACAAGGCTTCTGATTTCTGGATGCGATGATATTGAGCTGTTTGTCTCGTGTAATTGTTATGTTAGTTTGGATAAAGTACGGGGATGTGTATTTGTTAAGGCTGCGGGATTGTGCGCGTATCGTTACGCATCAGCGCTCGGTTATAAAGGAGAAAGTTTAGGCGGTTAGACGTGAATGCTGATGATTTCATGTTCTTTTATTTATGAGAAGTAAATCCGTTGTGACAGTTATAGCTCCTTGGGCTCCTCAAATATTTGGTATCCAGATGGCCCCCTTTCTCACTCTGTTGAAAATCAGCTGTTTATGTGTTTCCAGGGTTAAATGATCCCATTGCCTGGCGGGGAGCTTTGCGTAATCGAGGGATTCTTGTTGCTTTGGGCACAAAGCTCAAAGCAGCTTTTTAATCTCACAGCCAAAAATAAACATTTAGGCTAATTGTCACCCAAACGTGTCAGAAGCCATGTTCATCCACCGCGTGCGTAAAACAACACCATCGCTTTGTTTTCCGGTTCATTTGGTGCTCAGTGTAGCATGATGAGCATCCTGGGACTGAGCCATGGTAGTGCTCACACACTCAAGAGAGCAGCCAGAGTGCGATAGGCGTGTGTGTGTGTGTGTGTGTGTGTGTGTGTGTGTGTGTGTGTGTGTGTGTGTGTGTGTGTGTGAGAGAGAGAGAGAGAGAGAGAAAGAGAGAGAAAGAGGCTGTAGCCTATGCAGGTTACTGTTAGAGAGGTTAGTGTGGGACCGAGAGGTTGCTGGTGTGACTATCTGACCTCTGTGATGTCTTTTCTCTTGTCTGTGTTAAGCTATTCCATACCTGTGTACTACCTTGTAAATATGCAATGAATGTGCAGGCATGTCTGTTCCCCTGCCCAAGGAGGAGAGTGTGGTGACTTTTAATAGTAATGCTGTGATGCTTTATGAAGAGGAATCCGCCGACACTGTTCTTGATTATAAAAGGTTTTATTCTAATTCAAGATTTTCAGCATCCTTTTAACAAACTCCTGCAGAGAGTTTGGAGAACAACCAACCCAATTCTTCCAATAAGTCGTTCTGCCTTTTCTTTGTGTGCATAAGGTATATATTCCGTGCATTGCATTAACATGATTGGGTCAGAACTGACCAATGATACCTTCTTTTCTGGCTCATCTCCAAATAAGGACTCTTCTGTCCAAGAGGGTTCTTCTGCTCATGTTAACAGTTTCCAGATGTTTCAGTAAAAGTAGGGTAAGGGTCAAAGGAATCCCTTACAAAAAATCTTAACTACAAATGTATATAAAGTTATGAACTATTCAGATACCACAAGAGGAGAGAGTTTTCTTTAGTGTCTGTATTTTGTGGTATTTGTCTGAGTTGTGTTCTTTGAGTTTATTAGTATGTGTACATTCTGTAAGGCTGCATGATAGGAGGAAAATATGCAATATGCCAAAACGTTGTTAAATAACACGATAACACTATTACTTGCTATGAATATTAAAGTGTACTCAGTCTTGCTGCTTCAGTATTCTGCTCAAATACAACAAATAAAAAGGAAATCATTTCTAACATCCCTTCATTGAACAAAGTGAACACTGATATAAAGAGGCAACGCTAACAAAAGAATGACAGTTACATATAAAGTGCAGTTTTCTACTGTTTTTTTTCAACTAACGCAAAAAGTCTCAGTGTCTTTCGCGATGATATGTCGCAGCCTTTTGCGATGTGTACATTGCAGCAGTTGATATCGCAACGACGGGAAAAAAACAATATATTGTGCAGCCCTAGTTCTCTGTTGTATGTTTAATGTCACCGGGCCCGCTCCGAAAAGCTTATAGTAGCTTATTTGGGGTTCCCCATTTCCCACGTCCTACTTATGAACATTGCACCTTCTGAAATTGTGTTTTGATGATACGACGTTGACGTGTGAATAAACTAAACTAAGACAAACCAAAAGAGAGAGAGAGAGAGAAGAAATCCAATCAAGAGATGGAGAGAATCCGGTTGAAGGAGGAATAGAGATGGAGATGAATCTCAGTGTGTAATGAGACATGCTCATATGCGATTGAAGCAGATGGCTGTACAAGTTCCCCATCCCTTCACGCCTCTGTTCCCCTCTTTCATGAGTTATTGACCTGCCACCCGATCCTCTCTTTGATTCTTCTTTTCTGTATTTAGTCTCTTTTGTGTTTGTATTCGCTTGACGGCCTTTTTCAGCCAGAGACCCTCTGCCATGAGACCAACGTCCACCAACCCTTTCTGGCTTCCTCCGAGTGTTAATCTGCTTTGCACCCATAATCTAGACCTCTCTGTGACGGCCCCGTGAGCAGCGATCATTGAGGTCTGATGCAGTTTAATGGGAAGGCAGTCGGATGTAAGACACAAGGCGGATTGCGTCTTCCGCAGTTGGACAGATGAGGAAAGAGGTGATGTAAGGAGGACCATGCAGTTTAGAACAGATCTGTATCTTCCTTTCTCTGTTCTTCCTTCCTGAAAGAAACAGCTACAGCTTCACGTCTGTTTTCTTTCCTCCTGCTGTTTCTCTCCTTCGGTTGCATCCCTTCTTCGCCGCTGTTTCTGACTCAGATAATGCTGCCGACTCTGTCCTCTCTCCCCCCGTTCTCTTCTCTTTCTGTGTTCTCCTTCTGCATTTTCCTGTCAGCTTTTGTCCCCCTCCTTTCTCCTGTCAACACATATCTCTCTCCTCGTTGCCTCCTGCCTTTCTTTTCTTCTCTTTCTATCCGTCTCTCCGTGCTTGCTGTCTCTTTCTGTCTCACCTCCACCTGCTTTTCTGCCCTCCTGCTGAATCAGAGAGCTGCTGCTGTGTTGCTGGCTTTTTCCTCCCTAATTCGTCCTCTTTACCTTCCCCCCCTCCCTCCCTCCTGTTTCTTGGCTACACATCCTCATTCTTCTGCCCGGTACATTTACTCTCTCTGCTCCTGCTCTGTTTCTCTCTGCTTCAGGTAATTTGATGTTTCTGACATCCCCTCCTGATGTGCAACTGTTATGAGTTGGACTTCACTCATAAGTGGATTTAAATACCCAAACCCATGCTAAAGTTTCCCCTTAAGGCCCTGACACACCAACCCGATTATCGGCCGTCGTCTGGCGAGGTCAATGACTCGAGTCTGTTCGGTGTTTTCCGTGCCGTCGTCAGTCGGAGGAGCCGTCGGCCTTCATTTGGGCCGATTTGACTCGTTGAATCGGCCTGTGGGCAGTCGGACTCAATGACCAATTACCGTAAATGACGAGCGGGATGATCCTAACGAACGCCTCTCAAAATCTGATGAAAATCTTTTAAACTGACCTTTGTCGATCTGAAATGGAGACTCAGCACGGCCGATTTCTCGTTAAAATGTTTTCCGAAACGCTATGAACTATTTTCAAGATCGTATTCCGAACGAGCCGCCATTATGGTCGGGGAGAAGCCAGACCCACGTGACGCGTTCGTCCAATCAGCTGCCAGTTTAAATTTTTTGGCCGACAATACAGATTAGTGCCACCTGCTGTTATGGAGATGTGTTACATCTCGCGCACGCGCAGAACGTACGCTCAAGTCGGCGTCTCTTCGGTGTGTTCCGAGGCACTTTTCTGACCAACTCGGGGAGACTGATCAGTCCAACTGCCGGTCGGCCGTCAGGTTGGTGTGTCAGAGCCTTTAGTCGTATTCCTGTCAGGGTGTAAAAGCCTCTGAAACAGTATTTAGACTACAATTGAACACTAAAACGCCCCACTGAGGCTCAGACTGACGACATTTATTCAGGGCTTGGCCGCTCTTTAAAGCAGGTTTACCCACCATATCTATTCAGTGTTTTATCTGCATGCTTTACAGTTTGTTCTCATGCTGTTGTAGTCATAGAGAAACTGCATTCATCATATCTTAGGTGGATAACACTGACTGATCAGTATTGGATATTTAATAAAAAGGCTGATTAGCTCAGTTTGAGTCCAGCGTTAGTTGCAACTTTTTCTCTCATTTTTCATCTGTGGTTTCTGTTTTTCCACTGTACTTCTCTCTGTCTCTGACCGAGCTTTCCCATCTCTTTCGCCACCCCTACAGACAGCTCACTGTTCATTATGGAGGTGGTACTAAACGACAACAAAGTAGCAATACATATTTTAACAGACACAGATGGCGCTCCGATGACTTGTTAGCCGGAGGAGTGAAGCGCTGGGGTTTTGTGTGATGAGATTCAACGAAGTCAGTGTGTGAAACAAGTTGCCCTGCAGGACGTTAAAGTCACTGTGCGTTTAATCGCCTTCTGATATTCACAGCATGATAGAGTCACTGTGTGTTTTGAAATAGCTTCTTGCGTGAAGGAGGTGGAATGAAGCCAGGCCGGCCCAGTGTTTGCACAGACCATATGTAACTAAAAGGAGTGATCTGCATGATAGACAGGAGCCATTGTCTCTCCCAACCCGTTCTCACATCCAACTCGTCAAATACTGACACTTGGCCAGTGGCTCTCAGTGTCGGATAGCGACGCAAAAATCACCCTTTAGTGTCTGTATGGAACGCAGTGCCGTAGGATGACGTAGTATTAAGAGTGACAGCGGTAGTGAGTAGGGGGTCAGCCCTAAGTTCTCACAGCCCTATGTTCCCACATTTCCAAGAAAAAAATTTTCACTGAAAATTAGGCCCTATGTTCCCACAGCCCTATGTTCCCACATTTCTAAGATTTTTTCTTAAAATTAGGCCCTATGTTCCCACAACCCTTTGTTCCCACAGCCCTATGTTCACACAATCCTTTGTTCCCACAGCCCTATGTTCCCACAACCCTATGTTCCCACAGCCCTATGTTCACACAATCCTTTGTTCCCACAGCCCTATGTTCCCACAGCCCTATATTCCCACAACCCTATGTTCCCACATTTCTAAGATTTTTCTTAAAATTTGGCCCTCTGTTCCCACAACCCTATGTTCCCACAGTCCTATGTTCCCACAACCCTATGTTCCCACAGCCATATGTTCCCACATTTCTAAGAATTTTTTTTCACTGAAAATTAGGCCCTATGTTCCCACAACCCTATTTTCCCACAGTCCTATGTTCCCACAACCCTAAGTTCTCACAGCCCTATGTTCCCACATTTCCAAGAAAAAAATTTTCACTGAAAATTAGGCCCTATGTTCCCACAGCCCTATGTTCCCACATTTCTAAGATTTTTCTTAAAATTAGGCCCTATGTTCCCACAACCCTTTGTTCCCACAGCCCTATGTTCACACAATCCTTTGTTCCCACAGCCCTATGTTCCCACAACCCTATGTTCCCACAGCCCTATGTTCACACAATCCTTTGTTCCCACAGCCCTATGTTCCCACAGCCCTATATTCCCACAACCCTATGTTCCCACATTTCTAAGATTTTTCTTAAAATTAGGCCCTCTGTTCCCACAACCCTATGTTCCCACAGTCCTATGTTCCCACAACCCTATGTTCCCACAGCCATATGTTCCCACATTTCTAAGATATTTCTTAAAATTAGGCCCTCTGTTCCCACAACCCTATTTTCCCACAGTCCTATGTTCCCACAACCCTATGTTCCCACAACCCTATGTTCCCACAGCCCTATGTTCCCACAACCCTATGTTCCCACAAATTTTTTTAAGGTTAGGGTTAGGGGATCCCCCTAGGATACACATTTATGAAAAAGGAAATGTGGGAACATAGGGCCTAATTTTGAAAAAAAAATCTTAGAAATGTGGGAACATAGGGCTGTGGGACCATAGGCACGCTCCCGCGAGTAGCATGAAAGACTGACATGCCACGTAGGGAGGCTGGTTGGGGTGGTGGATGGGTCAAACAACACAGGACTCTTACCCAGGAGACCGGGCGTTCTTGTCTCGCATGTCACTGAAATGTACATTTTACAACCCCACCCACCATCTTTTCCTAAACCTAACTGTCCCGTTCTTGTGCCACATGTCAGTTAAACATACTTTAACCTAGGAGACCGGTGTTTGTGTCCTGTTTGAAATCCGGTTGAAAATAAAAGTAAACACGGGAGGGGTAGAGTAGTATGCGCAGCGTACGTTGTTGTTTTTTCCCCCAAGAGAACCGAGAGGCAGTGATTGGTGGGTGTTTTTACAAGATTCCAGAAGCTACAGATGACAGATATTTTAAGTATTCTTAAGTTTGATTATTGCTGCTAAGGTGTGAAGACCATTTTAAAGTGCATATAGGAAATAGTTACCAACCCTGACTTTAAGACTACGGTCCCCTTAAGTAGTACCGTTTCCTGGGTGAAAGTCTGGTGTTTTCTTACTTCCTTAACTTCCTTTGGGACATGAACTTGGCTCGCCCACTTGAAAGCCCTGTGTTTTACTACCCATCCAAACTCCTCCCTACACGGCACTTTGCACTCCAATACATCAGCAGTCATTGTGGACCCTGAGCAGACTGCTCTCTATAATGGACAATGACTGCCACCCCCTGCACACCACTTTCTCCAAGCAGAAGAGCATGTTCAGTAGTAGGCTCCTGTCTCTGTCTTGCAAAACAGACGTAGGTCCTTTGTCCATTGGGCCATTAAGCGCTTCAATGCTACACAAAAGGGGAGGAGTGTGATTAACTTAAGTGTTTAAGTCTGCTCTGCACACTGCCCTTTGTACCATGCCTTCATCTGGGTGCCTTTATGCGTACACATAAACTACCTTGGACTACCCTGAACTGGACTGATTGGCACTGTTTGACTCCCTTACTGGCTATATTAGCCACCTGCCCATTTTGCTAGCTTGTCTGTATAGTCAATACACCACGCTGTCTTTTTGTCTGTATGGACAGTTTTCAACTTTAACTTAAACTTTTCTTCAAGTGTTTTACTAGTGTCTATGTATAGTTAAGTAATGCTTATTCTATTTTTGATATATTGTGTAGCCTGTTGTACTTGAATAGTACTCATACTTGTAGCCTGTTGTACTTTAATAGATATAGAATTTGCACTGGCAATGTACTTGCACTGACACTCTCTTGCACTATGTTACCATTGCACCTTTCTGCATTTTTTTCCACACCGCTCCTTTAAACATGCTACAACCTAACTTTACTGTAAGGGCACACTATTGATATCTTCCTTTGTATTTTTGTAGTATGTATGTGTGCGTGGATGTCATATGTATGTGTTCCTATGTGCATGTATGATGTGTATAAGCTATTGGACACCTTCATTTCCTTCGGGATTAATAAGGTATCTCTATCTATCTGTCATAAATACGTGGAATACGTTAATTCCAGTGCATTCCTTTTCGTAGCTATATGTACAAATGGTTCATGAGAACAGCCTGATTATTAAGATAAAGACATATTGATCAGTGCAGCTTTAAAGCAAACTTTGCATTTTTAGTTCCATTTTTGTTTGTTTGTTGTTGTACTTTACAGATAAGTGGGACAACTTGCAAAGAACGAGTGCAGAAAGCCAAATGAGAGTAGACAACTCCTTGGCATTTTTAAGCATCAATACTAAAAATCTAAATTGTGTGTCAGAAAAAGGGCTTCTGTAACAATTTTGCAATCATGTTCAAAAATCATACAGTGAGAAATTCATTGTAGCCTCGGGGGCATGTTGTGCCCCCGAGGCTACATGCGGCTGTCATCATAGGTCTGGTGCACAAACAAGACAGTCAGCCTAATCGTGTTTGTATGCTCATACACTCAGTCTTTTACTGAAAATAAATTACCACTCAGAGTCTGACCGCTGTGAAAAGGAATACTGAAGTTTCTAAGATGTCGGCAATAGAAAATTGTCTTTCTGTTGGAGCAAAACTAAGAGTCTAAAGCCATGCTAGTGGTACTGTACGTTCGGTCTTTAATGTTTCATTTGGTCATAATACCAAAGTACAGAACAAATTAAAATATTGTACTGACAGTGGTGATAGATGAAAAATCAGGGGATCACTACTCTGGATCAACCACAGTTCATATTCCGTTCTCTTAGGGAAACAAAATCAAACTTCGAGCTAGCAAGCTACACGCTGAAAATATTTTGAAGAAAATTCAGATGGTGCAACAAGGCAGGCCTGCTTGGTTCTTTCGGGGAATGATTGTAAAGATTTACAAAGACTATATTTATGGCATCAATTCTCTAACTGGGACGTTTTGGGACCAGTTAACTTCATTTAATATTGAATATCGTAGGTGCCGTTTTTCTTCCACCAAAACAAGTTCCTTCCTGATACTATTTAGCAGAGTCACCATTGCTGCGTCTAGAGCTTAACGCCACCCAAGATGATTGTGATTGGTTTAAAGAAATGCAAACAACCCAGAACGTGTTTTTCTCCTATCCCAGAATGTATGTGTGGGGGAGTCAGACCTTACTCCACAGCACTTTGGAGATAAGTCTGGGATCACCATTGGGATTACAATTCATCCTGAGGGAGACATGAATACATAGTCAATTTCATGGAAATCCATTCAATAGTTGAATGTACGATTGTAAACCTCATGGTGGCGTTAGCGGAAAAGTCAGGAGATCACCAAAGTCAGGAGTCATCTTGTTCTCATGGCAAACCCATCTGGGAGACAAACTGGTGGACCTGCTGTCAAAAAGGCAGACATCGACATTAGTGCTGTGCGACAGAGCTGTAATCGGGCCTTAAAAGTTCGGCCCAAGCCCGACAGAATTCGGCCCGAGCCCGACATGTACATTTTGATTGACAGCTTTTTAAAAGCCCGAACCCGTTTACAGCCCGACATTATTCAAATGTGCGCACGTACACAGCTCTTTTGCCTTTTGTCAAGAATGAGTAATTTATAAATTTTTTAACATAATTTATTCATGACTAACGGAGGCTATCGGCCACTTGGAAGTTGGAACAAAGAAATAAAATAAGTCCTCCAGAGGCCAGCATCCATTTCCTTAATTAATCGAAACGCATCACCTGACCACTCATTTACCACACAACCCGGAGCGCATGCCCGAGCCCGGCCCGAGCCCGGCCCGAGCCCGTGTGAAATGATAGAAACCCGTCGTTGGGTTCGGGCAAAGATCTTCAGCTCTAGTGTGCGATACTGCAAAATTTGGTATCGATCCAATACCAAGTAAATACAGGGCCAGTATTGCCGATACCGATACGATACCGATACATTTGAATAATTAAAGTGGATTCATCATCAAATTGCTCAATCTGAATAAATGTTCATGACCTTTAAGTGTTTTTGTGATTTTTTTCCCTTGGATTATTAATAAGTTAAAATCCACGACAAAATTTTCATTTGCTTGTATACATTTGTTGTGTTACCACTGTATCTTACAGCCTTTTTACAAATTATACAGCTTGCTGTTGTTTAATTTTTGGCCTGAAAATATAGCCACACAGCGCTCCTCTTCCTCTCTGCCATTCTTCTGCTCCGTCTCTGTCCTGCTTGTGTGTATGTGTGTGTGTGCTGCTGGCCGCCGCCGGGCCTGGCTGCTTGCTTGTTTGCCCGGCGCCGCTGAGTCACGTGACGGTACAACATCAAATCACTAGAGGGGGGGAGGAGGAGCAAGGAGGGTGTCTGCTCTGCGCTGTGACAGGAGCGGCACTTGAAAACAGCGGCACCTACACAGACAGCCAGGTCGCTTCTTACATGAAACCACAGCGGTGCACCAACGTCGGTATCGATATTTTATATTTGGATCGATCCACCCACCACTAATCGACATCAATATAGCCAGTATGGCTAGAAAATGTGAATGTGTGCCACTGATGAAAACTTAAAGCTGAAAAACAGCACTTTTTTTGCTGACCTTCCAGGAATAACATTGACATCAATAACAATAAAGCCTGCTGCATTATTGGTACAGAGAAGAAAGACCAGAGTCTTTATTGGTATCCTGCTGTGTCTCTAATTGTGCCCTCAGAAAGTTTCGATGTCTACCAAGTTATTATGTTCTGCTTTATTTTGCTGTTTCTCCAAGCATAATCTGAGTAGGTACAACAGTGCCTAGAACGCACTCCGTCTTTAATTAGGGGATCATTTAATTAGCTTGGCTGTGTTTTTACGCTGTGGTTCTCTCGCTGCCTTCAGAAATCCTCCTAGTTCTTACTCTCGTTCTGCTTTTGGTATATGTAACTTTTACATTTTATTTTAAGTATAAATTCAGTGCATTCAAGACTTCAATTAAAGTTGGTTATGTAATTCTACACTTGTGTTGTTAATTGTTAACTGTACCGTGTAACTATACGTGAGGGCACGTATACGAAAAACCAAATTCTGGTCAGGCCAATCACATCGTCTATAGAGTCGGTGGGCGGGCTTAACATAATGACGGCAGAGAACGCGACGGTTCCGCGTGAATTCCCTGCTACTTGAAAAGAAAGAAGATGGCTGCTGCTGCTGGCGAACAGCGGTCTTTGGAATCGGCTTTAGCCGCAACTCTGGAAGACTTGGAGTTCAGCTTTTCTTTGAGAAAAGAAGAAAGAACGGCACTGAAGTCATTCTTAAAAAAGGAAGTTGTGTTTGGGGTTTTGCCGACCGGATACGGCAAAAGATTAATCTATCAACTAGCGTTGCTCTGGTTGGTTGTAGTGCTATCCTATTGCGTGCAGAGGGAATTTGAAAGACAACCGTTTATCCCGCCCCTCGGATTGAGCCCTGCCAATGGTGAGTTCCCAGATCCGACATCTGGATGTGGGTCTGGCTTGTCAGGCTAATAAAACACCCCATTACCATTATAAAAGCATACTTTTGGCAAACAGGGACAGTTAGACAGGACACACAGGCGCACGAATGGCATGTCCTACAAATGAGAAAAATATTTTTGTTGGCAAAAAGATGCATGTTGCCTTTTTAAGAAGGTGCTCCAACAATTTAGTATTGCACTTCAATAACGCTAAACGAGGCTCAAGAGACAGATTTTAAAAAATAATCAAAAATCAAAGCAGCAGAGGCAAAGATATCCAAACTTTTAGTCCCTAATGTGTCTTGCTTCAAAGCCACTGGATCCTACATTTCCCATAATGCCACTCGAACTGGGTTTAGTTTGGCCTTTCCTGCCCTTTAAACCTGTCAAGCTCCATGTGAAGCGCCTGGCGCAGGTGCGTTTAGGGCGTGTCCAAATCCACTTTTGCTAGTTTAACGGCAGAAAAAAGGGTCCGTGCGCCAGGCGCATGGTTCAAAAAGGTTGTAATTAGTGTCTTCATTAATTCATAGGTGTGTTTTGGGCGTAACGTGCAATAAACCAATCAGAGATCATCTCCCATTCCCTTTAAAAGCCAGGCGCGTTTGGACCTTGGAGCATTGCTGTTATGATGGAGGATTTGCACCGTAATATTTTTATTTGTAATCTTTTGCATGTTTGTGTGCTGCTGTGTGTCCCTGTGTGTGTAACAAGCATAGTGTGCGCGCGCTGTGCATAAGCCTAGGCGCATTTTACTAATGCTCTGTTAAAATAACAATGAAATGCTGTGCTATTGACTTTATACCAGGTTTTTCTTGGTCAATGACGCGATCACTTCCCGCTCCGTCGAGATAGCAATACACCCAGAATGCACCTGAACACACCTCCCTGTAAGACCAGCACGCCCATGGGCGCACAGATGGGCACAGGTGCATTTGCTATTTAAACGACGCGGGAGCTGGACGGGACATTGACAACTGCGTCGGTCTTAAACTAGAGAAGACACTTGCGTCGGGCTTCGCGCTGCGACGGGTGCAAGATAGGGCCCTAAGTGTGTAAATATCAAGCAGTAGAAGGCAGTCATTTCCTCTGTGTTGAACCTGCTACAAGCCAAACTGGTCTCTGTGTGTGCTATACTCTTCCCACTGTTGGTTTAATTAATTGGATTGGCCCTGGGTGTTTCAAGCAAACATGAGGTTAATGTTGATGCCAGCACATTAATATGAAGATGTAACTGCCTGGAGCACAGAGACACATCTGACCTGCTGTTAGACAGTCATGTTGCTCTGTCAAGGAGATGACTATTCCTCCCTCCACAGTACTTCCTCGGGTGGGAGCTGCAAATTCAAGCATTCAGTAGTGGAGTAGTGCAGTGCAGTAGTGGTCAAAAAGCAGATTGAATGCACATGACGGCTCCCCAGTGTTTATGTACTGCAAGATTGAAACAGCAAAGAAGATGAGCCTGGAAAAAAATTAAGGGAATAAAATAAAGAAGTACTGAAACTTTACCAATAACAGATTCAGTGGATGGATGTTATGATAAAAAATATGGATTGCAGTAATACAAAGATGTGCAATTCAACAGAATTATAACAAAAGAAAATGATGTGCCATTTAGAAATAAAGGTGGCCGACACGAATACATGTGTCTATATTATTACTTAAGGAATTAAGGATGGATCAATAGTATAAAGGTGAGGGATGGATGACAAATAAACAGACATCAAGACTGATACATGCTGTAATATTTCCAAAGCAAATTACTATTGAGGGATCCGACCAAAAGAGAGGGATGGACAGATGGAGGGAATGAGTGATGGACAGAAAACATATATAGATATAGTCCACCATATTACATTAGTATTGACAGACAACAGCTGGATTAATGAAAGAGAGGCATTTGAAAGCCATGGCCAAAAGAAAAACAGAACCGACGGCTCTCTGAAAACCAATATGTTGTCCTTCAGCTGTTTATTCCTCAGAGAGCCCACCCACTGTTCATCATACCCTTAATAATTGTCCGTGACTTCTCTCCACACGTCATTTGTTTCAGTGCTCTGCCAGTGCTCGGGGCAAGGTCTGACTCACACTGTTTATCACAGTGAAATGAAGGAGCTGAAATACATCCTGAGAGGTTAACTTCTTTGTGTGTGTGTTCCTTCACAATAATTCAGCAGCTGTGCGGAAACAATCAGGCAGTTTACATTCATGAGGGAAGCAATCGGACTGATTTATTCCGAAAGCTTGCATCATCAGTTTTGCAGTAATATTAATTTAAGATGTGCATTTTTACAAGCCACAAAAGAAGGATCCTTCAGAAGGCATATAATCAACAACAATATTATTCAGTTGGTACTTCAAATGACTCCTCATCTGCCTAAAGTTGACTCCATCTTCAGCTCATGTTGTGGGCAAATGGACCTTTTTCACAGCAGACATTTAGACTTGTCATAATAGGAAAAGCACAGCTGAAATTGATAACCTTAACGATGGCTCAATTCCATCAAGTGTCCCAGTAAGCTATTTCAGTGAGTCAGCATGCACAATACCAGGGCCTCTCCTCAGTGGAATGCAGCCATCATTAATGGTTTTGACTACACCTGTGCTTTTCCTACAATGACATGTCAACATGTCTGCTGTGAAAAAGGTCTGTTACGATTAGTCTATATCGACGACGTTTCATTTATGGGATTGTTCTGGGATTTGTTGCCGCAAATTCCGCTGGATGTCCCTCATTTTACGCCAGTTGTCCATTTCCTTCCTCTGTCTCTGTGTTGGTGTTCTAACCTCTGGTGGATTTGTGAGGACTATGGTTAACTGCTCCTCAGATCTCTGCAGGGTAAATCCAGAGAGCTAGCTAGACTATCTGTCCAATCTGAGTTTTCTGTTGCACGACTAAAACTACTTTTGAACGTACACATGTTCCACCAAAACAAGTTCCTCCTCTCCAGCGCTGTGGAGAAGGGGGTCTGGCAATGTGAGGCTACAATACGCTTAGCCCCGCCCAAGACGATTGTGATTGGTTTAAAGAAATCCCAATAAACCAGAGCAGGTTTTTCTCCCATCACGGAATGCTGTGTGGACTAGCCGGACCCTCCTCTCCAGCGCTGTGGAGGAAGGTCTGGCAATGCGAGGCTACATTACGATCAATACATGGACCAGCTGTGAAGCACTCATTTATTCATATAATGCTATCTTCTCTAGCAGGCTCTGCAGCGGCAGAAACAAAATGTATTTTTTGTTGTCTAGAAAGTCATTAATCATGTTACTCATCATCCCCACATGAAATATAGACATACTGTAGATGGCTGCACTCACTTTCCCAGCCGTCATCTTCAGGTATGCTCTCTGTCCTTCCTTCTCTTCCTATCTCAGTCTCAACAGTCTTCCTGGAGGTGTTTATCTGATCTAGAACCACTGGAGTGTGGGTTATAATCATAGCCTAATGGCAGATTCTATCAAGAACATTAATGACTTTTAATCCTGGCCTAATGAAGCTCAGCGTAAGTTAAATCAGGAAGACTATCTTTATGCTTCATTCATTCACAATTCCCTCTCTCTCTCTCTCTCTCGCTCTCTCTCACACACTATTGTTCCTTCTTACTGTAATCAGCTGATTATGGGCATTTACTCTTTTCGTTAAACCGAACAGATTCTGGCACAAGCTCCTTCAGCCAATCATGTCGTTGCGGTCAAACTTTAAATCTGTTCTCTTTGCTGTGATGTGATGAGGGTGGACTTCATATGAGTTGATGATGGCAGCTCACTAGTTCCTCACTATTTTAGTCAGGGAGGGCCATTGAGAGCAAGCTCTCTTTTCCAATGACGCCCTGATTACAACACGAATAAAAATAATGATAAAACTGATTAAAAACAATCCCAAAAAAGTACTGTTCAAATAAATAAAATGACTATGAAAATAATCTATTCAGACAGGTTCTAATTTTTGTTTTGTTGTTGCTGTACCTGTCCTTCAATTGTCCCTTGATCCCGCCACAAACAGACAGACATGACAGGCGGGTGATCATGAATATTTAGCCTTGATCTTGTCAATAGTGTGCCCACCAATGACATCACATTGAAGACAGCATGGCTGGGTTATTAACATATTTCAAGATGAAGGGAGTAATTGAGATGCTGGTGTTAGCACTCACTCACTGAAGGCTATTCGGGCTCATCTACAAGAGTTGGTTATTTAAACTGAGGCGGCTCCAGGGGAATATTAGGCCTGCTTGATTAAATCTCTGAGCTCGTGAATTATCCCTCATCTGTTCCACCATTAATCTAGCGGAGAAAATGCTGAAGAGGGTGCAAAACTCAGCAGCTCTGTCTCAGGTGTGGCATTGCCCTGTGTCACATGAATGTATTGCTTTCCAGTG
This sequence comes from Zingel zingel, assembly GCA_023566125.1. Classification (NCBI taxonomy): domain Eukaryota; kingdom Metazoa; phylum Chordata; class Actinopteri; order Perciformes; family Percidae; genus Zingel; species Zingel zingel. The sequence continues at coordinate 30,100,994 of CM042324.1, forward strand.
GGCTGGTCGTTTGCACAGAAAAGAACATAAACTTGTGAATATAAACTATGATCCCAGTAAGACTTTACCAGTCCTTTGTGATTCATGAGAGGGCAGCATCAGCCAGAGCCAGGGTGAGGAACAGGGAAAAGTGGCTGAGGATAAATCCCCTTTCATATTTCTTCTTTAGTGTCATTTATGGAAATGTGTGCAGGCAAAGTGGAGCCATGAATGGGTTTTGACGAAGTCAAGGTTACAGAAGGGATGTGGAGCCACCAGTCATGAATCTGGATTAATGAACCCCGGCAACAGGTAGTTTAACAAGGAGCTGACAGAGGACTGCAGTCCATCCGTTTGATATTGGGCGCTGCTGGACTGTATTTGTTCAAGGCCGTCCCCAGAAGGTCTCCCCCAAAAAAACCAAGCCATTCATCATGTGATTGTCATCAACTCAGATGACTTGTCGCTTCAAATTCTGGATCTGCTTCTACATGCTGAGGTCGTGATACTTGGTCACTCAGATGTTGAGGGACACACCTTCCTCAGCATTTTAAAAGGTTAAAAGGACCCCGCCCGGGGATCTAAGGCTGCAAACAAGCTTGTATAACTAAAGTTTGTTGATATCCTGCAGTGTTCCTATTTTCATCAGTTTTGTAAAGCTTCCACAACTACCAAGCTACTGTAAAGATTTTAGCATTGCCTTAAAGCTAGAGTGCGTAGTTTCTGTCTCCCCCATGAGGAAATTCTAAGTAATGACAACAAAACTTACGGTGCGTCCACATGATACAAGCCTTCTGTGATCACGGAGGACACGGAGGATTTAAAAAACATGATGGATTCTTCAGAAGAGGTCATTATCTTCACTCGATGTGCGCGAAAGTCGCCGGACAACACAATTTAAAAAAAAAAATAGACATACTGAGAAATACAGAGAGTTTTGTGGGGCTGAAAGTCTTACATAATTAGCTTTGTATCAACTCATTTGGCAATGGCTTGAATGTAACAGATATTCATTAATATAAAAAAGTTATGAACCTACTAAAACTGATGAGCAACAGGCTCCAGAGAGAGACAGGTGGCGGCGCAGAGCTCTGGAGACGCACACTGCTGTAGGAATTTTAATGTCACATTTTCATATGTCCTTCACTCATTAGAATAATAAGTTTCACCTTGAACGTCTAAAAAGTGGCCCTGCAATGCTACTTCGAATTATTAAACATTATTATTATTAACGTTATTCTAAAACTTTGCAAGGCTAGTTGGCTAATATCTGTCTTCAGCATCAGTGCATCTACGTGACTCCATACCTCACAGTCCAGGCTCTAATGTGTCCTCGTTTCACACCGAAATAGACGCTGATCACAGCTTCGTGCTGCCACTGATGTGTAGGTTTCATGAAGTCAGTATTGCATGGCCACAGCTCTGCAGACTGCTGCTCTGCGGCGACTGCTAATGAGAAGAAGCAGGGCCAGTCTGTTTGTATTAGAGGAGGACAGAGCTGAGTCAGTGGCCATTAAAGAAGGAAAGGTAAGGCTGAATTTCAATACAACAAGACAGATTTAATTCAGAGCTAAGCACGGTGAGGTGAAACAGAGGAAATGGGTGGGCTGCAGGAGAAAAATGAGGGTGAGGAGAATTGAAGGTGGATAAGGGAAGGAAAGAAGAGGAGGAGGAAGAGCAAAATAAAGAATGAGAGGTTAGAGTTTAGGGGTCAGAGTCTGCAGGCTGTCTGGTAGTAGTATTCCCTCTGTGTTTCTCACAACTGCAGTGACATTTTCTACTGCCTTTTCCATTTTATCCTTCAATGACTTTGCTGTGTGTGTGTGTGTGTGTGCGTGTGTGTGTGTGTGAGTGTGTATGTGTGTGTGTGTGTGTGTGTGTGTGTGTGTGTGTGTGTGTGTGTGTGTCTGCGTATGTGATGTGTGTGTGTGTGTGTGTGTGCGTGCGTGTGTGTGTGTATGCGTGTGTTTGTGTGTGTCTGTGTATGTGTTTGTGTGTGTGGGTATGTGTGCGCGTGTTTGTGTGTCTGTGTGTTTGTTTCTGTGTGTGTGTGTGGTTGCGTTTGTTTGTGTGTGTGTGTGTGCGCGTTTGTGTGTGTGTGTGTATGTGTGTGTTTGTGTGTGTCTGCGTATGTGTTTGTGGGTATGTGTGTGCACGTGTTTGTGTGTCTGTGTGTTTGTTTCTGTGTGTGTGGGTGCGCGGGTGTGCGTTTGTGTGTGTGTGTGTGTGTGTGTGTGTGTGTACGTGTGCGTGCGTTCGTGTGTGTACGTGTGCGTGTGTGTGTGTGTGTGTTTGTGTGCGTGTACGTGCGTTTGTGTGCGTGTACGTGCGTTTGTGTGTGTGCGTGCGTGCGTGTGTGTGTGTGTGCGCGCCACCATCTGCTTTCTTGATGCACTGCCTCTCATTTTTGGGATGATTTGACCTCATAAGACGAAGCAGGAGGCAGAGGAGGATAGCCGGTATGAAGGAAAGGGAGGAAAGGGAGAGAAGGGAGAGAAGGAAAGAGGAATTAGGACAGTAAAAGAAGATGGGGAAGATGGGGAAGGCTGGAAAAGTATAAACCTGAGGTTAGAAGGGCGAGAAGAAGGGGTGAAGGGATGAACAAAGTGTGTGAAAAAAGAAGATACCGGAGGGATGAAGAGATAGTTTTGCTCAGAGAATTTAGTCTGTTTCCCTGCAGTGACATTCTTAACTGCCTCTACAATTTCACCCTCTGCTGGCTTTTGGGTGTGTGTGTGTATGTCTTTCATGTTCAGCTCTCACTTTTGCAGAGCCCTGCAAGTTGTGGGTTTTTGCAAGATTGCGCTGGTATTAATATTAATGCCTGGCGCATAAAAAAGTGATTCTACTGATATTTGAAATGTGAAGAAACAGCCTCTTTCAAACTGGTATTTCCTCTGCGGTCCTCACACTCTGCTCTCAGTCAATAAAACACAGAATCAGATTATTAAAGTAAAGGCCACAGTGGATTTATGAAGGATATTTGTCAAACTTTATTGGCAGTGACGACGAGGCCACGTACCTCCCATGGTATGTAAGTAGCATAAGAAATGTTCTGCGCATGCCATTATTTAACCCATTTATTAATCATATAAACATTTAATTCCTTAATTAGATTAAAATAAAAGAGTCAATCAATCAGTGTCTCTATTTATTCATGGTTACATGCTCGTCAGTAGCATTCATTTCTCATGTGTCAAATCATACTTTGAGCCACTACTTCTGTGGGGGGTTTTTTATTAGGGGAGAGCCTGGACGATTGAAACATTCCAGTTTTCTCCGAGTGCAGTGATGATAGACAGACTTCCTTAGGTTCAAACATAGAGCATGTTAACCTCCTTCTATCAGCCAAATATATTTCTGTTAGTTCTTTTTATCATGGAGTTACAGGTGATAAACAAGTTTTGATGGTCGAAAGTATACATGCTTGTTTACATGGAAAGCAAAACAGGCTATAATGGCATATGTCTATGTCGGGACGATTGAAACAGCTGTTTAAATCATCCCGATAAGGCTGTTGCTCCATGGATTTTAAGTAAACGAACCGCCATGACACTGGGCTGCTCTGGGGGACGCAACAACGGGGAAATGAAACGCAACAATGGGGATATTTAACGCCACACGCCGGCGACAACAATGGGACGGACCGCCACACGGGGAACTCGATCCCCGGGCGCAGGGACACAATCCTCGGTCTCTACGGCACGCAACAACCGGGACATAAAACGCCACAACAACGGGACGGTTGAGGTTAGGAAAAGAAGATACTGGTAAATGGAACCGTCACACGCAGGACACGCCAACAAGAGAGAAAGAACACAAAGAGACACAAGCAAGGACCCCTTACTACTATATATATATATATATATATATATATATATATAATTGAGTTGCATAATAAACTGGGCCTACAATAACATGTAGGGTGGTCTAAAGCCTTTATACGTACCTTTTTATGGTGCCCTACAATACTAAACTACTATTTACATAATCATATATCATCATGTTGTAATGTCAAACATACATGTGGAAGGCACAGTGAATCCATCAGTTTAACTGTATCTGTGGATGGCTCCCATAGTGGCTTCCTTGCCTATAGAAATAAATATATATCAGATATGTTGGATTCATGTTAATGTATATTTATTAGACGTATTTTAATTTAGGGGTGGGAAACCCCCTGCAGTAACTCTGAGGACCCCCCCCCCAGGGGTGGCGGACCCCCCGTTGAAGATCCCTGAATTAGAGTAATTGAAAACACCTCTGAACCTGACAACAGTATTTCCAAAAGAATATAAAGGATGAGACAAGATATACTCTGGAATAACGCCTGCAGCTTAATGAAAAAAATAATCAGCATTCGACTCAGGAGTGAGTTCTATCATCTGCTACTGATGTTTATTCAAGATACAAAATCCTTTATTAATCCCACAATGGGGAAATTCACACTGTTGCAGCAGCAAGGGATAGGGGGGGGGGAGTACAAGACACAGATAAACAAACAATGTATAAATATAAGTAAACAGAATAAATAGTAAAATGTATTTACAGTATTGCACAGTCACATTTTTTATTGCATGGTTTATCACTCCTGGTGTGAGTGTGTTTTGTCCATGTGGTCTACTTTAGAGTTCCATCCATTACATCACATTATGACATGGGTCAATGGTAAAGATAAGATTCAATTCAATTTGATTTATAGTATCAAATCATAACAAGAGTTATCTCAAGACACTTTACAGATAGAGTAGGTCTAGACCACACTATAATATACAAAGACCCAACAATTCCAGTAATTCCCCCAAGAGCAAGCATTTAGTGCGACAGTGGCGAGGACAAACTCCCTTTTAGGAAGAAACCTGGGACAGACCCAGGCTCTTGGTAGTAGTCTGACGGTGCCGGTTGGGGGTGTGTGGAACAGTGGCAATAATAGTCACAATAAAGATAATGGAACAGTGACTAGAAATAGTAGTTGTAGTAGTTCATGGCATAGCAAGGCACTGCAGGGCGTTACAAGACGTAGCGTGGCACAGCAGAGCATAGCAGGGCGTAGCAGGACGCAGCAGGGCACTGCAGAGTGTAGCAGGGTGTAACAGGGCATAGCAGGACGTAGCAGGGCACTGCAGGGCACTGCAGAGTGTAGCAGGGTGTACCAGGGCATAGCAGGACGTAGCAGGGCACTGCAGGGCACTGCAGAGTGTAGCAGGGTGTAACAGGGCATAGCAGGACGTAGCAGGGCACTGCAGGGCACTGCAGAGTGTAGCAGGGTGTACCAGGGCATAGCAGGACGTAGCAGGGCACTGCAGGGCACTGCAGAGCGTAGCAGGGTGTAGCAGGGCATAGCAGGGCACGCAGCAGGACCACAGCGACAGCTGCAACCATGATTTAGGTGCCACCCTAATCCAAGGAAACATGCTGGGCGGAAAAAAAAAAACGTAAGGACTCTGGGGAATAAGCTCCCCAGAGCTAGATAAGATAAGATAAGCCTTTATTGTCTCCTACAGGAGAAATTCATCAATGCCCAATTGCATAATACCATATCAAATATAACATAGCATATGTTAAAGTGATTCAATATGTCCATAATGACACTAAATCAGCACTAACTACATTCTGCAAGTGATGTTCATATCAGGGATTTACACTGTATTAGTCATCATCAAACACATGTGGCCATATGTACTGTAACTGGACTAATGCTGTCTGCTGCTGCTCCTCAGGGAGCAGACTGGAGCTGCTGAAGGTTTTCTGGTCACAACAGCGTGATACATTTTGTCCCCAGCGTACCAAGCAACAAAACAAATGTAATTTCTGTAAAGTGCGTTATCAACACAGAGATAAGATGCTTGAAGCTCTTCCAAAAGATTACATTCACAAATGTGCATACTGGTCTGCACTGGAGCTATGCCACCTACACTCCTCTGCTCCACAACCAGCAGCAGCATCGTTCTGACAGGAAGTAGGAAGTCTCTTTGGTGTGAAGTACATGGTTTGTCACTTTAATGTGTTATGTGGTGTAAAGGCTGTGTTCTGAAGGGCCTCATATGTGTTCAGTCTGGGCGATTTAGGATTTAAGAACAATGCATTCAGAAGGATGTGACTAACAAGCTATGACAGGAGATGTTCACCACCATATCCTATATTTTTGCCCTAATTGGGGTCTGTCAGGACTTTTGCCCCAGCTACCCCCCAATTACACTGTCCCGTGAAGTGTGAAAGTGCTGCCTCAACTTCTGGGAAGGACAGAAACTCTTCTCTTGTGCAGTAGCCTTTGTGTTTCCAGCCTCAGGAGAAGCTGAGCTCTGGCTGTTTGACAGGCACGAGAAGATGGAGAACACCAAATTATCTGCAGAGAAGTTTTTTTAAAGAGCACTTATCTTCTAATGCCTCATGAGGGAGGACGGCTGTAAAGTAGCACTAAGTAGATGCTGTGTGATCCTGTTGTGGTTTAGTGAAGGTATAAAGAGGCTACACAGTGGCAACCCAGGGGACTAAGAGGCAAGATTCACAATAAAGAGGAGTCTCAGAGACAGTTAACTTTAAACATAAAGTGTCTTTTAATAAATAATTCAGGGGAAAGGGGAGTGGGTCAAACTTGAACTGAAGAGTCTTCCCATCTGGGGTCCAGCACCTGGGGCACGTTCAATCTCAAAATGGTGTGCTACAGTTTCCGGATTGAATGACATGTTTCCTCGGAACAGTGTGCAATGCTGTGCAACAGGCTTTGGGGGTATTTCTCTCGTTTGGTGGGCGTGTCACAGGTGATTCCCAATCAGCAAAGACGTGTCTGTAAACTCGTGGTAATAAACACACAACAGGGTGTTTGACGCACCCCCGTTTCAGTTTAAATAAACGTGTTGCTAGGTTTTGTTGGGGCTGAACGTGGCCCTGAACTGGATGATACACTTCCTCTATCACCTCCCCCAGTCAGAGGTTCGGGACCCGCCCCCTGTGCTGGATTGGCACCAAGGGGGTAAGCGAGCATCCGGAAAGCGTACCTCCGATGGGGAGATTCTGAGGCTAACAAGCCATCACCTTCGGCTAGCATACTAACATTTATCCATGAACAAACATATTTCTCTTGGCACAGCTACCAGAAGACTTACAACTTTCAGACAGGCTGCTCACGCCACATCTACCTCGTCATGCTCAGTTTGAGTACGCTCAGCCATCACCAGAAAAGTGCTTCTAATTGACTTCACTGGTCCCCGTTGAAGTCTATTTCTTTCACTGTCTATGATTGACACACACACACACACACACACACACACACACACAGCTGTACGTTAGGTAAATATAGGTTGTTTATTCCTAGTCTCTAATACCACCCATAGCGCCCCTGGCGGTGGCCGAAAATACGACCCACAGTAGTGCTTTCCACCATACAGTCTATGATCTAAACCAGGGAATGTAACTGTCTCGGTTTTAAACACGTCTTAATGTTGTGAAAAAGTTGCTGTTTGGTTATGTTTAAGCACAAAAACTAAGGTTAGGTTGGTTAGGTTTAGGAAAGATCATGGTTTGGGTTAAAATCAGTACCTTTGTTACATTAATTCGCACTTGACGCAGAATGGGACCTAGTTCCGTTTGATCTGTAAAGTTAGAAAAAAAATTGCAGTTTACTTTTATTTCTTAACCTTCTTACGTGGAATGGGTTAGGGTTAGGGTTAGGGAGGACGGTCTCATATAAATGTAATTTCTAGTATAGGAGGCAGGGTTGATTTCTACATGTTGGTTACAGAAGATATGATGTGTGGGTGTGGCGGTTTTGGAGTTTGAAATGGAATGTTATAAATAATGTACCTGTAATCACTTTTTCTGTCGAGTAGTGTAATGTTTTTTTCAGGGAGTAATATGTTGTGCGTAATTGATCACATTTTTCAAGTAATGTGCCCAACAGTGCTCTTAAGTCTAGCTGTAGCAGTCTGGAGTGTGCGATTATAGTTTGTTCTAGGTAGATTGCCGTCTTTTTCCCTTCTGTTGGTGCATTTCTATCTCCACTCTGTGCAGTTGGCAGAAATATGTATCTTGACACCTCGATGCTTGTGGTGAAAAATGATGATGATGATAAAAAAAAAAAAATATGGTCTCTAGTTTTTTTTTTTTTCTCATTTCAAAATGTAAATATGAGATAGCACAACGTTGGGATGCCAAAACATCAAGGAGGAGGTCGAGTTGGAAGGATGGGTGTGTGGAAGCGAGGCATCACTTGTTGCAATTTTATTCTTCTATCTCAATAAAGAAAAGCTTACCCTTAGATCAGTGGACTGCACGGGGAAAACAATGTTTGCAATGTCCTATTCTGGCATCTTTATTTTCTACGTTATAACTCCTTCAACTGAAGCAGTGCTAGATTTTTTTGTTCTCCATTTTATGAGTCCCAAGTGTCCTATTTGATTTCATGACTCACTCCTGAAATAAATTAATTTAGCTAAGCTGCCTGCATGATGTGAATATTTTTGTGCTTTTTGCATGAATGAAAATTACCAAATTTTTCCATGGAGATGTGTTGATCTTTTTAATTAAGAGGCAAATATATTCAAGTCACTTGCTTACTGCAGCTGGTGGATTAGTAGATATTTTATGATACATATCTCCCTCTGGAGCCATTACTACGAGTGATGTAGTCTACAGCCTTCCCTCTAAATCTGCATAACTGACAGTGAATGTTTTGGGCTTCAGCAGCGTTTGAGCTCAACCCCGCTGGAAGTCCTGTTTGTCAGCAGCAGCTCTCTCGTCTGTGTTTATGCGAGTTAAACCTGGCAGTTTAAAAGATGAAGAGATTTTAAATGCTGCTTTTGATGACTTCATTTGGTTGATGTCTGTCTCCCACACAGCCTCCTACATGGCTGCTCAGCTTGATGAGCCTCACTGAGGAGGAGGAGGATTGTTTCATCCTTTCAAAGGCAGCGCTAGATTGATGCAGAGTGGTGTATGCATTAGGAAGCTGTTTGTGTGGGCTGCTCACTGTACAAATAATGTGCATTTATGAACCACCTGAAGCTGACAATTAGACAATGGGCCCTATCTTGCACCCGGCACAGCGCAATGCCCGACGCAAGTGTCTTTGCTAGTTTAAGACAGACGCAGTTGTTAATTTCCCATCCAGCGCCCGCGAGTGGAATCTACTCATTGAAGGAAATCGCTACGTCCGTGACCGCAGCGTTTCAATAATAGGCTTGTTCGAGATGAAGTGCGTCTTGCCTGTAAAGTGGACAAGAGCAGGCGGCAGCAGCAAGGGCAGTTTCCAGCTGATTCCAGCAGCCTTCAGGCTCAACAGGAAGTCACAGAAACACTGTGGTCCGATTCCGATTTAATAAAATGTTATCAGACCCATATATCAGCTTGTACACAGTCTCCAGTTGTTTTAATTATGACTGAGTAGCACTCAAAATGCTCTACATGCGATCTGTTGCTGATTTTAATTAACAACACACTGTAGATGATCTGTAATCTGAACAGATTTAGTCTCTCTAACTTTTAAACATAACTATCAGCCACACAACATGTGGTTTGTACACAATAAGCCATTACATCAGACAAATAGTTAAAATCCCTCCAATTCAAAATCAATAACAAGTTTATATAAACTGTCATCATGTTGAGTCGATTCTGAACCAATCAGCTGTTAGATCCGCCTTGATCTCGTGAGGTTATCGTTGCCCACGTGTGCATGACGTCAGAGCAAGTCGGGATCAAGTCGGACACATATCTAACCGGCATGCATTGGGCGGCGATCGCCGGTGATCGATCCTGCGCAGACCTGGCTCATCTCGAACGAGCCTAATATCAGAGACTTGGCTTCACCCGCGGATTCCTGACGCAGCCGTGCAGCTAGCTGGGCGCACTATGTACCGCTATGACCGAAACAAAGACTCCGGTAAGAACAGAGGTGGTGGTCTGTGTATTTATGTGCACGATATATGGTCTAGAGATAACTTAGAACACTGTTCACCGGACCTCGAGTCCATTTCTGTTAAATGCCGCCCATTTTTCTTGCCCAGAGAGTTAACAGTTGTGCTAATAAAAATGTTGTTGCTCATTTTGCACAATGACAATAACTCTTCTGATTCTGATACGTGTGCAAAACAGACGGACAACACAACAACTGGGAAACAAAAGGAGAAGGAGTGCTTTGTGTGAAACTGAGGCTATGTTTAGACGGAAACGATCTAAATGTCAGAAAGTAGGGAAGGGTAGGACCCAAATGCAGTTCAAACTATAGATTTATTTAAATGAAGAAAACACTAAAGGCAACCCACAACACGAAACACAGAAACCACACTAACAGAAAAACAAGAATCCCACAACAGACAAGGGAAACAGAGAGACTAAATACACAGGGTAATGAACACTAACAAGGGACAGGTGATACAAACAGGTGGAACACATCAGGGCGGGGAAGAACAATCAAACAAGGCGGGAAACCAACAAAGACAGGAAGAAGCTAGACAAGACAAGGGAGACCAGACAGACAACAAAATAAAACAGGAAACAGAACATAACAGAAAAAACAAGACTACCATAATAAAACAGAACAAAATACCAAAACCCTGACACTAAAGAGAAAACGCAAAAGTGGCGTTCTCATTTTTTAGTCCGCGTTTAGACAAGCGTTTTGGGGGGGAAATCATATGGTAACGCAAAAGTTTGTGAAATTCGATGTAGTGTGCACACCAGGCGGCTAGGTGGTAGGGTGAAGCACTGCCACACAACACTACCAAGTCCGTGCGCCTGCGTAGAAGCTTCCTTCTACTTCTCTCCCTCTCCTCCTCCTCTCTCCCTCTCCTCTCCCTAGTAGCGCGAAACCAAAACATGGCGAAGCGAACAACAAAAGCTGACAATTTAGTCTGGACAGACAAGGAGGTGGCGTTATTGCTTCAAACAACCTTAGATTACAAAGCCACAAAGGCACAACAGGGCATGGACTGGGAGTCCTGCCAGTCAAAATATATAGACATATGGACCGAATTTCTTCAGCAGTATCCTGTACCTGGAGGGACATCATATCCACCAGCCCAGTCTCATGGCAGTTTGTGAAATGGTTACATTATTGGATCTATTGATTCGTGAAAAGGACACGATTATGTTGTTTTTTCGTGTGGTGATTACGAATTTTAATTTAATGTATTTAAATGGGAAGCATATTTCGTGATCACAGCACGACAGCGGTAGGGAGTAGTATGAAAAGCAGAAAATCTACGTAGGGAGGTTGGTCGGGGTGGTGGATGGGTCAAACAATACAGGACTTTCACCCCGGAGACCGGGGATCGTGTCCTTCCTTTCAGCGTCATTCTCTTCCTAACCACAACTGTCCCGTTGTTGTCGGCGTGTCCTCCGTGTGACGGTTCCTTTCCCAGTTTTTCTTTTCCTAACCTCAACCGTCCCGTTGTTGTGGCGTTTCATGTCCCCGTTGTTGCATGCCACAGAGACCGCGGATCGTGTCCCTGCGCCCGGGGATCGCGTCCCCGTGTGTCGGTCCGTCCTGTTGTTGTTGCCGGCGTGTGGCATTTAATTTCCCCATTGTGGCGTTGAATTTCCCCGTTGTTGCGTCCCCCAGAGCAGCCCAGTGTCATGGCAGTTCGTGAAATGGTAACGTATGAAAATCGTGACCTGTACAAGAAATAAACGAGAAAATCGTGACCTGTACACAAATCCAAAAATAAAAATAACGTGACTATTTACGAACTGGTGTGATACCGGGTTGCATCCACACGAGAAAGACGCTATCTGTAAAAGTCAGATATCATCAAAGCTGGAAGCCATCCGGACCAATTATAGGCAGGCTGTGGATACCCAACGGCGGAGTGGCCATGGGCAAGTAATCACTCTTTATTTTGATTTATTTAACGAAATATGGGGTGCCACCGTGAGCAGATCAGAGAGCAGACGTGCGTTTTTACCCTTTAGACGGGAACGCGATGGTGGAGCGTTTTTAAGAGTTCCACTCTGGAGGGTGGTTTCACTTTTTTGCATTTTTAAGCCCCAAAAACACCATCGCCGTCTAAACGAAAGGCACATCTGATAAAATATTTTGTCGTTTTCACCTGTGAGCGTTGTCGTGTGTTAAATGAAACTTATTTCTCAATTTAATTTCTTTGCCTTTCGTACTATACTCAAATTGATAGATGTCTGTTTCTGGTGAGGATAGGCTTCCTAGTGGGGTTCCACTTCTGGGGTTTGGATAACAACTACAATCAAAGTCTATATGTGCTCAAGGTTTTTCAGCATACGTGCACAATCTAAAAAACCTGCATGTAACACTTTGGTCAGGTTTTTGTAGTGGGGTCAACCCTGTGTTCCCACAGATAAATGGTCCCACAGCCCTATGTTCCCACAGATAAATGGTCCCACAGCCCTATGTTCCCACATGTCTACGAGTTTTCTTAAAATTAAGCCCTATGTTCCCACAGCCCTATGTTCCCAAAGCCCAATGTTCCCACGTTTCTACGAGTTGTCTTAAAATTAAGCCCTATGTTCCCACAGCCCTATGTTCCCACGTTTCTACGAGTTTTCTTAAAATTAGGCCCTATGTTCCCACAGCCCTATGTTCCCACGTTTCTACGACTTTTCTTAAAATTAGGCCCTATGTTCCCACAGCCCTATGTTCCCACATTTCTAGGACATTTTCAAAATTAGGTCTTGTGTTGCTACATTTCCCTTCAATTTAAGCCCTATACTCCCACAACATATTTTAGGGTTAGGGTTAGGGGGATACAATCTGATACAAATTCATGAAAATGGAAATGTTAGAACATAGAGCCTAATTTTGGAAAAAAAAATCTTAGAAATGTGGGAACTGTTTTGAATTTTTTTTTAGAAATGTGGGAACACAGGGCCTAATTTTCAGTGAAAAATCAATTCTTAGAAATGTGGGAATATAGGGCTGTAGGAACATAGGCACGCTCCCTTTGCAGTCCCTTTGTGGCTGTAGGTGGTAGGTGTGCCATATGCTGCTGTGAAGCCTGATCAGATTCTCTCATCCTGTGCTATTAATTATGTGTCAAAGCAACGCTAATTAAACTAGGAGAGGAGAGCTCCTGCCGTGTCTTTACCTTCAGGGTATTAGTTAGCGCAGTGCGCTGCTCTGCATTTCAATTAATCAATTAACAAGTCGGACCACAGGCAGCTTGAGAACAGATACTGGCCCCTGTTGAATAATTCAGCAGTTTTAATCAGCTTGTTCTATTTATCACGGCTAGAATATTAATCAAACATTATGTGCGAATTCAATAAATAAAAACATTAGCTGTTATTTTTTGGCTTGCTGTTCATCTTTACAGCTGATGCATGTTGTCACAGCTTCTTTAATGAGGTAATTATTTTAGTTTTTCTCATTTCGTTTCAGTCTAGTAACCGCTAGACTGAAACGAGTCTATGAGAAAATGAGATGGCACATCTCATCTCATTAAGTTATGCGCTGAGTGTCAATCACTGTTTTTCAAATTTGCATATATTGAAAAATTTGATGAACGCTCCTGTTTGACATGATTGAAGTTGGATTGGGGACATATGAACTTTGCGTTTGCGGACAAGTGGAAATCAAACAGAACACTTTTTTAGGCAATTACAACTGCAAAATTTTGCGGTGAAATCAATTAATTTCAAGGGAATCGCATGGGGCGAAGTAAATCCCTGCGACAGCTTTGACCTGCCGCCTTGACAGTTATAAACACACAGCACTATTTTTTAAACCTCTTCACCACTTTCTTGCCGGATCTCTTCGGCTCGAACTGGAGGTAGAAGTTGTGCGGATTAGCAAGATGAACATTGACGTTTTGTGCTCAAGGATGATTCTTAGTGCTCTGGAGCACAAACAGCCACCGCTGGAGCCTCATTATCCCACTGACTGCTACATGCTCTGAATGGCTGAACAAGTGGGCTGTGTGGTGGAATTTGAATGTAAGTTGAGACAGTGGTACACCTGATCTCATTCAGGTCAGTGTCCCACATAACCTCATAACCTTTCCAGACAGAGGAGTACTTCAACTTTGTGCCTTAGAGAATGTTTAGTTCCAGGACCGTCTACTTTTTGGAGGTTGGTTGGCCTGCCAAACTTTTGCATACTTCCCAGAGAGAGAGAGAGTTAGGCTGAACTATAGCCTGGGGAAAACCCTGATGAACTTCCTGCAAGTCAGTCTGGCCAAGAGCCCATTCAACCCCATTTCCAATTTTTCCAAATCGAGGCACCAATCACAACCATTGAGGCGGGCTTTAACGCTATGACGATAGCGCTGCGACGGCAAGCAGCTTTTTGTTTACATTCAACATGATGGCCACCGAAGCGCAGCAACCCGTTGATGCCGCTGTCGCTGCTATGTCACCCGGTTCGGTGGTCTGATTGGTTGAAGGACTATCCAATTGCGCCCAGAGGTATTTGAGCGACGTCCGTTGGTGACACCCCTTTGGAAATGAGCTCTTAATGAACCTTTTCCAGAACCACTCTCAGTAACAACTGAGAAGAGTATGATGTCAACCAGGCTAGCTGAACTAGGCTCCAGCATCTGTGTTTACGCCGCCTGTAATATCTTTGTTTACATTGAAGGTTCAGCTAAACGTAACGCCTCCAGCATGAGTTCAAATACAAGAACTTCAGAGAGTTGGGATGGCACGGCACGATAACACATCGTGGTTAAACGGTTCTGCCTGCTTAGTTTCCTCCTCAATTGAGATTCCATTAAATGCTCCTGTGTAATTAATCAAAGTCTCCAGAACCTTCTTCACGTATGGAATGAGATGTGCTGCTCCTGAGTTTTTCCTTAACGGACGGGGCTCACACTGAGAGCACTGAACTCTGGGTGTGTGGGGCTTATAGAGCTCTGAAGTGCAGCACCTTCTGTTCACTGCTGTTTGTCGAGCTGATGGATGGAGCTCATCGGTATTCAGGGTCTCCGGCTCCGTCCTGGACTCTGTGGGCAGAAGCTTTGTTATTCAGTAAAGAAGGGGAGAACGCAGGTGAACAAGCCAAGTATCGGTCTGCCTATCATGTCAGTGGTGATTAATTGTGCTCGACAGTGCCAAGGCCTCGGCACTCTGGAGTATTTTCTTTTCTTTTTTTTGAATCTTTTGAGACTTTTTACTGCCTTTCGATTCCACAGTTTATTCAGTTCAGTGTTAAAAGTGACACTGTGGATGGATGGATGGACGGGACTCCCTCAGCAGCAGAAACCATTAACAGTTCATTTGATGGGATGATATTTAATTGAGATGAAAAGACATTTCCCATCCCTCACATGAAAATATAATGTTTTAAATGGTGGAATGTAAATGAGTACATTCACTCCAGTACCGTACTTAAGTCCAAATGTTGAGCTACTTGTACTTTACTTAAGTGTTTTCTTTTCATGCCACTTTCTACTACTCCGCTACATTTCAGAGAGAAATATTGTACTTTTGACTCCACTACATGACTATGACAGCTTTAGTTACTAGTTACTTTACAAATTAAGATTCCTGCACACGAAACACAAGTAGTTTATAAAATCAGATGTTTTATTATGAATGAAAATAGCCAACAATATAACGGCCTACAAGTCCAGCTGAGATGATTAGACCATTAAACACACAACTGTTTTTGGATCCTTTACACTTTCTACAATGGGAGGATTGTTCTGCATTGACTACTTTTACGTTCAGTACTTTAACTTCATTTTCCTGATGATAATTACATACTTTTACTTAAAGGGATATTTCACCGTTGGAAAGATGACTATATCTTTAAATTGGGTCACTTATGTAGTAGAAATGTGATTTCTTTTTTTTGAAATTGGTGGCTTCTAGGCCGAGAAAAGCCAGAAAATGTTTTTGGCTCATGTGGATGAAACACACCAAATCCCAGAATGCACTTGCTTCGCTGCTTTAGAGTCCACTTCCAAGCCACGCCTACCCTTTACAGACAGACAGAAAGTGAGACAGTCAACTCAACTCAAGTGTGTTTTATTGTCATTCCAACCATATACCCCAAACAGCATTTCACCGTGGCTCAAGTGGTGTTACACATTTAAAATATATAAAAACGACATTATGCACTTAAAGGCTCCGTAAAGTTCCGCTAACGCATTGGTAGCATTAGCGCTTGGTGGGCTGTAAACACAGCCATAAATTTGTGTGGAATATTAG
The DNA here is from genome assembly GCA_023566125.1 of Zingel zingel. Taxonomy (NCBI): domain Eukaryota; kingdom Metazoa; phylum Chordata; class Actinopteri; order Perciformes; family Percidae; genus Zingel; species Zingel zingel. The sequence continues at coordinate 30,117,092 of CM042324.1, forward strand.
AATGGTTGGCATTTAACGTCGTCACAAACTCCACCAGCAGTTAGCAGTTAGTTGGATACAAGCACCCCCATTTCTGCACCTGTCCGTGTTAACGCAGCCCACCTCCACTAGTCTTACCCGGCGACAGAGCAGTAGGCCTGGTAGCTGGGTAGTCCTGTACACTGTTGTTCAGCCATGTTTCCACAACAACAAAAACACAGCAGTCTCTGAACTTGCGTTAGGACTTTCGTTGAAGTTGGATATAGTCCAGTTTGTTGTCTAATGAGCGGACACTTGCAAGCAGGATTGATGGAACAGGTGGCCGGTTAGCGTTAGCTTTACACCTAGCTGCTTTCCACTCCTGCACACCGCTGTCGAGGTCGTTTTACGTCATCGGAAGATTTTTTCCAGACCCACAATACAGAGACCTCTGGTCTCAGGGGGACATGAGGGAGGGAAGCACAGTCATTCGAAAATACTACCGTGTTTCTACTGATACAAAGCTTAATGCTAAATCGGTGAAGTATCCCTTTAAGTAACCGTTTCAATGCAGGACTTTTACTCGTCGCAGAGTATTTTTACAGTGTGGTATTTTTAACTTTTACTTAAATAAAGGATCTGAATACTTCTTCCATCGCTGAATGGCGTCCTGCTCTTGTCTGTGACGTTCTGCATTACACTTCTTTTATTTGTGTAAAGCATCGCATTTTGGAGTATTAGATCAGTTCACACTGTTGTTTTCTACCACAGCAGATTTAAGACACCAGAATCACGTCCTGTTTTCTGTTATAAGCTGAGAAGTCATCTTATCAACAAATTCCTCACTTTCCTCGTGTCCTCCATCACCTCTTCGCCTCCGTTTTCCTCCTGTAACTGTGTCTGAAGTGCTCTTATCTTGAAGCAAAACAGCTCTCATTTGACTAGCTTTATTCTCCATAATAGGCTTTCTCGTGTCATGAAAAAATGTCTTGCATTTTCTGCTGTAAGTGTATTATAGCTCTGATATCTTGAACCCCTGTTGGTTTCAAGGAATGCGGCTCCAAATTCCAACCCTTTTCTTCTATTAACCTGGATGCCTAGAATGTAAATGCCAGGAGAAAACACCCTCGATTAGACTTTGAGGCTCACACAAAGAAAAAAAAAAAAAACTTTTCCGTTCACACCCTGAGGAAGGCTGTTTGTGCCGCTACACGTGGGTTGTAACCCAGCTTTTTAAGGTACTAACCTTTTTCAAATACAGGCTTTTTTACCTTTTTGCAAGAAGAGTGTCTTGGACCTGTCTTTTTGAACTTTTGTGTTTTCCTTTCAAGGAGCACCTTCATGATGTGTTTGAATATAGACCTTTTTTTCCTCTAAAAAAAACAACAAAAAACACAACATTGTTTTGGAGTTTGTGCAGAGGATGAAGCTGCAGTGGTTTAACATGCAGGAAGGCTCTCTGTCCAACACAGCCAGGGTCAGTGTGGAGGTTCAGCGGCTGCATAGTCCAGCAGGCATTCAACATTTAGCTCCATTTTCCGCCTGTGTTTGTGCTCCACTGGTCCATTGTGTTCAGGGATGTGAAATGCCAAAGCTCTGCCGGGGGAAAAGCGGCGCGGTCTCACCACACATATTCACCGCAGGGAACTTCAGACTAATGTAATTCACCTGCTCCATCAGGGACTGCCATTTCTCCGACGCTCCAAATTCCCTTTGGTCCTACAGCCCACTAGTCCGACGTCCCTTTGTTTAGAAAAAAATGAACCCTCTGCTCCGACATGCCAGGGCGTTTAGATAAAACGCGTTCAGATCTGACGCTAAAGGACACTTTTAGCGTCAATAACAACGCCAAAGGCACCTGACCAAGCATCCGTATTTTACGCGATGGGAGTGAGAATGTGTTAAGACTTCGACTCAGTCAATACCAGATCATTTCATCCTCAACGAGAAACTCTGTTCTGATGCTTTGGCGAAGCCGTACTGAATATTCATAGATTTAAAAACTCTCCATATGCATGTATGAAACATGAAAGAGTGCATTAACATCAATAAAGCATTACCACCACTTGTGTCCCCTGGGACGTAATATAATTAATAGGGGTTGGGAATTTCATTTAATATGATTTAGGTTTAAATTATAGTTGTGTAAATACCACTCCCACTCCCCTCCCTGCAAGATATATACACCCGCCTCACCCGAAAAGCGACCATGATTGTGAGCGACGACAACCACTCCGCATACAGTCTTCTCACCCTACAGTCACATTAGCTACAAGAGACAGAGACAAAGCGACAGGCTACCATTCATGTTCAATGGGAGTGGCCGTTTGCCAGCGACAAGCGACGAGCTCGCCGCTGCCACGAGCAAGGCGTGGCCAAAATAGACAAGAAGTCTATTTCATGCAAATGCTGAGCGATGCGACAAAGCGACTGCCAATCGGAGTGAAGGCAGCGTGACGTATGTCAGTGGTTCGAGTCGAAGAAAATAATTCAAAATGGCGAACGGACGTCGTATTCATGTATATATCTGATATGTTTGGCATTTTATCTCATATATTTTCTTACTTTTATCGAGAAATAAATACTTTTAAATGCAAAAACATCGTTCTTGTGACTTGACAATACCTCTGAATTGACTTGTGAGACGTGGTTGAAGGTAGCACCGGAGAATTTCTGTTTACTGTTGCCAAGCAACCAGGAGTAGGCTAGGCACGCCCAAAAGCGCCCACAAGTGAGTGCATGTCGCTCCCTTTTGTAGCTAATGTGACTGTAGGGTAAGCCTCCTGCCCTCTGGGAGGAGATATAGAAGCCTCAGTGCCCGTTCCACCAGACTAGCAAACAGCTTTATCCACCAGGCTGTCAGGAAACTCTCTCCCCTCTCTACCCCCTCTCTCTCTGCCCCCCCCCAAAAAAAAACAAACATCTGGACTCTGAAGTTGCTGCTGTTGCACTGTTGCATTTTTGCACATCTTTCTGCACTACCAGACCACCTCATATAACAATGTTTGCTGCTTGTGACATTCTTGTGTTTTGGTCTCGTGATCTTGTCTTGTGATATTGTTGCCGTTTATTGTTTTAGTGTTAGGAAAAATGTCCCTATCTAAGCACTTTTTTTTTTTTTACTCTTGTGGTAGGAATGTCCTTCGCCGTGGGATGGTGAGAAACGAACTTTCGATTCATCTGCATGTCTAGTATATGTGAAGAAATTGACAAATAAAGATGACTTGACTTGACCAACTAGTCTTTAAAAAAACACACACACACAAAGGGATTCAAATGAGGGGGTGGAAAATTACAACAAACACTAACCGACCAAGTCTTGGTACTGATGTCATTGTTAAAAAGTCCAAGCATGATGTGTGCTCAAATGGCTTCAGGTGCTGTTGAGTTCTCTCTTCCAATATGCAGGCGGATCCTTCATGATTTCTAATCGGGCTTGTTTGCATTCTTTTTTCCTCAAAAAAAAAAGTGTCTCGTCCCGAATAATCAAATAACTTTGATACTTTCCTCCAATGAATAAGAACAGCAAATGTTGTGTCCCCCCCAAAAAGGGTCAAAGCCCTCTAGCAGCCGTAGTAATTATGTAGTTATAGGAAGTAGAAACAAAACACACATATAAAAAAAGCATCCCAACAACAACAACGACCGGCAGCAATTTAGAAATAAAGAATTATAGACATAACAGAATGAGCGCTTAGTGTGTTAAAAAGGCCAGAGAGTTCAAATGGGTCTTGAGCCTAGATTTAAATACAGAAATGGAGGGAGTGTACCATCTTTTTTTGTCAGAATCAGAAATCCTTGCAGTAGCTATGCCACTGAGGGAGCTCTACCAGTCTCTCAGTCGTTAACTTTCATGTTACAGTTCATCTTGAGGATACTCAGGATATATAATCCAGCACTGCTGTGACACTGTGTCTCTCCAAATGGAGTGTTATTGCTCTTTCAAAAAGTGAAATCATCAGACCGTGGTGGATATGGAGAGGCAGATGAAGACCGTGTGCTGTTGAGATGAAGTACCCTAATGTTGACAGGGTAATCGAAGCTAAAGCCTTGTTGTCAGAGTGGTGGGCCGCGATCGGGCCGCGGCGTGACTCAGAGTAATTGGCTCTTATCTCAGCGCTGGAGAACAACAGTAACAGAGAGGCTTCAGATGGAGGCAGCGTTAGTTTGGCTTTAGCTTACAGTTTGGAGCTCGAGAGGAGAGCTGTGTGTGTTTTGTGTGTTTGTGTGTGTGTGTGTGTGTCTGTGTGTGTCTGTGTGTGTTTGTGTGTGTGGGCTTGTTTAACTATATTTGTTGGGTCCAAAAACTGGGAGTCCAGTATACTTGTGGGGTCCGACTAGCTTTGTGGGGCCAAAATGCTGGACCCCAGAACTTTAAAGGGCTGTTTGAGGGTTAAGACTTGGTTTTAGGATTAGGGTTAGAATTAGGTTATGGTTAAGGTGAGGCATTTAGTTGTGATGGTTAAGGTTAGAATAAAGGGCTAGGGAATGTATTATGTCAATGACGGGTCGCCACAAAGATAGTGCCACAAACCTCTGTGTGTGTGTGTACAATTCAACTGCATGGTTGATTTTCTACTTTGTCTATTTGCTGTTTCTGTTCAATTTGTTTTATTTAAATGTATTTTTATGGAAAGAGATTAAGAGACTGTACGAACACCATTGGAGGTGGGGAAGGGGGCTGAACATAGCTAAGTTAAAATTGCATCACCCTCTCCATAGTCTGGCTCGACGGAAGTACATTTCCAGGATAATTGCCTGTAATCCAGCACGTGTCACTTCCGCTCTCTGTGTGTTGCCGTTCTCAAATTCTGTTCTCTTCGGGAAACAACAACAAACTCCGAGCTAGCAAGCTACACGCTGAAAATGTCAAGTTTTGAAGAAAATTTGGATGTTGCAACAAGGCAGGCCTGCTTGGTTCTTTTCGGGGAATGACTGTAAAGATTTACAAAGAATATGTTTAGGTAATTTCCTCTCTAACTGGGACATTTTGGGACCGATTGGTGGGATTTGTTGTGGACGAAGTACACACGGAGATACACTGGTAAGAGCCAATGAGGATTAACCATGTATCCAGCTAATTTAAGTAGCTCACGTTACTGTATTGTGTCAAAAGTTAATCTTAATAGTGTATGTGGCATTTTCTTTGTGGGCTGCAAATGTTCCACCAAAACAAGTTCCTTCCTGAGACTATTTAGCAGAGGCAAGCATTAAAGCATTAAAGTGTGAAATGTGGGGGTTTCTCCTCACAACACTGATCGGTCTCTGTCAGGATCCAGCCTGTATTGAGCCAGTCAGGACGCCATTCATCTCCACAACACGTGATTACATCAGTCATTCATCCACTTTATTACCCTGTTCATTCATCTGATATGGTGCTATTAACAGCTGACAGCCCTGTTTCCACCTGGGGAACATGGAACCTGCTTCTCAGTGGTTAGACTCCACTCTGACACTCACGGTCTCGTATCCACAGATTCAATAGGAACGACTATGAAGCCGTAAGAAAGATTTTGTGTATTACATTATCTTGTAAAATGACAATGGGTAAAAGCTGAAAAGCATGATGGTCAAGTTGAAAGCTGCGCTGTGGTTATTTAACACAGATCATTTTCACCTCTCAGCATCAGTGACTTCCCATCCTTTTTAACAATTCTCTCAAGCTAAGAGATGGAGAGTAATAATCGACAGTCTGATAATGGGATGTCCTCAGCCTGTTTCTACTGTTGACCTGAACCACTCAGCTGTGGCTTTCACTCTGGAGAAGATCTTTTAATCTGCTTTTATGAATTTGACCCATACAAACGTTTATCCTCATGCTAAGAGAGGAGACGTTCCTGTGTCATCCTACTGGTGAACTACTGAGAGACTACAGCGTAATGTCAAAGACCTGTTTTCACTTTAAACCTGCAGCTCAATGCTAATGGCATTTTTACAATCGCTGCAGCCGACCGATCGTGCGCCAATGTGACGTCAAAATGACGTAGATCTCGCTGGCGCGCCAGGATTTTGAGTGCGCGACCAGAGGTCATGCACTACTGTATTTTTTTCAGCAGCGCACAACAAAGCGGAAACAGGAACAAGTTCGAAGGCAACCGGATGCCAGGACTCTCAGAGTGACTGCAAGTCTCTCTTGTAAACTTACTGGGTTAAGATGAGTTCTTTTATGGTGAATGAAAGGCTTGATCCAACCAAGTAGGTCATTGAATCAAATCGAAACATTGACATCAATGCTGCTACCAGTTCTGCCGTTGTTTACCTTTTTCTTCTTCTTCTAGTCCGTATAAATAGCAAAGTCAGTAGCCTTTCCTCATTAGCGCCACCTCTGTTCAGGAGAAGATTGCAACTAGTGTCGTGACCACCACACGCGAGAATAAACAGTTAGGCGATCCCATGACGTCACATTGACGCACGACAGGTCGGCTGTATACCGGAAGCTTAATGGCCCTGACACACAGAGCCGATAATCAGCCGTTGGACAGTCTGGCGAGGTCAGTGACTCGGGTCTTTTCGGTGTGTTCCGTGCTGTCCTCCGTCCGAGGGGCCGTCGTCCTTCATTTTGGCTGATTTGACATGTTGAATCGGCGGGGCGGGCACTGCCGCCAGTCGGACTCAAACGACCCATCTGATTGGTGGAGTGCTAACATGGAAACGGGGAGCAGAATGAGCGTGACTAGAGTCTCTCAAAATCTGACGAAAATCTTTTAAACTGACCTTTGTTGATCTGAAATGAAGACAGATTCAGCAACTGCACGGCCTATTTCCTTCTTAAAATGTGAACTATTTTAGTACTATATGAGATCGTATTCTGAACAAGCCGCCATGACAGTCTGGCTGTGAATTTCCGGAGAAACCAGACCCACGTGACGCGTTCGTCCAATCAGCCAGTTTGAATTTTTGGGGCGACAATACAGATTAGCGCTGCCTGCTGTAATGGAGGCGTATTACGTCTCGTCGGTGTGTTTTTTGACCAACTCAGGGAGACTGATTAGTCCAACTGCCTTTTCTGCCGACGTTTGGCCGTCGGCTCTGTGTGCCTGGGCCTTTAAACTCCACCCCTCTTCAGCTGGTAAATGGTCTTTATAGAGCTAAACAATGTGATGCTCCCGCCCCCGTTACTTCTGGTGTTTGCTTCTCTGAACCTGTAAGTGTTCTGTAACTCATAAGTATTTTGGTACTTCTGTTCAACCATCTGCAATGGTCTGAGCATCTGGAAAACTGAATAGATGATATTTAATAGATATATTTTTGGCTCATATTTTTTGATCCCATCATGTGTATGCTGTTGATTTCTTTGGCAAAAACAGATCACCGGGCAATTTAATAATCATGTTATGGAAATTTGTATGTGATTTACATCCACATCCGCATCTGTCTCAACAAGATCAGCTGCAATACAATATTCGATTCATTATGCAGCAACACTGTAAGGAGCCAATGATGAAGAGGGCAAAGGTCAGAGCCACAGTTTTGTTACAGTGCCATGTGACAAGGGATCCTTAGCCCTAAAACGCAGCATATATTATAGGAAATGTATCGATTACCATGAACAGTCGATCCAGAGTTTCTGCATTTCCATCTTGTTTGCTTGGACGAAAACACTTTCTCCGTCAGTTCACTTCAACTTTGAGCCACTGAGTTTCGGATTTTCACAACATTGTATGCACAATAGATAAGTGTGAAGCCCTAACCGTGTATGCTTTTTTCTGCTTTGTGATTGGTTGACAGAGGTGTGTGACAGCGCGCTGGTGTCCAACCTGCCGCCATCATCCTTCAGGAGCTCGTCCCAGCTGTCCAGCAGTCACGCACCGGGCTTCGCCAAACTCAACAGGAGAGACGGTGAGGAAGAGTTTCTGCAGCTGAGAGTGACTGAATGACTTATAGACTGGACGGGGTGCGATGAGTGGGAACTAAGCAGTGGATTTGACTGGAATTTACTGCATGATTTGGCTGAATATGAGACAGCTGACATAGTCTAACTTACATTACAAGACTGAATTCTGTTGAAAATATGTCAATATAAGGTGACATATATTTGTTATATCTGGTGATATATTACCAGTTAAAGGGGCCTGAAGTGGCCATTATCAATGTCATCAAAAGTATGGTATGTTTTATCGCATCCAATCCATTATTCAATGAATATTGCTTCATTAAATAGCTGACAGTGAAGAGACAGACAGGACACGTATGTGTGTGTGTGTGTGTGTGTGTGTGTGTGTGTGTGTGTGTGTGTGTGTGTGTGTGTGTGTGTGTGTGTGGGCTTGTTTAACTATATTCGTGGGGTCCAAAAAAATGGGAGTCCAGTATACTTGTGGGGTCCCAACAGCTTTGTGGGGCCAAAATGCTGGACCCCACAAGTTTAAAGGGCTGTTTGAGGGTTAAGACTTGGTTGTAGGATTTGGGATATGATTAGGTTATGGTTAGATTGAGGGTAAGGGTTAAGGTTAGGCATTTAGTTGTGATGGTTAAGGTTAGGGTAAAGGGCTAGGGAATGCATTATGTCAATGACGGGTCCCCAAAGATAGTGCCACAAAGCTCTCTCTGTGTGTGTGTGTGTGTGTGTGTGTGTGTGTGTGTGTGTGTGTGTGTGTGTGTGTGTGTGTGTGTGTGTAAAACAGCAACTTATTCTCATGAACGGGTTCGTATGATATTGTACGAAAAGTTATGCAAACTGAAAACTAGGAGACTGGGTACAGAGCATTTTGGCGGAAATTATGATTAAGTTTAGGCAAGAAAAGTGAGCGTTAAAACACTACCTAGGAAGACTCATTTCTTGGGTAAAAGTCTTTTGTTTTCCCCGGGAAGCGAATGCTGCTCCCGAGCTTCAAAGTCCTGTGTGTTAACGCCCACTCATCACGCCGACCACCTACCTACGCTGTGACCCGCGCTCTCATGCAGCTGCCGACAATGTGGTAGCCTGGAAATCCAGACCCAGATCCGAAAGATTAAGGGTCCAGCCCATTTGCTTAGCTACCAGCGGAGCTAACTGGTAGATTAAACTCTTGCCCGGTCGGCAAAACAGCAAAAATGTCCTTCTTGCAAAGGAACGATTGGAGCGCCGTCTTCTGTTCCTCTTTTAGATAAAAAGCCAAGTCTAACTCGTTCATTGTAGCAACCAAAGCCGTTTCAAACAACTGGTGTTCATCCATAGTCATCTTGCAATGTTTACTAATGACGTCACAGCGCTGTCGTCATCTGTTTAGGTCGCCTCTGGCCCGCCTATATCAGATACACCGATGTGATTGGTGCAGCTCGGCTACCAGGGCATAGTTAATGAGCATCATTACTGAATGCTGGATATCCAGGGTATCAATATGGTGCACACAGCAAAAAGAAAACGTGTAAACCATACAAATTACAGTGTTTAACCTTTCGTAGCTTTTCGAACATATGGTTCATGAGAACAGGCTGAAAACAGCCAGCCCGTCTTGGAAATGGCCAGGACTTCTTGCTACTGCTTCAGAGAATTTTGCATGAAAATAAATGTTTTTCAGGATGATCTAAACTACCTCTTGGATGATTCTGTCTGTATGTGAAGCTTTAAAAGTGGAGAACAGCACTCCTGTGTTACTGAGGAGCTACTCTACAGCAGTGGAGCTCAGTGCAGGCGAGATTTTGTTTAAGCTCAGGACTCAAAGCACCAAACGTAATAAACAGGAAAGTTTCTTCTGGACTCAAAGAACAGACAGCTCACCAGCGACTAGTGTAAAGGGAGGCAGAGGATCAGAGTCACTTCTACGAGACTATACAGAATAAAAAAAAGAACAAGCAATAGCTGCTTCGTCCCATCTTCATTCTTTATAGATGCTGTTTGTGTTGAAGGTTTATGCCAGAATGTTTTTTTTCGCCCAACATAGAAGCCAGCAGGGAGTCCTGTGCTGGATGCGGATGTGAGGCTTTGATAAAATGAAGATGGAGCTTTCTGCAGGGAACGGGCTTCACATTAAAGCCCAGAATCAGCTGGGAGGGCGAGATGGGTTTAATCTGGATCTGAATGATTTTCACCACCCGGGAAACTAAAAGAAGCCGCGCCTGCAGAACACTGCTCAGGCCTTAGTTTGTTTGATGGTCGAGACCAGAGGTGCCCAAATTCTTTCATACGAAATGCCAAAATCGATCTGGACAGAAGGCCACGAGCCAAAAATAAATGTTCATTTTGAAGAACATAATTCCTGTAATTCTTTATACATAAAATGTACACACGTTTGACAGCACTGTGCTTTACATTGCCGTAAAACTCAGATTATGTACTTGTTAGCTGCACAAAATGTACGTTTCGTGATCATTACAGTTACGATTTTACAGCACGGTCAAAATAAGAAGAAAATAGGCATGAGCATGTCAAAAGCCATGGCGGGCAAAACTTGGCCCGCGGGCCCCAAATTGGGCAGCCTTAGTTCGAGACTGCTAAATATATTTGGGGTCTGTTGCTTTTATTCGCTGATCTAAACATGGTGACGTAGTGTCATCACTGCCTTTTGACTGCTTTGTGAATCAAGCGCTGAGGGGGAAAAGTGCAATTTACTAATTTACTTATATATTTTATATATATACTTACATATTTTCAGTGTGTTATGATGCTTAAAGCTGCACTAATCTGTACTTTTATTATTATTCACATCTAATGTAAAAAGTAGCGACCTAGTTGTGGCAGGAGCGTTTCTAGTATCTGTTACAGTCTTCCAGAGAATGTGGTGGATCCAATTGCAGAGACAGCAGGCAGTGTAGTGTTCAAAGGTTTAATGGCAAAATCCAAAAACTGGAACAGGCAAAAATACAAAAACAAGGAGCAGGTAGGAACCCAAAAACAGGAACAGGCAAACACAGAACCGTGGTAAGCAATCCACTGACATAGCCAAACAAGAATAAACTGAACAGCAAATAATGATCTGACAAAGGACAAGGGAAAACACAAAGACTAAATACACAGGGTAATGAGGTAACACAAGACAGGTGACACAAGGGCTGGGAAACAGGTGAAACACATTAGGGCTGGGCAGAACAATCAAAACGGCGGGAAAACACAGGAAGTAAAACCAGACAAGATAAAAAATGAAAATGCAGGAATACGTGCGCCGGCCCGCGCTCTTGCCTTTGATTCCCCATTTCAACTGCCCAGTCATCGGACGAAGCAGGGGGAATCATCGTGATAACTTTCACATCCCTTCCCCCTCCCTGCTAAATCAGTAATTTCATTATCTGATCATCTTTGAGCTAGCTACTGAACAACAATGTCAGCTAACGTTTTTTGACACAGTTAAAACTATAATGGAACTAAACCTGACACTTTATAAGTCTCAGTAATAACGACCAATTTGACACAATGTTCCAACATTCAGCAATTTTAGTTGCTTACGTTTCATTTGGGTTCTAATCTGCGCCATGAAATGACCAACTTCTTCTCTGGGGACTACCAACTGCTCTCCGTCTCACAGATTAGATAAGACACTCAGCCAAAGGCGGGAGTCTGGCACAACCACCTCCGATTGGCCAACATTACATTTCTGTTAATGGTAATTGTTTGTCCTCTGTCACTAACAGACAAGTTCAAAACTCTCACTTAAGCTCTAATAATTGATTTAAAAAAAAAAAAAAAAGGTTTTTATTACTATAATTTTTAGGGGGGCTGAGATGAAATATAGCGGGGCTTGAGCCCCCCTAAAAAGGGTCTAATAGCGCCCATGAGTTGTGGTATGGAATATTTTAGCATCTCTCAGCTCATTTTTCATTTATTTTCATCTCATTTCATGCCTCGTGATGCCAGTGCAAAGACCAGGCTTCCTCTCATTAATAATAATCATGTCAATATGAGAAAATGTAGGGATTAGAAGTGGGAGTGTAATGACTGACCAAACTACTGCTGATTGCATCATAACACATGTTCAGCCATCACTGCAGCTTTCACATATTGTTGCTAGATTAGGAGAGCTGTTTGTGGCCCATTTCCTCCCCAGCCCACACAGTTCCAGCTGTTTGCTGAGGAAGTCGATGAATAAAATGAACGTCTCCGTCTCATTTCCATCTCTTGCTGCTGCCGCTAACTCTCTGCCTCCCCCAGTCACTCTCAGAGGAGCAGCTTTGCTCTCAGTTCATTTGCTCAGTAAATGAGCAGTTTATCAGAGCCCTGCAATGCCACCTACAATATAAACACAGGCATTTTATACATGGGCTCATATGGGATCATCATAGATTTTCTTTCATAACAATGTAATTAACTTTTAATCATTTACTTCACTATCGAGAGTTTGTGTGCAACCAGGGAATGGATCTCTTTGTGACTGATTTAGTTTTTTACAGTTTCAGTTTTTTCTTCCCACACACATTATAAAACCAAGACAATGCATAATACTATGTGTACTAAGAACTCAAATTATATTATTTGGCTAAACTTTTTATCTGCAGCACCAAAGTGTATTTTACAGTTGTGATATGAATCAGTAGGACGGTGCAGCTGGTGCTAATAGACTAAAAAGTATGCTACTGTGTTGTCATATCATCAGGCCCAAACGGAATCTGCAGATTTTTTTATTATACAGTTTTCAGCAGTAATCCAAATACAATACAAAAATCCAATAATTGGCGGAAATTAAGCGGACTGTTCTGCTTGTCATGGAGATGTGTTTTATGTAATTTGAGTTAAAAAAATGTTTTAAATGATTCCTGGGAAAAATCTGCAGAATTCTGGGTCCGCAGATTCTGTATGGCCCTGCATATTGTATATTACATGTACAGTAGAGTAACATATTGTGTGTTGAAGGCTATGGCGGCTGGCAGTGATGCATGCAGTCAAATGTGCACTGTCAGTGTAACATAACACGCTCACGTTGAGAACACCAATAGCAATGGAAGTGTGCACTTACAGTAGGAGTCCTGGCCCTAACCAAAGACAACAAAACAATTAAAATGCCACTGCACAATAGTTCAACTTCTTTAGTTTTAAGAGTTTCTTTTTTCAAAATAAGAGTCTGGATGTTGGGCTCCCCATTGCTCTGTTTTGATTTCCCATTTTGTTCACTTCATATCTTTAATTCCTCCCCCAGTATTTCTTTTTAATTCTCTATTTCTTTTTACTTTCCCTTCTTCTTCTTCTTCTTCTTCCCTGCTTTAAATTATCATTTTTCAAATTGTCTTTTGTTCTTCTGTATAGACTGGGTTCTGTTCCTCCGCAGTCACATTTTCATCCGTAAGAACTAATTTAGTCAGCTCATTCTTCCTGCCAAATGTTAATAGCAGTCTTACTTTTTTTTTCTTTTTTTGTCGGGCAGCAATGACAATTATGCTGGAATAGAATTTAAAAGCAATTATTTTGCCCCAGTAATCACTTTGTAACTGAATAAGATTTAAAAGTGGAATTAAACTTTAATTGGAACCTGTTCTGGTTGCGTGCATGGATTTCCAACTAGTCAAGTATTGATTTACATGTGTGTGTTCAGTGTGCAATTAATTGCAAAGTTCCAATTGTTACAGTTGAAACTCGAGTGGAAATGTGTTGTACTTTTTCTTCAGGATGTTTCCCAGCCTCCTGCTGCACCGGGGGCCCATTACTGCTTTCTGTCTGTCTGACACTGTGTGTTATCAGCCTGCTGAAATTACCATCCAGGCTCACTCACTCCAGGCCTACAGTATAGAAAACTCTCTCTTCTATTCCTTTTTTAGCTACCTGTCTTCCTTTTCACTTTCCTCCCTGTCTCCCTCTGTAACGGCTCACCTCTTCCTCTGCCTTTTCCATTCCGCTTGATTCCTAATTTCACTCATGTCTCTCGCTTTGTGTGTTCCAGTCTGCCCTCTGTACCTGTCAGGTGGAATATCGGTGCATTATTAATGACTCCTTTCTTCACTTTATCCATCCATCTGCTCCTTATAGTGAAGCTGCTGTCCAGAGCGGACTCACGTCAAGCTTGGTTTACCTTCAACAGTGAAGCGGAGGGAGAGCTGTGCGGCCTTATCCTCACCTGCTGGCTATGCTGCTCTAATAACAAGAGGGAGACAAATTGAGATGGTTTCAGGTGTCAGAGCCCTTACATGTGAAGTGGATCAGGGAGAGAGCAGTAAATCCATTTCAAGTTTCAAGGTTACACTTTTTGTTTCTGGAAAGAAAGAATTGGCCCTTCCCCTTCCTTCCCCTTCGAAGAAAAAAATTAAAGTATACCCTATTGCAGGGGTCTTTAACGTTTTTTTTAGGCCAGGGACCCATAAGCTATAAGCGAGACCGAGTAGGGACCACCTACTACATAAACTGTATGTATACAATTGAGTTGCATATCTAACTGGGCTGGATGGATGAAAATGAATGTATTTTAATATATTACTGACATATGATGTTTCAGTGTTTAACATGCATATGGAAGGCACCGTGAATCCCCAGGTTTAACTGTACGGCTACCATAGTGGCTACCTTAGTTAGCTTATCTTCAATGTTGAAATGAAATGGGTTTTTTTAATTTGGCCAATTTAACTTTGCGATTATTTTTGATGGATTCGTGTTCATGTATATTTTCAGACAAATTTTAATTTTTGAAAAAAGTAACCATACATACCATACTATACAGTATATTGTCATCCTACCATCGATGGGATTTTTCAGGGAAAACGGGATACATTCATAAATAACACTTTATTTTACTGGTCCATAATTGCACATTGCATCATTTTCTACAGAAAAGCAGCAATTTGATCTCAGCAGCATGTGTATTGGTCTTTTCAGCGTAGGAAGTGAGTTCTGGTTTCACCACTGCAACACTAGCTGGATTAGTTATTATCATGCCACATCATGCTTTAGCTATACACCCCCAAAAGTTTTATTTCATTCATTGATAGAGAGGGAGTTTCCATTTGCTAGTTTAGCAAAGCGTCATGGCATCAATCATATAGTAATGTAAATGGACTGCATTTATATAGCGCTTTTCTAGTCCTAACGACTACTCAAAGTGTGGTAACATAGCACAGGAGCCATTCACCATTCACACACATTCAAACACTAGTGGCCGAGGCTGCCATACAAGGCGCCACCTGCTCATCAGATAAACATTCACACACATTCTGACTCCGATGGCGTGGCATCGGGAGCAATTCGGGGTTCAGTGTCTTGCCGAAGGACACTTCCACATGTGATTGCAGGGCCAGGGATTGAACCACCAACCTTCCGATTGGTAGGTGACCGCTCAAGCACCTGAACCACAGCCAGCATTGTTGGTAAAAATCCAACATAACAGTAGTCTGTGTGACTAAGTTCCCATTCTGTTGGAGCTTATTCCCCGGAGTACTTTCTTTCGCCCAGCAGTTTTCCTGTATTAGGGTGGCACCTAAATCATGGTTGCAGCTGTCGCCATGGTCCTGCTCCGCGCCCTGCTATGCCCTGCTACGTCCTGCTATGCCCTGCTACACCCTGCTACGCTCTGCAGTGCCCTTCTACGTCCTGCTATGTCCTGCTATGCTCTGCTATGCTCTGCTACACCCTGCTACGCTCTGCAGTGTCCTGCTACATCCTTCTATGTCTTGCTATGCCCTGCAGTGCCCTGCTACGCCATGAACTACTACAACTACTATTTCTAGTCATTGTTGCATTATCTTCATTGTTAGTATTATTGCCACTGTTCATCACTCCCCCAACCGGCACCGTCAGACACCGCCCACCAAGAGTCTGCGTCTGTCCCAGGTTTCTCCCTAAAAGGAGTTTGTCCTCGCCACTGTCGCACTAAATGCTAACTCTTGGGGGAATTACTGGAATTGTTTGTAAATTATAGAGTGTGGTCTAGACCCACTCTATCTGTAAAGTGTGTTGAGATAACTGTTGATGTGATTTGATACTATAAATAACATTGAATTGAATTGAATTGATTTACTTCATAGGCGAGAAATGATAGATAATTAGCTTAACGTTGCCACTGAAAACTCTCTCCCTGCTCCCTGATTAGGGTAAAGCCAATCACATAGGAGAGTTTTTTTGTTCTTATTGGCTGGCAGAGCAGTGATGTCATGCTCCTGACCGTCATTAATAATAACTGTAACTGTAACACCATGTGGCTGGTGAGAGCCTTGACAGACACTAGGGACAGAAAGAAAGCAGGGACGTCTCTTTGATTTAAAGTGAGAGCCGTGACAGAAAGAGTTCAGACCATCAGCCATCACTTCACTTTCTCTTTCGCTTTTCTTCCCCAGTTTAATCTGCGTGAGTAAAGGTCAGAGTGTCTGCTCTTTTTCTGTTCTCCTGTCACTGGACACGTCTGTTAGTCAAGTGCTTATTAGCTTTGCCATTTAGCTCTTTAAAGATCAGGCTCCAACAGCCCCCAGGCCAGCACCGATTCTTACACTGTTGAGCTTTTCTCCTCTGCCTGCCAGCACACATTAATCAGAGCTAGGGAATACAGAGACTGTTTGTTTCACAATCCCACTGGCCACGCTCAAAGTGGGCAGAAACTAGTATAACTTCAACACATAAACTACTAGCTAAGATGGATTTAACCATTATCAAAATACCAATTGCGTCGCCGCAATGTGTAGTTACATTTTTCGAGAGGTGCATGTCAGGCTACGGCGTAGGTTCCGTGCCTCCACGTACCTATGTACCAACACATTCTCACACCCATCTCGTGAAATATGGACGCTTTGTCAGGTGCCTTTGTCGTTCTTATTGACGCTAAAAGTCTCCTTTAGCGCTTTAAGTAAACACCCTTGGTCGGGACTATTGCCGTCCCTTTAGCGTTATAAGTAAACGCGCTTGGTCGGGACTATTGCCGTCCCTTTAGCACTATAAGTAAACGCGCTTGGTCGGGACTATTGCCGTCCCTTTAGCGCTATAAGTAAACTCGTGGGTGGGCGTACGGTTCCGTAACACGCGGGAACTACGGGACAGTTGGGTTTAGGAAAGGGTCGTGGGTGGGCATACGGTTCTGTGACACACTGGAAGAAAGAAAAAAACGACTATAGCAAGCGGGACGCCAACCTCCTTACGCGGAAATTCACCCTTACATACTACTTGCTAAATCTAAATCTAACTGCTGCTCTCCCCGGTGCGTTACACAAACACGCTGAAAGACGCCTTATTCGTCGCATCAGACGCTGACAGCCACTGTCCAAACGTCCTCATTTTACGAGTTCGGAATGAGAACGGGTTGTATGTACGTAGCCATGGCATAGATTTAACGCAGAAGCATAAATCACACTTTACTAAGGTAAAATTGGGCGTGAGATTAACAGGCAGTTTTGTGCAGTATCAGTACAGCCGGTCTGTAATGTTTAGAGCCATCACAATGAGGACTAGCTTGCCAACTATCATAGAGGAGGCACCCAGTATAAGGCCAGTTTTAAAAGACTACTTATTAAACACTTATAACTTACAACAATAACCAACCATTATTTAATCTAAGTGTATAACTATGATGGACTGTAATTGCTGGGCTATGACATTATCTTAGTTGACACTAATTTACAAAACATGAACATGCACACTGACATTCTTTTACTTGCAATGTCTTGTTTAAAATGTACGCACAAATGTGCATGTTTTGGCATTTTTATGTTATGATTGTTGTATGTGGACCCCAGGAAGAGTAGCTGCTACATGTAATACATGAATAAAGTAATAAAGCTTGAAGGTAATAACTAAATTCATCAGTTGATATATTTTCAGTGTATACTCTAAAAACACCTCTTGGTGGTCCCTGCTGTTTGGTTGGTCCCACATGACATAAGCTGTTTGGCCGACTGCTGGACCACACACATAACACAGAAATGTCTTACAGCCGGTTCCTTTGTGATGGATTTGTGGGGCAAAAAGGCTTTCTAGTCCTACGGGCATCACATTGCCCTCAGCTCCTTTACCAAAATGGAACAGCTCAGTACTGTCCCCTGGAGGCTTAGGATAAATGTTTGTTTCTTTGTTTCAAAATGTTAGCTTCATGCTGCTGCAACAAAAAGCTGACAACAGCATTGTGACAGAAGGACAAGTGACATTTACACTGTCTGTTTGTTCCTTTAATGTGTGCAGTTTCTCCTCTCGCTCTTTCCCTGTGTTATTGCTGCGTATCTTTATGTGTGTGTGTGTGTGTGTGTGTGTGTGTGTGTGTGTATGTGTGTGTGTGTGTGTGTGTCTGTGTGTTGTTGCTCTGTGGGACACTGATCAGCAGCCTCCTTCAGAATTGTCCATCTGGCGTTTGAGCTCTGAGGCGTGGTTTTGGCCTGACAAAGCACTTTTTCAATGCGCGCACACACACACACACACACACACATACATGCGCACTAGAGTCCGGATCGGGCCGGATTTTTCTGTCCGAGCCCGGCCCGCGTCCGACAGAGCCGTGACCGAACCCGGCCCGAGCCCGACAGGCATTAAGAAATTTATTTCCGAGCCTGACACAATTTAAAATCAAATTTTTTTTCTCATACTAATGACACATGTGCGTTTGTTTGTGTGGAAAGCTTTTATAAAGCAACTGTAGGAAGGCATTCGAAAATGTCAACAGATGAGGCATCAGCGCACACGGGGCAACAATAGCACGTTAATAAGCTGTTAAAATGTTCAATGTGTTAACCTTTACTGCTTGCTTCGATCCGACCATGATCAGAAAACCAGGGGAGACGCGTTACCTCCACGGCCGACGTTATAAAATGAATAACATCTGGTGAGCAAATGAATGAACTTGGCTTTCAGTCTGGGGTTTAACACCGCACACACTGAGTACGAAACTTAAACTTATTCCACCAACTCTGCTCCGGTTGCAGCTACACCTCTGCTTCCTCTTTCTCTATCTCTCTTCTGCCCACTTTACACACGCACTGAGCTCTCTTAAAGGAGCCGCAGCACCATTTTACAACAAATGCCTTATCGCGCTGATGTGACCGAGCCCGACCCAAACCTGACATCCATCCTTCCATCTTCGTCCGCTTATCCAGGGTCGGGTCAAGGGGGTAGCAGCTCCAGCAGGGGACCCCAAACTTCCCTTTCCCTAGCCACATTAACCAGCTCCGACTGAGGGATCTCGAGGCGTTCCCAGGCCAGGTTGGAGATATAATCCCTCCACCTAGTCCTGGGTCTTCCCGAGGCCTCCTCCCAGCTGGACGTGCCTGGAACACCTCCCAAACCTGACCATAATTTCTAAATATCTGTTGAACCCGGCCCGGCCCGTCAGGTACCATCGGGACCCGTCAGGCTCGGTTCGGGTATCCATGCCTTAATGCGCACACACACATTCTGTCTTCTTTCTCTTGAAACAGTTGTCTCTGTGTCTGAAAACACAGACAAATTGCATGACAATGAGCTTGTACGTATACAGCCAATCAATAAGACCACAGCCTTTATTGAAAGTGTATTGGGATAAGAACCATAGTTTCTAGCATGATATGTAACTAGGCAGTACTTTACCTTAGAAATGCTACAAGCTTATTGAAAAAAACTGCATTTTTCAAAAACATATATCAGCACTTCTTACTTTTTTTTAAACGATTAACCTAGAATACAACCTAATATGGGAAAGGAGGCAGACCTGCAGGGCTACTGTAAAACTAATCAATGCTTGGCACCGCAATCTCCTATTGATGATGTTCTATACAGCCAAGGATCCAGACTTGCAAGCAAACTGTACAACTAATCAATAGATCACTCAGCAGCCTCTTAGCTATGCTATATTTGGGAAAGGACGCTAATGGTGTGGTATTTTTACCGCAAGTCAATGCATGGCATCGCAACCTCTTATTGATGATGTTGTTGAAAATGTGTGGAGTAAACGTGCTTGTCAGGAACTAAATCCGGTAGAACATCTCAACAATGAGGTCAAAGGAGATGCAAGTGTAAGATCTCATGTCAGGACATTTGAGAATACAAAATGTTTCCTAACATCAAAAAACACCACATGCTTCTCGGCCTAACACTTTTTTTTTCCAGAATGAAGTATCTCACCAACTATTGGATGGATTGCCATGACATTTTGTACAGACATTCACGCTAGCTGTCTGGATTTACCCTTCAGAGATCTGAGGAGCAGTTAAAGGTGCCGTAGGTAGGATTGCGAAGATCCAGGAATTAGCCAAAAAATGTAAACATCAATAACTTCTCAGTCCCTCCCCCCCTTTCCCAAACGGTCTCCTAAGCCCCTCCCCCCATAAGGGAGAATGAATGCATTTGCATGAGCAGTGATTGACACGCAGTTTTAATTACCTGCTTCATGTAGTTTTACTCCAACATACAGTGAGGAAAATAAGTATTTGAACACCCTGCTATTTTGCAAGTTCTCCCACTTGGAAATCATGGAGGGGTCTGAAATTGTCATCGTAGGTGCATGTCCACTGTGAGAGACATAATCTAAAAACAAAAATCCAGAAATCACAATGTATGATTTTTTAACTATTTATTTGTATGATACAGCTGCAAATAAGTATTTGAACACCTGTCTATCAGCTAGAATTCTGACCCTCAAAGACCTGTTAGTCTGCCTTTAAAATGTCCACCTCCACTCCATTTATTATCCTAAATTAGATGCACTTGTTTGAGGTTGTTAGCTGCATAAAGACACATGTCCACCCCATACAATCAGTAAGAATCCAACTACTAACATGGCCAAGACCACAGAGCTGTCCAAAGACACTAGAGTCAAAATTGTACACCTCCACAAGGCTGGAAAGGGCTACGGGGAAATTGCCAAGCAGCTTGGTGAAAAAAGGTCCACTGTTGGAGCAATCATTAGAAAATGGAAGAAGCTAAACATGACTGTCAATCTCCCTCGGACTGGGGCTCCATGCAAGATCTCACCTCGTGGGGTCTCAATGATCCTAAGAAAGGTGAGAAATCAGCCCAGGACTACACGGAGGAGCTGGTCAATGACCTGAAAAGAGCTGGGACCACCGTTTCCAAGGTTACTGTTGGTAATACACTAAGACGTCACGGTTTGAAATCATGCATGGCACGGAAGGTTCCCCTGCTTAAACCAGCACATGTCAAGGCCCGTCTTAACCTGCAAAATAGCAGGGTGTTCAAATACTTATTTTCCTCACTATAGGGTCAGTTTCAGCAAATATGACAGAAAGTTTCATAAGGCTCACCTACTGCACCTTTAACCATAGTCCTCATAAATCCACCGGAGTTTAGAATGCCAACACAAAGAAAGAGGAAGGAAAATGGAAAATGAGGGACATCCGCAGGAACAGTACCGGACATGACACGTCGTCGATATAGACTATGAGACCTGTTACCCTTTGACTTTTCCTCTAGCTCCACCATCAGGTCAAACATTTTCTTTGTCTTGTACTTTGGTTAATGGCCGATTAGCGGCAAAACTAATGACTTTAGCCTCAGCTGTACTTTGTGTTTAGCGCTAAATAGTTCAAGTTAGCATGCTAACCACTCTAACCAACCTGTTCTCATTCCAAACTCGTAAAATAAGGACGTTTGGACAGTGGCTGTCAGTGGCTGTCAGTGGCTGTCAGCATCTGATGCGACAAAAAGGTCTTTCAGCGTGTTTGTGTAAGGCACCAGGGAGAGCAGCAGTTAGAAAGGATTTAGCGAGTAGTATGTAAGGGCGACTTTCCGCGTAAGGAGGGTGGATGGGTCAAACACAGGACTTTCACCCTGGAGAGCAGCGTTTGCGTCCCGCTTGTCATGCTTGTTATCGTCGTTTTTTTCTTTCCTCCCGTGTGTCATTGAACCGTACGCCCACCCATAACCCTTTCCTAAACCCAACCGTCCCGTAGTTCCCGCATGTAATGGAACCGTACGCCCACCCACGACCCTTTCCTAAACCCAACCGTCCCGTAGTTCCTGCGTGTCACGGAACCGTAAGCCCACCCACGACCTTTTCCTAAACCCAACCGTCCCGTAGTTCCCGCGTGTCACGGAACCGTAAGCCCACGCACGACCTTTTCCTTAACATAACTGCGTCAAAAGGGACGGCAATAGTCCCGACCAAGCACGTTTACTTAAAGCGCTAAAGGAGACTTTTAGCGTCAATAAGAACGACAGAGGCACCTGACCAAGCGTCCATATTTTACGAAATGGGTGTGAGAACATGTTACTCTAACATAAGATGGTGAACATGATAAACCTTATACCTAATACACATCAGCATATGAGCATTGTGCTTATAAGGATGTTAGCATGTGGCTTAAAGCATTGCTGTGTAGTCTGTTGTCTTGTTCCTATCTAAGCCATTTGTGTGCTTTATGACGTCTTATATACAAGCTTATTAAACTGCAAAAAAGTAGGCCTTGTTTTTTTAATTACCTTTTTTTAAAACTATTCTAAAACTATTATGATGTATCGTCTTTGTCTTATTTATACCGATTTTCTGTATGGGTAGCAACACATTTCTGTGTGAAATCCTCAATTATGTAATGACAGTGAAGATTATCAGGTTACGGGTCATGTACAGTCTAATGGTGCATTTGTGTGCTGAGAAAGTGAGTGGAGTCTGTCATCCAGAAAGCCTGCTAAACAGCATTGCATTGTCTTATACAAAGACAATTTCACAAATGTCTAACCAGCATGAAAGGCTGTGGGGGCTGCAGGTTTTTAAATTGGAAAAAATGCTCAGAATTGGCAAAGGTTTTCATTCTGATGATGATGTCTTCTTTGTATGAAGACGTATGGAGTCATGGTATTTCAACACGTACTGTGTCTAAAATGAAAACATTCTGTGTAATACATAGCAGCAATCTGAGTCTATTACATTGTTGAAATTCAATTTTCTACATTAAAAAACTCCTGCAGTGTCTTGGAATAAAACCAATCATCTTTTCCCGCACAACACTGTGTTCAATTATAGCACGGCAATGGGTTTTAAACTATAGTATGTGTTTCACAAAAAAAGTTGCTTTATATTGGCTGTGTAAGGTAAAACGTAACCCTCCAGTTGTATTTTAAAGTTTCTATATCAGAAATTTGGGTTTCTTTCAACCAAATTGTAAAAAATAAATAACATGGATGGTTCCATACACCGCTCTTCACAAATAAATCAGTTCACTACTTTCAATGAATTTGGATGTTTTACTAAATGTTATTAGCCTGACAAGCCAGACCCACATCCAGATGTCGGGTCTGGGAACTCACCATTGGCAGGGCTCAATCCAAGGGGCGGGATAAACGGTTGTCTTTCAAATTCCCTCTGCACGCAACAGGATAGCGCTACAACCAACCAGAGCAACGCTAGTTGATAGATTAATCTTTTGCCGTATCCGGTCGGTAAAACTCCGAACATATCTTCCTTTTCTAAGAATGACTTCAGTGCTTAACTACAAGTCTTCCAGAGTCGCAGCCAAAGCCGATTCCAAAGACCGCTGTTCGCCAGCAGCAGCAGCCATCTTCTTTGTTTTCAAGTAGCAGGGAGTTCACGCGGAACCGACGCAACTCTGACGTCATTATGTTAAGCCCGCCCACCGACTCTAAACACGATGTGATTAGCCTGACCAGAATTTGGTTTTTCCAGCTCGTAAGCCAACGGAGAGTTGCTAGACTGACCCTGGATGCAAATTACATTTGCTGCCGCTAGGGTGGTCTAGATTTCTAGGCAAAATTTCATAGCATTTGAAAATAAATTGGTAAACGAAAGTTGAAAGAAATGCTTCAAAACTGTTGGAAAAAACGCCAAAAAAAATGTCAAAAAATAAATAAAGCGTAGAAAAAAGCAACCCAAACGTCGCAAAAAAAGTTTAAATTTTAACCCAGAAAGAAAAAAAAGGTTGCATGGTCAACGGGAAGACAACACAAGGGTTAAAGGTCATGCACGTACTGTATACTTAAAGCTCGCAGACTGAAATGTGACATATGAATGTGTCTGGCCCTGCAGGTGCTGGAGGCTGGTCTCCTCACACCTCAGACAGGTACCAGTGGCTGGAGGTGGACCTGGCCCAGCGGACCACCATCACCGCTGTCGCTACGCAGGGCCGCTATGGCAGCTCTGATTGGCTGTTGTCGTACCTGCTGATGTTCAGCGACACGGGACACAACTGGAAGCAGTACAGACAGGAGGACAGCATCAGGGTGAGTCATTTCCTCACGCTTGTTTATCACGAACGTATCTAACGAGCATGTGACCAATTTCAAATAAACGGGTGTGCAGGGAAAATAACTTCCTCTGGAGGAGCATGTTCAGTGGTAGACTTCTGTCACTGTCATGCTCAACAGACAGGTTGAGGAGGTCATTTGTCCCTAGGGCCATCCAACTCTTCAATACCACTCAAAGGGGGAGGGGAGAAATGGACTTTTCAGCATGTACCTGTCTCTCTCAGCCCCTACCATTATATCACTTTGTCTGCTGTACACCTGGCTGTCTCATAGGCTATATTAGCCCTCCTACACAATCTAGACTGTGGTCATAACATCTACATCTTCTAACTTATTCCCTGTTATATATTGATCTTAAAGTATATTATTTATTTTCTTGTTTGTCAAGCAATTTGATTATGTTTACATTCTTGTCTTTTCATAGTCATAGTTAATATTTAATAATAAGCTATTGCACTGTTCAATCCCTGCACTGTTCACTTTTGCACTACGACCATAGCACCTTATCATCTTCATTGCATCACATGGTCAGACCTTTGTAATCATTTCTGTGAGTGATTTGTATGTATATGAGATATATGTGTGTATGTTTGTTTGTTGTGTTATGGTTGTCTAAGCTACTGGATGCCTACAATTTCTCTCGGGATGAATAAAGTATCTATCTATCTACATACCTTAATAATTTACAGTATTTCCCTATTCTCACATTTTTAACCGTTTCTGGCAAGCAGCAAGTCTAGCTCTGGCTGGGTAAAACTCTCTCAAATACAAAGTGCACAAGCAACTCAGTGGAAAATATATGTCAAAATATACCTGCGTATACATGGATACGGGAATTCACTGTAACTCTTATGCTAAATGTTAACATTCAATCTCCATCAGTAAAACAATAAGGAAATCAACTCTCTGCCAACAATCAGGACTTTGTAAATCATGAATGTAATAATTGTAATCTTATTACAGACCATGAATTTACTATCTTTCTAAGTTGAATGTATTGTCTTTTAACTTTAACTGGCAGGCAGAATTTATAGGTATACATTTATTTAAAAACAATATAGATTAACAGGACAATATAGATGGGACCAATCACAGGACAGCAGTGGTGTAGTCTAATGTATTGTAGTCAGTCCCTCCAGAAGTTTTTTTGTGATTGTTGCGGGCAAAAATCCTTGATTATGCGGCATGTTTTCTTAAAAAATGTGATGGAATATGCGGGATATTTATGCAATTTTATGCAATGAAATTGAGGGAACTTGCAAAAACAATTTTCAACTTTCTGATAAGATATATGTGACTTTTTTTGCAACAAAAATGCGGGGATTATGAAATCATGCAAGTCCTGCATATTTTGCGCGGAAATCGGCAATTTATGCGGTGAAAGTGCAGCGTAGAAAAAATGCGGCCTCCGCATAAATATGCGGACTTTGGCTGATTATGCATTGAATTATGCGATCGCATAATCACGTTTTTCTGGAGGGACTGTGTGTGGGTATACTGTTCTGTATATAAATATATTGGCCTATATATATGAGCCATAATCTGCCTTTGGGGGAGGGGGAGTCTGGGTGTCCACCAGGGTTATTTTGAGCGTCAAACACTTCATTTCCTGCATTCGGACACACTTTATGCACCAATTTATGGTGGAAATACTTTTATTTAGCCTATGCCAAGAAAAAAAAAACACAGATGACATTTCAAAATATATCAAAAATATAATGTAAAGTATGTTGTTGCTTATCATTGGGCCTTTTTAAGAGGGTATATGGAAATCCTGGAGCTTTCTTAGTGGATATACTGCATATACCTGCGTATCACGTAGACTACACCACTGCAGGACAGTAAAAGTCTATTTATTTTGAAATAGTGTGAGACAATACCACCTTTAGTACTGTTACGCAAGTGTACAAACAGTACTGTACCATAGGTAGAGTATCATGTAGTCTTTATCCTTGACGTTCCACTTCCGGGACTTCCGGAAATTCCACCGGATGCATGTCTTTTCGCCAATGTCTGTTTCCTTCCGCTTTCTTTGTGTTGGCGTTCTAACCTCTGGTGGATTTCTGAGGACTATGGTTAACTGCTCTTCAGATCTCTGCAGGGTAAATCCAGACAGCTAGCTAGACTATCTGTCCAATCTGAGTTTTCTCTCACACCGCTATTTTACAGCGGCTCCGTGCGGAGTTTAGCACCGCCCAAGACGAGCACGTTTTTTCTCCCATTCCCGAATGCTGTGTTGATTAGCCAGACCTTCCTCCGCACCGCAGCGCGTGTATGGTCTGGCAAAGCGAGACTAAGTATCATGTAATAGATGTCAAATAGATGATAGATAACAGGCAATAAATGTTCATTGGAGCTTATTGTTCTGCATTACCACAGCCATGCTACATGTGGGTGTGGTGTTTAGCAGTAATGGTCTGCAGGGATCAGCCCATCCTGAGGAGATAATCACAGACATCAGGAGCCTGTGACTCCTTATGAATAATGGATGAACCAATGAAAGAGCTCTGCTGACTGTGCCGACCTTTTGTCAAAACACTTACGCTGCTGTTGATGGACACAGAGTGGGACAGAGAGAGGCAGCCGAGCGGTGCAGCCTGGAGCACGGCCACATACTGAAATCAATGAGGGGAAAATCCACTGTATCCATGCACATGGTCAATCTCACCTGTTTTCTTCTTTTAAACACTTTTAATTATTTGTCCTTTTATACAGCATTGAGTGCAGAGTGACAGTAAAGGCAGGAGAATAGATGATGTCATAGTAGTGTTAAAGGAACACGCCGACTTATTGGGACTTTAGCTTATTCACCATAACCCCCAGAGTTAGACAAGTCCATACACACCATTCTCATCTCCGTGCGTGATGTAACTCTGTCTGACGCCCCCACCGCTAGCCTAGCTTAGCACAGATCCTGAAGGTAACCAGTTCCAACTAGCCTACTGCTCCCAATAAGTGACAAAATAACGCCAACATGTTCTTATTTATATGTTGTGATTTGTATAGTCACAGCATGTAAAAATAACAAGGTCACATGAGACACAGCCATCTTCTAACCGTATATAAACTGGGAACTATATTCTCAGAAAGGCGACGCACTGCTGCTTCTGCTACTTGGGCGGAGTGATTTGCTAGCAGCACCTGAAGCCCTGTGGTGAGGAGCAGAGAGTTTGCCTGGAGTTCGCTAATAGTAATAGAGTCAACAATTACTAGATAGTAAAAGCATAGTGACCTTGTTATTTGTACACCCTGTGACTATACAAATCACAACATGTAGGAACATGTTGGCGTTATTTTATCACTTATTGGGAGCAATAGGCTAGATGGAGCCGGTTACCTCCAGGATCCGTGCTAGGCTAAGCTAGCGGTGGGTGCGTCGGACAGAGTTACAACACGCACGGAGATGAGAAGGGTATGTATCAACTTGTCTAACTCTGGTGGTTACGGTGAATAAGCTAAAGTCCCAATAAGTCGGCGTGTTCCTTCAAAGGAAGAGAATACATGCGAAATATTTCTCAGTTTTTCTACAGACTAAACAATGGAAATATGACATGTTAATTTGTGAGCTTCAGAGGTGCTGGCAGTCTGACTTTTTTACCTTTAGATAAAGTCGGATTAGCTGTTTGCCTCTGTTTCCAGTCTTTATGCTAAGCTAAGTTAGCCAGCTGCTGGCAGTAGCTTCATCAGTGTTGGGGAAGTTACTTTTAAAAAGTAGTGTTTGCTCGTTACTCGTTACTTCTTAAAAAAGCAATCCATTACTTTACTTAGTTACCCCCTATGGAAGGTAACTTTATACGTTCCTCGTTACTTTTACGTTACTTTTATGTTGCTTGACTTTGGGTAGAACCCAATATCTGTTCCTAAATGTGTAGGCCTACATAAAGTTCTACTACGGAGGACATAACAGGTATTTCTTTTTTGCTCTTTATTATAAGAAACAGTATCAAGAGGCTCCTTAGGAACAACATGGTAACCTCAAAATGGGTCATATGTCTCAAAATAGAACATGCCTCATCTAAATCCAACAGAAACTTTAACTTAAAAATGGCTTGATGTCGATGGCTTGTGTAAATAAAATAAAATGGCATAATACAGCTTAGAGGCAAATACATTTTAGCCAAAATAAAATCAAGCACAACTTAAAGCATGACTAGCCTCAGAATTAAAAAGGCTATGTAAAGTGAATATGCTGGCCATTCTTCACAGTATGATGGCAGATAAGAAAAGAGAATATTAGGCATAGGCTTGAGCTATGTCTATAGCATGGATGGCACTGGCAGGCAACCTATTCCACATCAGCACAAAATGGGTGATTATACCTCATCAGGAGCAGTCTTTCAAAACGTTTATCTGAAAGTCTGTTTCTTCTGGGGGTAAGCACAAGACCTCTCAGGCTAAACAGCCTTTCCACCGGTGCACTGGATGGTGTGGCAGTGTTGTATTTCATGAACACAGCTTTCAGTCGGGGAAAACGGTTGAGAACTTCTAACTCTGAGCCTGATCTCATGTACTCAAGTACCTCTGAGTCTGCGCTAAAGGACATTGCGTCTTCCTCCTCATAAAAAGAAAAAAAGTCCTTCTCATAAGCGCTGCTGTGTGCGGCAACTTCTCGGTTTTTATTCTCAGCCGGCTCTGCATCATGGGTTAGAGTGCGACACTCCACGATGAGCAGTGCACACACTACTTCTTTCCGCTCCGCTCCCCCTATCCATCGAACTTTAAATTTCGGCAACGTCAAGGCAGCCAATAAAGCTTCCCTGCTATCCAACACTGGTGCGAATTGCGTCTTGATAGCCTAGGACAAAATGATACAGAAGACATAAGCTTAGTTTTCAGACACACAACTCTCACACTCTATCAAGGGGGCATAATGCATTCATCAAAATTTTTAATATTTATGAAGAAATGCCCGTTAATGGATAGGCATATGCCTAACTTTCAGATAGGCTATTAAGAATTGGCTTACCTGTACAATTACACCCGGTAGGTCTGCTGTCATCCTCGTCAGTCCATTTTGGAGTGCCAGCATCCTGGACATCAGGGTATCCAGGGTTGGTAGAAGAGTACCAGAGTAACAGTTATCTTCACCTTGCAAGATATCCAGTGCTACTGTCCAGCAAACACTGCAGTATTCCTTTAGGGATAGATGTTCACGCTCTGTCGGTCTAGTCCAGTCTAGTCTAGTCCAGTCTAGTACAAAGCTTGGGCCGGGATGTCACTAATACAGGACAAGGCATCGTGGTAGGAATTCCACCTTGTTGATGTAGGCACGATCATTTTTTCCCCACAGATTTCATCAACAATCTCAGAGGCCATGGTAGAACGGCTTGCCTTTGTCCAAAGAGCAGCGCACTTCGCCGTTGTACTCCTGTACACACATTTTGATTCACGGTTGGATGACAGCCATTTGTCGATGTCATTGCACGAGATCAAATTGAGCATATGCGAAGCGCACCTAAAATGCGGGGGAAGAGAAAACTGTCTTTCTGTGGTCCCAAGCAACTCTTCCACATCTGTGAAAACTACACCTTGCTCTTCATCCTCCTCCTCGTCAGGCTCAGGGGGCGCATACATCTTAAAAGCTTTAACAAAATTCGACCCGTTGTCTGTAACGGTGGCGGTGATCCTATGTGAAAGGCCGTACGCTGAGTGAATCTGTTCCCGTTTCAAAGCCTATAACATCATATGTATGCCTGCCCTTTATTCTTTTGCATGCGATGGCAGCTTTCTCACGATTAAAGTTGCGTGGATTAATCCAGTGCACAGTGATTCCCAAAAAGCTTCTGTTACGGCTACTCCATATATCCGCAGTGGTTGACACATACTGCAAACTCTCTAAAGTTTTCTTTAATTCACTCTCCATTTTTTGGTAACATTCATCCAGATAGCCCGTGAAAGTTTTATGATCTGACCATGGGCGCCTGTCTCCTGTTAGCGGTATCTTGCTAAGTAGCTTTCTGAAAGTGGGAGATTCGACAGTATTGATGAGCAACATTTCTTCGACGATGAATGAAGTTTGTCCAACTCTTGTTTAGTTACCTGCTGGTGGTGAAAATGAAGTTTTAGCTGCTTATTTGGGCTTGGACATATCATTTCCCCGGGGATCTTGAGCTACAAGCTTCACGTTAGCATGTTTTGCTTTCAAATGCTTGGCTAGGTTGGCAGTTGAGTTAACGGCAGTGGACAAAAGTTTCTCGCCAGGACACAGGGTACACCTTACACTCACATTCCTCCCCTTAGTTTCAACGAGTTTGAAGTAGTGGGAATACCTCCATCCCTCAAAAGTTATTTTTGGCGGCGGCTTCTCGCTTGCCATTGCCATGGTTGCTGCTCTACCAGCCTCTGTCACGTCCCGTGTGGAGCTTGTGAGCGCGCAGCTGAGAAGGCAGTGTCGCTGTCAAATCTGTCCCTGGGAAAAGTAATGTTGCGCCGAATTGAAAAAGGAACTACGTTTCGTTACCAAATTTTCAGTAGTAGCGCGTTACACTACTTTTTACCCGAAAACGTAGTTACGTTACTCCCAACACTGAGCTTCACACTCAATGTACAGACACAAGAGCGGTATCGACCCTCTCATCTCACTCTAACCAAGAAAGCAAAATATATAACACAAAATGAATTTATTTTGTCATTTTGCGCTAATTTAGTGTCAAATTCAAGTCACGGACATTTTCATTCAGCTACTATAGCTAAACAGCTAATAACGATGTGATCTGCTGCAGTCTTTGGGTTAAATAAAAAGAAAATATAGCAGTGTGACAATTACCTAAACCACACGTCATGAATTAAATATTGTCCAGAGTTGCAGACAAACATCATGTTAGAAGGATGTGCTGCAACTTTAAACTGTCAGTGAGACGGACAGCAGAGGCAGCGAGGCATCATCTCCCACCTCCGGGTACAGAGCACTCTTCTTCAGTGTTCTCCCGTCGCACAAGTGTCGCGTTGGACTTGTATTTGTGCATGTGGCATCTGTGTTGATGCTACATGGTTCAGTATGCAGACACAGGAATACTATGTAGTTGTGTTTGTGTAGAAAGCAAACCCAGTGATAAATCCTGTCAGCACAGACAGCCAGTCCACCCGCACGTTCCAGTGAGCATTATATTTCCCCCTTGCTGGTCTACGTATCCCTGCCTGTACTGAATTATTTGTATCCCAGGTGGGGACAAAATGTACTTTGTGTATTCCGCACAAAGTTGGAAGTGCGCCCTCGTTTAGAAGAAGTCTCCCAGCTAATCCTGCCTTGTACTACTTAAGTTGGAGAAACAGCTAGCTAGCTCATGTAATCCTTACCTAGCTACTGAGCATGTGCGACTGACAACAAAGATGTTACAGCAGTGAGAGGTCTCACTCTGTAGCTAAAACAGAGACCTGAACACAGGGTGAAAAGAGGAGCTGCAGCAATGTGCAGTACAACAAAAATATGGTGTTTTCTGAAAATTAAACCATGTACACCTATTCTGATACAATCTCAAATTACAATTATGAACCTGAAAATGAGCATAATATGGGCACTTTAAAAAAAGAAAAAGTTTAGGAAAAAGGTTGTGGTTTGGATTAAGACATTCCCGAGGAACGAACGAGCATTTCCTGGGTGAAAGTATTTTGTTTTTGCAGCAGAGTGAACTCTGCTCTCCGGCTTGAAAGCACTGTATTTTCCATAGAATATTGAATTGCATGTAAGTGTTTGGTATGCCTGCCGAGTGGCACTATATTAAAGTTTATTTAGATAGGGACAGATACAAGAAACATAGATAAGCTTAAACAGTCATCTGATGTACTGATGTATCATAGTGTTTTTAGCTGAAGCTAATTGACGACCCTTGTCCCTAGTAGGGCTTTTGGTTAAAAAATAAAAATACAGATTAACATTATTAAAAATGAGATAGAGATGAAATTAAATGGAATGAAATGAAAAAGGAAAGAAAGTATACAGAGAGAGCACAGTGTAAAAACGAAATACGAGAGCAATATTGTTCCTGAATTAGCCACAATTCTGTATTTTTTTTGAAGGTGGCTAATGTTGGGATATATTTCAAGTGGTCTGGCAGAGAGATCCATAATTTTGCCCCTTTTATTGAAAAGGCAGTTTGGGCAAATGATGTTCTACGGAAAGGGATACTACAATTGCCTGCTCGGGTGGTGGATCTGGTACCACTTTGCCGTCTTGTTATTGTTTTGCAAAGGGGTGGGGGAGCAGCGTTATTTAGACATTTGAAGACCAATTGGTAACACTTTACTTGAAGGTATCGACATAATCATGTCATGACAGTGTCATAACTATGACATGACACTGTCATTAACGTGTCATAAACGTTATAAACAAGTCATAAACGTTTATGACTTCTGTCATTAAGTGTCATTCGGTTTTTGTCATGACAAGTTGACATTGTTTGGGTTGTCTTGTTTTGGGTTGACATTAATCAAAGTGACATTACCAGAAGTTGTCTTTGTAATGACAACTTGACATTAACCAGGATGACATTACCAGAAGATGTATTTGTCATGACAACTTGACATAAGTGTCCTTATTAAGACAACTTGACATTAAACAGGATGACATTATGTCAAGTTGTCATGACAAAGACATCCCCTGGTAATGTCATCCTGGTTAATGTCAAGTTGTCATAATCAAGACAACCCAAACAATGTCAACTTGTCATGACAAAAACCGAATGACACTTAATGACAGACGTCATAAACTTTTATGACAGTGTCATGTCATAGTTATGACAGTGCCATGTCACAATTATGTCGATACCTTCAAGTAAAGTGTTACCGACCAATTTAACAAAATTCAGGGAGTTAAAATTAGCAAAACTTAAAATCTTATGTTTGTTTAGAATCCATGGTATTGCAAGGAGGATTTCATTCTTGCATGTTTTGTTGTGCATGATCAACAAACACCCCCCCCCCCCCCCCCCCCTCTGCTTTTTTCACAAATCACACCCTGGGTATTACACACTGTGAGCATGGCCATTTATCCAGCGTAAAGCCACATTTGTTACAGCGGTGCAGAGAGAAGCTTTTGATTAGAAGTCGTACCGAGGCAATTTCCTCACATGGAGGGAATCCAGCTAATCTGAGCACCGAGGATCGTCTCAGAGGGAGAGAAGAGAACGATTTCTCACAGCTTAAAAACATGTCGATCTGACACTCAGATCTGACACTAAACTGAGCACAATCCCAGTTACATTTCAAAGTGTTCCCCAACTTCTGTGCACCCGTCGACCGATCTTACCGAGTCTGTCAGAGGAGAAAGTTGAAGGCAGAGCTGCTGGATCAACCACAACACATTTTCTACTCTTCTTCTGCTTTCAGCGTAGAGGCCTGAAGAACTTTCCCCCCACTTCTCTCTTTTTCTTTTTTTTACTTTGAGGGGAAGATACATGTCACTTTTTCATGTTTCTTTGTATAAAATAATGCTTGTAAATTGGAGAAACTTTAAATAAAGCTGAGAAAAAGAGTGAAGGATGAGATGCCTGGCAACTAAAACTTGACACCAGACACAAAATATACACTATTATAAGACTATTATAAGTGACACAACACAACATCTCTCTTCATCATATAAAGCCTCCCCTCTCTCATGATTACCGGGGAGTTAATAACTTCATTTTGTGTCTAAGCTTTTTTTGAGCAGTGGGAGAGCCAGTTAACCTGCATGTCAACTTCACGGGAGGACTGTAATTAGGATTGATAGCCAGACGGGAGCGATGGAAAGAGCGATTAATCAGGCATTAAGCATCCAGCCCATCAGTTTACACTTCATATTCCAGATTTTGCAGAACAATTGTTAATTTTTAATCCATAAGAATATATGAAAACTAGAAGGGCACTCAGAAAGTGCAGACCTCGCCAGATGGCCATGCCGGCTCGAGAGCTCCCGCCCACAACGCAAAAAATATGATTTTCGTATTCTATATATACATATATATATATTATATAGAGTATATTGCCGCTGTCGGGCGAAAACCTTGTATGTCCTAAACCGCCAAATGCCATTTGAAAACATTTTATTCAGCTATTTACCTCAGACGAAATCAAACGAAATTGCCTCGTCACTGGCTAAATATTTGTAAAACCCACACACAGACGTAAAGTGTGACCAATGGCATTGATTAATGAAAAAATTACGAAATATGGAGAGTAAAGGTTTCTGTCAGACAGCGACGGTATATTAGTTTGGTGATATCTGTGTTTTGGAAAAACAGTGCACTTGGCAGTAACAGTTCACGTAATTTAATCTATTGATTCGTGTACAGGGACACGTTTATCTCATTTTTTTCGTGCTGGTCAGCACGTTTTTTAAACTACTGTATTATACTATGTAATGTGAGCGACTACGGTAGCGAGTAGTATATAAGGCTGAAAATCTGTGCAGGGAGGTTGGTTGGGGTGGTGGGTGGGTCAAACAACGCAGGACTTTCACCCCAGAGATCAGGGATTGTGTCCCGCGTGTCACGTTTCCTAAACCCAACCGTCACGTTCTTCTACTGGGGATTGTGTCCTGCGTGTCACGTTTCCTAAACTCAACCATCCCGTTCTTCTACTGGGGATTGTGTCCTGCGTGTCACGTTTCCTAAACCCAACCGTCCTGTTCTTCTACTGGGGATTGTGTTCTGCGTGTCACGTTTCCTAAACCCAACTGTCCCGTTCTTTTCCTAAATCCAACCGTCCCGTTCTTCTACTGGGGATCGTGTCCCGCGTGTCACGTTTCCTAAACCCAACCATCCCGTTCTTCTACTGGGGATTGTGTCCTGCGTGTCACGTTTCCTAAACCCAACTGTCCCGTTCTTCTTTTCCTAAATCCAACCGTCCCGTTCTTCTACTGGGGATCGTGTCCCGCGTGTCACGTTTCCTAAACCCAACCGTCCCGTTCTTCTACTGGGGATTGTGTCCTGCGTGTCACATTTCCTAAACCCAACCGTCCCGTTCTTTTACTGGGGATTATGTCCTGCGTGTCACGTTTCCTAAACCCAACTGTCCCGTTCTTCTTTTCCTAAATCCAACCGTCCCGTTCTTCTACTGGGGATCGTGTCCCGCATGTCACATTTCCTAAACCCAACCGTCCCGTTCTTCTACTGGGGATCGTGTCCCGCGTGTCACATTTCCTAAACCCAACCGTCCCGTTCTTCTACTGGGGATCGTGTCCTGCGTGTCACGTTTCCTAAACTCAACCATCCCGTTCTTCTACTGGGGATTGTGTCCTGCGTGTCACGTTTCCTAAACCCAACCGTCCTGTTCTTCTACTGGGGATTGTGTTCTGCGTGTCACGTTTCCTAAACCCAACTGTCCCGTTCTTTTCCTAAATCCAACCGTCCCGTTCTTCTACTGGGGATCGTGTCCCGCGTGTCACGTTTCCTAAACCCAACCGTCCCGTTCTTCTACTGGGGATTGTGTCCTGCGTGTCACGTTTCCTAAACCCAACTGTCCCGTTCTTCTTTTCCTAAATCCAACCGTCCCGTTCTTCTACTGGGGATCGTGTCCCGCGTGTCACGTTTCCTAAACCCAACCGTCCCGTTCTTCTACTGGGGATTGTGTCCTGCGTGTCACGTTTCCTAAACCCAACCGTCCCGTTCTTTTACTGGGGATTATGTCCTGCGTGTCACGTTTCCTAAACCCAACTGTCCCGTTCTTCTTTTCCTAAATCCAACCGTCCCGTTCTTCTACTTGGGATCGTGTCCCGCGTGTCACATTTCCTAAACCCAACCGTCCCGTTCTTCTACTGGGGATCGTGTCCCGCGTGTCACATTTCCTAAACCCAACCGCCCCGTACTTCTTTTACTAAACCCAACTGTCACACCCACGTCAAGGAATTTTCAGCGATCGTGTTTATTTCACAGCCAGCTGACAGAAAGAATCGTGCTGTGATTACGAAAGATGCTTCCCATTGAAATACATTAGTTTAAAAAACGTGCTGACCATCACGAAAAAAACGAGATAAACGTGTCTGTGTACACGAATCAATAGATTATAAATTACGTGACCATTTTACGAACTGCTGTGAGACTGGGTTGAAATGAGTGACCCGATTAATCAATGATCAAAATAGTTGCTGATTAATTTTTGCATATTTGACTAATCAGTGAGTCGTTCTACCAATTTGTATCAGAAGAATGGTAAGTCTATCATCTGAAGAGAATAAAATGATGAATGATAAAATAATAAAATTTAAATAACGGAGTGGGAGCTGGAAATTTGAGGTGGAAAAAAATGGAAAGATGTCACAAAAGACATCTCAATAGACTTGGCTAAGGTGGAAAAGTCGGTGTACCGCTAGCCTCGCATTGCCAGACCTTCCTCCCCAGTGCTGCAGAGGAGGGTCTGGCTAGTCCACACAGCATTCCGGGATGGGAGAAAAACGTGCTCTGGTTTATTGACATTTCTTTAAACCAATCACAGTGGTCTTAGTGGGGCTAAGCGCCGGACGGAGCCACTGTGCCTCTGCAAAATAGCCTCGGGAAGGAACTTGTTTTGGTGGAACATGTGTACGTTCAAAAGTAGTTTTAGTCGTGCAACAGAAAACTCCGATTGGACAGATAGTCTAGCTAGCTATCTGGATTTACCCTGCAGAGATCTGAGGAGCAGTTAACCATA
The DNA here is from genome assembly GCA_023566125.1 of Zingel zingel. Lineage (NCBI taxonomy): Eukaryota > Metazoa > Chordata > Actinopteri > Perciformes > Percidae > Zingel > Zingel zingel. Next base: position 30,153,645 of record CM042324.1, read on the forward strand.
GTCCTCACAAATCCACCAGAGGTTAGAACGCCAACACAAAGAAAGAGGAAGGTGAGGGAAATGATCATTTTCTACAAGAAACAAACTTAAATGTAATATTTCCATCAAGTTTTCCACTTTGTTTCTCCACCATTTGAGGTTTGAATGGAGCTCTTTTAATTAAGTCACCTCTCCGTGTGATGGTTTATTGGCACCGGCTTGAGAATTAGCACCAACTGTTTATCTTGATGCCCTTAAGCTCCTAATCTTCACATTACAGTAATAGATGGAAACACACAGTAATTTCACATTTTCTTATGCTGATTTTTTTTTTTCGGAAACTCATTTCAGATTTGCATTATGTTTGGATCAAAACCTGACTACTGCGCTCAATGTGAATTTACAAATCACAAATAAACAAACTTTGTGTTTTCAGTCTTTTCCAGGGAACAGTAATGCAGACAGCGTGGTTCAGTACAAACTGCAGCAGCCGGCAATCGCTCGCTTCCTCCGCCTCATTCCTCTGGACTGGAACCCCAGCGGGAGGATCGGACTCCGGCTGGAGACCTACGGATGTCCTTATAGTAAGCCTTTTCATTTCAACCGGCATGACAAGACTCTTTAGGCTTTTTTATAAGAATGGGCATTTGCTGGCACACTTACTGTAAGGACGGTCTATATCACACCTAGGCTTACATAACCAAAATTCTGGACAGCTTCATTACTCCTCATTTTGCCAAGAATAACAATTTTTTTTTTTTTTGTATAAAGGCTACTAATCCAAAAATACGATGATGATTATGTGTGTGTGTGTGTGTGTGTGTCTGTCTGCGTGTGCGTGTGTGTGTCTGTGTTTTATTGGATTTCACAATGTTTTCACCCGTGCTCTAAGTAAAGTAATTGTTGTGCTGTAGCTGAATACTTTATAATAATTTACACAGTAGCACCTTATGTTTTCTCGTTTCACAGTATTCACACTGTCAACACATCAATTATCACATATTGTCTAATTGGTATGTATTTTTCACATTTCATCCAACCGGTGACATCAATTTCAATACATTGTCAATTCATATTGAGGCGTAATGCACACCAGTGCCTGCACATGTGCACCTTTGTGGTCTTGTAAGCAGGAATATGTGTTCTCATTTCATTGGTAACTTGGTCCAAGTGCTGAGGACCAGAGTGTGTAAAGAACACACTTTGCTTCCAAACGTAACAATTATTACATTCAGTGATATATATTTTCAACAACATGCAAATTGGTCTAAAAACGGCTCTCTTACTGTACTGTATGTAACAGCCTTTGGTCTAAAATGTCTTCCTACAAAAATGCCAGATGAGCACATCTCACACATATTGAACCCTCAGTGAGTTACTCCTCTTCATCCCATCCCACAACATATGGTTTTATTTGTTAGAAAAGGGCCTCTCTAAAGTTCTGTACTCATTCTGCCGAGAGCTCTTTTTGCATCTATGGAAAAACAAACTCTTGAACTAATTAGTTCTGCATAACGTGCAGTACATGCCACACCTTTGCATCACCACAGCTTGCCCAAATCCCCAACTGGTGCAAAGGTACTTTAATCTGTTAACAATTCATCCAGGTGTGTCTGTTTCTTCATTTTTGTTTAAGGGACCCATAATTAGTATTGGTTTGAATGCTTCACTACTTTCTTTACAGCACAATGTCAAATACAGATATGACCATAAAGTCCTGACTCCTTATTGTCTTCCAGCCTCTGACGTGGTGAGTCTGGACGGCGGCAGCGGTCTGGTGTACAGGTTGAGTCCCGGGCCGAGGCGGGCGTCCAGAGAGGCCGTCTCTCTGAAGTTTAAAACCCTGAGGAATTATGGGACACTGCTGCAAGCAGAGGGAGAGGGAGCACTTGGCCTCAGTCTGGAGTTAGAGAGAGGGAAGCTACTGCTGCTGCTCAGACAAGGTACAGCAATGATACACTGATTTCTTCTGACAGAATCTGACATCTATTCACAGATACTGGCATCTACTACATTAGAGTACAACACAACAGTCTGTATTGATACCAGGTGCATCTGCAGAAGGATAGCACAAACAAGAAGGTTATATTGTTGACATCTCCTGTAGAAATGTAAATGTAGCTGAAACACTTTGTCTCTTGTGAGTCACTCTGTGGACCTATTGGCACAGACCATCTGCATAATGTGCAGGGCAATATAAACCCTCTGAGCTAACTTGAGATTGGTTGTGTGAGATGGATGACACACACGCTGCCGTCTGATTGGTTTAAATCTTGGCTCCCCCTCTGCCGTTGCATCTCTGTCTAGTTGCAGCCATGATGGATGGTCTCCATTCACTGTAGCATGTGTTAGGGCTGGACTCTGCCACACTTGATGCACGACTTACAGTCGGTGTGTGTGTGTGTGTGTGTGTGTGTGTGTGTGTGTGTGTGTGATTGGGGTTAAACCAGACGTTTCTCTCCAACTCCCTCCAACCTTTCTTTCTCTTTGCCTCTCTTTAAAAGCACTCCTTCCACCATCCCCTCGTCTTTCTCTTCATCTTTCCTGCTGTCTACCTCTCTGCCATCTGCTAAAGTCTCTCATCCCTACACCCTTATATTCCTTGCATCTTTCATACATCCTTTTGTCACCAAATTCTCTTTAACTCTCGTGAAAAGACTAAGTCTCAAAGACAGAGGGCAAAACACATTAAGGAGTAATGTCTCACAAAGAAACACTGTCACATTAAAGACCCGGTGCAAAGAAAATTAAATTTTCTAATCCTAGTGCATAGTTATCTCTGGTTATATGCCAAATACATGTAAAAACGTATAACTCGTTTCGACGATCTCATCATCGACTGAACCCAAAATGTCTGAAAGGGGCAAGGGTGGCATAAGAAAACTCGGCTGAGTTTGTCTCTCAAACCCTCTTCCTCTGTCCGTTTTGTGCGCGCCTGAAAATGGCTTCCTATTCTGAGAAGTTTGGCTCACACTGGGCAAGACTGCAATTTAGAGGCGATGGCCCTGCGCCTACTAGAGAATTTGTTGCAGAAGAAATGTTATTCTAGACATCCTGGGTGTGTCCTACGGACATTTATTCATTCATAGCCCTGCCGAATAGGAGAGATTTCGAGTTGGTATTTTACCATGCAGCACCCCTCTGACGCTTCCTCGAAATTACTTCCGCCAAATCTAACGAGTTGAAATGGCGTGAATGGACCGTGGAGTCGTCAGTAGCTGTAGACGTGATAACAATCGTAATAAAGTTCTGGACAGGCAGAGTGGCCGACCATGACATTGAACTTTATTTACAAAGGTACTGTGACATCATCCAATCAGTATATAAACCTCTGGACAAGTTTGGCATTTGGTACGGTGTTAGGAAATACAAAATCCGTATGCACACGGACACCTCCGGCCACCTCATTCAAATACCAAACTCCATCTCTCTGGGTCCGTACAACGGCCGCATCATTTACACTGGACAGATTACCAAATGCTTCATTTGTGAAGCGACCGACCACCAGGTGAAGGATTGCCCGACAGTGAAGTTCTGGCGATGTGGGAGTCTGGGCCACAACGCCAATAGCTGCCGGAGTGAGAGCGAATGCTCCCTGTGTGGCGAAAAAGGCCACACATTTTTCAGCTGCCCAAGTTCCTTTGCCAACAGAACTAAGGGCTTTGCTCAGCGGGGAGACACCGCCACCCCTCCTCCCTGCAGTGACCCCCAACAACAGCCCGGAAGACTGCAGAGGCAGCCTGCAGCCCAGCAGTCTGGAGGACCGCAACAACAACCAGCGACCCAGCAGCCTGGAGAAAAGCAGAGACAGCCCGCGACCCAGCAGCCTGGAGGACCGCTACAACAACCAGCGATCCAGCAGCCTGGAGGACCGCTACAACAACTAGCGACCCAGCAGCCTAGAGGACCGCTACAACAACCAGCGACCCAGCAGCCTGGAGAAAAGCAGAGACGGCCCGCGACCCAGCAGCCTGGAGGACCGCTACAACGACCAGCGACCCAGCAGCCTAGAGGACCGCTACAACAACCAGCGACCCAGCAGCCTGGAGAAAAGCAGAGACGGCCCGCGACCCAGCAGCCTGGAGGACCGCTACAACGACCAGCGACCCAGCAGCCTAGAGGACCGCTACAACAACCAGCAACCCAGCAGCCTGGAGAAAAGCAGAGACAGCCCGCGACCCAGCAGCCTGGAGGACCGAAACATGCTCCAGCGACCCAGCAGCCTGGAGGACCGCTACAACAACCAGCGACCCAGCAGCCTGGAGGACCGCTACAACAACCAGCGACCCAGCAGCCTAGAGGACCGCTACAACAACCAGCAACCCAGCAGCCTGGAGGACCGAAACATGCTCCAGCGACCCAGCAGCCTGGAGGACCGCTACAACAACCAGCGACCCAGCAGCCTGGAAGACCGAAACATGCTCCAGCGGCCCAGCAGCAGCATTTCATTCAACCCTCTACTCTGCAGACCGGGAACGCCCCTCTTGATATCTGCCGTCAATCAGGTGAGGAGAATGATTTAAAGATCAGTGGCATTCTAAGCATGAGTGATAGTAATAGCGATGATAATGAAGGTAATGAGCAGAGCTATGAAAGTGCTAGTGAGAGTCCCAGTTCTGACTTCAGCTCGACTGGTTTGACAGTCGGTCAGCGAGTCAGTACCCCGCGGCCCTCCCGTGATAACGTTGACAGTGCTTCTTGTGACAGTAACTCTGGCTCATTCTCCCCAACGCCAGATTTCCCAATTCCAGAGTCCCAGGATGAGCTTCCCTTTTGAGGAAGTTAAAAAGAAAAGATCTCGTACTATAACCTATAAAAAAGATAATAAACGCCTGGACGATAAACCGACGCCATAGACTTAGCTTTTTCCCCAAACCACCATGTCCTGTCTTAAAATATCCACCTGGAACGCTCGCGGCATCCAGTCAAGTGCTTTCAGAGTTAAGAAATTGAAATATCTTTTAGACACTGACTTTGATATCCTGTGTACTCAGGAGCTCAGACTGAGCACTTACAATGATGTCGCTGATGTGTGTAATATTTGGAACAAAGGATTGAGTGTAATATCTATTGGGGAAAGCAAAGCTGATGGTGTTGGTATATTCTTTAAAATGAATGATGTTGTTGTAATACGAAGAAGAGATATAATCTCAGGTAGATTAATTATGATTGATTGTTATTATAGGGGTGAAAAATATCGTGTCATAAATCTGTACACTGCTCCTGAAAGAGTTAAAAAAAACTCAACTATTTAAAAGACTTAGAGAGCTTTTGACAGTTGGCTACAAACTTATTTTATGTGGAGATTTTAATACAATTACTAACGAAAATGATATAGTTAGTCCCAATGTTTTTAAATTAGGCACTGAAGGTAAGCTTTTAAAAGAAATATGTGATGAAGTTAAATTAATAGATGTGTATCCTGTCGGGGTCCAATTCACCCGCTTTGACCACAAGACAAAGACCCGTATTAACCGAATTTATGTATCTAATCATTTTAAAATTATACATTATGGTACAGTAATGAATGACTTCTCTGATCATCTATTAGTTAAAACCGTCCTCTGAATCCTCTGAAACCAGGGGCTTCTGGAGGTTAAACTCTCAGTGCCTGAAGGATCCAGATTTATTAATAGAATTAAAACAAGAAATTCATAAAATCTTAGAACTAAAATGTTTAACTAAATCTAATATTGAATTATGGGAATTATTAAAACATAGATTAAAAGATTTCTTTAGATTTAAATGTAGAGAAATAAATAAGATAAAAATATGAAGTATAAAGCTTTAATGGAACAATATGTTAACTTAAAACAGATGAAGAAAAGATCAAACTCAGATGATGAAATCATGTCTGAATTAAAAACACAAATAGATAACTTTAATAATGAAATATTGTATAACATTTATAAACAAACAGATACAGATAATAGAGGTAATTTAATACATACCCTTAAAGCTGGACAACAGCAAATTCAAAGTAAATTCATCAAATCTATAAAGAATCAGGACGGTGATGTGGTGTCTGATGAAAAACAGAAAAGACAAGTGATCAGAGAATTATGTGCAGATGCATATAAACAAATAGAAATAGATAGAGGCTGTGTTAACATTTTATTAGATAGGCTTCCCTCATACAGCTCTCTGAACTTTTCAGAGCTTGAGGGAAATATAAGAAGGGATGAAGTTCTGCAGGCCATCAAACAACTAAATGTTGGTAAAAGCCCCGGGCCTGATGGTCTGCCTACAGAGTTTTATCAGTTAAATATCGATGATGTAACAGATGTCCTCACAGAGATGTATAATGAAGGTCTGAACAGTGGCTGTATGGGGGAATCCTTTTATCAGGGTGTAATGTGTTTATTGTATAAGAAAGGAGATGAACGTGATATTGATAACTACAGACATCTGACTATAATGAACACTGATTATAAAATATTAGCCAAAGTAATTATGAATAGATTAAATGATATATTAGATGAAATTATAGAAACAGAACAAACGTGTGCTATAAAAGGCCGTTTAATGTGGGATAATCTCTGCACATTGAGAGAAATGATCAATAAGCCTGAGAAAAAAGACTTCTATATAATCGGGCTGGACCAAAAAAAAGCCTTTGATTATGTCTCCAGAGAATATTTATGGGCCTTAATGAAGACTTATGGCTTTACAGAAAGTTTTATTCATTTGATCAGATGTCTGTATGTTAAATCCAGTGTGTGTATAAATGTAAACGGTGTTTTAACAGATCCTTTTAATGTAGAGAGAGGGGTGAAACAGGGCTGCCCTCTGAGTGCTGCTCTTTACATCCTGGCCATCAGCCCTCTTATTAAAACTATAAACTCAGAGAGTCTCATATCTGGCACACAAGTTGGGCTCGCGCCCAAAGTAACTGCCATGGCGTACGCTGACGACGTCACAGTTATTAAAAACCAGATGGAGATGGATGTTTTAACCAATCATTTGAACCTTTATGAATTAGCTTCCGGCGCTAAATTAAATCATAATAAAACGGAGGGAGTTTGGATCGGAGCTGAAAGTAAGAAACGTAACATCAACATTAAAGTAAAGGAAGAAATTAAAATCTTAGGCTGACTATTTGTAGTCAAAACTGTAGTGACAAAAACTGGGAAACTAAACTATGTGAGGTTAAATAAGACACCAATAACACCAATTGTAAATCAAGAGTGAATATTGTTAAATCTTTCATCTTATCCAAGCTCCTGTTTTTATCAAATATCTTTCCTCCATCTCACAAAATGATAATGAAATTAAATAAACAGTGTGTAAACTTAGTCTGGGGTACAACTCGAGAAGTAACAAAAAGAGAAATCATGTATAAAAGTAAAGAATATGGGGGGTTAGGGGCAGTAGATGTGGGTATAAAACTGTATATTGCCTTTGTTAAAAACGTGTCAGCTGCCATGTTCAGGAATGCTCTCCGGGTCGGTGACCGCTCCAAGTGGAGGAAAAGGAGAGGGAAAGCCAGACAAGGTCCAGAATATAACCTCATTTATTTTATATATGATTATGAGAAACTTCAAATTGACTGGAGTGGCCTCCCGAGTAAAATGATTTTTTTTTAAATTAACGATTATAAATATGGTGGATATATACATTATAAAAACTTTAAAAAAAAAATAAAAAAAAAAAACCTCTCAGAGAGCATTTGTGACGTGAGATGGCTGATGTCTGTCAACAGACTCGCTGTCAGAGCTGTGGTGTCTTGGAGTTGCTATGTAAAAACAAAAAAAATGTCCAATGATCTACTGTAACGAGGATGAGACACAACAGCACCTTTTAATGGACTGTTACAGAGCAACTGAAGTCTGGGATAAATTAAAGGTGTATGGAGTAAAATTTGATCTTTCATATAAATCTGTTATGTACTGTATAATTGATGAATCTCTACCAGAGAAACACAAGGGACTGTTAAAAATAATCATATGTATTGTATGCATCAAGTTATGGAAAACAAGATGCTGTATGGTTATACAACAGACAGTCATAAATAGCGATGACGTGTGCAAACAGGTGCTCACTGAGCTAAGGAGAAGAAGAACTCTGGACAAAAAACAACTTCTTCCCTGGAACACTTTGACACTTTGACTACAGCACTTTATGAGAGACTCTATATGCACTTTATGAGAGACTCTATATGCACTTTATGAAAGATTCTTTGCACTAGTCACTTTGCTCTATTTGTACTCATTTAAACTTGAATTGTTGTATTCATTTTTGATTGTTGGTATATGTGTGTTTAATGTAGCCTATACAATGTAAAATATGAAACTTTAATAAAGCTCTTTATAAAAAAAAGAGGTAAAAACGTATGCCAGCAAATGTGATTTGCAGTAGATAGCAAGAGCAACATCTTGGTTCAGAGGTGTAAAGGCCCTGACACACAGAGCCGATAATCGGCCGTTGGACAGTCTGGCGAGGTCAGTGACTCAAGTCCGTTCGGTGTGTTCCGTGCCGTCGTCCGTCCGAGGGGCTGTCGGCCTTCATGTATAATCTGCGCGGCGGACACTGCTGCCAGTCAGACTCAAATGACCCATCTGATTGATGGAGAGCTAACCCGGAAACGGGGAGCGGGATGAGCGTGACTAGAGTCTCTCAATATCTGACGAAAATCTTTTAAACTGACCTTTGTTGATCTGAAATGAAGACAGATTCAGCAACTGCACGGCCTATGACAGTCTGTCTTTGAATTTCCGGAGAAACTGCCGGTTTTCATTTTTGGGCGACAATACAGATTAGCGCCACCTGCTGTTATGGAGACATGTTACGTCTTGTCTCTTTGGTGTGTTCCGAGGCACTTTTTTGACCAACTCGGAGAGACTGATCAGTCCAACTGCCTTTTCTTTCGAGGGTCGGCCGTCTGGTCAGTGTGTCTGCAGCTTTAGGGCTCAGGAAAACCAGCAGGCTTGATCCCAAAAGCACAACTCACAGACAGACGGGTTCAGATAAAAGTTCACTTTACTGACAGCCAAGGGCAGGTAGGCAGTCAGAACAGGCAAACTTAAACAGGGGGAAGGCAGAAAAACATCAAACCGTGGATCAGGCAGAACAAAAGCTGGAAAGCTTAGAGGGATACAAACTACGCAATCTGGCAACTGACCGGGGTAAAGAGAGCCGTGCTGTGTCTCAAACGTGTACTTCTGTACTTACACTTGCGTGTTTGAGTACATAGTGTGTTCACACTGACAAAGGCTGGCCACATGCAGTGCACTGCAAGAACCCAGATGCTGCCCTCAAAGCGACAAAAATGTCGAGTGTGGATTGCTGGACACTACTCTCCCTCAACAGTCGCCATCTTTGCTACAGAGTGAAAGCTACGGGACCACCAACGTATTTGCGTATAAGCTGTAGTGGTACTACTACTATTGAAACGCCTGAAACGCGGACGATACAAATGTAATATACACGTTCTTTTCGATACGTATCACTATACTGTCGCCAGTCAGTGAGAAAACAAGCCGGGGGGCAGCAATTTCCCATTAAATTAAAGAACAAGAAGAGTCATTTCCGGTCAGAAGGCAAAGCTTTCAATCTACCGGTCAGTTTTCGTTCCTACCCTCACCTATGGTCATGAAGGCTGGGTCACGACCGAAAGAACGAGATCCAGGGTACAAGAGGCTGAAATGGGTTTCCTCAGGAGGATGGCTGGCGTCTCCCTTAGAGATAGGGTGAGAAGCTCAGTCATCCGTGAGGAGCTCAGAGTAGCGCCGCTGCTCATTTGCGTCAAAAGGAGCCAGTTGAGGTGGTTCGGGCATCTGGTAAGGATGCCCCCTGGGCGCCTCCCTAGGGAGGTGTTCCAGGCACGTCCAGCTGGGAGGAGGCCTCGGGGAAGACCCAGGACTAGGTGGAGGGATTATATCTCTAACCTGGCCTGGGAACGCCTCGGGATCCCCCAGTCAGAGCTGGTTAATGTGGCTTAGGAAAGAGAAGTTTGGCGTCCCCTGCTGGAGCTGTTGCCCCCGCGACCCGACCCTGGATAAGTGGACGAAGAGGATGGATGGCATAACGACGTGTGCGATATGGGACAACACTACCCTGTCGTAATGCACACACTGCACAAGTGTGCACAGTGCACCACGTATAAGTGCACTCACTGAAGTATCCAAATTGAGACACATTACTGGTATATGGACTGACGGGGTAATTGGGAAATGGGAAGAAGGTGAAAAAAGGGCGGCAACAGGAGAGTTTGCACGGTGGCAGGGGAAACACAGAGCAGACTCCAATGAATACTGAGGTGTTCATTTGGATATTAGTTGTCCAAATTTGTTGTTTACAGTTTTCGATTGTTGTTGAGGTCTTTATTCATTATCATATTGCCCGGTTCTCCTCGTCCTCATCTAACAACGCTCAGTATTTTCCATTACAGACGCTAAAGACGCTCTAACTGCCAGTTCACCATGACTTTAAAGGCTAGGACACCTTAAACAGAGTCAGGGTCATTCTTATAGAACTTGTCGCTTTGCAGAAAGGCTAATCCATCTTAAAGGAAGGCTTTATAAGATGTCATAGGAAGACGGTTCCACCTTAGCGTCTGTGTCATTGTAAAGAGAGGCCACAGCTCAGTGAGAGGACATTTGAAGCCGTTTGTTGAAATGATAGAAGAGAGTTTGAGAGGAGCTCGGAACTTACACTGCAAAGAAATTCAGGCTTTCTTCTTTCTTTCCTCTTCTTCCTCACTCTCTGTCCCTTTTACTGCTCATTTCTGTTCTAATCACTGTTGTTTGTAGACAGATCTCCCATTCTTCTATTGTTTCAGTATCACAAGAGGCCCTTTGCCTTTTTCAGCTGTACACGCTTCATCTATCTCACCATGTTTTCTGCTTTCTCTTGACAGTTTGCTACCGCAGCTCTCAGCCCTTTTCTGTCCCTTTTCTCCTTCGCTGGATGCACTTCATCATTCTGCCTCTCATTATTTCTGTCTCTGCCTTTCTTCCCCTCTATTTCTTTTATATCCCTCTCTCCCTCTCTCTACATAGGCTTAGGTTACCGATTGTGTAAATTAGGTCATCTGCTGTGTGTGCGTTGACCCTGGGCTCATTATGGTCTGCTCTGCTCTGTTAACACTATCACACCTCCAGGGCTGAACCCCCCCGGAGCAGATGCACTTCACTTTATAAGGCAACACTGAGTAACAGCCACTCTGACCTGGATAACCGAGGAAACAACACTAATATTTAGAAAATTGGTGGTTTACTAGTTTCCTTTTTTTCATGTAATGTCAACTGGTATGTGAGTTTAAATTCAATTCTGTCAGATTGAGTTCCAGCCTGCAAATCACTGCACTGCACTCAGAATAAAATCCAACAGGTGCGCTGCAGATTTAAAGATACATACAGTTTTTGAATTTGAAATAAACCACAAATACAATTAAATATGCTAATATGTAAATGTGTTTCTTTAAGTTTCTTAGATTAGAATTAGAATTGGCTTATATTTAAGGTGTATAGTACCAACAGGTTCTCACACCCATCTCGTAAAATACAGATGCTTGGTCAGGTGCCTTTGTCGTTCTTATTGACGCTAAAAGTGTCCATTAGCGCTTTAAGTAAACACGCTTGGTCGGGACTATTGCCGTCCCTTTAGCGCTTTAAGTAAACGCGCTTGGTCGGGACTATTGCCGTCCCTTTTGACGCAGTTATGTTAAGGAAAAGGTCATGGGTGGGCGTACGGTTCTGTGACACACGGGAAGAACGGGTCGGAAAGAAAAAAAACGACTATAACAAGCGTGACAAGCGTGACGCAAACCCCCCTCTCCTGTTTTTGACCCATCCACCGCGGAAATTCACCCTTACATACTACTCACTAAATCCTATCTAACTGCTGCTCTCCCCGGTGCGTTACACAAACATGCTGAAAGACGCCTTTTTCGTTGTATCAGGCGCTGACAGCCACTGTCCAAACGTCCTTATTTTATGAGTTCGGAATGAGAACGGGTTGACAGTACAAGTTCAAACATACAGAAATACATGTGAGTTCTCAGCTGTGGCATAACTGCATATAGAAATGAACAATGAAATGGTGCATTTTGCTGCACCTTTGGCCCGTCTTCAAGGGGTGTTTGGTGTTTTTTTTGCCCCTAACGTCGCAATGGTTATGTTTAGGGTTAAGGTTAGTGTTAGCTGCCTGGAAGGCGACATTGGAGGCAAAAAACACCATCGAGCTCTTCAAGGCACCCATTTTGGGAACCACTGCTATATTTTTCATCACATTTTGTACTGTGCTTCTCCTTTGGAGTTTTGATTTGTGTCACTGTCATTTTGCTATTTTTCCAACATCTCTTTTAGAGTGAGATGCTTTGCTTTAAAACCATCTGAGTCATTTTCTCTCTTTTCTGTTGGCGTTATCATCATGTTCCGTACATTAAATCAAAATGAAATCATCTTGGTGATTTTTTTTGGTAATATTTGAGGGATTGCAGTTCAGTAACTATATTACAAACATTTCTAATACCAGACATTTTGCTCCACTCAGTCTGCTGGTTGTCCAGACAGCTGGAATAAACATCCTGCTCCAGTGCATGACATCATTTTGATTATTCAAGCACACGTTCAAAATCTAAACAGACAAATATCAAAAACTGACATGATAAAAGATGTAGAACAAAGTTTGTACGAGCCTTGCTGCTGTCCTCTGCCAATGCCAAGTGCATGCTGGGATAGTGCATCCTGCCTCTGATGGACACTAAGTACAACCCTTTAGAACCATGCGTCCGGCGCACGGACCCTTCTTTCCACCGTTAAACTAGCAAAAGTGGATTCGTACACACGCACTAAACGCACCTTCACGCCGTGCGCTTGGATCGTTGAAATAGGGCCCAGAGTTACTTTTGTCAGAAAAAGCAGAGTATTCGGTAGAGGCTGGAATGAGTCTGTGTCTCCTCTATGGTACAATAATAATAAATGATGCAGTCATTTTTCTTTATCCGTTATTTGTCTGATTTTGCTGAGCATGGAGTCTGATTTCCTGGGTTTTCGTAGAGCAACAACTTCAGCAAAGAGTTAATATGACCAAAATATTAGCCTCATGACATGACACACTCATCCACCAAAGAACTTGTCCAAGTGAATCCAAGTGAACTTTTATTTTTATTTTTGAGACCCTGTGACCTTTCTTCCGCGCTACCATTGCACTGAATTTTTCATATCTTCTGACTCATTGCTTGTTAATATTTTCAGTGTGTGTTCAATGCTCCCAATCAGGAAGTAACCTATTGATTTCTGGTGACCCCCGAATTACAATTCATGTAACAATCTTTCTCAAGGACTTTGTTATTGTCTATTGGCAAGCAGAAGACAATATTGGTTTCCCAAGGGTGTTCCCAATTGGTCCAATAAATACTGACTGCCTGTCATAAACCTACATGTGCAATTATTGCTGTCAAAAAGAAGGTATGTTTAATAATCTTTTCTTCCTGATGACCTCAATACTGCTCAAGAAAAGATAAACCACAGAAGGAAACAAAGACAAACAGCGACAAAGAAATGAAAAGATGGGGCTCTGTACATTGATATCAATTCATTTTCTCTCTCTTACCTCTCGAATGGATTCCTGCTTTCTCTTTTCAGTCATGTAGCAAGTGATAAAAATCCTCCATTCAATGACACCCTCAATCCTAAGGTCCTCTCCCTCTCTTCTCCACCTCCAACATCTGATTTCTGTTGAAGTCTTGCCATTGTTCCTCTCATATTGATCTCTCTGTCTCTTTCTCCACTCGTTCAGACTGTAATCAAATAACTCATCGCGATAAATGTGTTGACGGGACAGACTTCCCAGGGAGGTTGTTAGGATGTAGACATCATATAACAATAGGATGTCTACATCCTAACTTTCTCTCCCTGGATGAAGTTGTTTTTTTTTATCCATTTTGCAGACAAATAAACCCTCTCACAAAATAGGCTGACATACCTCAAATACATTTGTCCATCATCTTCCACACTGTCTCTGCTTCTCTCTTTGAAGTATAAATTATCTCTCCCTAAAGAATAGCTAATACATTTTTAATGGCTGACTGTATATTCAGCTCTTTCTATAGTTCCGTCTCTCAGCAGAAAAATGTTTCTCCTCCAGTACTTTGGGGGATGCAGAAATGGATCCACTAATTTGGATCTGCTGGTGCTCATCTATCATTAATGATGGCCCACTGTGTTTCTACTGCAGTTCTCCATATTGGGCACTATCACACATTTGGCTCCAGTTCTCAGTGCAGGTATGCAGATACCCTGCAGTCCCTAATGAGATGAGAGAGAGGCTGACATCGGCGCGCTCCTCTCTGTGGGAAACTGAGAAAATTAAAATATTCATCACAATAAAGAAGATTGTGTTGGCCTAATGTTTACTTCTCTTTGCACCAGGTCAGATCATGGAAAACTATCTTCATACTAAGATCTGGAAATCCCATTTTTATACTTCCTTCACTTCTCTCTCCACCACTTCTCTTCCAGGTAGGACTTCATCCTCTGACTCCCAGCTCCTGGCTTCCCTCGGCAGCCTGTTAGATGATCAGCATTGGCACCATGTAGCGCTGGAGCGGCGCAGCTCTCACCTCAACCTCACCGTAGACAAACACACAGAGAGGGTTCAGATGCCTGCAGAGTTCAGCCACTGGGACATCCAGCAGGTGGGATCAAACACACCAAAACCATTACACATACACACTAATACACCCACACTTTTTATGCAGTCGTCAAGGGTAGAAATTGCATTTTTATTATTCAATGTGCATGCAACCCTCTGTATGTGTCTGTCTGTTCTGTCCCCATACAGCTGAGTGCCGGGGCAGTCCAGATCTCTCAGAAACCACAAGTCTCCAAGAGGAACTTCCATGGCTGCCTTGAAAACCTGCTGTACAATGAACTCAACCTGATAGACTTAGCTAAACACAAAGACCACCACGTTACTGTAGTGGTAAGTTAATTTAGCTCAACACAACCACCTGCACTTAGGTCAGTTTCTTCCGCCACACGTCCAGCATCAATCATTGGACAAGTGCCTCTGAAACCAAAAGACCGCATCCTATTGTGGATCAAATGTTCTCCTGGGTCTTTTTTTCCAACCCGTTCTCATTCCCAACTCGTAAAATACTGACGTTTTAGTCAGTGGCTCTCAGCGTCAGATACTGACGCAAAGATATGTAGAGGCATGATACGCACAGGGTAGAGCAGCAGCTGGACCGTGGCACGGTAAAATTATGTAGTATCACGTAAGAGCGACAACGGTAGCGAGCAGATGGAAAGACCGAAAATCTACGTAACGAGGTTGGATTGGGCTGGCAGATGGGTCAAACAAAACAGGACTGCGGTTCGTAACCCGTTTTTGTCCCGCATGTCACTGAAACGTACATTTTGTAACAACACCCACGATCTTTTCCTGTCCCGTTCTTGTGTGATATCAGTTAAACGTACGTTCCGACCCAGTTCGTCAAAAAGTGACTCCAAGAGTCTCGACCAAGAGCAACTAAAAATGACGCGAAAGGGCCAGACGCTAAAGGAGACTTTTTGCGTCAGTAACAAATGCCAAAGGCACCTGACCAAGCGTCGCTTTATGACGTGCTGGGAGTCAGAATAACCTTGTGGGTGACTCATAACCCATTTTGAATGTACAGAATGTGATCTTTAGTGTTATCTTTGTGGTTATGTTTTTTTTAAGTAATAATGTTTTATTGTTTTTTTTTGGTCATTCTTGTGTTTATGCGTGTGTGTGTGTGTGTGTGTGTGTGTGTGTGTGTGTGTGTGTGTGTGTGTGTGTGTGTGTGTGCTTGTTTAACTATATTCGTGGGGTCCAAAAACCGGGAGTCCAGTATACTTATGGGGTCCGGACAGCTTTGTGGGGCCCAAAATGCTGGACCCCACAAGGTTAAAGGGCTGTTTGAGGGTTAAGACTTGGTTTTAGGATTAGGGTTAGAATTAGGTTATGGTTAGGGTAAGGGTAAGGGTTAAGGTTAGGCATTTAGTTGTGATGGTTAAGATTAGGGTAAGGGGCTAGGGAATGCATTATGTCAATGACGGGTCCCCACAAAGATAGTGAAACAAACGTGTGTGTGTGTGTGTGTGTGTGTGTGTGTGTGTGTGTGTGTGTGTGTGTGTGTGTGTGTGTCTGTGTGTGTGCGTCCATGCGTGCGTGCGTGCATGCGTACGTGTGTGTGCACTGTGGTCGCTGATTGTTCCGGATGCTGCTGCTGATGCTAAATGAGCTGCTGACTGGTTAATGAAGCCAGGACAAAGGACTGTAAACAGCTGATTAGACTCTCAATAATGCCTCCTCATCTTGGCCATTAGGACCTTCAGACGTTTCTACATTCAAGATGAGTGCAAGTTCCTCCGGGAGAGGCTGTGAAGCGTTCCTGAAGGGAGTAATACATGCCATCTCATTACAGGAAAGGCCCAGGCAGCAAGGAAAACATGAATTCTTGGTAAAGAGGTTCAGAGGTTTCACATGCATGGCTAACGATCTAATAGAGGCAATTTTATGTTGGTGATGCGGCTCTTAAGGTACTCGCCACAAACGTATGATCTAATTTAACACAGACAGTAAATGGTGCTTTATATGGCTCTGTGAGGGCTCATTAACACAAAGAGCATCAGAGTGTGGGTGAAGGAGGGTTGGTGTGTCGGTGCCGTAGTCCTCAGGCATTTTGAGGATTTTCAAGTTAACTTTTTAATTTGTGTTGTGCAGCAGCAGCACAGCCCACTCCCAACATTACTTATTGTACAACACTTTAACAACTCCGCAAAGGGCTTTTAGATGTCATCTGTGTTTCCGGAGCATTATAAAGATAGCGGGGTGATATTCCCAGCAGAGAGCTGGGACTGTAATATATTACTGCTGCAGCCTTAGCAACGGACCTGCTGTCATTGCCACTACTCAAAACAATGGGCCGCAATGGAGATGGCAAGATATCGCAGTACTGGGCTTACTGTATGCTCTCTTTTATTTTCATTCTTTATCTCTTTTACCTCCACGCTAGGTGACTTTTGGTATTTTCAGTCTGCTTTCCTAATCTTATTCCGAGCCTTGCTGTTATCATTATGGTAATACCGGTGTCCTCTTAAGGAGACTTGCTGATGAGATCATTGGGACAGAGGTCACACATCGGCACGCCCTCTGCAACTGATTAATATTCATGTTTGATGTTGTTTTTAATCTCTCCAGTAATCATGTTTCTCTCTCTCTCTCTCTCTCTCTCTCTCTCTCTCTCTCTCTCTCTCTCTCTCTCTCTCTCTCTCTCTCTCCACTCTGCATCTATCTCTCTCAGGGCAATGTGACCTTTTCGTGTGCTGAGTCGCTTTCCGTCGCCGTGACGTTCCCCGGCCCCCAGAGCTTCCTCCAGTTGCCGGGGGCGGCGGGGGCGTCCTCGTCCGGGGGCGTGTCCGTTGGGTTCCAGTTCAGGACGTGGAACAAGGCGGGGCTTCTGCTCACCTTTGAGCTGCCTCAGGAAGGGGGCGTGGTCTGGCTGTACCTGAGTGAGGCCAGACTGCGGCTACAGATCCATAAGGCTGGCAGAGCGCTGCTGGAGCTCACTGCAGGTCAGTCTAACTGCCTATAGGATTAATTTCTAACCACTAATAGTTAAGTTAAGTGGTTACTCTTACATGGATATTGAGTCATTACTGTGTTAGTCTGTATCCAGTCTATATCCACACCCAAGAAGATTGTGATTGGTTTAAAGAAATGCCAACAAACCAGAGCACGTTTTTTATCCCAGAATGCTTTGTGGACTAGCCAGACCTTCCTTCGCAGCGTTGTGGAGGAAGGTCTGGCAATGCCGAAACTATTACTGTGTCATCCCATATGTGATTGAGACAAGTTCGTTACATGTAGTTAGCCCCTGTACTTTTATGACCACCTAATACCTAACTTGTAAAATAAACCATAAATCAGGTGAATAAAAAGTATGAAATGGCCATCAGATTTTTCCAACATTGAATGTGCTAATCGTGAAATGGGCTTTTATTTAATGAACTTTAACCCCACAAACTAATGTAATATTGGTTGGTTAATGATAATTCATCTTAGCTTTGGAAGAAGAACTCAGTTACTGATGTAGGTAGTAAGTTTAGCTTAGCTGGGCATGAATGGGCAATGATTGCGACTTATGTTAAAAGCAGATGAGCGTTGGCCAGTTAGCTCAATTGGTAGAGCAGGTGCTCATATATTAAGGTTTATTCCTCGATGCAGAAGGTCCATGGTTCAAGTCTGACCTTTGATGGTCTAATAACAGATACAAACATCTTTAAATACCAATTATCACTCTAACTACAGCCCCGTGCAAGAGGAGGGGTTTAGCAAATGGTCAAGTCTATCCGTTTCTCTAATAGACTGGGGCTAACCCCGAAATTCCACCGGCTGTGGACCGGCTCCTCTGCGTGTTGGCTGCGTGCTCCACCGTCCGTCAATACCCACCAGGTCTGGATTAGATGCGGTACGTCTGCGGCCATGACTGACAGCTATAGTCACGCGAACCCACGAGATCTCGGGAATTCACGTAGAATAGAACCACAAAACCACAGCCGCTCTGCAGTCAGTGGAAATACACACATTGACTTTAATGGAAAACTAATGAATCCACAGACGTTCTGGAGCTGGTGAAAATTGGGGGTTAGGCTTTAATCAACAAGGCCATATAAGAACTGTAAACACTTTTCTGTAACAGTTATACTTAGTTCAAAAGTCCAATGTTTATCGTATAATCTATTATCCTTATTACCAGAAGCTCTGGTCACTGTGGCAGAACACTGTGCAGCCATGGGAGGCACTGTAAGAGGACTGAGCAAAGTATTGTCAGTAAGAAAAACAGAGGAGAAAATGAGATATTGATTTATTCCCCCCAACTCCTAACAACATACAGATTCACAAGTCAGGCACAGCATTGCTGGTACTTGTTGCAGATCAATCACGACGCAGGAAGTAAAGGTTCAGGCGTCAATGTGGGCTGCACTCTCCTGCCTCTGATGGTTTTTGCAATCCATTTGTACCAGGTCTACCACCAATCTTTACTCATTTTTCAAATCACTTTTCAAGTCTTGACTGATAATATTCTTCTAAATACTGTTTAAGTGTGAGGAACGCATGATTTCCGATCTGTTCCCATAATCGCAATTTGGTGCATATGTGACAGGTTGTGGTGTGAAAGGAGATCGAATTTGGTCGTTACTACATGAGTGCCCACGCATGCTTGGCTTCAGCCTTGGAAAAAACTCTTGCACCGCCTACATCTGCTGAGGCTCTATGTGCAGCCATGGACATATGTTTCTCTGAGTTTTTAATCTGAGAAACTCATGACTAGAGAAGCACCGATAGACCGGCCAGTGACCGGAATTGGCCGGTTTTCACGTGCTCGGCCATGACCGGCGACCAGCAGGTCAGTCTGACATATGCCGATTTCATGCCGGTCAACGCTCCAATTAACTGACAACATAAGTTATACCAGTTACAGTTCTCAAGGACGCACGCACACACGGACGCGACAGCACGGTCTCTTCTTCCTTTCTCTCAACTTTTCCGCCGTGTGTGGCGCGTACCCGCTCGCGGTGTGAAGCGCGTGTCGGCGCTATTCTTGCACATGTAGGAACCTGGTGAATTAACCTGCAACATGTCAGCTGTTTGGGAATTCTTCAGCGTGTGTGCAGAAGATAACAAGTTTGCAATATGCAACACCTGCAAGGAAAGAGGAGGAACGGGAAGTGGAGGGACGACACCAAAAACCCAAATCACATATTTTTAGTTGGATATTGGACATGAAAAGAAGGAAATGGTTCTAACATTGACCTTTAGATGTGTGTGAATTTCCCACACCAGGAGTCATTTATATAGTTCTATTTTATAGTGATCCATTATCTGTTCAAACATTTTTCTATGTTCTGTGTAAAATGTTCTATTAAAGAAAAGATAGAAAATAAATATTTGTGTGTGCTGTCAAGTGGTTAGAAAAAATGAAATCGGAATCGGCTAAAATCAGTATCGGCTTGCCTAACTCAAAGAAAATCGGAAATCGGAATCGGCCTAGAAAGTTGTAATCGGTGCATCTCTACTTATGACTGTATAATCACAGACAATAGCTGAGTTTTTTCTCAGGGGGGGGGGTTATCAAGTAGTGTGTGACAATGAGTATTTGGTTCCCAGGTTCTGCCCTGAATGACGGTCAGTGGCATGCGGTGGAGCTGAACTCCAGACGAGGTCGTCTGAGCATCGCTGTGGATAAAGAAGGAGGCAGCACACAAGCCAGCCCCTCATTTCCTGTCACCATAGAAAGTCAACTCTTCTTTGGTGGTAAGAGTCGAGCTGGTCAGCTGTATCTTTGCATCCAACAGCCATGTGCAAGTTGACCGATGTAAGGTCTGAATGATATTGTGTTTACACAGAGGAAACATCAGGACAACTGTGAATCTCTATCCATAATGCAGTATTATCTTTGCCAACTAAATTAACAATCACAGACACAGGTCATGATCAATGTATATATGTATGTCTTCATATATGAGTAATAATGTTAAAATGTGTCCGCTTGTCTATGAAAACATGTTTTAGTTTATGTTTTTGATTGGTTTTCTCTCTCGTCTTTTCAGGCTGTCCCACAGAAGACGACAGGCAGGAGTGCAGAAACCCCTTCAATGTCTTCCAGGGCTGCATGCGTCTCCTAACTCTGGACAACCAAAACGTGAACCTGATCATGGTGCAGCAAAAGCAGCTGGGAGTCTACAGCAACCTGCAGATAGACATGTGTGGAATCATCGACAGGTCAGTTTCCTAAAAGAATTTTCATTGGCTTTTGTTAAGACACATTTCTATTGCTTTTCTGTTTCAGCTGATGTAACCTTCCCCTAATATTCTGCACAGCCCCCAGAGCTTTGTCACACCATCATTTTGGACAGAATTCAGTTGCCATGATGTGTGAGTGTATCCTTGGCGTACCTTGACACACAAATCGCAACGCTAACTTATTGCAAGTCTTCTTGATAGTGCTAACCTTTGAGGGAATGCAGACTCATAGTCAAACATGGAGGAATAGTTTTCAATATTGACTGTTACACCATCCAATTTAATAGAACTCCACTCTGCCGAAGTGTACACTAAGAAGTAGTAATGATGCCACAAAGCTTCCAGCATGATCCATTTTGTTCCCTTTTTTGAAGTTGTTGCATTATTTCCATTCACTGTAATAAAAAACAATATACCAGGAGTGGGATTTGAACCCACGAGGACTCATGTCCATTGCATCTTGAGTGCAACGCCTTAACCACTCGGCCATCCTGGTGCCTTTGCCTGTGTAGTGTCAATGGTGATAGAAGATCAATATGAAGATTAAATGTGCAACATGTCAGTAAGACTTATCTTTGCATGATCTGAATAAAGATTCCATCAAATGCAGTTAAAGTTCATGCATCAACAATACAAATCTACCAGGAGTGGGGTTCGAACCCACGAGGGCTTTTGCCCATTGGATCTTAAGTCCAACGCCTTAACCACTCGGCCATCCTGGTGACTATAGCTGTTAACTTCAGGCTACACTGTGAGAATTATAACACAATTGTTGTCAGAGGTGCCTTGATTTACAGCTGAACCAATCAGTTAGATGAAATGCAATAAGCTGAGAACATTTATTGTAAGTGTTTATCTCTTCTCTCCTTACAAGAATATTTGTCTAAGTCCCATAACAAACTTACTTTGCTGACTGTGCTTGAGGAGTGAGCTTTAAACCAACAAGGACAATTTGCCACTTGTTTTGAGTCTAATAACTTCAAACTCGGGTGATCTCGAGTGGGAGATTGATCTGTCCATTGTTATCTTGTTGAGATGAGTAGCTTCTTTAAATGCCATAAGACTGAGAAAACAAAGATCTTCTTGCCTGGCAACCAGCAACAACCGTAAAGAGTAGTGCCGTTGAAGCATTTTTTTAAAACAAAAAAGATGGCTACAACTGATGTGGAATTTTCTGAAGTGGCTATCTTGTCAGTATTAAATGAACTGGACGGTATATTTTCTATAAAAGAAGAACAATCAACAGCAAGTTAAGCTTTTGCATGCGAAGAAAAATGTGTTTACCATACGTCCGACAGGATTTGGCAAAGGTTTAATATACCAACTCATGATATAAAAGTTCTTCTCTATACGCTGGAGTTTATTCACATCTTTGTGTCGCTCAGGCATTATTTTTTGCTGATGCTGCTTTGCGCCAAGTCTTGCACTAATGTGCTGTCATTGGTCATCTACATCCAGCAGAACTGGTCACTAGGGGCTCCAATTGGAGTCCATTTTGGACTACACCATTGATAATGCCCCTTGGAAATTAGAAATGAATTGAGAGGTTCCAGACTATGGGATTTGAACCATGAACTGTCCATTGCAACTTGAGTGCAACACTTTAGGCACTCGGCCATAGTTGTCCCGAATGCCAAAGACCAACCCTGCTGGTACCTTACACACTTGTTGATGGAGCTTAGCGCTGCCACGATGATTGGTGCTATTGGTTTAAAGAAATGAAAACAAACCAGAGCATTTTTCTCTCCTATCCTAGAATGTAAATTCTGTAAATGAGCAGAATGTAAAACTTCTATGGTATCCTTCAATACAAAGATCCAGTACTGGTCATACTACCAGGAGTGGGGTTCGAACCCACGAGGACGCTTGCCCATTGGATCTTAAGTCCAACGCCTTAACCACTCGGCCATCCTGGTGTTAGCTGCAGCCCTTCTTTACACAATGCATAACTGGTAACTGGTCACTCAGGACTATCTGTTATAAGTTCAGTCATTGTTCTTTGAAACCTGTAGCAATCCAATTTAACAGAGTGTTGTTACAGTAACTGATATTGGTCTTTTGAAACTTTAAGACCTGCTGCTGCTTCTATAAATATTCCCAATATAGAAGTTAACTTAGAATACCAGGAGTGGGACTTGAACCCACGAGGACAACTGTCTATTGCATCTTGAGTGCAACGCCTTAACCACTCAGCCACCCTGGTGCCTTAAGCCTGTGATGTCAATGGTGATAAAAGATTAATATGAAGATTAAACGCGAAAAACATGAGTAAGGTCTTTCTCGGCATGATCTGAATAAAGATTCCATCTGGGCATTAAGTCACATTTTGTTTGAACATCATACATTATTCTTTGAAACTTCTAATGCAACACAACAATATCAGGAGTGGGATTTGAACCATAAACCGCCCATTGAAACGTAAGTACAACCCCTTAACCACTCAGCCACCATGGCGAGAGTTGGAGACCCTCCTTCCCAGTCTCGTGGTGAAAACGAGTTGTACACAGTAACTCAGCCATCCTCATGACACAACGATATGAAGACATTGGGCGGATTGTCACATAAATCCAACAGGATTTGGCAAAAGTTTAACATACCGACTCATGATAAAAAAGCTGGCCCTAATGTGCTGTGATTGGGTGGTACTATCATGCTGTGAATGGCCATGTACACCGAGCGAAACTGGTCACTCAGGACTATCTATTATAACTTCAGTCATTGTTCTTTCAAACCTGTAGTAATCCACATTAACAGAGTGTTGTTACAGTAACTGATATTGGTCTTTTGAAACATTATGACCTGCTGCTGCTTCTATAACTATTCCCAATATAGAAGTTAACTTAAAATACTAGGAGAGGGACTTGAACCCACGAGGACAACTATCCATTGCATTTTGAGTGCAATGCCTTAACCACTCCCCCATCCTGGTGAAGATAATCAGCACCTCTAAATGCAACACATTCTCACACCCATCTCGTGAAATAAGGACGTTTGGTCAGGTGCCTTTGTCGTTCTTATTGACGCTAAAAGTCTCAATGACTATAACAAGCATGACAAACAGGACGCAAAACCCGCTCTCCTGGGTGAAAGACCTGTGTTTGATCCATCCATCCCCCCCCATCGTGGAAATTTACCCTTACATACTACTCACTAAATCCTATCTAACTGCTGCGCTCCCCGGTGCGTTACACAAATATGCTGAAAGACACCTTTTACGTTGCATCAGACACTGACAGCCACTGTCCAAACGTCCTTATTTTACGAGTTCGGAATGAGAACGGGTTGCTAAATGCTGGTTACCTGACACTAGTTAATGACTTCTCCGTAAAGCACTGCATAAAAAAAATACTCATTTTCAAGGAGAAGTGAGCTGCCTATCTTTCATTGGAGTAGTAGTCATGTCATATTACCTACAAGGAGCAGTATTTGAATTCAAAAACTCGACTAGGCATCTTTCATAGTATTGATCATACCAGGCGTGGGGTTTGAACCGAGGACTTTTGCACACTCAATGTCTTAACCACCTTCCATTAGCGAGGGCATTTAACCTCACTAATGTCACTCTACTTACTCTCTCTCTCTCTCTCTCTCTCTCTACTCTACAACTTTAACAGCTAAAAAAGCATCTGTCCAATACAGCAAACAAGAGCACTGAAACCCAACAGTTATACTGTATGCATTACGGTAATATGACACAAACTAACATTCGTCTCTTGAAACTTTGATTAGCACTTTGCATTGCACATGGTAGAATTACATCCATGTATATCAGACATGATGACATGGTAAGAAAGGAAGAAATATATGATTTGCTATGACCACCATTTTTAAAGCATGTTTTGCCCTTTATTTGTTCTATTATCTCATTTAGACAGAAAACCGGGGGGAAATTCTGTCTACGTAAGCTTCAAAGCCGAATTATGTAAACAGTGCTTTCCAGACGAAAAGAACACAAAGAGGTGATTTGACAGAGAGCAATAGCAGCATTGTTCTGTCAAACAGTGTGTTGGTGCTTAAGCAGAAATATTTATTCTCTCCTCGATTGTAATGTTATGCACAATTTTTTGAGAAGCAACTTTTAGTTTTTTTGTAACGTCAATTTTCTTTCCTTTTCTTTGCTGGCAGAGTAATACGTTATGTGAGGTGAGACAGCATGTTAGAGAGAGACCGCACCATCAAGGAAACACACATACACACCAGGGGTTGCATGTAGCTATTTAAAGTCGATTCTAAAGTGATGAAAGTCAAGTCGACGTCAACAAGACACTGATGGCGTCATTCTTTTCAGTCATTACTTAAATAAAATCACAGGAGAATGGAATGCTTTGCATTCTATATACCTGTATTTTATCACCCTTTAATATCAACCCTTGTATTGACTTTCTTAACTCTTGTGTTGACTTCGGGTCACATTGGCCTGTTTTAAATTTTTGTTTTATATCAGAAAATATGGGAAGTAGAAATAAGCGCTGAAAATGTGTAGAAGAAAAATTAAAAAATTGAAAACGTTGGAAAAAGCAAAAACAAATTGTGAAAAAAGGCGTCACAAATGTCAGAAAAAAAAGTGTTTTTTTCAAGGTTGAAACGAAGACAACACAAGGGTTAAGACACTTGCTCTAGCCTTACTAGCATTTTGCAAACTGTCCAATTTATCAGCAAGCGCTTGTGCAGTGAGCTTAATTAACATTCCCCGTATTTCAGTTTGTGGTTCAACACTGCTACTCACACTATTTGGTTTACCAGCGTTAACTATACGAACACCACTCACGGTATTTATCTCCGAAGCTGCGTCGCGCATCTCTGTCAGTCAATCAAAAGTTCCCCATAACAAACAGTCAGTGAAAAGTCTATTGTCCGTCCTCATTGGCAACCAATGCATTGGGTTTATGCCTAGTTATGGGTGCATACACTTTAAATGGCCATTAAGTGTAGCGTGACTCATACCTACTCCGTTGGGTTCCGTGCTGTATTCCAGTGATTGACAGCCTGTAACAGTTGCATTAGCACATAGCTCCTGCGTGTCTTAACACCAAGAGCTAGTCAGCTAGTCTGTGCAACCACTAACACACACAAACATTCATAAGCTAGCACACACATACACACACACACACACACGCACACACACACACACACACACACACACACACACACACACACACACACACTGTTTCTCCCTTGTAGAATTCACAATTTTTTTAGTGGAGATATCTGTCACTCAGCTGCTCTGCTTGAAATTGTCTTTCTTGTTCTTTTGTGTGTTTGATTGACATCTAGACCCATCCATCAGTAATACATGCAATTATAGTAATGTGTGGGTAAAAATGTCAAGTTACATTATATAAATGTTATTTCTAATGGAGTCATCCCCACATAGAGAGACATGGGAAGGTGTGTGTGTGTGTGTGTGTGTGTGTGTGTGTATGTGTGTGTGTGTGTGTGTGTGTGTGTGTGTGTGTGTGTGTGTGTGTGTGTGTGTGTGTGTGTGTGTGTGTGTGTGTGTAGGGACTTGAGG
Organism: Zingel zingel; assembly: GCA_023566125.1. Classification (NCBI taxonomy): domain Eukaryota; kingdom Metazoa; phylum Chordata; class Actinopteri; order Perciformes; family Percidae; genus Zingel; species Zingel zingel. The sequence continues at coordinate 30,179,914 of CM042324.1, forward strand.
GAGGCGGGGGGTTGGATGGCAAAGCCCATTAACTGACTATGGAAAGGAAGACAAAAATACAAGACTCAAAAAGAGAGGTAATGAGTTTATTGTCTGGCATCAGAGACAGAAGCATTGATACACTCCTCCAATCGTAGAAACAATTTAGACATTGATTTATCAATGACATTTTAAAGATGAAAATTCACAACATCTTTAATGTTTGGATGGGTGTCATGGGTGCTCCAATCGAAGTAACATACTGCTTGCTATCTGCTAATAAAAACACATTGATTTTTAGACTTTTGATTAGGTTTTAGATACAATCTAAAGCAACTTATGTTGGCACTGATACAACATCCATATCCCGTAAGTAAAGCATCTGAAGTTAAATTGAAATGAATTGAACCTCATGGGCCTTATGATAAATATGTTCAATGTGAGTCATTGATGATAAGATGATGATTTACATGTATATATCATTAATGACAATGCGGGATCAGAGCAATAATTTCATCCTCATGAAATGAAAGAAATGTAATGAACTAGCACACACATACTCACACACACCAAGAAACACACATACCACATGTAAACACCAACATGCACACAAATATTAAACTAACATATCCTTGCCACATAAGGAGAATCTGCTCGAGTGGGTTTAATGAAATCCCTTCCTGTTTCTGCATGAATTTGATTATTATTTAGCAGAATATAGTCCCCGCACAGTTCTCACTGCTCCCTGAAACAAACCTACAACAATCCTGTTTTCCAGGAAAGAGAGAAAACGAATTACCCTTCTTTCGCTGTAATCCTGCTGATTGCATTTTGGGCCCATGGGATATATTTCCCAAGACAATTGTGATTGGTTAAAAGAAACGCAAACAATCCAGAGCGTTTTTCTCTCCTGTCCTAGAAAGCATGTGCAGTGTTTGATGGATGCATCTTCTACATCTCTGTCACCATCATTGTGATGTTCATCATCATGTTAATGTTTCTAACAGATATATGTCATTACTTGGACACTAAAACACAACATAAAGACAAAGACAGTGGTAGTTTAGGTTCAATGTAATGTGAATTTAATGGGAATGCTAAAAAGCTCACTTTAGATCACAGCGTTGTGGAAATAAGGTAAAAATCTCACGGTAGCAGGCTGACACGCTGCTGAGTCAGAGCTTTTATTGAAATAAAGGGGAGGTTGCAGATTCTGTACAGTCATCTATCTTCTGCTCAATATTCCTGTCAGGGTTTGGGAAAAAACACACTCTAACACTGTTACATTCATTTACATTCAAAGTCAACAATATAAACAGCATCATGCAAACTACCAGCCCTGCACAAAAAAAAACACTCACACTGTACACACTCACAAATACAGAAGTACAAAATAATGACATTGGATTGTAGTAAAGTGGTTATTATTATGTTTTTCTATCTGTGTGTGTGTCTGTGAATCAAAGGAGTCGGCCATGAAAGCAATCCATGTGGATAAAAGTACTGTTATTTTAGTCAGATGCATCAAGGAAAAGGGGGTTCAAAAGAGACAGGATCAATATAAAGACAGATTGAAAGCTCCTGGTGCACACAAGTCAACAAAAATGCATACAGAGTAGAGAAATGACGGAGTGGGTGTATTGTAACAGGCACAGTGGCTGCAATGTAACAGGCACAGTGGCTGTAATGTAACAGGCACAGTGGCTGTAATGTAACAGGCACAGTGGCTGTAATGTAACAGGCACAGTGGCTGTAATGTAACAGTGGCTGTAATGTAACAGTGGCTGTAATGTAACAGGCACAGTGGCTGTAATGTAACAGTGGCTGTAATGTAACATGCACTGCAGTAAACAGGGTTCCTCAGACAGAGCAACACTTAGCAATAGAGGTGCATCCAACTGTCTTTAAAAATACAGCTCTCATCTTTTGTTCTCGACTCAGTTTTGGTACATTTTTCCAAAATAAAGCTGTGATGTTGGGAGTGTTTGTAGAAAATAATAGTTAGTTAATTAGTTGATTTGGCCTGTAATTTTGTTCTTGGGAACAATGTCAAACATCTTTTCTGAGCATTTAAACGCATCTTGTGTTTTTACTTTAGTGAGTGGAACTGGCTCAGGTGTCACAGGATGTAAATAATATTCATTATCAGACACAACATTGTTGATGTGAATGATTTAAAATGAGTTGAGCAGAAATGTATGAATAGAACAATCTTTTGCCGGAATCTATTACAAAATGTTTTGTTTATTTATTTATCCATCCCTAGAACCAACTGCGTCAGATCAAGTGTGTGGTCATGCATAGGTCTGTCGCGTCATTTGTGTTAAAAAAAGGCAGCATAACAATGGACTGAAGTACCCCGGAGAAGTTGTATCCAACGTGAGAGAATCACAGTCACTCTTATAGAGTTATCTTGATCTCCTGATAAGATTTCCCCCAAATGTGAGCTTGATAATGGAGTTCTGGCTGTGCCCTAGAAATTCCAAGAACGTGTAGAATATTTGTGCTCATAATAGAGCTGTGTGCAGTCATTGAGGAACTGGTTCAAGGTTAAGCTTAGCCTTTAACTATAGTTTAAGCCTTTTATGGCATAATAATGCATTGTGTACCAGACAGATAATCAGAAGAACAGGAAAAGACAGTTAAAGTTAAAAGAATAGAAGAGGAAGTTGCAACACACAGAGGCCCAGACCTTGGCTGTGTGTTTGTCAGATAACAGTTTCTGCCTATTAACAAGATGACACCCCCCCCACCCCCCGAGAGAAGAGAATAAAAGACACAGGGAGAGAACAGATCAAAGTTCACTTCAGACGAGATCTTGGTGGACCAGCTCTGACTTAATGTCTGTTGACAGGGAAACTTAGATGCTGTTTGTGAACCCACAATTGTGTTGTAACTCTTATGCTGTACTCAGTAATTTTGCTCTTTGTCTCAGATTGATCCTTGTGTTCTGGTAAACGTAAGTCCAATTAAAGAAGGCACAGGAATTAATGAATAGGAGTCAGATTTGAAAGGCCTTAGGGCCTCATTTGGACAAATTCCGCCTACAAACACCAATATATTTATTAATGTTATCTGTCAGAAAGAAAAGTTTTCCCGTTAATGACATCGAGGGAAAGAAAGCTGTGAGGAAGTGAAAAGAATTTTAATAACAAAATACTTTTGAGTAGTCATTACTTAAAATGCTTTCTGTTGATTTATTAAAAAGCTTTATGTAACAGACTTACACTTTGTTTTTGTGAGGATGTTGAGAAAACATGTTTCAGTGCAACATCACTATCAAATAACAAGCCCAAAAGGTCAACAGTTTGATCCTAACAGCCAGTTTTGTGCAAGGGGGTAAGCGTCTGTCAACAACCTGTAGCTCCTATGGCGCTATTTTGATGCTAACAAGCACTCACCCGCCATTAGCATTCCATTGACTGCCATTCATTTTGACGTCACTTTGACAGCAGGCGTTTTTGTAAAAATAGGCTAACGATTGTGTCATAACCACGCAACTTAATGTCGCACAGTAGATTAATTACCATATAGTACAGGAGAAGCTCGCAGGGAGTTTCGACATACATTAGCTTTTTAAGTTTAATTACTGCTGTTAACTAGCATTTTAGTTAGCAATAATTAGGCTGTGCCTATGTTATCTCCTTACATATACCTACGCTCTCCGTCTCTGCAAGCATGGGAATGATTGAGATTTCTCTTGGCACAGCTACCAGAAGACTTCCAACTTTCAGACAGGTTGCTCACGTCACATTTACGTCGTCTCTCTCAGTTGGAGGCTGCACAGTAACGCTAGCCATCACCGGAAAAGAGCTTCTAATGGCCTTCACTGGTCTCCGTCCAGAGCAACGGGATCTGTTGGTCCATTCATATATACTGTCTATGGTTTTGTGTCCACAAACACACAGAGCCTGCTCTCTCAAAGCAAGATAAATGACTCAGCAAAAACATCCAAAATGCTTCAGAAAGTTTTGTTCAAAAAGTTCTTGACAATAATGGATGAAAGGTTGTTTTTTTTTGGAATAGACTGCTTTTGTCCTTTGTCCTTTTTGGTAGTAAAATCTGTTTCCAAATGTTCAAGCTCCTAAAAACAGGCAATTTAATTTTTAAATCTGCCGTCTTAGTATATATGCAGCGAGAGAATACATGACAATAAGTTGTTTGTCTTGCCAAGAAAAATAAATCCTGCAAGTTCCACCCACACGTGCCTATGAAGATATTGTTGGGGACTGAAAACAAGTTTGCGATTAACTTTGGCGACTTCTTCTCAATTCAATTCAATTCAATTCAAAGGGGCTTTATTGGCAGCAAAGTCTCAATAACAATGTTGCCAAAGCTTCAACATAGAATTTGACCAAATATTTGGACTAAACACAATAAACAGTAATATGAACTCTCTCTCTCTCTCTCTCTCTCTCTCTCTCTCTCTCTCTCTCTCTCTCTCTGTCTCTCTTTCTCTCTCTCTCTCTCTCTCTGTCTCTCTTTCTCTCTCTCTCTCTCTCTCTCTCTCTCTCTCTCTTTCTCTCTCTCTCTCTCTCTCTCTCCGTCTCTCTCTGTCTCTCTGTCTCTATCTCTCTGTCTCTGTCTCTCTGTCTCTGTCAAAGGGGCTTTATTGGCATGAAAGTCTCAATAACAATGTTGCCAAAGCTTCAACATAGAATTTGACCAAATATTCGGACAAAACACAATAAACAGTAATATGAACATTAGCAGAATATTAGAATGAGTTATATTAATTATAAATCTCTGTCTCTCTGTCTCCCTCTGTCTCTGTCAGGTGTTCTCCCAGTCGTTGTGAACATGGTGGCCGCTGCAGTCAGTCCTGGACCGGCTTCCACTGTAACTGCTCTGAGAGCGGCTACAGCGGAGCCACCTGTCACAGCTGTAAGTCAAACATCTGCACATGCAGTAACTAATGGACAGTAGGGCCAGAATAAACCATTTGAGCGCTGTCAGCCAACCAATGAGCCACCAGTTCCTCCCACTCTCTCTGCATTGTGACCTATTGCCTTTAAAGGACAATGACGGTAGTTTATAAAGACAGTACTGTTCACGTATACAGGCGGGCGCTATCTTGGGAAAACAGTCCGACCAGTCGAACGACAAACGCGGTGCCATCTATTTTTATAAACAGATATAATTCATGCATTTCCATGTAATTACATTTCACAAACGTAATTCCTATCGACCCACTGGGAAACCACGGACCGTGGGAGATTTCAAGTGACAGTTCAGCTCACGTTGCACGGCGTTCGTCGTTCGACTGGTCGGATGGTGCTGTCTTTCAAAACTATCTTTTTAATAAACTGTATGTACACTTACAAAGTTGTCAATGCTTCGGTTTACATGTAGGGACCCTCATTATGGTACCGTGGAAGTGTGGTGCTATTTTGAGCCTTGTTAGTGGTGTAGAAATAGAGATTTCTTTTTACTTTACCAGTGCCCCAACGACTAGCGTTATAAGCTAATTAGCGGTTTGCGATAAAACTGGTCACATTCGACTAGCATGAAAACACATCCCAGAGAACGGTCGACTCGGTACACTTGTGTTATTAACCCCTAGGTTCATTTTGAGCCGGATTTGTCCTTTAAGTACCCAGCAGCTATAGAGTGGTCAGCAGATGACCCTTGTCAGCTCCATTGTACATTGTGCAGAGTCCCAGAAACAACCAGCACTCCTCTGCTGAAATATAGTTTGCCCCTAGGTTCACCGTGTGTAATGTAATAAAACGAATTACTAGGCAAATATGTACAACATAAACATATCAAGTAATATAACAAAGCTATTAAAAGTTGATTTTGACACAACATCCGATCATGGTACAAAAGTGCCACACATTTTGGTTTGCCAAGTAAGTTTTGAGAGAAACTGGATCGTTGCTGCCTGGTTTAGGTTCAGTAAGTTGTTGTAGCGCACCAAGTCATAGGGAGGTGATTGGTGTGGATAGTGTGTGTACAAAGCACAGGTCTATGACACTGAAGGCCAGCGTGTAGGTAGGTTTTGCACAGCCCGGTCTCATGGCAGTTTGTGTAAATGTCACGTTATTTTTAATCTATTGATACGTGTTCATGGGCACGTTTTTCTTGTTTTTCACATGGTGGCCAGCACGAAAATGTGAAGTAATGTATTTCAATGGGAAGCATATTTCGTGGCCACAGCACGAAAATGGTAGGGAGTAGTATAAAGAGCCAAAAATCCGCGTAGGGAGGCGTTTTGTTTCCCGTAGTCTTCCTAATCATAACCGTCCCGTTATTGTCGCGCGTCCCCAGCGGCCGTCCCCCGCGGGCCGTCTCCCGGCGTATGAGGCGTCCTTTCCCCGTAGGGTTTTTCCTAAACCCAACCTCCGCCATCCTGTGATTGTCATATGGGGCGTCCTTTTCGGGCCGTCTCGCGGTAAAAAACGAGAAAAACGTGCCAGTGAACACGTAAAAAATGAGAAAAACGTGCCCGTGAACACGTATCAATAGATTAAAAATATTAAAAATAATGTGATATTTACACGAACTGCCGTGAGACTGGGTTGGTTTTGCACCAAAATAACTTTGGTTAGGGATAGAAAGAATTAGTTCTGGCTAAACGTCAATGACGTAAACATGTTGTGTCTTTTGCTTAAAGTCCTTTTTGACTTGTTTACATATTTAACTAAGTCCACAATCATTAACTAACTTTAACCAGGTGCTAAACACAACCATAAAAACATGAATCATGAAAAATGAATGTATCATTCTTTAGCTGCTACGAGTGGATACTGTAATGCAGGAGTGGATACATGAAATACATTATCAGTGAAAAGTTTCCTGATTTATTGATATAAAACATACTTCGAGCAGCATTATGTTGCCACCAAAATGTTTTTGCTGTTGCAGATTTGTTCTATATAAATGCAAATTTGGCATCCTTCTTAAAGTCCTTTTGGGCTCTTAGCTGTCTCCATCTTTCAAATGCATCTCCAATATTTACCCGTGTTTTACCACTTCTCTGGTCATGTGACTGTTTAGAAACCTGCCTGCTTATTTTTAGGTCACCAGAAAAATGTTAACACTTACAACAAATTGGTAGACTGAGTAAACCCAGCCCGATCTGCCGGCAATTTGATTCCTCCCTGCAGCTCAGACTGGAAACCTGTACGTTGATCTATCCTGCTTCCGTTACAAATTTGCGGGAACCAATCACAAACTGGCTTATCCACCTGGCACGCTATTGGTGGGTTTTACACAATGACGATAGAGAAGCGACCAAGCAGCTTCTTGTTTACATTCAACAAGCCGGCCACCGAAGCGCAGCAACCCATGGCAGCAACCCGTTGTCGCTGCTACGTCACCCGGATCGTTGGTCTGATTGGTTGAAGGACTATCTAATTGCGTCCTGAGTCATTTGAACTATGCCCGTTGATCCCGCCTCTTGTGCAGTAGAAAATACAGAGCAGACTCCCCAGACTAATGTTCAATCTTAAAAGATTGAGCTTGATCTGGTGATAGCCAGTTTAACAAATTGGTCCAAACAGGATCCAAATGTGGAGAAGGGCTGAGTATTTTCTTACACACCTGAATCTGTGCACCAGGTTTTTATTTTCTCTCGACAAAATCATGTTGATGAAGATGAGAATGGGGTTCTATATCATGCTTTGGCTGCTACAAGTGGATACTGTAATGCAGGCGTGGATAAATGCCATGTGTTGTCAGTCAAATGTTTAATGACTTATTGATGTAAAACCCAATTCAGTCGGCATTATGTTGCTTTCAAAATGTATTTGCTGCTGCAGCTTTGTGCTATATAAATGTGATTTCTACGAGACATGGCTGGAGAAAGAGTTAGAGAGCTGTGACAGATAGAAATTAGAATTGAGTGACAGCAAAACACTACAGGGAGGTAAAATGAATGAATGGAGCAGCTTGGAGAACGCTCGTAGTTGTGTGTTGCTGCTTTTATGTACAAGTCATTCATGTCAGGGGTATTTAAGAGACTTTTCAAGTTGCTTCAAATGGCAAAGCGGCTCAGTTTTAAAGTTTGAATTTCTGTCAATCACAGGGGCATTTACCAGCCATGTTGTTCAGTAATTACAGTGGTGGGGTTTTCAAATTAATCAACCCCTTTGTGAGCTTAAAGTGATGCCTGCCCTCAGTATTTCGCTTTATAAAACCTGTTTGTATGTGAGTGATATGATGGAGGTTAGTGAGAGTTTAGCCGTGACTAAACTGCCAAATACTGACTGAATAAATGATTCTGATCTACTGGTTCTTCAGCGATTCCCTCGAGTCAAAACCCTGGAAGCAAAGGAGGAGAGTTTCCACACGGTTCACCTCTGGTCTCATGTTTATTGCTGATGTGTCTGTGACAATCTTTTTCGAACCACACTGAGAGAATGTGATGGATAAAAGGTGTTTGGCTGTGGAGAAGAAGAGAGATAAACAGTGAGCAGAGTGTGGGAACCTTGAGATATGGATTTGACTTAAAAGGTTTGATTCTTTGATTGCAGAGGATGCACTGGTGTGTGTGTGTGTGTGTGTGTGTGTGTGTGTGTGTGTGTGTGTGTGTGTGTGTGTGTGTATGTGTGTGTGTGTGTGTGTGTGTGGGCGTGCGTGTGTGCGTGCGTGTGTCAGAGAGAGGACAGAGGAAGAGTTCTGGCGACAGAGAGAAAGATGCAGGGCTGATGAAGGTCTGCTGTTTTATTTATTGAGTCTTTGTACTCCCATCAGTCATTACTGTCCTCTCCAGTTGGATTCACCTTCACACGATGGGACGCTGTCGCAGAAAAATTAAACTTCAGATGATTGTCTCGACTCTGGTGATGAGACGGCGATGCAGTGGTGGCAGCAGTCATGATCCTCCATAGTGTGTAGTCTCTCTCCCCCCCCCCCCTCTCACAGCTCCTGTGTTGGTGTGGATGTGATTCATGTTGAGCTGATCTCATTATTTTTCCTTCCAGCTGTGTACCAACAGTCCTGCGAGGCGTACAAGCACAATGGCAACACGTCGGGACATTTTTATATCGACGTAGACGGCAGCGGACCAATCAAACCGCAGCTGGTCTACTGCAACATGACAGGTGACACACACACACACACACACACACACACATGCTCACCCTCCCATCGTCCCTCAACGTTTCTTAAGATTAATATTTACATAATTGTGAATGATGATGCTCCTGTCACGCTCTGATCCACTTTATCTTCCATCCCCCGTTTTTCTACAAGGCTCTCCCCCCTTTCTGTCCCCTTCTCTACCTCAATCTCTCTCTCACACATTCATCTCCCTGTATGTATATGTCTTGGTGATTGATATCATTTATCACGATGATAAAGAATATTTTTGATTTGATTTTTCTGTCCTTACATGTTTTTCGGTGTGTGTGTGTGTGCGTTTGTTCAAGGTGTTTCAAACAATTGAACTCATTTCTGTGGTCCTCTGATTGGTTAATTTATCCATAATCTATGCGCATATACAGTATTGAACTTTTGCGATGCTTACCACATACCAAATGAAGGTTGAGCATGACAAAACGCTGTAAATGGATAAGTATGCCAGCAGTAAGCGAGACACTGTTAGTTAAAACACAGATGGGAAGTTAAAACACAGATGGGAAGAATAACTTCCCCTCCTGATCTTAAGCTCTTTAAGTTCCTAAGTACTTCTGACTATTTAGTGTAAGTTTCATCATAGTAACTGCTGTGTTTCCTTGTGTGTGTCTGTCTACAGAGGAGAACACATGGATGGTAATCCAGCACAACAACACCGAGCTGACTAGAGTCCGGCCGTCTCCAGGTGTAAACCAGCATTCAGTCCAGTTTGACTACTCGACTGAAGAGGAGCAGCTATTGGCTGCCATCAGCCAGTCAGAGCACTGCGAACAGGAACTGTCCTACCACTGCAGGAAGTCCCGCCTCCTCAACACTCCAGGTAAAGCCTGTTTGTTTATATAGGGTTGCAGTGGAAAAGTCAAAGAAATGGCATCCTATGTCTTTTTCTAAACACTATTCCTTGACCTCGATAGAAAACGTCATTGGCAAAAACAGCACTTTGAGTGGACACAAACTGAAGGTGTGCAATTGCCCATTATCGTTACATTGCAGCTTGTTTTGCTGACTGCTAACTGCATCCGTCTTGCTTAATACTAGACCAATTTCAAAGATTGTTGTCAGACAAAAAAAACATAGGAAAAGTGAAACGAAGAAAAGGAAAGATGTGAAGGAGGACTTCCATGGTGCTCAGAGAATCCAATTGCACTTACACTAGGCTCTGTTATCCTGCAACGCCCAATGTTATGGATGTATGTATTATCTGCCGTGGTGAAGCAACAATGTTCCCAGGACGAACGACTACATGCGCATCTTAGATACTTTGCCCCGTGTGTTCTTCCCACGTTCCCCCGTTTCATGCAGGCTCTATAAATGTGGACAACCTGGTGGAAAATATTACTTCATTACCAAGGTTGGAATTGAACTGAAATATAGGCTACCAGTCACAAAAGTGAAAAGAAATGGTCGTCACATTGAGTAAATTTGCTCATGCTCACCGTACTGTCCACTCATAATTCCCAAGTAGTTGGATCGTCTGAAAATAATTGTCAAATGTATGCAACATAGGCATATTGTTTGTTTTTGTGAACGGACCAATTGTGTGTTGCCTTAAAGCAGCGCTATGCAGTTTTGGTAATTTCTTCGCTGTTGTCTCGCTTTTTACTCGCATGTTTCTCTATAGAGCTCCCCCTACAGCTTCAGAATAGATATTTGGCAACACTGTCGTAAAACCTCTTTGGCGACTCCCCCCCCCCTCCCATTTTCTCCCTCTGGTCATGTGCATTTGTTTTCAAAGAAGCCGGCGAGCGCACGGAGCCATGTCCACTGAGGTTTTTGCTAACGACTATGCTAACATCTCCGCTAGCTAGCTAGCTAGTGAGCTCGTAACAGACAGCAATCATGATAAAAACCTTTACAGACAATAGCAAACATCCTGAGGTCACAATAACAAGAAATACAAAGATTAAACAGAGTTTATCCCAAAGATACTTACAAGTGCAACAGCAAGAACAGATCTGCAGGCTTCTGTTTGTCTCAGTTCTCGCCATTCTGAAAACGCAGGTCCGATATTTACTCGTGTCTGACTCCTCACTCGGTCGGTCTGACGTTTCCTCATTCTCTGTTCCTCCGACAATGCTTTCCTAGCTTTCTGCTTCTTTTTTGGTGGCTCAGCCACGACAATAGTGTGAAAAACTCCATCGCTACCTTGTTAGCCGGTTCCTGAATGGGCGTATGTGTGCAGTGCCGTGAAGCAATTCGTTACATCGCGAGACCTGATATCACGCCATACTTCCTGTCGCTGAGGCCCAGCCCAAAGTTGCAAGGGTGGTTTTTCTGCTCACAGGCGCTAGGGGGGAGCGAGACGATCACCATTCAACCCGAAAAAAAAGTCATATAACCATCCCATTGACTCCGAAGCTGTTCAGTTAAGGTCAATTAAGCTAAAAAAAAAAACCTGCATAGTTCCCCTTTAAATGTTGCTGCCGCAAGGATTTTTGGGACGCCATTATCTCCTTTCCCTTGCAAAAGGATGGTCCAAATGGAAGTCTAAAGGAGATAAGAAAGCAAGAATGTAGAGAATTCGACCATGCTGGCTGCCACTTTGATACTTCTGGGCCATTTTATTCAGTTTGGAACCTTTTCTAAGCAAAAATAAAATGCACCCTGACGTTCCTGTTTTGCTCTTTTACCGTCCTGGCTCAGACTGCCCTCACAGGGATTCAAACTAGAAAATAAAGACGCTTTTCTTTTCTAACTTGGAGTCTGTTGATGTGGGCTGGCTCTGGATTTGAGGTGACAGATCCACTCTGCTTCATTTACCTCCAGCGGGGAAAAAGGTTTAACTCAGACTTTAAAAGGTAGTTCAATAATATGTTAGTGTTTTTCTTTTCCGTCTTGATTCACTCACGCTGTAACCACTGGACCTGCCTTTAAATCTAATTTTATCAGAGTGAGTTATGAGACATTTTGCACAAAATCAAAACCACTGGAGAAAACCATGTAACTCCCTGCGGCTCCACACATCTTTCTCGCTCTCCCAAACAAAACTAAATGATTGTTTCACTCATTGCTGAAAACTTAATCAGGTTCCAAGGATTTTCTTGCTTTCTACCAGTGAGCCAGACTAATAGATTGTGTACAATTTGTTTGAATGTCTCCTTCTTTAAGATTGAGTGCAATTAAGTTGGTCAGTTTTTTTCAAACGTTTTCTGATGCTGTCTCTTTAACTCCATCAAGTTATTAATGGACCATGATGCTGCGGAGAACCATGTTGACTTGTAGCAAACACAGCCTTTGACAGAGTAGACAGGAAACTTTTCATGATTATAATTTTGATTAAATTTGGCATTTATCGTATGCATTCTAATCCCCTGACAATCTCCTCTCTGGCTGCAGCAGAGACAGTTGGCAGAAAAACAGGACAGGAACAAGTTGTGGCAAACAGTAGATGAGGAACGAGGAGCGACAATGGATGGATGGAAGGAAGAGAGGTGTTTTACTTTCTCTGCATTTAGTTGATACTCTGAGGGCCCTATTTTAACGATGTAAACGCACGGCGTGAAGCGCATGGCGCAGGTGCGTTTAGGGCGTGTACAAATCCACTTTTGCTAGTTTGACGGCGGAAAAAAGGGTCCGTGCGCCGGGTGCATGGTTCAAAAGGGTTGTACTTAGTGTCTTCATTAATTCATAGGTGTGTTTTGGGCGTTACATGCAATAAACCAATCAGACATCATCTCCCATTCCCTTTAAAAGCCAGGCGCTTTTGGACCTTGGAGCATTGCTATTATGATGGAGGATTTGCTGACCAGAAAGGAGAGATTTTCAGGAGAAGAAACTGCTCATGAGTGAAGTGAAAGCGTGCAAGCAGATCATATCATAATACTATTTATACCATTTATCATACAGACATACAGAACAAATTCCACAATACGTGTCGTGGGCAGCGTTGAGCTATCATTTTCTTGGTTGCAGTTGAGCCGGCTAGCCAAATCTTCCTCTGTCTCTCAAGCAGGTGTAATTTAGAGTCATCATTAAGTAGCAAAACAATGGGGTCAGTAGGGATTAGACATCCTGTCACATCAGATAGTATTGATGTTATTTTATGCCAGAACTCATGCACCTGTTCACACTCCCAGACCATATGTAGGACAGTTCCAGTTTCTTTAGGTTGACAGAACGTACAATAGGGAGTAGGAATGGCTTTAGAGACGTATCTCTTCTGAGGAGTCCAATATGTCCTATGGCATATGTTGAAGTGGATATACTGGTGATTTGTTATTGACTTTAGACCAGGTTGTTGTTGGTCAATGGTACGATCACTTCCCACTGCCTCAAGATAGCAATACGCCAAGAATGCACCTGAACACACCTCCCTGTAAGACCAGCACGCCCATTGGCGCACAGATGGGCGCAGTTATATTTGCTACTTACGCTGGACGGGAAATTGACAACTGCATCAGTCTTAAACTAGCAAAGACACTTGTGTCGGGCTTTGCGCAGCGCTGCGCCGGGTGCAAGATAGGGCCCTTAGAGTGTAGGCTAATTAGTTAACAAACTGCAGTCTGTACAAGGAAATCACAAGAAATAAGCAGTACATGTTGAGGGCACCAATGTCCAGACAGTATTTATGGACATATTTAGTGGTGTTGTGCAGGAAAAAAAGTTTCAGTAAAATAAAAGCAATGTAAAGGGGCTTCGCAGATTTTTTGGAAAGAGGAATGGATGGACCTTTCACAACCCTAACTCATTTTTCCCTTATCAATGATGCTAGCAACACACAATAGCAGATATATCTTTTTCTATTTCATGGCCTCAATGTTTTTTCCGGAAAGCTTTCAGTTTTATAGCCAAGATACTCTGCAGCTTTCTCAGTGGGAGTGAAGAGAAAGCAACAGTCCCACTGTGCATCATCTTCAAATTTATAATATTTCAGTATGAGAGCCTATGATGCCCATAAAAGCTACTGTAAATACATGACTAGTCTTACATGTCACTAAGGCAAACCTGGTCCAATGCTTATTCACTAAATTAAATGGGAAGCATAGTTCGTGATCACAGCACGACAACGGTAGGGAGTAGTATGAAAAGCAGAAATTCTGCGTAGGGAGGTTGGTTGTGGTGGTGGATGGGTCAAACAATACAGGACTTTCACCACGGAGAGCGGGGATTGCGTCCGGCGTGTTGCAGTTCCTTTCCGCGTTATACTCTTCCTAATCACAACCGTCCCGTTGTCGCTGTTTCATGTCCCCATTGTTGCGTGCCACAGAGACAGCGGATCGTGTCCCTGCGCCCAGGGATCGCGTCCCCGTGTGGCGGTCCGTCCTTTTGTTGTCGCCGGCGTGTGGTGTTTAATTTCCCCGTTGTTGCGTCCCCCAGAGCAGCCCAGTGTCATGGTGGTTCCTGAAATGGTAACGTTCAAAAATCGTGACCTGTACACGAAATAAACGAGAAAATCGTGACCTGTACACGAATCAATAAATCAAAATAACGTGGCTATTTACGAACTGGCGTGAGACCAGATTGTTCTCTCAGCATACATTTCTTTGTTTGTCTCCTGCATTTGTGTGGACATTAAGAGTAAAAACACACTACTGAACAGAATAGTCAGCAGTGGAAGAAATTCAGATCTTTTACTTAAGTAAAAGTACTAATACCACACTGTAAAAAATACTCTGTTAAAGTAAAAGTCCTGCATTGAAAATGTTACTTAACCCTTGTGTTGTCTTCCAACCGACCATGTCCTCTCGGGTCAAAATAGAAAACTTTTTCTGATGTTTTTGTCCCTTTTTTAACACTTTTTTTTTTTTTTTTTTTCAACATTTGACGTGGTCAATAAACCTTGTGTTTATGAAATTGAAATTTTTCAAATAAAAAAGCGGAATTTATGAATTATTTTGACTAATATTAAAGGAGAGCACGTTGTTGTATAATCAGCGAAGACGCGTTGTAGGGAACCATTCATGTTATTTTTGGGTAATTTGGTTTAAAAAGAAACACATATTTCTGATATAGAGATTTTGAAAACGGCTCAAATTTTGGGAAATATACTTCAAGTATTAAAAGTAAAAGTATGCAGAAAGATCCTCCCATTGTAGAAAGTGTAAAGGATCCAAACAGTTGTGTGTGTGTGTGTGTGTGTTTCAGAGGGCTCTCCGTTCAGCTGGTGGCTCGGTGGTCCCGGTCCCGGTCGTGTGCAGACTTATTGGGGTGGAGCTCATCCAGACAGCCAGCAGTGTGTCTGCGGCCTGCAGGGCGACTGTGTGGACCCACAACACTACTGCAACTGTGACGCCGACCGCATGGACTGGTACTGAAATGATCAATTAACGCCTATTTGTATTTTATGTATATTTCATTTTTCTCCACATTTATAGTCACAAGATAAAGTCCCTTTCGGGGTGACTTGCTCCTGTTAGTTCAATATTCTATCATCAGCTTGCCACCATTTTCCATGACAAAAACAACAGGAGACAAGCATGTATATCATTTTGAACATGGAGGACAATTGAATCAGTAATCTGTATATATGCTGTGGTGGTATTGTTTCTTTGCATTTCTACTGAATAACTGGTACAACATGATGACCATTGCCTGGAAAAGCACTAAAAATTCTACAAATTAGAAAAAAAGTAGTCTCAGTTTAGTTTAATGTGAAATGTACATACATCATTACATATTTCATCTCTTGTTGTGGTCTTTGTATAAAAACTGAGATAGATAAGAGACTTTAAAACGGATTTTACAGTCATGTTATTAAAGAGGATAGTATTTTTAATTAAGAGTGACTAACTTAAAGAAAAGTGAGGAAAGTGGCTCTCGGGTCAATGTGTGTGTGTGTGTGTGAGAGAGCTGGAAAAATCTGCCCGGAGACACCAGGGAGAGAGGAGGGAGATGCCTTTAAGCAAGGGAATAAAAGATTAGGAAGATGGTTAGACGGGCTTCATAATCTGACATAGACTTTGCTGACTTGAACTCTGTATACTTTGTCTGCGGTTAGGGAAACTGAGGCCCTGTTTACACGAATACGCTCGCAGGTGAAAACGACAAAATATTTGATCAGATGTGCCTTTTGTTTAGACGGTGACGGCGTTTTTGGGACTTAAAAACACAAAAAAGTGAAACCACCCTCCAGAGTACAAATCTTAAAAACGCTCCACTGTCACGTTCCCGTCTAAAGGGTAAAAACGCACTGCGAGTGTGTGTGTGTGCCGTGTGTATGTGTGTGTGCAGTGTGTGTGTGCCGCGTGTGTGTGTGTGCCGTGTGTGCGCCGCATGTGTGTGTTTGTGTGTGTGTGTGTGTGTTCTTGTTTAACTATATTCGTGGGGTCCAAAAACCGGGGAGTCCAGTATACTTGTGGGTATTGTAACTTTAAAGGGTTAAGACTTGGTTTTAGGATTAGGGTTAGAATTAGGTTATGGTTAGGGTGAGGGTAAGGGTTAAGGTTAGGCATTTAGTTGTGATGGTTAAGGTTAGAGTAAGGGGCTAGGGAATGCATTATGTCAATGACGGGTCCCCACAAAGATAGTGAAACAAACGTGTGTGTGTGTGTGTGTGTGTGTGTGTGTGTGTGTGTGTGTGTGTGTGTGTGTGTGCATTGTTTGGAGCAATAACTCCAACTCCTCGTCTGTCCAGACAAATTTGCCAGCTATTGTTGTTCGCTTCGCGCAACTAGGGAGAGGAGAGGGAGAGAGGAGAAGGAGAGGGAGAGAAGAGGGGGAGAGGGAGAGAGGAGGAGGAGAGGGAGAGAGGAGGAGGAGAGGGAGAGAAGAGGAGGAGAGGGAGAGAGGAGGAGGAGAGGGAGAGAGGAGAAGGAGAGGGAGAGAAGAGGAGGAGAGGGAGAGAGGAGGAGGAGAGGGAGAGAGGAGGAGAGGGAGAGAAGTAGAAGGAAGCTTCTACGCAGGCACGCAGACTTTGTTGGATCGCATTTCACACACTTTTGCGTCTCCATATGCACGCAGATTTCCCCCCCCCCGAAAACGCTCGTCTAAACGCGGAATAAAAAGTGAGAACGCAACCCCACTTTTGCATTTTCTCTTCAGATCGTTTCCGTCTAAACATAGCCTTAGTGTCATTTTTGTGAACCCACAATTGTGTTTTGTAAGCTTAAATGCTGGATTTCAGTAAACTTTCTTGACTTTAATCTATCGTCTCAGTTTTGATCCCTGAGTTCTGGTGTCATTAGTCTCATTAACCAACGCGCGGGAATTAGAGTGTATAGATAATTTGGAGTCAGATCTTCCTCTGGCCCCCTGGGCCAGTACTTTTCCCTGAATTTTCTTTACGTACAGTATATCATTTCCCAGTACAAACTGTTTGTGCAACGCCAGCTCTATTTTTACAGACCGGAGGTGCTGCTCTTCAATATTTCATCACACTCTATATAAGTGCTGTATACCCTACTCGCTTCCCATCTTGGATGTAGTTTTATACAAAAGTTTCCTCAGCAGCCAGGCTAACAGCAGGATTATCTTAAGTGTGTGAAGCTGTGTGTGGGTGTAAATGGACAGGAGATGGCTTGTTTTGAGAGTAGCTATTCCAGAAATTACCAGGGATGGATGTTTACTGTCAGGATGGCTATAATATAGTTATAAAAAAATATAGTTACAACGTAGATTACAAGAGTGATGTAACATTAAAAACAAGCACACATCTTTGCAAGCAAATGATCATATTTTGGGCTATGTGAGCAGAGTGTGTTTGTTGATTCTCCCCATCTACCTTTTTTCATCTTATACATATTAGTATTGTCCCTCTTCTCCTATCTCTTCATCTCCTTTTGTTCCTCCCCTCTCCTCCTCCTCCTGCTTCTTTTTGTTAAACCTCTCCATCATCACATCTTCCCCTTTGTCTCTTCTTTTCCTGCAGGGCCGAAGACTCGGGCCTGCTCGCCCATAAGGAGAGCCTCCCTGTCAGGTCTTTGGTGCTGGGTGACATCCAGAGGCCCGGGTCAGATGCCGCCTACAGGGTGGGCCCGCTCCGTTGTCATGGAGACAGTAAGTCCAACCCAGTTCTCAAGTTGACGGATGATGGTTTGCTTCGCCTGCACTCTCCTAAATCTTTCGCTGGTGATGGTGTTGAGAGAACAGAGCGGGCTGAGCAGAAGGGAGACTGTGTTGTACAGTATAGATGTAGTACTGTCGTGGAAGTTTCCTTTGCAGCAGGGAGACACGTACGATTTCAAAGTTTAGTAAACTGAAACAAATAAGTCAGAACTGAGACTAAAACCAAGTTGGGTTTTTTGTATTTTATTAAAGATATATTTGCAAATAGGAGGAATACAGTTTCACAAGAAGCACGTAGCTCAGTGTGTAAAAGATTCGTCCAATGAGCACAGGAAAAAGGTGAGCTTAAATGCCCATTGGGAAAAGGGGAGTGACATTTGACAAACAATTAAAACATCAACCTTCCAGACTCTTCTTCCTGAGAGACAGATAAGATATAGGTCTGGTACTGATCTTCAAAAAGAAACACAGGCATGTGTGATAAATTCACTTAATCTAATTCTCTGTTCCTTCCTGCCCCTGCTGAGGTCACGCTCCCTGTACATCTAAAAGATGTAAAGGGGGAGACGTGATACGGGGGAAGGAGGATACTAGAGTTTGTGGCCTTGTGGCTTATCAGTTCACACAAAGCACAGACACCTTCTTCGGAGACTCTCAGTCTCTGAAGTCTAAACACCTCCCAATCCACATGCAGGAATGCAAATGAACTGTCGTCTAGATTGGTGTATGAGAATGCAGTGTGCTGAATGAAGAACACAAGGCACAAATAAACAATACAGGCTTAAATGTCATTTTGCCATTACAATCCACCCTTTTGATTACAAACTAATCATCATACATAGATTACATTTAAGTGTATAAGACAAATATTGCTTAAACTGTTTTTTTGTGAGGGGACAAAATAAAAATAAAAAAAAACAAGCACTTCTATGAGCCAAAACAATCAAAACAAAAGAAAACACAAACGTATCACTTTGAGCTGGAAATGGTGTCCAGCTCGTAATCATCCCCAGCATATGTGGGAATGTGAAAACATGAAGGTTCAGTGTGGTGCAAAGCTTGATACTGAATCACATGTGTCATGAACAGAGAGGAGAACATTTTCTTGACCAGTGGTACCACACAGCAAACGCAAAACAGAAATGCACAAAAGGACATAAGCAGGGGTACAATGAACCTTGCAATCCAGGCGCTCCACCCTCCTCCCACTAACCATGACCACCAGTCCCAGCCGATAATCTCACCGGGCACATCTTGTGATTTTAAGTCAGTTAGGAGTAGGTTTAGCTGTTGGATTGTGTCAGTAATGTTCCCCTCTACATCTGGAATATAAGTACAACAATGATCTCCGATTATGTGACAGAGGCCCCCTTGTGCGGCTAGCAAAAGATCAAGGCCCATCTGATGTTGTAACAGCATATTGCGCATAGCTCTCATAGCAGGAGGAAAATCATTAAATCCTGAAATCACAATGGCAGTTAAATTCTCAAGACTTTCGTGTATTGCGTCAATGTTGTGTGCGTTTGTAACCACCCCGTACCATGGCAGGAGTCCCGAAACAAATTTGCCCCCACCCCCAGTCAATTTTCGCTTTACCCTTATAAACCCTCCAGAGGGAGGTATGTATTGGGGATAATGGTGTGTCGTGTGCACAAGGGAGGACATAACCTTAATAGAAGGAGTCAAGTATATAACTGCACATCTTCCTGACCATAGGGGAGGTAGAATTTGATACCAGTAATCGCCACAAAGCCAAACATAGTCCACCAATGAGCCTGCACCAGAATCATCTGGCCAGCGCATCAAGTGAGTTTTGGAGGGATCTAGAAGGGACGCATTAAGGTAGCCAGGTCTGGTGTGTAAACACACACTAATCCCGTAGTCACCTTTCCCGCACGTGCCCTTTAGAGTCTGTTGACAACCAGTGGTTGAACCTAGATAATGGGAACCTGGACGGCGAGCCCGTTCAATGCAGAGAGCATGTGTCAAATTCATCATTAGGCTATGATGAAATTGTCCAATGCTATCGGCGACCCTCCCACTCTTAGTTTTTACCATTGTCCCATTCGTAGCGCGTACCAAACGATTAGCAAATCCCTCACATGCAGACGGTTGAGAGGAGGCAGAATATAACTGGTTACCAATCATTTCTACATCTTTAAGTGCGGTTAAAACACAGATAGTGTCGGTCAAGTTTAACGACTGTGGTTTTACAGGAGTAGCTTGTTTCTGGGATAGGGCAAACAGTGAACAAACAAAACAAGACTCGTTGTAACCTGCATCTCGGGTAAATTTTCTGATAGTCCCCAGCCAAATGTTAGTGGAAAATGCGCCGTCATCTTCATTAGGGGATGATATCCATTTACTGGATATCGCATCTAATGTTTCAGTTAGGTGTGGTGGATTAACATCGTCAGGTATGTGAGGTGGAAGTACCTCGAGGTAGAAAGACCCACAGGGATCTTTCCCAGTAACCCATGCGCACACAATAAAATAACCTTGATCAGTGGGTTGGGCGTTTCTCAGTGTCAGTAACATCGTAGGTGAGGAGAAATTAATTCTCTGCATTGTTAATCTATGGGTTAAATCTGTGTCATCTCCAGGAACCGTGTGACCCCAATTAGGCCTACTTGTGTGCCAAACAGCAGACGCCCATGACTGACATACAGGGCCCCATCCAGAATCAGCTACCATAGATACATAGCATATGTAAATTTCTATCGATCCCCACTGTGACTCCCCACCCCCGCAGAGAAAATAATCGCATGGTTGGAGCCTGAAGGTGGACGTGGTGTTTACTACTACAGTGATGTTAGGTCTGTTAAAATTGTTGTACTGTGATCGCCACTGTTGTCTGGATCTTGAATCCAGTGAACGTTGCTCCCGACGCCTTCCCCCCCTCCCTGCTACGTAAGTGTCTTTAATGTATGAAGGTGCGTCAGTAGTATCAGGAGAAGGTGTGTTGGAACAGACGGTTTTTTTAGTCGGTGGGTCATCACACAGTGTTAACAACGCAACTCCAAGACCAATCCCTATTGTAAGGAAAACCATAAATGCACAGAATAAAACATCATCACGAGTTGGAGACAGGAACCTTGTCAGTCTCCTTCTGCCTGTCTGCTCCATTTGAGTGTCAAAGCAGACTGCTGCAGTGTGGAATGTGTGTATGTGCTGCGAGTGTCAGAGGGATGTCTGTGACACACTCTGAGTGTCAGCTCTGGGTGATGAGTCTCGGAATGACAGTGTACGTCACTGCTGTCTTTTGCAAAAAGGAAGTTGTTAGCAGTACGGTACCAGTTTGGTTGATCAGGTTTCTTTTCTCTTTTATGTTCTCATCAAAGAAAACTCTTATTGTTCTGCTGCTATAGGGTGGCACAGAAAACGCCGTTCTGTCAGGCCTGCCCTATTTCTCCCTCGTAGGTGACTAAGCAGCGGTCTGCTCGTCACTTGTTGCAGGTTCTGGAAAAATACCTGCTCCTTGTCCTGGATCTGGAACCTTTCTGCAATGGGCCACGTGAATCCACGTAGCTCTCTCGGACACCTTTATCGCTGTGTGCGTGGTCAGGAGGATCTGGTACGGTCCTTGCCAGCGTTTCGACTGCCAGTTCTTCCTCCTGAAGTCCTTCACCACCACAAAGTCTCCGGGTTGGAGTTTGTGCAGGGGACCCTCAGCCAGTTGAGGTAGCGCTGCAGAAACCTGAACTCTGATGGTAGAAAGGGCAGAAGAGAGTTGCGTGCAGTAACTTAACATGTCATGCTTACATAGAGCCGTTGTGGGCAGGGGAGCCTTTGGTGGTTCTGTCCCTACCTGTGGTGGGCGGCCAAATAGAATCTCATAAGATAAGATAGATAAGATTTGACCGAGCCCTCTTTCGCATCCTCATGTACATAAGCACAATTGGAAGTGCTTTTGTCCATGGGAGATTCGTCTCTGCACAGCATTTAGCTAACTTCGTTTTTATTGTACTATTCTCTCGCTCGATTGCGCCCCCTGATTGCGGTCTGTACGCGCAGTGCCGTCTCAAATCAATGCCAATATACAGACTTATCTGTGTAATGGCAGTGTTTACAAAATGAGCACCATTGTCGCTCGACAGGCGGTTTGGTAACCCCCATCTGGGAATGATTTCTGTCATTAGGGCTTTTGCCACCACTGAAGCTGTTTGTTTTGAGGCAGGAAACACTTCAATCCATTTGGAAAACATGTCCACCATGGTCAAGGCATATTTCTTACCTTCAGATGGCGATAGCTCTATGAAGTCCATCATCACATGCTCAAATGGTCTCTCAGGTGGTGCGTGTCCTGCCTGTTGTGTAACTGTTATTGGTCTGCCTATGTTGTTTTGTGTGCATATGATACAAGCTTTACAAAATTTTTCTGCAAATGTTGTGAAACCTTTTGTGTACCATGTTTGTGTTATCAATGCCATCATACTCCCTTTTGACACGTGGTCTAACCCATGTGTCAACTTAGCAAAATGGGAGAAGAAGTGTTGAGGAAGACAGGGCTTGGAGTCTGGGCCTAGCCAGGCCCCAGAGTTAAAGGTGCACCCTGCAGCTTTCCACTGCTGTCTTTCCTGTGGTGTAGCGTGTGTTTGCATAGCAACTACAGAGTCTGGGAGTGAGAACTGTTCAAGGCCTTGCGTATCTGATACCAAGGTGTCAACATGAGATAAGGGCTGGCGTGCAGCTGTTTTAGCGGCTGCATCTGCCCTATCATTACCCCTAGAGACAGTGTCTGCAGCTCCAGTGTGTGCAGAGCATTTGCATATAGCTACTTGTGATGGAAGCAGGATAGCAGTCAGAAGGTCATTGATCAAGTGATGATGCAAAATAGGCTTACCATCCGATTTCAGGAAATTTCTGTGTTTCCATAGTGCACCAAAATCATGTACAACCCCAAAAGCGTATCTCGAATCCGTATAGATGGTTACGGATGAGCCCTCAGCCAACTTACATGCTTCAGTGAGGGCAACGAGCTCAGCAGCCTGTGCAGAGAGATGTTTTGGGAGAGATTTAGCAATTAGTGTGGCTGTATCCGAAACCACAGCAAATCCTACTTGTCCCTGGCCTGTTTCCGGGCAGCGAGATGCTGACCCGTCCACGTACAGAATAGCATCTGGATTCTGTAATGGAATGTCAAAAAGGTCAGGACGAGGAGTACATGTGTGCTGCAATTCAGCCAAACAGTCATGTGGCTCACCTTCCCCTGGTGTAGGCATGAGAGAAGCAGGGTTAAGGATAGTACAACGCTTAACAGTTACATTTGGCATGTCCAGGAGACAAGTGTGATATCTTAGATAACGTGCCGCAGACAAATGGGAAGATTTTTGCTCGAGCAGAATCAGAGAGACGGCATGTGGGACTAGCAGTGTGAGAGGGGCGTAGCCCACAATGTCCCTAGACGCAGCCAAAGCTTTTTCAGCAGCTGCTACAGCTCTGAGACAAAGCGGAAGACCCGCAGCAACAGGGTCTAATTTCGCGGAGAAATAGGCTACCGGTCGGAGTCTGTCTCCATGCGGCTGCAAAAGGACAGACGTCATGCATCCTAAGCGTTCATCCACTGTCTGAGTGAAAGAAAGGTTAGGGTTGGGCAAACCTAAGGTTGGAGGACTCTGAAAGGCCATTTTGAGATTTACAAAAGCCTGATCAGCCTCCACATTCCATGTCATGCGGTCATGCGCAGTCAGATTTTTACCGTGAATCAGATCGGCTAGTGGCTGTACTAGCTGAGCGTAGTTTGGGATGAAAACACGACAATAAGAACACATGCCCAAAAATGACATCATTTGTTTCTTAGTCACAGGTTTAGGGAGGGAAACTATTGCCTCAATGCGAGATGGAGACAAGGTTTTCCCTGCTTTTGAGATATCATGACCCAAAAAATGAACATCTTCTTTCACAAATTGTAATTTCGACAGGCTAGCTTTGTGGCCTTCTGCTGCAAGATGTTTTAACAATGCAGTAGTGTCATGTTCGCACTGTTCCTTTGTGGGACTCCCCACCAGACAGTCATCTACGTATTGTAAAAGACCGGACCCCGGTGAAAGGGTCAAACTTTCCAGGCTCTCTCTCAGAGCCTCATTGTAGATTGTGGGAGATTCAGTGTACCCCTGACAAAGGTGTGTGAATGTGTAGGGCTTACCATCAAAGAGAAATGCAAACCAGAATTGACTCTCTTTGTCCACTGGAACGCTGAAAAAAGCGTTAGACAAATCTACAACAGAGAAAAACTTAGCATCCCCAGGTATCCCCTGTAGAATTGTGTACGGATTGGGAACGTTCGGCACACGCGCATGGACCGCTGCATTTACTGCTTTTAGGTCCCGAACAAATCGCCACTCAACAGGACGACCCCTGTCTCTGATTTTCTTTACAGGAAAAATGGGTGTGCGCACGGGAGAATCTGGACACGGAATAATAACCCCAGCGGCCAATAAGGAGTTAAAAACAGGTCTGATTCCGTCGATTGCTTCCTGTTTTAGTGGGTACTGATGTTTTTGGGGCCTGAAGTCCGAACGCGGTGTGATGACTACAGGCTGGCAATTTTTAATCAGACCCACATCATATTTGTGCGCTGCCCAGAGTTGGCTCGGTACCTGAGAAAGCAGAGGAGAAATATCAGTTGGCAGAATATCTCTAGTGCTTTGTAGGTACGTGTGTGTTGCAGACACAGTGTTACTCAACTGGTACACACTGCGTGTGTAAGACACCCGAAGTGATAAGAGTCTCCTGCAGCACCCCGTCGAGGGAGAGAAGGAGACTCCGGTATCCTCTGCGTCAGTCCAGTCAGTCAGTTTGTCACAGTCCAGTACGAAAAGTCCCAAGTCTCTCCATTGATCTGTTGGAGATTTACACAAAGAAATATGAGCATGTGAGTGAGGGACACGGAAAAACTTTCTCTGTTCATCCGTCAAGTTCACTGATATTGCACATTTGTTATCATGCCAATACAGATAAGTACACTCAAGCTCATCATTTAGGTCAACAAAAAAATTTTCAGTGTATTCCTCATCTAGGTCTGGTGCAGCAAAAGAAGTACAGTGTAGATCTGATGCCTGCATTACCTCAGCTGTGGTGGACACGAAGCATCGTGCTTCTGTCAGTAATTCTTCAGCCTGACAGAGGGAAACCCACCATTGAAAAATGTACAAAGATGTGTGAATCGGTTCTGACACAAAAATGTCAGACGTGTTGTCTTTACTAAGAAGTATGACTTTGAGACCGGTTGAGGTTGGAACTACACCTATTCCAAACTCACACATGAGGTCTCTTCCTAAGAGATTTACAGGGCACACAGGAGAAAGCAGGAATGAGCATTTTGCCTTTCTCTCTGGTGTGGGGTCAGTAGGGTCAGTGTGCACACAACTCATGGGTGTAGTGAATTTTTCTGGGATCACTGTGCCGCTAGCACCTTTAGAAAAAACTTGTCTACCCGAAAGTTTTTGACCTGGGAACAAATTACGCATCAAAATTGAATTAGTAGCCCCGCTGTCCACTAGAAATTCAACTGGTTTCCCCTGTACATTCAACACTGTAGTGGGCATTTTCTTATAAGTATTGGATGAATACATAGAATAAGTCGGAGTGCTTTCTCTAATTTGTTCTTGTTCAAGATGTTGTATAGCATCTAATACAACCTGTCTGTTGTGTGGGGAAAGTAGATGTGGCGTGCGAGGAAGCGTTTCTTCATTGCAAGCATGTGTGTGTGTGTCTGTATTACCTTCCTCAAGCGTTGTGAACACGGATCTCATCCCTTCTGCACCACCACCACTCCCTTCCCCCTCAGCCAGTCAATCTGCGTGCTGGCTGTTGTAGCCCTGGGTCTGCTGTTGTCCGTTCTGGCCATTCCATGTGGGGTTAGGACAGTTTTTTTTTTTTTTTTTTTTTTTTTTCCAGTGTCCTTTCTGGTGACAGTTGAAACATGTCTCTCGATCCCCAGATGGAATGCGGCCACGGCCACGTCCTTTGCCTTTTCCTCTGTCTCTCTCCCTCAGAGTCTTTGCATGGAGGCAGGTGCTCGGTGGATCTTCTGAGGTCAGATTCTGTCCAAGGTCGGTATATGAGACCCACTCCGGTTGCTGTCGGCACCTGGAGCATTGGACAGT
This sequence comes from Zingel zingel, assembly GCA_023566125.1. Taxonomy (NCBI): domain Eukaryota; kingdom Metazoa; phylum Chordata; class Actinopteri; order Perciformes; family Percidae; genus Zingel; species Zingel zingel. The sequence goes on from CM042324.1 coordinate 30,206,025, forward strand.
TGAGCACCACTTTTCCTTCCTCCGTCCTCTCTGGTGGTGGAGGAGCTGTCGCTGGTACCACAGAGGCCGCACTTGTGGATGGCTGTTCCGCACTGCTGTGGCCCGCCTGTTGCATGGCTCTGGTCTGTGTTTGGAAAGCCACTGCTGTGGGCCTAGGTCGTGCTGAAGCTTCTGCTGGTGGGGCTGGAGCTTCTTCTGGCGATGGGGGGTTTGGGGGTGGCGGCAGCACATCCAGGAACAGATCAGCGTCACTTAAGCTCGGATAGACAGAAGGAGAAAAATCAGTATCAGGCTTTTTTTGCCTGTACTTCATCAGTGCTATTCATTTTCAACAATGACATATTTTTCTGCATGCGTTTACTTTCCCTGGTTTCTGCTTCTTTCATCCATAAGTTAAAACACTCCTTATTCTTTTCAGCTTGTTCTAAATCACTCGTCTTAATTTTGTTTTTCTTTCTCAGTTTTTTCTCTTTTTCCTCTAATTCCTGTCTCAACAGTTTGAGTTTGTAAGTGCTAAAAGACCCATTTTCAGGAAAGCCGTAAGTGTTGGACCAATACGGCAGACACTTCAGGCTTTTCGAGCCGTATTTTCGCACCATGGCATCCACCACGGTTCCCGTAGGGATGTGTGACCCGGATCGCCCCGATCCGTTACCCATTTTACTGGGAAGAAGTACTTCTATCCTACTTACAATCGTCACTGTAAGGCCGGGTTTCTATCTTATTTCGGAAAAACCCAAGCACGAAAAAACCTAACAGTTTCTGAAAAACTGTTTATTAGATTTACTTCAAAACCTAATTAGATTTGTCCCCTGAAAATCTATAAAGCAAAGTCACACCCGTGGGAGGATCAGTTTTATGGTGCAAAAACACTGCTGGAGTTTTCCTAATCATGTATCTAAATAACCTTAAGGATACCAAAAAAAAAAAAAAAACCTATACAAAACAACCCCAAATGTTTATCCTGTCTCAGTATCCAACGTCAGTATTTGCTTCTGTATTTTTACTACAGCCAATTCAAATTACTCAAATTAGAGTGTGATCTTACCCTGCTGCGTGAAATTGCTTCCATCGGTTCTTTTTGGAGATCAGTGTGGAGTCAGAGGAGTCCTCCGCGGTTTCTGACCCTCTCTCTCTGAATGCTTTTTGGGCGAGGTAGAGGCGAAGATCGTTTGATCTCGGATTGCAGGTCCTCAGTCACACACGGAGCCACTCTCATCTGCCTCTCCACTCTGATCCCATCCTCGTCGCCATTCTGTCGTGGAAGTTTCCTTTGCAGCAGGGAGACACGTACGATTTCAAAGTTTAGTAAACTGAAACAAATAAGTCAGAACTGAGACTAAAACCAAGTTGGGTTTTTTGTATTTTATTAAAGATATATTTGCAAATAGGAGGAATACAGTTTCACAAGAAGCACGTAGCTCAGTGTGTAAAAGATTCGTCCAATGAGCACAGGAAAAAGGTGAGCTTAAATGCCCATTGGGAAAAGGGGAGTGACATTTGACAAACAATTAAAACATCAACCTTCCAGACTCTTCTTCCTGAGAGACAGATAAGATATAGGTCTGGTACTGATCTTCAAAAAGAAACACAGGCATGTGTGATAAATTCACTTAATCTAATTCTCTGTTCCTTCCTGCCCCTGCTGAGGTCACGCTCCCTGTACATCTAAAAGATGTAAAGGGGGAGACGTGATACGGGGGAAGGAGGATACTAGAGTTTGTGGCCTTGTGGCTTATCAGTTCACACAAAGCACAGACACCTTCTTCGGAGACTCTCAGTCTCTGAAGTCTAAACACCTCCCAATCCACATGCAGGAATGCAAATGAACTGTCGTCTAGATTGGTGTATGAGAATGCAGTGTGCTGAATGAAGAACACAAGGCACAAATAAACAATACAGGCTTAAATGTCATTTTGCCATTACAGTACGTTTGGCCAAACTGTCTCCTCATATTATTAAAACTGCCTTCCTATTGAACTCACCAAGAAAGAAAGCACCAGCTATCTATCATTTATAACCAGACTCAAGAGATGGATGAAAAACAATCAATACTGCAGTTTACCTCATCGTATGTACTGCCCTTCTTTGTATTGTACTTATTTTTTATTTAGTTTATTTGTCCCTTTCTCTTTTCTCTTCTTTTTTCTTTCTTAATTTGCTTTCTATCTTGCATTCTTTTTTATTAATGTAATATGATGATGTGTTGACCTGCCAAGGCACTACAGATGAAAATTAGCTTTTTTTGCTAACTCTGGCACATTTACATTTTGAGTGTAAACTAAAAATGTCAATTGATGTGCATGGCCCCTTTTAAATAAACAAATAAATAAATAAGTAAATCCAGACATGCAGCACTGAAGGTGCTGTCCGCGGTGCTGAAACAGAGCAGCAGCAACCGGGCCAAGGCGCTGGCCGTGGTCCTGATCCTGGGGCTCAGACAGAAACTTGGCTAACATAAGGGCAGTGCTGGCAGAATTATTCAGAACCTTTTCAGACTCAGAATTAGAAACGGAAAAGCTTTATTGCCAAGTACGTTTTTTACACATACAAGGAATTTGTTTTGGTGTTGTAGGTGTATGTCACACATTCTCTAAAATAAGTTAAACAAACAAACTCTAAAATAAAAACTAGAATATATATATATGCATTGTTAAGGTGTTTTATAACAGCTGTCACTGGGCAACATTACATCATTAAAACTATTTTTTTCTCTCTTCAATTGTTTTGTAATTATCGTTTTTAATTACCTATTAGCTCAGGACACGAAAGTCAAAACATAGTCAGATTACTGTACACCGTTTGTTTTTTCAGCTAATTAGCTGAACTTTTGTTTCTTTTTTTCTGATTTGATTTCTATTTAAAGAAGGTTTTCCTTTTGTTTCTCAGAGAACTTCTGGAACGCTGCGTTTTTCGACAAGGAGACGTCGTACCTCCACTTCCCCACCTTCCACGGAGAGCTGAGCGCAGACATCTCCTTCCTGTTTAAAACCACGGCCTCGTCCGGCGTGTTCCTGGAAAACCTGGGCATCAAAGACTTCATCCGGATCGAACTGAGCTGTGAGTAGGAGCTGGAGGGTGGAGACTGAATCCAAAGAAAACACAGTTAAAGGGGATATGTGTGTGTATCTCTTTAAAGGAACACACCGACTTATTGGGACTTTGTCTTATTGACCGTATCCCCCAGAGTTAGATAAGTCCATACACACCCTTCTCATCTCCGTACATGTCGTAACTCTGTCTGATGCCCCCACCGCTAGCTTAGCTTAGCACAGATCCTGGAGGTAACCGGTTCCATCTAGCCTACTGCTCCCAATAAGTGACAAAATAACACCAACATTTTCCTATTTACATGTTGTGATTTGTATAGTCACAGCGTGTACAAATAACAAGGTCACATGAGACACAGCCATCTTCTAACCCTATATAAACTGGGAACTATATTCTCAGAAGGAGAAGCACTGCTACTTGGGCGGAGTGATTATTACTCCAACTCTGAGTGAACTCCAGGCGAACTCTCTGCTAATCACCTCGGTGCTTCAGGTGCTGCTAGCAAATCACTCCGCCCAAGTAGCAGAAGTAGCAGTGCTTTGCCTTTCTGAGAATATAGTTCCCAGTTTGTATACAGTTAGAAGATGGCTGTGTCTCATGTGACCTTGTTATTTGTACATGCTGTGACTATACAAATCACAACATGTAAATATGAACATGTTGGTGTTATTTTGTCACTTATTGGGAGCAGTAGGCTAGATGGAGCCAGTTACCTCCAGGATCTGTGCTAAGCTAAGCTAGCGGTGGGGGCGTCAGACAGAGTTGCAACACACACGGAGATGAGAAGGGTAAGTATGGACTTATCTAACTCTGGGGGATACGGTGAATAAGCTAAAGTCCCAATAAGTCGGCGTGTTCCTTTAAAACCCTTTATGGTTTGTGTGTGATTTATAGTGTGACGGTATTTTATAGAACTGTGAACACTCATACTTCATTAAACATACATACACTCATATCCTTATAATTAGTTTCCCAGTGCTGGTAATAAAATTGTGTTACAGTAGAGGTTGGTAATATTTACCCATCGGTTTACCCTTAATATATGAGGTTGGTTGAAATCTAGTTGTTGTTATTGACAGGCTGGATTGTATGGAGTTTGTATGGTTTGTTTTCTTCTGGTGCTGCTTGCGTCTTTCCAACATTTGAATCTGCTCTAGGTTGCATTGTTTGTTGTTTTCCGTTGTTTCCTTCCCCCGTATGGCATTATACGTGTGCCTCGTTCCTGAGCGAGTAACGGTCTGTTTTGAGCACAGATAACTATATTTTGCAAGCACATTACATTACATTTTGAACAGAAATTAACACTCCCAAAAAATGATTTCGTTTGCGCAAACAAAAACCTAATCCATGCTCAATAAATGTATTTGCACGTTTGCTATTATCCATATTAACGTGCAATAACAACCCCTCTCACGCAAACGGAATAGGTTTTTGTTTGCTAAAAGAAAATTATTTTTTGCGAGTGTCAATTTCTGCTCAACATGCAATGTAATGTGCTTGCAAAATAGAGTTATCTGTGCTCAAAGCATACAGTTACTCGCTCAGGAATGAGGCGCATACAGTATATAACGCCACACCCCCGCAGAACACAGTCGAATGCGTTGCGTACGCCTATGTGGATAACATATGCTGGCCCACATGGGACAACGTTGCATTCACAACACAAGAAAATAAAATGGAACCAAGGTGAAATCCATATAAAAGGAACTCATCATAATCATTGCATGGTGTGTTTGATGTTGACAGTTGTTTTATGAACTCTCAGGGGCATTTCAGCCGCGACCCTCCATTAATCCCTGTTGATTGATTCTTGTGTAATGCACACATTTACGAGGCCCCATAGTGTGTCATTTACATTATGACAGTAATTACCATCAGGGTGTTATTCAGTTTATGGGTGCCACGGAAATGTGGCCGGGGTGTGGGCTGTTTGTTTATAACCTGCCATAAATTGTGTCATTTGAAATTTATCTGTATTACCCAACAAGGTGTCCTTGTGTTTATATGGTTATGGCAGTATTGCGGATGGTATGAGTTACACATTTATGTGCAGCAGTGGTGTGGCCAATCAGAACGGCTTGTATAGATGCCTTGAATCAATTATTACAGTCATTTCTAGTTGCCTTTTGAAGCTTTTTTACCTTACTTTACCTTCTTAGTTTGGTTCTGTTTGCCGTTTTGTGGGGTTGTTTTGCATTGCATTTCAGAGGAATTTGATTTAGAAATGGGATTAAAAGGAACACACACAGAATCAAATACAGGGACACTGCTGCAGCAGCAACCTCTCTCCTCGGGGAAATCATTGTCAGCGTGGTTGTTCCAGCTCTGAATACTGCTGCTCGGTTGCCAGCTTCCTCAGATGGCTTTGTAACACTGTGGCTGAGAACTATTTCTAAATGAAGTTATTGTAGGATGCCGGGACAGTGTTTGATTTGACTCTGTACTCCCATAGTAATACATCCTCACCTTCCGCCAGCACAACATGACGGACGATGGTTTTCTTCGCCTGCACTCTCCTAAATCTTTTGCTGGTGATGGAGAGAACAGAGCGAGCTGAGCAGAAGGGAAGTAAATCCAGACATGCAGCGCTGAGGTGCTGTCCGTGGTGCTGAAACAGGGCAGCAGCAACCGGGCCAAGGCGCTGGCCGTGGTCCTAATCCTGGGGCTCAGAGAGAAACTAAATAAAGCACAAATGCAACTAAAAAGTAGTCCATTATAAGCGAAAATTTCACAAAATTAAAAGTCTGAAAAAACTCAATAAAGGAGGAATAAGGTATTTTAAAATAGATTCATTCCTCATTGTACACAATTGCCTCTTTCAGAGTATCGGGTCATTACAGTTTGAGTAGCATTTTAACTCTGTAGGGCCTAATTTACTAACACTAGCGCAGTTTGTGCTGCATCTGTTTATGCGAGTTCGGTAATAGCGCACGCTATGCTTTCACATTTCATAGTAGTTATCAAACCTGACACCCATCAAGCAATCAGCGCATACTCCGCCCTCCATTAGCGCGCCTCTAAAAGAGCAAAGAATGGGCTCGTATGTATCTATCATGGATCTTCCTACGGGAAAAAGAAAGCGCAAGCTTAAATTTAGTGAAGAAGAAATTAACATCTTAGTGCACGAAGTAACAGCAAACCTGAACATATTACAGGGCAGAACATCCACACCCTCGGAAAAAAATGCAATTTGGATTGCCATAACAAATAAAATCAACTCGTCATCATCTACACGGAGAGAAGTGGAGGAGGCAAAAAAAAACAAAAGAGAAGGTTGCGTACAACCGGGCACAATCGAGGAGAACCGGTTCAGGTCCACCAGAAATAGACACGCTATCTATTACTGAAGAGGTGGTGCAGCAAACACTCGCTGCCGAACAGGTGGAAGGTGTGGACGGCATAGATGCTGCTAAGATCTCTGTAGAGAATGAAGGTATCTGTGGTTTGTTATGTAACTGGTGTGTTGGCGTTGGGTATATATGCATATGTTTAGCCTATATCATTAATAGGGCAACCCAACCGATGGGGTTAAGTCATTAAAGAGAGTTTTATATAGTTAAATAATTGCAAAAGTGTTTATCAAAAATGGAACAGACATGGAGGCGGTTATTTTTATTTAGTTTTTAGTCTGCTGCCATTGAATAAGGTACATTTCTTACACACAGGAAAACGCGCTGTCTGGTTTAGACCTGCTTTTAAGAGGCGGAGAATGTCCCCCGCAGAATAGAGGCGCGCTCTTACTGGCAGTCTTTGTAAATACCGTGGCATATATAATTAGGAGCACTTTACGTGTATCCTCCCACCTTTTTGGGTGGAACTCCCACTTTCCCCACAACCCTCCCACGAACGCATATTGAAAGCGCAACTTGTCTCTTCTCGCTCATGTGGCAGGCAATCTGCGATTTTACCCAAGTGCGCCCTGTTTGTAAATAGCCCGCATCGGTTACGTCCGTCTTTGCGACCAATTAGCGCCTGGAAACAGGCGAAAACGGCTTGATAAATAACCCTGTAGTGTTTAAGTGTTGTAGTTGAAGCTATATGCTAACGCTATATCTACTTTGTGTGCCGTACAGCTAGGTTATAAATGAGCCTAATACATGTTTTATCATGTATAATGTATTTTTTGTGCAGATGTGAGGTCAATACGTCACGACAGTTACGTTATATTACATACATCACGGACACTTGCCACTGAGAAGTTGAGTTCAGATCATCATCCACTTTTTAAAATATTATCAGTGAAATTATCTGTAAAATGTGTCATCATTGTTCACCTTTTCATACCTTTAATCACTATTAAGACATTGTATTTTATATGTAAAATATCTATCTACAATCTACCTTAAAACTGTACAATGTGTGGTTACTGGCTGAGGCCAGGAGGCCCAGAAGAGAGTCATTTTTGCTTTCACACATCAAGGGTTAGCGATCTGAAATAAAGAACGGTCTAGCGTTCTGGAGAGAAGCACTTCACAGTCTAGTTCTTCCACCTCATCAGTCCTTAACTTCTTGCCAGACTCTCTAGTCTTTTGTTTGTTGTTATCCCCTGAGAACTGTACGCAGTGTGTCTAGGTAGAAGCTCTATTAGTTTTTGTGTTTGTTGTTTTGTTGTGAAGGAGTAATTAAACTACGTTCAAGGGAGCCCTACATCCCCCAGTCTTATTTGGTCTCCAACCTACCTGCTTGTAAAAGCTTCTGCCTTCATTTTAATTTGTAGCATTGGCAGGTCTGTGGACTGTAAAAACGGTGAAAATATGCAACTAAAAGTAAAGATCCATACCAGCTTTTTATGTTAAAAAAAATAATAAATACATCTGTCATTCTCACTCATTCAGAGGCTGCAGACGTGTCCTGTTTGCACAAGTGAAATGCTGGTGTGGGTGTCTGCGTTCTCCGCTCTCTCGTCTCAAGAGACGGGTGAAAACAAAAGCAGGACTCATCAATATCAGCTCTCCGTTTTCTTTTTGTAAAGTCTAACATTCCACACAGATACGACCATTACTTTTTTAGATGTGGCATTGCTTAATCCAAGAAAAAAAGAAAAAACTTTTTATAGAATATTATTTTGGTTGATTGGCAGCCCTAAACTTACCTCATTGATTGAAGTCTGCTTCTGCGGTGTTGTGACAATTTGATGTCGTGGAAGAAGAATTAAAAAATATCCTTTAGACTATCTGCTTCAACAGATTTGACAGCGTATAGGTTTTTTTGGCAAACAATGAGCAGTGAAATTGATTTAGATGACAATCCAATACGCCTTTAGATATGACTCACACAGTACTTTAATTATGTTTTGATACATCCCTATGTCCCCTTCCTTTCTCATCTCCATTATCTATGTCAATCCCCCTCCTTCCATCCCCCGTTCTTCCCTGTCTCCCCCCATCTCCTCCCCTCGGTCAGCCTCCACTCAGGTGCTTTTCTCCTTCGATGTTGGTAACGGGCCGCTGGAGGTTCGCATGGAGTCGAAAGTGGCGCTGAATGACAACCGGTGGCATCGAGTCCGAGCCGAGCGGAACGTCAAAGAGGCGTCGCTCCGATTGGATGAACTTCCCGTCGCCACACAGGAGGCTCCTGCTGACGGCCACCTCCACCTGCAGCTCAACAGCCAGCTGTTCATAGGTGAGGAGACTTACGTTCTCCTTATTCTCCATAGTCTGATTACTTTGTTGCTTCACTCTTCTTTAAGGGACTGTGTACGATCACAAAACAGATTCTTGTAGCACAAATGTGTGCGTGTGTGAGAGAGTCTGCGTGTGAAGTTTGGCCTCATTAGTTTCACTGTTGGAGGCTTCAAGGCCCATTCGCTTGTCTTCTGTAACTGGAGTCTCTTTCTGCCTCTCCGTATCTCTCAGGCACTAGCTTCTACACATACTGGATTCTCTTATCGCGTTTCTCTTGTCGCTCTACAAAGCCAGTAGCGCATCGTTTTCTGTCTCTGCAGCTCCTCCTGAAGTCTGCAGCTTGATAACAGAACTTTTAGTCAAATACTTTTGGAATCTCTGCCAGCAGAAAAACTGTTTTTGTCAAAAGTTCACATTCGGCAGTATTCTGTGAAACATGACAAGTCATTTGCACAGCAAGCCATTGCATTTAGTCATCTTTGCCAGGGAGTATAGAGTTTCCCAGTCAACTTTATTTATAATACAGGGAAGTCTCAGAAGACTTTACACAGACAGAGACAGACATAACAATACAAGGTAACCTGTCTATTTTATTTTTGGAAACAAAGACTAGGACTATGTATCACATCACATGAGTATAAGAGATACTGAATAAATGGGAACCCACTCTTAAAAACATTATTGTGCTATCTTAAAAAAATAAAATACACAAGAAATTGAGCGTTCAATGGTGTTTTAAGCCCCCGACATCGACTTCAAGGCACCTAACCCTAATTCTAACCTTTGCCTAATGAATCCAAGTGCCTTCCAGGCAGCGCTGCCTGGAAGACGACGTTGGGGGCTTAAAACACCAAACACCAAATTCAGTACTAGAGATCTAAATAATCAACACCCAATCACCACATACAGTAGATGTGAATTGCAATAAATGATCGGTATGCAAAAGCATAACAGCAAATTAGAAGAGCACCACTAACAGAAAAAAAACCTTAGAACGAAGTCAATCAGTTTTTTATCAGTTAAAGGACATAAATTGGGTTAAGATTTAACACCGTTGATAAGTAAAACTGTAAAGACTGCTAACGGGTTTATAACAGTGATAAAATAAAAGTATACAGTGCTTTTCACAATACTGAAAGACACGTTACAGAGTTAAACAACACACTAAAAAATAAACAACCCACAACATTAATCAAAATTCTGAAATTTATAGTCATATTTCTGGTTAGTATTTAGATTTCTTTATTTATTTAAAAGGGACAACGCACATTAATCAACATGAGTACAGAGTCAAACATGTAAATGTGCCAGATTTAGCCATACAGGCTCATTTTCATCTGCAGTCCCTGGACAAAAGATTAACTAAAATAATATATATATATATATATATATATATATATATATATATTTTTTTTTTTTTTTTTTTTTTTTCAATTTAATTGTGTGTTCAGGCTCTGGTATTTGGCTTTGCAGACTCTGGTCACATGACGGCAGGTGGTCACGTGACGCCGGGTGTTCACGTGACGCTGGCTGGCTACGAGCTCCATGAAGCCAAGCAGCAGTTGCTAGTTGTTTAAGCTGCTACAGAGCTTCGTGACCCCGGCTACAGACCTCCGTCGTATCAGCGGTAGTTGGAAGTTCAGTTACCCTAAAATAGGTGACTGTGAGCCGGGTACAAAGCACCGCGAGCTGCCGGTCGTTTCTGCGGACATTACGGTTAAATTTAGTCCAAAAATTATGAGCGTTTTCCCGCGACGGAAGTTAAGTTATTAAGCACCAAAACAACTAGTTAAGATTAGGAAAAATGTCATGGTTTGTATTAAAGTGCTCATATTCTGCTTTTTGGCTTTTTCCCTTTCCTTTATTCTGTTATATATCTTTTTGTGCACGTTATAGTTTTACAAAGTGAAAAAGCCCAAAGTTCACCCCAAAGGGACTTACCATCTCCAACAGAAAACACTGTTCACAAACTGCTCCAAACAGCTCTATTATAGTCCAGCCTTTACTTCAGAGACAAACGTGGTCACTTTGGAACACACGTTATAATGCTCGCCTAGCTGCTAGCATGGCACACCCTCATACTCTGCTTCTGACTGGCTAGTAGTCCTTACCTAGGTACTGTCAGGGCACGCCCTCATACTCTGCTTCTGACTGGCTAGTAGTCCTTACCTAGGTACTGTCAGGGCACACCCTCATACTCTGCTTCTGACTGGCTAGTAGTCCTTACTTAGGTACTGTCAGGGTACGCCCTCATACTCTGCTTCTGACTGGTTAGTAGTCCTTACCTAGGTACTGTCAGGGCACGCCCTCATACTCTGCTTCTGACTGGCTAGTAGTCCTTACTTAGGTACTGTCAGGGTACGCCCTCATACTCTGCTTCTGACTGGCTAGTAGTCCTTACCTAGGTACTATCAGGGCACGCCCTCATACTCTGCTTCTGACCGGCTAGTAGTCCTTACCTAGCTACTGAGCATGTGCGACTCCCAACAAAGATGGAACAGAAGTGAGAGGTCTCACTCTGTAGCTAAAACAGAGAGCTCAACACACAGGGTGAAAAGAGGAGCTGCAGCGATGTGCAGTACAACAAATATATGGTGTTTTTTGAAAATTAAACCACATAAACCTATTCAGGTACATCCTCTAAATACAATTATGAACCTGAAAATGAGCATAATATGAGCACTTTAAGATTAGGAAAAAGATCCTGGTTTGTATTAAAACACTCCTAAGGAACACGCATTTCGCTCGATGGTGTTTTTTTTGCACCCGACTGCTCCTTCAAGGCACCTAACCCTAACCCTAACCTTAACCTTAACCATAACCATAACCAGTGCCTAATCCTAGTGCCTTCCAGGCAGCGGGAAGTGAACTCCCTCTCTGGCTTGAACATCCTGTAAGTTAACACCCACCCATCCTCCCTACGTGACCAGCCGCGTTCTTATACAGCGGCCGTCAATGTGGTGAATACAGAAAAAAACAAAACGTGGAATGCTAATGAATTACAGTGCTTAACTTTTGGTAGTTTTTTTAACGAATGGTTCATGAGAACAGCCTAAAACTCTGCATAGACAGATAGATTCAACAAGCCTTAAGACTGTAGCAGCTCTGTCCTCCTACAGAGTCCTACTCACTCGCAGAGGAAAAGAAATATTATGTTTCATAGTGCTAAACTGCTATTGGCTAAATGCTGCTCGGCGCTATTGAATGTGAAAGTGCTGAGTCGATGGTTTCTGATCTGACCACGAACAATAACCATTTTTTAATAAATGAAGCATGCATCAGGGAGCAGTAATATCTAGTGTAAGGTGCCATGTGATTTCTTGCAGTGAGTGTCTTTAAATAATCTGTAAATGAAGCTGAACCTGTATACGTGATTCATTAGGCAGTCATGGAACCAACTATCAGCGAGCTGAGAAGCTCTGAAACAAACTCCATCCATACTGCAGCCCTGTTGATGTCAACATCTGTTCAATACCACACTTTGAGTTCTCTCTGTGACCTCTCCTTAGAGCTACAGGGGGGAAATAATGAAAACCCATCACTTATTATCAGGTGTTATCATTCTGCAAACATTGTGTTGTTTGTCATTTCACATCAGCAGACACACAGCGTGGAGGGAAAACAAACCATCAAACAGGGAGGAGATTGGATTTAGTTGTTCATTCTCAAAATCTGTGTTGCCCGTTCACAAACTTGTCCTTTTTCATGAATATTTACCTCCACCATCAATTCCAAGTATTCCTATTGGCTTGAAATTTTACATTTGCGTTCACATGAACTGGGGTAGACGCTCCATATTCATGCTCCATCTTGAAATATGTTAGCCGGTAAGGGACATACAGGACATACTGCTCCGCCTTTCACGTTTTCTCTGTCACATGATAAACTCACAGCTGCTGCTAATGCTGCTAACGGGTATCGTAGCTTCCTGAAGAAGGAAACATGGAGGACCACACGTATTCAAAATCCAAATTTCAGGAACAGGAGTCTTCTTCTTCTTCGCCCAGAAAAAGAAAAAGGATATTGAAAAGAGCAAGAGACCGGCTTTTTGAAGCGTGAAGGCTACCGTAGCTGTAATACGTACTTTGAACTGCGTGGCGCGAGAGAGTTGATCGCGATATATGATCTTGACGCTAGAGGGGAGAAATTCCTACACGTTGGACCTTTAAGGCAGCAACAGGGAAATCCAGGTGAATATTGATTGGTTGAATAATCCGCTGTGATGTCACCACCATCAGCCTGAACCTGCATATGTTTACCTCTGAATTATCAGTACAGTAAGCTGGAGTAAGTCTCACAGATGTGTGTTTGCATGAAAATGTGGCGGTGTTATTTCCCACAATGGTTTGGTAATGAATGTTTGTATTAAAGGCATACTATGTAACTTTTCCCTCTTCGGTCCCCCTACAGGTTGTCTCATTGGAACTACAGCTCGGCGGCTGTAGTTCCAATGAGACAACCTGTAGGGGCACCGAAGAGGGAAAAGTTACATAGTATGCCTTTAAGACATTGGACTTGATGGTCTTGATTCCACGGGCAGAAATAAAGAATTTCCACCCTTCTAATTTAGTGTAAAAACAGTAGCAAGTGTGATGTATTTTCTGTTAAAAATGTCCATGAGAAAGCTATTTAAAGCATTGACTGTATGCATGAAATGTCATTGTAAAGTACACAATATATCTATATATACTGTATATATACAGTGCTCAGCATAAGTGAATACACCCATGCTAAAGTTGACTAAAAAGAGGAATAAAAAATCATCTTAATTCCTAAATTAAAAAAATGAGGAAAAATCCAACCTTTAAGGACACCAATTTTCTTTGTGAATGAATTGTTCCTTACAATACAGGGGGCATAAGTGAGTACACCCCTATGTTAAATTCCCATAGAGGCAGGCAGATTTAGATTTTTTTAAAGGCCAGTTACTTCATGGATCCAGGATACTATGCATCCTGATAAAGTTCCCTTGGCCTTTGGAATTAAAATAGCCCCACATCCTCACATACCCTTCACCATACCTAGAGATTGGCATGGTTTTATTTCAGTTAGTCTAATAGCTGGTTTGATTTGCATTGAGAGATGATCTTATGGAAAGTACCCCATGCCAATCTCTAGGTATGGTGAAGAGTATGTGAGGATGTGGGGCTATTTTAAGGAAGAACATTTATTTAACTACGATACATTATTCATTCACAAAGAAAATTGGTGTCCTTAAAGGTTGAATTTTTCCTCAATTTCCAAAAGATTATTTTTTTATTCCTCTTTTTAGTCAAATTTAGCATGGTTGTATTCATTTATGCTGAGCACTGTATATATAAAAATAAGCATTCATATCAGCTCAGCTTTTATGAAATCATAAACCCCAGCATTACTGATTATGTACATGAGCCGTAATCCTTCCTTCGACAAAGTCATAAGGAAGAATGTCTACTTTTGTTTGGATTTCTAATCCTTCTGTGTATTTTGAATAAACAAACTACTGTGTGTTCTTACATGCAGTGCTTAGTTTTGTAAATTAAGATACAGTATTCTCTTACATAATTCATTAAACTGTATGAATGAGCCTCAATTATTCCTCTACGGATTGAAACGGCAGGAAATTACATTGTTCCGATTAATAACCCGAGTTATTGCTTTGCATGTTATTATAAGCCATATGATTGCTTTTCCACTTTCTTTATTGCCTGATATTTTTTAGGTGTAAAATATCCACACGCAGCAGTTTCATTGCAAGCAGCATTTAACATAGCTTGTTGTATGGCCTGCTTTGGATAGATAAGCAGTAGCTTATTGATGCTCTGTGGGCTGGTGGGTTAAGATGTGTTTTCTGCATCCTGCGAGTGGTGTCATAAGACACAGTATTTCCATTTAGTTTAAAAGAAAACCTGCTGTAATTTGACTGCTTTCGAGGCAATGGTTGATTTCAACTCTGTCTGGTTATTTTCCTGACCTTGATTTTTGCAGGTGGGGGGAGGGGGGGAGGCACAAAAACATGGGGCTCATTCAAACGATGCAGCACAAAGAGAGTTTTTTGTATTTTGGTAAACAATTGTGTCTTAGACTTTGTGCTGAGAACCACATCTGTGTCTGTTCTGTCTTCCAGCTGTGACTCTGGTGATTTTATCAGCAAGGGAAAACTAAGTACTTTAAAATAACAGAATGATTAAAAAAAAAAGAATGTTAATGATTCACTCTCCAACCAATAGACATGTTCAAATGTGCATCAAAAAGAACTTTTAAAAGGTCCCGTATTGTTAAAAGTGAAATACCATGTGTTTTTTTTTTATTATAAAGCAGGTTGAGGTGCTATATAAATACTGTGAAAGTATCAAAATGCTCAATCCACAGAGTGAATATATATATATATATATATATATATATATATATATATATATATATATATATATATATATATATATATATATATATATGTACAAAGTGTCGCTTCAGTGCCGTTACACTGATTCCCCGGCTGCAATGATTGTGCAGAGATGCTGAGAGTGCAGATGCTAAAGACCCGAACACGCTGACCAATCAGAGCAGACTGGGAGGGGGGGCTTAAAGAGACAGGCGCCAAAACAGAGCGGTTCAGACATATAGGGAATACAGGTATATTCAGACAAACAGTATGAGACAAATAAAGTGTTTTTGAACAGTAAAGCATATAAACATGTTCTAGTACAAAGCCAAAACACTCATATCTTTTACTTCAGTAAAAGTTGCAATGCCACAGTGTATAAAAATACTCTGTTACAAGTAAAAATCCTTACTTAAAGCTATTGTGCGTAGTTTCTGTCTCACCCATGAGGAATTCTAAGTAATGACAACTGTCAGCGCGTCCACATGATACAAGGCCCCCCCCCCCCCCCCCCCCCCCTCCACGCAGTTGCTAGTAGCCAAGGAGGACAAGGAGGGTTAAAAAAACATGATGGACTCTTCAGAAGAGGTCATTATCTTCACTGGAGTTTCTGCATGGGAAAGTCAACGGACGCCACAATCTTCTGAACATAGTCACACTGAGAAATACACAGAGTGTGATAGTCTGATAGTCTTAATTAGCTTTGTAGCAACTCATTTGGCAATGGCAATGAATGTAACGGATGTTCATTAATATTAAAAAGTTACGCACTAAAGCTTTAAATTAAAGTACAAAGGTATCAGCAATAAAGTACCAAAAGTAAAAGTACTCATTATACAGAATGGCCCATGTCAGAATAATATATGTTCTATTATTGGATTATAATTATCACAGCACTTTAATGTTGCAGCCAGTAAAGGGGGAGCTAATTTTAAATACTTTATACACAGCTTGGTAGCTTGTCAAGTTCCTCCCAGGATCAATACATATGTATCTTATCTTAACCTATAATGATACATCATAATTTATTTGTTGATTATATTTCTTTATTATTAATGTTAAGGTACAAAGAAACTAAGGTTATTGAATAAAGGTAGTGCAGTAAAGAGTACAATATTTCCCTCTGAGTACTAGTACAAAGTAGCAGAAAACTGAAATACTCAAATAAAGTACAAGTACCTCAAAATAGTTCTTAAGTAGAGTACTTGAGTTACTTTCCACCACTGGAATTAAAATAGGTGATTCCTACAGTTTGTTTCTGTATTTATTTATTTTTTTTATATCATATTAATGATTAAATATGTTTATTTGTGTGAACCAAACAAAAGCAAATTCCTGGTAAGTGCTACTTACCTAGCTGCTCCACAATTCATCTGCTAACGCACCGGTTTCTCCAGAGTTCGTTCTCTCCTTCCACAAGTTGCTTTCTAGGCCTGCGGGTTGAGGTTATTTGTACTGTGAGCCGCACACTTTGCCTTTGATGCTTGCTTTGATTTTCCATTTAATTCCCCTCACTCTCATGTGCTCTCATACTGCATGTACAGAGTGTTCCCTCCCAGCATGAGCTCGTGTAGAGAGGCCGCAGTCGTCTTGTTAGAGCCGAGGTTAAATATGAGTTGACATTCTTACTTGATATTGAAAGTCTCATCTGGTCAGAGGTAGAGTTTATATGCATTTCGAGCTCTTTGATCTTTGCTTTAATCTTTACTCCACAAATCTTACTTCTGAAATAAATTGTACCTTCCCAGACGTAGTTCCTGTAAGCTGTCTTCACTTGATGTTTTTGCTGCTGAATGTATGTTTGAAACCTTCACTAGGCAGGCAGAGCTGTACAACTAAACATATATGGTATTTTTGTACTAAAAAAACTATACAAATATTTAGTTTGTATAGCGGTTCACAGTTTCCAGACTTTGAAGGTTTTATGGCCCTGACACACCAACCCGATTATCGGTCGTCGGACCGTCTGGCGAGGTCGGTGACTCGAGTCTGTTCGGTGTGTTCCGTGCCGTCATCAGTCAGAGGAGCTGTCGGCCTTCATTTGGGCCGACCCGACATGTTCAGTCGGAGACAGGGCAGTCGGGACTCACCCGGGAAATGGCGAGCGGATGAGCCTCTCAAAATCTGATGAAAATCTTTTAAACTGACCTTTGTTGATCTGAAATGAAGACAGATTCAGCAACTGCACGGCCTATTTCTCTCTTAAAATGTTTCCAGGAACACGTTTCGGTGAACTATTTTAGTACAATATGAGATCGTATTCTGAATGAGCCGTCATGACAGTCTGGCTGTGAATTTCCGGAGAAAAAAGACCCACGTGACGCGTTCGTCCAATCAGCTGCCAGTTTTCACTTTCTGGGAAACAATACAGAAGCGCCGCCTGCTGCTATGGAGACATATTACGTTTCACGCACGCACAGAGCGTACGCTCAAGTCAGCGTCGCCTCGGTGACCCGACTGATCAGTCCGACTGGCTTTTCTGCCGACGGTTGGCCGTCTGGTTGGTGTGTAACAGCTCTTACTGTCAATGGCTGTCTGCAGATTCAGAGTGTCTTTACGCTCAGTATACGTCCATTAACATTTCCATTCCTTTTTGCTTGTTTTCTGTATGTAAAGTGTCCTTGGGTTCATTAAAGATAGTTAAAGGTGCTCTAAGCGATGTTGGGTGATGTCACTTCTTGTTGACGTTCAAAGTATTGTCAAACAAAACGGAGGCTCGCTCACCCCTCCCTCCTCCTCATCCCGTCCCCTGCCCCTCCCTTCCGCACCAACCCCCCAACCCCCACTCCTAAATCCTACTTGTCGATTGTTGGCCGGAACACTGTTTATGTTTGGTGGTGCAGGTTGGCCAGTTTGTTTTTGTTGCCATTTGTAGATCCTGGGCTGTCTACAGAGACCGCTTTTTTTACAGTGTGTTCAGGGGACAGGCAGCTAGCAGATAGTGAGGAGATGTTTTTTTACAGTGTGTTCAGGGGACAGGCAGCTAGCAGATAGAGAGGAGAGGTTTGCTGTATGTGACAAAAAGAATTTGTAGCCTAAAAAACGTGTGGCATAGCCAAAGTAGGAGACTTTTAAATAGATTAAATGACCGTGTGTGTGTAGCCGACAAGGGTCTACTTTTCACTCCCCACCAATAATACTTTCAGACAATTTAATTAAATTATTGATCGATGTAAACCAGATGGTAGCCCCACCCCCAAAATTCAGTTTCGAAAACTGCTGTCACTCACAAATTGTTGTTATAGTTCCTCTTATGTTTTCTCGCCCCGCAGTTTTCCCTGGATTAGGGTGGCACCTAAATCATAGTTGCAGTTGTCGCCCTGGTCCTGCTAGGCACCCTGCTACACCCTGCTATGCCCTACAGTGCTCTGCTATCGCCACTGTCGCACTAAATGCTTGCTATTATGTGAATTATTGGGTCTTTGTAAATTATAGAGTGTGGTCTAGACCTACTCTATCTGTAAAGTGTCTTGAGATAACTCTTGTTATGATTTAATACTATAAATAAAATGTAACCGAATTGAATAGTTTAATATTCAAACAAAAGTCCTACATTACACAACAATGCATGTTATTAACATTTTCTGATGCTGTTAAAAGTTTGTGTACGTCTGTAATAATAAAGCATGGAAGTATCACATAACACACACATTTATTCAATATACTCATATTTGATGATGCAACTTGTTTTTTTAATTGTCTATAAATAGGTGTAAATCAAAACATCTGAAAACATTTGGGTTTTGGAATCACCGATCCAATTCAATAAAAATGCCTCTGATCTCCCTGCCCTTTATTGAACTCTGACATCGGATTTTGTCATGAAATTCGTCAAATAAGTTAGCATGATGCAGTCAAAATGTTGTTTCATTACGACTCAAAACTACAAAGACTGTAGTCTCTGACACTGCTGACATTAGCAGTCAGTATGTTTAGTGTAGAAGTGTCAACGCAGCTTTTCTGTAACGGTAACTTTAGAGTGCACATTTAATTAATCTTGGCCGACTTAATTAAAGTACTCTTCCCATTGTGTGATTTTGCAATATTCACCCTTTCACTGATGCCTACCTATGTCAATGATTTGCTGATGTGAAACAGTGCCCAGTGATGTATTGGTGTGAGAAGCTGCTGCTGCTGCACAATAGGAAGTTGTCAGCTTTGAACACTGAGAGCAATGTGCTGGCATGTCTGAACTCTGTGGACGATATCAATTTCAACCCGTGATCTTTGCAGAAATGACATGTTGTCAGGTTTGAACTCTTGTCGCTGCCATCACATAGGTATGCTTTTTTTTTTTATTATTGTTACACTTTCATCCGGATTGTAGCTATTCTAAAAAGAATCTGACAGATTGCAAGTGAGGTGCTGGAGATGATGAAAGGGTGCAAGGAAAAGTAGTTTGAAAGGGAAGAAAATTGGCCTTTCTGCTCCACAAAGTCGCACAGTATTTCTGCAAAGCAGCCAACCACCTACAACATAGTTGGCCAGTCAGGAGCTAGAATGTACAGTGGCCCTGAAGGGCAAAACACAACAACATTTTCGTAACCACAACGGCATTTCAGAAAACACGACCTTTCACAAAATACCATGAAAATGTTTTTGCGTTTTGTGAAATGTCATTGTGTTTTGTCCTTTAGCGACACTCCAAGAACGATGCTATACAAACAGATGAAAAGACAGCTGATGAAAGCTATGTCCCCGGTTCAGTTTTCCACCTACAGCTTGCTGCCTCGTTGCCGTTTCATCGTTGTGTCATTTCATGTGAACAGTGTTGACAGTTTGGAGCTTCTGGGGGAGCAGAGGCGACATGTGGCAGATCCACTGTACATGACAGGAAGAGGAGAAATATAAAACTAGAGCGAAAGAAAAAAATACAGACTTTTCTACACACAGAGAAAAGAGAGAAGGGCTGGGACAAGGAGGACAGACACTGGGATCTTTTATCCTGGGAGTGCTAGCTTTGATTTCTACATGCTTGGACGCTGATTGCTTGTGATTTTATAGCTACGAAGGAAGTTGAAAATAAAGCATTTTAAAAGAAATAAAGAAGTCATGAACTATTTATATGTTTTCAGGAGGCACAGCGTCCAGGCAGAAGGGATTTCGGGGATGTATTCGCTCCCTGCAGCTGAACGGCGTCACCCTGGACCTGGAGGAGAGGGCCAAGATCACACCTGGGGTTCGAGCCGGCTGCCCAGGTCACTGCAGCAGCTACGGCTCGCTCTGCCTGAACCAGGGCCGCTGTGTGGAGAGAACCAACGGCTTCCACTGTGACTGTGGCCTGTCAGCATACACCGGAGTCTTCTGCCATACAGGTACGCACACACATACTGTAGAGGTGCAGGGAAGTCATACTGTCATACTAGTATTAAATCTATAGAGCTCAACAGTGTGGTTGCAGAAATAAAAATCACAATCATTTTCTCCAAAGGGATTTTGATTATTAGTCATAAAGTCTAAAAACCATCCGAGGTAGACTGACCACGAGCTACAAAGTTGTGAAACGAAAGTTTCTGCTCAAGCCACAAGTCCGTATGAAATCAACCTTGTTTTTACCCATGTGTTGTCTTCCATTCGATCATGCACTTGTCGTCCTCCCGGGTCAGAAATGATGTTTTTGTCTCTTTTTTTTCTACGCTTTTGGCACTTATTTGAATGTTTTTGGCTCTTTTTTTACATTGAGCGTTTCTTTTACTACCATGTCCAGTATAGACACCACGAACATCAATTTATTACCAGTAGTTTTACACTTATTTTTGTAATTCATCGTCAACAAACTTCATTTATAGGAAATTCTACATAATCTGTCGAAACATTTCAATTTATTTTTCAAATGCTGAAAAATTTAATAAAACACCAAAAATTCAATGAAAGCAGAGATCCGATCTTTTGTGGCGAACTTGCGAAACGTGATGTATGGGATCATCCGTGTCATGTGGGGGTAATTAAAATTAGGTAGTTAAAAAGAAAGCCAGATTTCTGATTTTTGAAAACGGGTCAAATTTGACCCAAAGACAACATGGGTTTTTTTTCCAAAATGTCATGGAGAAGTACTACACTACCCATAGCAACATTTCAGCTCACTGAAACCATGAAAATGTTTACCGCTCCGTTGATCCCACGAGCAGCTAGAGCGAGCTCCTACCATTGAAGTTGCTCCACACAATCTTGCAACTTTGCCGTTTTTGCCATTATCAAAATGGACATGATTGAGCTCGTAGCTCCAGCTTCCAGAACAAAAGCTGTTCAAAAAGTAAAAGGCGGTAACTGTTGAGCTCTATTACGTTTCTATTACGTTTCGTATTACGTTTCTATTACCTTTTATGAAAATATCACCTTATTTGGCTTTTGTCACAGATCACAAAGCGGCATGTCACATCTGTTAAAAGAGACCATACATGCTGAAGAATATATAGTGCTCTGTTGGGTTTTCTTGTAGAGAAACAAAAGTTATTTCTGCGTTCATTGTTGTGTGACACAAATACATTGAGTGCGCCCTTGAGGTCTTACAAATTTCCTTCCTTATAAAACATTTGGGTAACACTTTAATTGAAGGTATCTACATTAGAGTGACTTGACACTGTCATGAACACATGACACTGTCATGACACATGAAGTCTAACCCTAACTTGTCATGAAAAAAAACAAATGACACTTAATGACAGACGCGTTTAAACGTTTATGACTTGTTTATAATGTTTATGGCACGTTCATGACAGTGCCATGTCACTCTTATGTAGATACCTTCAAGTAAAGTGTAACCAACATTTGTAAAGCTGTTAGTCATCGTTTACATCCATCATTTCTCAAAAGGGTTTATTTTATCCTATATTTCTCTTTAGCCCACACAACATTAATGGCGCCCCCTGCCTTGCCCTCCCTTTAGGAGACCATCTAACCACTTATCAACATGCTGCACAGCGTCTCGGCATGCCTCCATCCCCTCCTCTTTGCTTAACATGTACTGCAGTTGACCCCTTTTGTCTCAACATCCAAGGCGAAGGACGTTTTTTCAGCTTGACGTTCCTTTAGATGCACTATGCATATGAGCCCTGAACGGCTGTGCCTGCAAAACGATAACAACTAATGCATATGATTATTTCTATAGGACTCCAATAGGATACATTGTCGTAATGTACTCTCACAGAGGATGGAAATGCAGTTAAAGATAAACACAAGATAAAAGGGAAGATACTTGTGTGAGGGGTTTTTGGCAGCTGTTTAAAGGTTAGGAATATATTTTATTCCGGTGAACCTTTTAATGCACTGAACGCTCTTTACGAAGTACTAAGGTACCATATGACATCAAAGGTTGCATACAAAAACAGTTTGTTTGTTGTGTTGGAGTCTATTTTGGTCGTTTGTTTTATGTTAAATAAATTGCACTAATATTGCATCATCATATTGAACTTTATGTTGAGTTCAGGAACTTAAGTGAGTTCAGCGATTTTAAGACTCCCTTTATCTTCGTCCCAACAAATACTGGTATCTGTACTTCTCTGCATCTACACAGGCTGAACCTTTTGTGCATACAATATAGCAAGATTTAGCTTATAACGTAGGGTGACCAGACATCCCGGTTTGACCGGGACTGTCACAACGCTAAAATGTCCCTGTTTACACCAACTACTATGAAATTGTCCCGGTTGTCAGCGATTACATAGCCGACGTGGTCTTATTATAGCCTGATCATTAACTAAACCCATGTAGAAAGACTAATAAAGCGCCCAGCGTATGATTTTAACAATGTGTGTGTGTGTGTGTCAGTCAATCATAGCGGTCTGCGTCTGCATAATCTGTGCAGCCAGCGTTACAATGTATATTTGTAAACATTGTTGCAATGCCTCTTCGTATCTGTCTCGTTATAAGCGCGGTGAAGTCGGCTGGACGTTTGATATTCAGTTGATATTCAATTTTAACTTCCCCTTCGTTCGCGATCGACAACGCAATTCCGGCCAATGATGTGATCAGGGTCAAAGAAAGTTGACATTATTACGAAATATCAAGAGAAAACAACTACAATTATTATCGCTAGAGATTTGTATCCGACATAAAGCTTCATAGCACTTCATCATCTGTTCTGTCGCTAGGTTCTGTTTAAGGGACCGTCGACAAATTACCGTTTTGGTAGATCGGCAATGACAGTAGGGATGCAACACGTTGGCTATTTTTTTTTTTAAACATATTCACTAATACTATTTTTCATGATGATTGCATTACTTCCCAATACGTACAGTTCAGTTATTATTATTTCTGGAAAATATGAAATAAAAATCAAATTCTCTCATTCTGATTGCTGTAGTAGGCTACTTCCCAATCACTCACTGCTACTTACTACAGGTCACGGTTTCCTGAAAAGACAATTTATATGGAAGCAGGACTACATTTTCTTTGAAAAATATGACCTGGGCTGGCACATGTTCATGTTAAAAAGCGAGTGCGTGCACGAGCACTACGGTCACGCGCAAAGTGTCCCGGTTTTAGTTCCGGGAAATCTGGTCACCCTATTAAAACGCAAGTCGTCGGGGCATGGGGAACGCCGCGCTTGAGTTGTGTTACTGGTTACTGGTTACACGGCGTTGGTCGTTCAACTGGTCGTGACTTGAAGGTACTGTCTTTCTAAACTATCTTTTTCTTAAACTGCTGTACACAAAGTTCTCAGTGCTTCAGTTTACATGTAGGGACCCTCATTATGCTACCGTGGAAGTGTGGTGCTATTTTGAGCGTCGTTACAGAGCTCCTCAGTTGCTTATTGTGAATGTTGTCGTTACTGCTGCATTGCGGGATATTTATGCAGACGTAGTGTCCAGTATTGCATACTGTAATATTTTACCGGAAATAGTATGCAATTCGCGTGCTATTGGTTACGGACATACTAAAAAAAGTACTGTTTTAGCTACCAAACAGCATGTTGATAATACATTTGGGACGCAGCTGTGGTTAAGTTCCATTTGGAGCTGGTTTTGATAGTGTTTGGGCTGTGAAAGGCTCCTAAGTCGTTGTGAATAAGAGTATTTGACAAAAAGCCATTCAGGCACAATTATTGTAAGATTCTGGAGAAACATAATTTCCTTAATTTTGACAATTTTAGAGTTTTTTTTTTCAAATCTGTGTACAGTGTACAGAATTCTACATGGCTTGGCTCCCACCTGTTTACATGATTGTTAGCACTGTTAACACGGTTCTTACTGTTAGCACTGTAAGAACCGCCAGAACAGCCTCCATACATAACTGCACTGTACCCTTCCGTTATACAACCTTTGGACAGTCAGCATTTTCAGTTAAAGCCATCACTCAATGGAATGCTATTCCAGACAGCATAAAGACCTGTAGTTCCATCAGAAGCTTCAAATTTCAATTAAAACATTATTTAAAAGGTACCCTGCCACAGGGCACCTTTTAAATAATGTTTTAATTGAAATTTGAAGTAATTTTCATTACTTTATTGTAATGTCTGAAGTTCTACCATGGACTCTGTAACATTTGTTGTGGAAAAAATGCCTTGGTTGCCTTGTTTAAAGCCATTCTGGCGTGGTATAGAAAGCCTGCAGGAAGACTCGCCAGATTTGCGCCAGTACTCATTAATATTCAACGAGCTAAGCTGCTTGACTCTGATAGGCTAGGCTGAACAGCTAGCCAATGAGAACCTGGCTATCAGCATCCTTTACCCAGTGCAACTGGGCGAGCTCATGAATAGTAATGAGCTCAGGCAACACCACGTCAGACTGACCAGCTTTTGTAATTGGCCTGATTTCTCCGCTTATTTCTTTTCAGTGGCTAGAGCTGACAGAGGAGGTAGCAGTTCATTTTCACATTCACCACATAACACAAACACATATGGACCTAACAGATTTAAAAAAATGCAAGTAAAAATGTTTTTGTGCGGCAGGGCACCTTTAAAAACCAATCAACTTTGCAACTGTAAGAAAGGCCGGGGGCGCGTGAATAATAACATTTGTGGAGAGGGGCCGACAATGCCACCTAGGTTTTTGCTTGAGGCCTAGGACTTCTTAAAAACTACAAAGATTCCAAATTAAGGTAAAAGATTAAAAGCAGGACCTTTGTACCAGGGGAGAGCAGTAAAACAAGTGTATTTATAACAGCGAGTAAAACCAGTTGAGGAATAACAATTTATTTAAAAAAAGCATAAAACAATTAAAATTCCTCTTTAAAAGGAGTTAAAAACACAAACAACTAAAATCAAGCTAAAACAATGGCACAGCAGAAAGGAGTTGGAGATTAAAATGTCCACAGGTTTCCACTGGCAACCAGCTTCTTTGTTTGGCTCTTCCCCTCGGCGTAGCCTGTGAAGGAGAACTCAGGCCAGTCAAACGTCCTTTTAAAAGTGCCACAGTTTCACA
The DNA here is from genome assembly GCA_023566125.1 of Zingel zingel. Classification (NCBI taxonomy): domain Eukaryota; kingdom Metazoa; phylum Chordata; class Actinopteri; order Perciformes; family Percidae; genus Zingel; species Zingel zingel. The sequence goes on from CM042324.1 coordinate 30,231,422, forward strand.
TACTACTCACAAACAAAGAAAGAGACTTACGCGGGAGGGAGAAGTTTTACCTTCTCCCACTGTTGCCGCTAGCGATCGGTGTTTGAGTTTTTCGACGTATTCTCAGGTCTCACGCCGACCAGGGACGATACTCTTCTTATTGGGCTCCGGGCTCCGGTCTCTGTCTCCCCCATGTCTCTCCGTCTGCTCCTCTCTGTCTGCTCCTTTGCCTGGTCTGTTCTGTTCCGTCTGTTGTGCTTACTCCCTCGTGTCTCCTTTTCCCATGTGCCTTCTTTCTGTTACTGTTCTGTCCTTTTTATCTAAAAAAAACAGTCAATTCCCTCTCTGGCTCCCAGGTACAAGTCCTTAAGTCAAACAACATTTAAAAACACACACCACACGTTTCAAAATAAAAGCATGCAATATAAAAAGATAAAACCACAGCAAATAGTAAAAACAGCAAATCCAAATAAAAGCATGCTTAAATAAAATCTACTTCCACCCCGTGACACAACCACTAACATCCTGCTTTTTTTACTTTTATTTTTTTTTATTTTCTTGTTTTTCAACATGGTGCTGAAAAGGTGTGTGTGTGTGTGTGTGTGTGTGTGTGTGTGTGTGTGTGTGTGTGTGTGTGTGTGTGTGTGTGTGTGTCACATTTCAACCCGGTCTCACGCCAGTTCGTCAATAGTCACGTTATTTTTATTAATTGATACGTGTACAGGTCACGATTTTCTCGTTTATTTCGTGTACAGGTCACGAATTTCGACCGTTACCATTTCACGAACTGCCACGGGGAAATGAAACGCCACATGCCGGCGACAACAACAGGACGGACTGCTACACGTAGACACAACGGGGAAATTAAACGCCACACGCCCGCGACAACAGCGGGACGGACCGACACACGGGGACGTGGTCCCCGGGCGCAGGGACACGATCCGCGGTCTCTGTGGCACGCAACAACGGGGACATGAAACGCCACAACAACGGGACGGTTGAGGTTAGGAAAAGAAGATACTGGGAAAGGAACCGTCACACGCAGGACACGCCGACAACAACGGGACAGTAGAGGTTAGGAAGAGAAGAACTGGGAAAGGAACCGTCACACGCAGGACACGCCGACAACAAAGGGACGGTTCTGGTTAGGAAGAGAATAACGCTGAAAGGAACTGCAACACGCCGGACACGATCCCCGGTCTCCGGGGTGAAAGTCCTGTATTGTTTGACCCATCCACCACCACGACCAACCTCCCTACACGGATTTTCTGCTTTTCATACTACTCGCTACTGTTGTCATGCTGTGATCACGAAATATGCTTCCCATTAAATTAATGTATGTATGGGATTAAATTAAATCCCATACATTAAATTAAAATTTGTAATCACTACACAAAAAAAACGACATGTTCGTGTCCTGTTCACGAATCAATAGATTCAATAACGGAACCATTTCACGAACTGCCATGAGACTGGGGCTGCACAATTTGCATTATATTGGTATATATATAGGTTATGTGATCTGTCTTGTTGTTTTGTTGATGTTGTCATGTTTTTACTGTTGGATTTAAATTGTGCCCTGCCTAGGGACTGCAGATGTAAATTAGCCTAAGGCCAGGGCTTAATTTGAGCCGGAACACGCCGGAACATGTTCCGGCACCTCCGACGTTGGATCCGGAACCTTTTTTATTGGATCCAGCACCTCCTGTGTCACTATGAAAAATGAATCGCTTGTGTAGTGGTCAATGTTGTTATCTGTCTTGTTAGTCTTTATTTCCCATTGAAGTTACACAAAAATCTTGTGTTTGCATTTTCGATGCGTTGTGAGGTGAATTTTCAGGGTAAGACAGAGGGGGGAGAGGGACGGAGGGAGGGGGGGGAGGCACTTCAAGTGACACAAGCACTCGTGCTGGTTGAGATTGCTGTTATAGCCTCGTTTCACTCAGGGGGAAAAAAGTCAAAAAGACAACAAAGTTTGCTTAACTTGTTCAAATACGCTGGCCAGTCGGATCCCAAACAAACAAAAATCGTTTCCTCCGATCAAGAATGTGGAGACATTACATTTCATACCCATGCAGTGCATGTTCTGAAATTAAAATAAGCATTGCCCTGATGTACACACAGCGTTGTTTAGGTTTATTTTTAGTCAGAGAAGCTACATAAGCAGTGTAATTTTTTGTTCCATTACCTCTAACCTCCATTTTGAGTCGCCGGATCCACCTCCCCCCCCTGAGCTCCGGGACCTCCCACTTTACAAATTAAGCACTGCCTAAGGCTAACTCTCGTACAATGTAGGGATGTCCAGATCCGATCACGTGATCGGAAATCGGGCCCGATCACGTGGTTTCAGACTCGATCAGAATCGGACGTTACCTCCCGATCAGGACTCGGATATATATGTATATATATTCTCATTATTTTTTAACACATCTATAGTTATGCGGTGGCACAGAGTTAGACCCTTTTGACTCCACACAGAAACAGCAACGCGTGCGTCATGTCATCACTTTGTTGCAGAGACGCTATTGGTTAAATGCCGGCAAATTAGAACACGGAAGCAGCTTGAAGCGGAAAGCGGGAGTATGTCTGCGGACAGTAAGAGTTAGGAGTGCAGTTCCTAAAAGCACATTACTGGCTTTGCAAACACTGTTTATTTTTTTATTTGTTTACATGCCTGCCGGGTATTTTAAGTTGAGGTGCTATTTGTTTTTATATTAGACTTTTTTATATTTACTGTTGCACTAAAGTCCAAAAGTGAAGAATTTATGCTATTACTTGATTGTTCAAGCTACCTCACAGAAGTGCTCTGTTTGTTAACAGAGTTGTTGAATGTTAAAATAAGGTGAATTAAATAAAAAATAAAGAACATCCTGGATCTGTTTTTTCGCTCTTCTTTATTCTTTTTTTATATATTATAGAAGTATTGGATCGGGACTCAGTATCGGTAGATACTCAAAATCAAATGACTCGGACTCGGACTCGAGGGCAAAAAAAACCTGATCGGGACATCCCTAGTACAATGCATAAAATGGCAACATTTATGTTAAAAATTGTACATGGTCCCTAAGTCAAATTTGCAGTCAATGGTAATACAGTAATTGGGGAAAAAAAGAACATCCTGCACATTGCTGTTGCTGCAGCATCACCAATTTATTAAAGAAAAATAATGTTTGGGTCCCTCTGGACCTTTATCAAGAGTATTTCCAACCATGAACACAACAATAGTCTATAATACATTCTGCTCCTTCCATTCTGTGTCCCCAGGTGTGGGACAATTGTGTCTCTCAGTAAACTCACGTGACATTTGTGCAAAAATAGTTTTTCACATCCATCCCAGAAATATTGTTGTGTTTTGTTCATGGTTGGAAATACTCTTGACAAAGGTCCAGAGGCACCGAAACATTAGTTTTCTTTAATAAACGGTGATGCTGCAGCAACAGCAGTGTGCAGGATTTCTCTTCAAAAATGCAGTCAAAAATGAAAGCATTATAATGCTGTTGCCTGGGATATCCATTGAGTTGAGCCTATATTGAGTTTTGTTCTTTGAAAACAACGTTGCCACACTGGCAAACACTGTTTTTTTATACATCTTGCAAAAATCCACTTTCGTTTTTTTTCCTTTCCATTGCTATTATTGCCAGATAAAAGCCTGCACTGTAACATCTCTCTTTCCGCAGAGGTGTCGGCCAGCTTCAAGTCAGAGACGTCCGTCAGCTACACCTTCAAGGAGCCGTACGAGTTGAGCGGGAACAGCAGCTCTCTGCCGTCTTCCATCTACTCCGACATGACGCTGAGAGGAGAGAACGTCACGCTGAGCTTCAGGACCAACCAGAGTCCGGCTCTGCTGCTCTACGTCAGCTCCTACTACAGAGAATACCTGGCCCTGCTCATCAACAAGCACGGTGAGAAGGCTTTTATTTTGAAGGAGTTTGATTGTTTGGCTGTAGCGTGAAGTAAGGTGTCTCATTATCTTTTTAAATCGTCTTATCCTACCTTGAATTCTCTTTCCTACAAGATCAGGTGTATCACTTTTTCTAAGCCTCTTAAACACCTCTCCTCCCATTCTTTCTTCTCTCATTCCTTTTTCACCAATTGTTTTCCCCCTCTCCTCCAAATCCTTCAGACTTGAGGTTGAATGACCTCTATCATTTATGAGAAATTTCTCATAATCTTTTTTCCCACCTGTTTGACTCCTTCTCCCCTGCAGTCTTCTCTTAACACCTTTTTCTTTTTTTTTATTCCTACTCCCCCTTCTTTGTTGTTTCGCTCCCATTTTCAAACCTAAAATGAAAAGTCTTGTCAAGACATTTTCTTTCTGCCTCTCTTCCTTATCCTCCCTCAACGTTTTGTAATTACTTCTCCTTGTTCGCATCCCCCCCCCCCCCCTCCCTCTCCCCCTCCACCAGCCTCTCATCTTACTTCCGTTTTTTTTTCTCCCTTTTATTGAATTTTTTCCATAATTTCATCTAATATACAATTTAATCTATTCATAATTACTTTGGCTGGAATCTTATAATCAGTATTCATAATTAGAGCTGTAACATTTCCAAATTTTTCCGTACAATTAATTGTCTCAGAAATAATTGTCATTTAGGATATAATTGTCTCTTTTAGTCACATTTAAAAAAATATTCATTTCTTAAATTATCATTGAATTGACAGTAGAACATGTATCCGCGTCAATAACAACAACGCACCAATAATCACTTATATAATTACAATTTGGCATATCCAAACAAAATCAACAATTACCATCAACAGTCATACCCCTTAGGACCGTAGCCAACGTTAGCAATGATCAAACAAAGAAACGGCGATTACGTAAAAAAAAGTTGCGATTAGACATTTAATTATTGTGACAGGCCTACTCATAACAGTCAGATGTATGTAGTTATCAATATCACTGTCATCACCTTTCTTATACAATAAACACATTACACCCTGATAAAAAAGATTCCCCCACACAGCCGTTGTTCGGACCTTCATTACACACCAAGGTAAGGAAGTTTAAAACGCCATCACTATATTTCAATCAGGAGAGACTTCATTTAAGAGTGAAAATACGTTTAATGAACATGGTGCATGATAGGTTGATATGTTGGAGTCTTTGGGGATTAGACTCCATCGCAATGTTAAATTATAAGGGGTATAGAGGCCGTGGATATATAGGAATATCCCCCCCACCCCCGATGGAGTCTAGACACTGGTGAGGAAGCCTGAAGATCTAGATGGATGTGATTTGAAAGGTGGCTTCTGATTTAGGATCCCCGGGTGCTGGGAATCTTGGGAATTGGAGGTGAATGGGTGTGGGGAGGTGGGGGGGGGGGGGGGGGGGGGGGGGGGGGGGGGGGGGGGGCGGTGGTTGCATTGATTTTGCCTGAAATAACAACTGACTGCAGCAAAGAGTAGAACAGATTTAAAGTTTGGATGCGACAATGCGATAGCTCACAGGGATTGTATGCAAAATCTGGTTGGTTGAACTGAAAGAGTAAACGACCACATTCAGCTGATGACAATGCAGATGATTAGGTTGGGAGAGAGAGGGAGAGAAATGTGAAGCGTAGTAGTCTTCCTGAATGAACTTACGCCGAGCTTCCTTACTGATCACTGACCTCGGTGGGCAGACCGTCCGGACCGGGGCTTTTACCCATGTTTAGTTGTTGGATGGCCTGCAGTACTTCTCTTCTCTGATGTTACCCACGAGTTCTGAAAAGTTCAGAGAGCCGTATGATTGAATCTCATCTCACCTCTCCTCCCCTCCTTCTCTCACTCCTGTCATTTTCTCCTGGATGTGTCAGATCTTTCCTCTCTCTGGATTCACCCCGTCAGCCTCTACTGCCTTTTATTCCATCCAGCCAGGCAGACTATTATGTTTTTGTCTCAGGCTGAAGAAAATGTGTCCACTGGTCTCATCACTGAGACCTGATGAGTGATGCTGGGGGAATATAAGTTTAGTGGGCTGCTAATGGGTGGCAGGTTAGTGTTCTGCTGAAGGAAACAGAAGAAAACTTGCTTGAGTCTTATTAACTTTTGAGGGAAATAATTATGCTGTGAGTTTTAGGAGTAGTAGGAGGCACTTTGCATTAAATTTACATTTTCATCATCCAGGAGTCACAGTATTAGCACTTTGCTGCCAGATGAGATGTAAATGGATTATTTCTGGTGTTAATGACTCAGAGAAAGCTGATGGACAGCAAGGGCATTAAAGGTTTTCATATTGACAGTGGAGTCAGGACTTCAGTTAAATGCACTTAAACTGAAGTGGCCAATTAAATCCCTGAGAGCCTGCACGCACGCTCTGGTTCAGCTCATTTTGTTCTTATTTCTTTTCCCACTCTGCTGCAGATAAACCTTCTCCGCTCAAACACAGAAATTCCTGTTCAATCACTTAAGTCAATCACTTATGGCCTGCTTTCAAGAATACATACATGTATTATCAGACACAACAGCTAACTGGATGACACAAAACAGTTATTCCTTCTTGGCAAATACAACGTTGTAATAAAAAGAATAACACAATGATATGTTCTTAATGGGATTAATTACTACACTTGAAAAGTGTAAAACTTTTTAATGTATGCATTTTAAGTTTGACACATGATTTCTTATGCTTCTTATTCATCTTAAAAATCTAAAGACATCACAGGGCTTTCTTTAAATCTGCTTTTAATCCTCCGAATATTAGGAAAATTAATTGGATTTGGAGTTGTGTTATTGGTAGGGAATTAGAGTAACTTCTAATCCTCTTAATATGGAAAGCTTTATTGACTCAGATACTCATTCAGATTAATCATCGAAGTGAACACACTTTTGAAAAAAGACACGTAAAGATTACTGTGTGTGTGTGTGTGTGTGTGGTGTGTGAAGATAAACTGGAGGTGAGATACAAGCTGGACAACAGCAGAGACGCTGAAGTGTTGAGGAGCAGAGTGAAGAGCCTGGCCAACGGACAACTACACACTGTTACCATCAGGAGACTGACGGACTCTGTGTCTGTGCAGGTACCACACACACACACACACACACGCAGACACAGACACACCATGTACTTATTTACACCATGTACCTGTTGGTACAGAGAGTAGAATGATTGCATGAATTTGAATGAATATTTTGTGAGACAAAATATTACTTAAAGGTGCTCTAAGCGATGTAACATGTTTTTTAGGCTACAACAGTTTTTGTCACACACAGCAAACATCTCCTCACTATCTGCTAGCTGCCTGTCCCCTGAACACACTGTAAAAAACATCTCCTCACTATCTGCTAGCTGCCTGTCCCCTGAACACACTGTAAAAAACATCTCCTCACTATCTGCTAGCTGCCTGTCCCCTGAACACACTGTAAAAAACATCTCATCACTATCTGCTAGCTGCACATTTGAGACATGTGTCACCGATTTGTAAGAGCAGAGTTAGACTTGTGCGCAAAACCATTAGCATAGCAGACGATTAGAGCCTGCAAAAAGAATAGCGTATCTACATTTTAGCGATCAATGAACTTGAACTGATCAGAGCTTAATTTCAGTTTGAAGTTTGTTCGACTCCTCCTTCTACTTTCAAAATAAAAGATGTGAGGGTGACATTTTTTAAGCACCAGAAAAAGACAAGGAGCAATATTGTCTGCATTATTTAAAGAAAATGCAAATTGCAAAGTTAATTGGTATCTACCTACTTGCCATAACTGTTTACCTACAGTATGTTCAGCAACAGAGAATCTGGTAATGATATATCTCCATGCAAACACTTTAACATACTTTATAATGACTAGTACCTTAAGGCATGTGCTAAAATGCTGTTGCAGCCAATTAAACGTACATTACTATACAGAACATAGTCTCCATCCATTGACTGCCTTCTCCTCCTGGGAAAACGGGGACAGTAGCTCTTATTAGATACAAAACAGTCTGCTATTTCTGTCACAATTTGACCAATTTCCCCAAAAAGTGACAGTTTTGAGCACATGGCATTACTAATTATTTGTTTTCCCACTTTGAGATGACACGTCCCCAGCTGTCACTCCAGATAATATACATTAAAGCTTTAGTGCGTAACTTTTTGATATTAATAAACGTCCGTTACATTCAAGCCATTACCAAATTAGTTGCTACGAAGCTAATTAAGACAACATCAGTTTCACACAACTCTCTCTGAATTTCTCAGTATGGCTACGTTCAGAAGATTCCGGCGACTTTCGCGCACAGAAACTCGAGTGAAAATAATGACCTCTTCTGAAGAGTCCATCATGTTTTTTTAATTCTCCGTGTCCTCCTTGGCTACTAGCAGCTGCGTGGAGAAGGGGGTGCGGGTGCACGATCACGGAAGGCTTGTATCATGTGGACGCGGCGACAGTTTTGTTGTCATTACGAAAGAAATTACGCACTATAGCTTTAAAATTAGGGCTGCCAAATGATTACAATTTCTTAATCGCGATTAATCGTTGAAGTTCTATAGTTAATCGTGATTAATCGCATGTTTTATCACATGATTAAAATTCTATTATTTTGCATTTCAGAACTGTTTTTAAGTACATATTAACAATGGAAAGCAATTCTTACCAGTGTATCTTGATTGGGAATCAAATGAATGCAAAGAAAGTGACTTTATGAACTTGATTTTAAGATTTGTATTTGTTTTATTTATTTAATCTAGTCACACATTTTAATCTAGAGTCAATATTACGGTTGGGTATTGTTTGGTTTGGATACCGGTGCTAAAGCGGTACTTTTAAAACGGTACCGGTGCCTTAACGGTGCCTGAACCGATACTTTTTAAGTAAGTTAAAAAAAAGAAGGGTACTAAACAGTTGGCGACATTAAAGAACGGCTTGTTTATTGCTAAGGCCATATCGTCAAAATGAAATGTTTAATAATAATGTAATCACTATAACAATAACTTATTTCACTAGTAAATAACTTTTGAATGACAAAAACAACCACCAGATGGGAAAAGGGCATTTAACAACAACTTTGAATGCACCACGAGGCTGTAAATTACCAGTTTCGTGAACGCACCGTCTGTGTTTTTCCGACAACAGCAGCTGCAGACTGTTACATCCCGGTGTTGAATCCTCTACAGTGAAATACAGACAAACTTTACACCGTTTAGCGTTAGCTGTCAGCATTGTAACTGTGTTTAATCCAGCTACTAGCTAGCGGTAGGCTAACATTAGCTGCTGTTGAGTATAGTGTTAACTAGCGTCACGTGCAGTGGTGTTTGTGTTGCCTGTAACGTCTGTTTCAGAGCATCAGAGAGAAGTGCAGGCACAACAGATGACAGCAGAGCTACGGCAGGGCAGCGGGGACAAACTACACATTAGAAGAGCTTCCGATGAAATATGAAGCGTCTTTATCATATCTGGATCCAATGAACTTCTTATCTTGTTAACAACAGCCCCAGATGATATATGAGGTTAACGTCCTCTAACCAACAAGGTGACCTGGTCTTGCATGGGTGCAGCCTCCTGATTCACTCGGCTCCAGTGAAATATGAGCTGCATCTCATCTTGCCAGTATCCATCCCCTTGAATCATTATATCGTTAGCAACATACTCCAGGGACATCAGGTGAACCTCCACAGGCGCTTCACACACAATGTGCTGTGTCCTGATGGCCAGCAGCCTACAGTCTGCACACTGCTCTTCACAACAGTATCAGATCCTACCCCCTGAGCAGATGTCATGCTGAAAAATGACTCTATGAAGCCTAAATCCCTCGGGGCTCCCAATACACTGTGTCCTCCGTTATCAGAGAGGCCAGTGCCCATTATGTTAGTCCCACTCTGGTCAGACAGCTGTTCAACACTCCAGGTTATACTGTGTGGAAGCTGAAATAGACTAAAATAAATCAGATCAATTTAAATCGAAGAAAACTTGACCTGGAGCTAATCTTGTGTCATTTGTTTTTTTGTTTTTTTTTACTCATGAGCACCATATTATCTATCTGCAACAATTTTACTTGCAACCAGTTATACATGTATGTGTATGTGTCCTGTTTTATTTTGAAATAACACTGTTTTTGGTTCTAACATATGTGCATTCAACCCACTCGCAACCAACCATTTTTATTTGTCCAAAACTTTGATTTATGACCAAATACCTGCAAAAACGACGTTCCCATCAGCCTCATCTGTAGTTTTACTGCATTTTGTTTGTAATATTTGCTATTTAGCAAATGCCAGCATGCTAATATGCTAAACTAAGATGGTAAACATGGTAAACAGTAGAGCTGCTTAACATCAACATGTTAACGTGCTGACGTTAGCATTTTAGCTCAAGTCATCACTGTGCCTAAGTACAGCCTCACAGAGCTGCTGGCATGTTCGTACTGCAGACTCTAAGGGCCCTATCTTGCACCCGGCGCAGCGTAAAGCCCAACGCAAGGGTCTTTGCTAGTTTAAGACCGACGCAGTTGTCAGTTTCCCGTCCAGCGCCCGCGTCGATTAAATAGTAAATGCACCTGCACCCATCTGTGCGCCCATGGGCGTGCTAGTCTAAAAGGGATGTGTGTTCAGGTGCATTCTGGGCTATCTTGAGGCAGTGGGAAGTGATCGCACCATTGACCAACAAAAACCTGATCTAAAGTCTAAAGGTTTGTTATTTTAACAGCAAATTAGTAAAATGCGCCTAGGCTTATGCACAGCGCGTGCACACTATGCTTGTTACACACACAGGGAAGCAGCACACAAACATGCAAAAGATTACAAATAAAAATATTACGGTGCAAATCCTCCATCATAATAGCAATGCACCAAGGTACAAACGCGCCTGGCTTTTAAAGGTAATGGGAGATGATCTCTGATTGGTTTATTGCATGTTACGCCCAAAACACACCTCTGATTAATGAAGACACTAAGTACAACCCTTTTGAACCATGCGCCCGGTGCACTGACCCTTTTTTCAAACTAGCAAAAGTGGATTTGGACACATCCTAAACACACCTGCGCCAGGTGCTTCAGGCCGTGCGCTTAGATCGTTAAAATAGGGCCCTTAGTCCTGTTTAGATTTAGAGGAATATGTATGGCACTTAGTCTGGTTTAACTTGAGTGAAAAGAGAACTGATAAATACTGCAGTCATCTGCACTAACTATAAGCTATCCCGCATTTACTCAAGTCCAGCTCATCCCGATTTAAGTTTATTTTTCGTACATCTATATGAGCTGTTCAAAGGGGAAACCACATTGCACACTTCAATGTTAAACTACAGAATTAAGATGACATAAAATAAATAGGACTGCCAATAAATTGAAATACTAATTTTTAGTCTTTGTCTCACTTAATTCAGTTCAACAGACTAAGTGGGGTTAAAGGACAGAGTAAATACTTAAGACATGCTGGTGTGTTTCCAAGCACTTAATATCACATTTGTAACTAGGTAAAAAAAAAAATCTTAGGTTTAAGTGTATGACTCCAACTCTTCTTATTTTAACCAGGGATTCAAGTGATACCTCATTGAAGTAATCCGTATTTAAAACTCCTACTTACAAATGAAAATGGTTATATAAGTAAAATATTAAAAATAATCTCTGGCATTGGTGTCAAATGGCCTTTAAATGCCAAAGTTGAGTTTGAAACAAGTTTGTTGTCTGTTTAGCTTTTCTCTCTAAGACCACATGGCCAGACTGTAGAGCGGCCCTCATTAAATTAATCTCCAGTGGAGAATTTCACCACAGATGACTGAAAGTGTGGACTCACGGTCACATTTCTGTCATTTCCCCCACTGAGCTGGTGAAATGAAAGAAAGGGAAAGTTGTTCTAAAAATGCAACTATAAACAAATTAACTTCCAAATTCAGATTTTTGCACAGTTTTTGACTTGTACAATGAGAAAATAATGGCACAAAAGTCAAAAAGTAACTTTCTTTTAGTTAGTCTGGTGTTGCAATAAAAAAGTTCAACCCACAGTTAATAAGAGATATACTGTATGTTGTTTGTTTCAGATCGACCAAAACGCCAGAGAAGACTTCAACCTGACATCTGACGGAGAATTCAACGCCATCAAGTCGCTGGTGTTGGGCAGAGTGCACGGTAAGTGAGGAGGCAGTAAAAATAGGGACAAGTCCTTTTTAGTTAAAGAGCACTCAGACTCGCACTCATTTGAAATGAATAGCTCTGATATGTTTGGCCTCCACCGACACTCGGCACCTGCTTTCTTATAAAAATCTGCAGGAATAATGTAGCAATACCTGTTAGTACTAACATGGAATTTTAAATCACTTCATCACACTGAGTGCTAAGAGGTGCTTAGTCAAGATGTAAACAAAAAAACTACTTCAGCAGATAGTGAAGTTGGATTTTGCAACATAGTTCTTGTGTTACACTTTAAACGGAGATGTTTGAAGAAAATCTGGATCGTGCAACAAGAAAGGCCTGCTTGGTTCTTTCAGGAAATAATTGTAAACATTTATAAAGAATATGTTTAGGGCATTTCCTCTCTAACTGGGACGTTTTGGGACTGATTGGTGGGATTGCTGTGGACAAAGTACACATGGAGATACACTGGTAAGAGCTAATGAGGTCTAACCATGTATCAGCTAATTTAAATAGCTCACATTACTGTATTGTGTCAGTTAACTTCATTTAATATTGTATGTGGCGTTTTCTTTTGCGGGGTGCAAATGTTCCACCAAAACCAGTTCTTCCTTGAGACTTTGGCTGAATCTCACTTCCCTTATTTGATATCTCCTCACTCCTCTGTTGAACTGGAAGTTGTTCTGGCCCCTCCTTCATGAAGGCCATGTCAAAGCTCTTATTCCTGCCCCGAGGATTGAGGAGCGAGCATTGATGCGGGAATTCTGAGTAGCTATGAGCGAGGATACACGAGAGCAGCCTTCCTGGAAGCCCACTGAAAGCCGTTACTATCTCTGATGCTTCAGAGGAAATGATGTCTTAACCCTCTTAAACACAGTTCCCCGTTTCCTCTCTCCTCCCATGATTTCCTCCGCATCTCCAATGCTTCTTCGTCTTCAGTGGGATGGCCTAAGACGCGAGGAAGGGAGGCGAGTGGGGGAAACAGGGATGCAATTTAAGGGAAGTGAGATCCAGCCTAATTTGCAGAAGGCACTAGGATTAAGAAATGGTTATGGTTGAAGACCATGGTCGCAGCGCTGCCTTGAAGGCTTAGTTGGGGGCTTAAAACACCATCGAGCCAGCACAGCAGCTGAGCAGACCGATAGCGAAGAGCGCTAACTTGTTTCTCTCTCTAATATAACCAATATAAGCTGCTCTGTTTAGGCTACAAAACGTGCATGTAGGCTGAAAATCAATTGTGCGGTTTTGTTGGGATAACGCTATAAGCAGAAAGAATATCCGCTAGCTGCTAGGCTAATGTACAATGGTAAACACACAGAATATGGTACACGCACATAGCAGAGCTTGCAAACTGTGGCTTTTTTGTCGACAACGCGAACGTTGTCACCATAACTCACTGGAAATCCAAACTACTTCCACACTTTCACACACTTCAGTGAAAGAGGAGGGGGCTCAAGTTCTGTCGATGGGTCTCCAGCATCTGCAGTTACCATGCTAACTTTTGACTGGCTCTAGCTAAGTTAGAGGAGGTTGACTCGCAGTACTTCAACACGTGTGTTTTTTCCGCTTGACAAGCCGACCGGACGTGACATGGAGGCGTGGCAGTATCGACGATTCCATTTTTTGAATGAAAAAGACTGTGAATTAATTTCGGTCGACTCTGTGACATCACTGTTGGCTGTGGTTACATTTGCAGCTAAGCACACACAACCACACCCATCAGTGATGCTGACTGTGGTCAGAAGTGAAAACAAGCTTGACATGTTTAACCAGAGAAGGCAAGGACACACTGCTCGCCAACCTGCTGATTAGTTACTCTTTAAACTTCTGCAGAGGTATCTATTATATTTGGACAATTTTGATATTAAAAACATTGGTACGTTAAGGTTGTAAGAGATGCATAATGTTTGTTATTTAAGACATTAGATTTAAGTCTGACTGTTTGCTCATATCTCTGTCTGCCTTTACATACCGCCTCCTTCTCACTCCCCTTACAGAAGTGAACATTTAATCCATTAAGTCCATTTAATGGATGCTTTATTGCAAAGTGTTGCCAACCCAGGTTGTTTTAGTGCCCTGCTTTATCAATTTAGCTGTGTAGTCCTGGACAGGGACCTGTGACAGAGTAAGGGTGAGACAGTAAATATCTCCGTCATGGCTCCATTAGAGACGGACTGAGATATAGGCTGTTAATAACATTAACGGCTGAGAGGCTGCAGACATAGCTCTCTTATGAGACAGACAACAACTGCACTGTCAATTTAAAAGCAAACACACTCACTAGTTAGTGGTAAAACATGAGTCTATCTATTTATCTATCTTATGACTTTTATCAAACTATTAAGTAACACCAAATAGGAAAATGATGTGTCATGATGAGGTGTCTTCAGGCATTTAGTAGAGCCTTATTCAATAGAAACGTGTAACAGAGTGTAGCTTAAGAAAACATGCAGTTTTTGTATGTTTTTGGTGTTATATGGTACTACAAATGATGTATTTTCAGACAGAAACATTCCAGCAGATTGTCACTACGTTGTTCTAAGTTTGACCCTCCCTCACAAGCAAACATTATTTTTCTTTTTAAAACATTCAAAAGATACTTTGACCGGCTCAGGCTGTAATTGATGTTTAAGAGGCTTTTTGTTTTTACTGTATCAGTGCTTGAACATTGTAATTACTTGTATGTTTGCATGAAATTGAATGATTAAAGATACTGCATGCAAAATTGCCATCAATTGGTTCATTTAACAAATTGTCAAAACTTAATTCAACATGGTCTTTGAAGCAACTAAATGACATGATAAAATCATAAAAAATGTCATTTTATGTGAGGCACGTACACACCATATCTTGTAACTCAGCTCAGTGTGTTTTAACCCCGTCATGTCAGAATGTGACCGGTCCTCCCTTCTGTCAAACCAGAGGAGGTGGAGAGTCAGATCAGGATCAGAAAACCAGCAGAAAAGTGGGTTTTCTGTCGTTTCCTGCCAACCCTGTCATCCATCAGCCTAAGTAATGGACCCAGAAGGAACACACAGAGGGTGGGGGGCAGCGTAGAGGCTGCAGGAATGTTTCCTGCTGCTCTCATCAACATGCAGATGTGTCCTGGTAAAAAAAACACAGTCACCTCTCCGTCATGTGAACAGACACTGATGTAGCTGCTCACAATGGGAAATGTCGCCTTTCACAGCTGTTTATACTGCTGTGGAGGAGCAGAGGTGGATGATGGAGAGATTTGAGTCAGTCAAATGAACAGATAGAGGGGAGAGCGCACATCAGTCTCAAGGAGTGATAGCTGCAGACTGGAAGCTGAGTCATTGTCTGCTGAAATGAGGGTGTGAGTGTTTGTATGCCTGGTTTTTCTGATCGGATGGTGATGAGCATTATGGATCCTGACTTGATGGCATTTTGTGTGCTGCTGCTGCTGAACTCAGCAGAGTAAACAAACAAAAGTAATGTACTCAGCATATCGAAAGAATGACTTATCAAGGTGCCTTATCAGTTCAAGTCACTGACTTGCGTTTACATGCACATAATATTCCAGTTTTTGATCCTTATTCTGAAAAAGACAATATTCCGACAAAGCTGTTAACATGGTTAATGGAAGTGAATATTCCACTAATATTCCCGATTACATGCAGCCGTGCAAAATAGGATTCTTTCAAGTTTTCTAGTGGTGGTGGACTTGTTGGAGCATGCAAACACAGCGTCCCTCTTTCATTGTTTCAACCACCTTCTTGAAAACGTCAGAGTTGCGATATTTGTGCATGTCCAAAAACCTGCTAACATCCAATGCATATATGCATAAAATAATGGCACCAATATACTAGCTATGTAATATTATGTTTTATGTTTGGGATTCTCCTCTGCTTATGTGACACACAACACAGTCGGGCCTACGAAAAGGAAATCAAAACTGTATCCAGGAAGAAATATGCTTTATTCTAAAAGCAACCATGTATTTTTGCTCTAATGAATGGCCCATATGTATTTAACCCTCCTGTTGATTTTTGACCCATTTTCAAAGTTTCTATGTCAGAAATATGGCTTTCTTTACAACCAAATTTCCTAAAAATAACATGGATGGTTCCATACGCTAATTGATGATCACTACTTTGGTTTACCCGGGAGAAAATCTGGGATCATCCATAAACATATGTTTCTCTGACCGTAACTATTAGTCAAGATAATTCCTAATTGCTGCTTATTTTACCCAATAATTAGGCGTAATTTCATGTAAATGAGATTTATTCACCATCAATTCCATAAAACTAGTGGTAATAACGTATGCAGTTGGCCAAAAAGATGTAGCACAGAATTGGGTGATCATTTATAGGTTACTTTATGCTTTATAAACAGGCAAACCAAACTGGAGAACAAGTGCATGGTCGATGGGAAGACAATACGAGGGTTAACTTGTAGCTGACAAAAATGACGTAATGGTGTCATTACCCTCAGTCTGAATGGAAAAGAGCCTGTATTTCTAATGCATGTCTGTACAGTGTGTGGGAAAGCATGTGTCAGGTACTTGTACCGTGGAAATGCAGTATGTCTTGGTCCAAACTGTTTTTGACAGAGAAAATAAATATGATTAAAAGTATACAGTTATACATCACCGATGGTTTAATGTCTGTAGCATGCTGAGATAAACTTCATTAAAGTGAAGAGCAGAAAAAAGTTAGGCACCGTATTTTTATAATGTAGATTCTGTAACAGTAGCTCTTTTACGCAGTTTACAACAATGACACGTATTCAGCTCTCGCTCGTCTATTTCTATCCACAGGGTCTGATGATTTGGAGCCAGACATGGCCAGGTTGGCGTCTCTCGGTTTCACCGGTTGTCTCTCAGTGGTCCACTTTAACTCCATCAGCCCTCTGAAAGCTGCTCTGCTCCACCCGGACACCAGCCCTGTCATCATCACCGGACCTTTAGTCCAGTCCAACTGCGGCTCCTCGGCGTCAGCCAATCCCTACTCAGCAGAGAGCACACACCACCTGTCAGGTAGGAGAGGGGGAGTTTTATACTAACTATGTAATGGTTAGGATACTAATTTAGGTTTGTAGCGTATACACTTCTAATAGCTGTGGTCCTGCATATCTAGTCTATCCTAGAAGTCACAAAACAAGGTAAATTAAATGTATAAAGGCAAATCACATTCCCTTAAAAGGTTAGAGATAGAGAACTGCACTGTATGTAGAAGCTCAGAAACTTGATGTAAAAACATACATTAAATAATAAAATAATACAAATAAAGTCTGGTGATATTTTCTAATTTTCTTACATTTTTGTCATGTCATGAAATGACCAAATCAATAGTGAATTGATCCTACTAAATATTGTTTATGTAGTCTGATATATCTTATTCCTCTGTGCCATACAGATCCATAACTTTGTCTAAAAACAGTTAAAAACACAGTGTTGCACTGGGTGAAATGTGCCTTCATTACCATGAACACACACATACACTGTAGTTTATTTTGACTTAATCCACGTACACCGTCCTGCTGCCAAAAATATGCACTAAATGTTTAATACGCTGCTGAAAATAGCCCGCAATAATTGCATTATTATTTTGAGTAATATATATTTTTTTTAAACTACAGTGCCCAGCTGTTATAGGAAGTTAATTTGCCTTGATAAAAAAGATAGCAGTTTTTAAAGATTTACGTTTTCAGTATGAACTAAGTGCCACAGACAGGCACAAGAGTCGGACTAAAAAATTGTCCAATTTTGTTTTTTTCATGGGATTTGTTGACAACCAAAAATGTAGAATATTATCTGCTGTTTCCTTTAAGTACTAAAGAGGAAGTGACAGTCAGTGCAGCCGACAGTGACAACAATGGTGCAGTGTTGTCTGCCAAATTGCGAATCATTAAAAGTATTTTGGGTTCATTTGTCAGGCCTGACGCCCTTATTATGTACTGTAGCATGACAAGCTACACGCTTGACTCATTCAGACCTGCTATGGCATTTTCCTCTGCTAACACTTTGTTCATCTGTGCATCTGACCGCGCAATTGGTTTGCAGCTAACAATAACTCTAACTCTAACTAATAGAGAGCTGAAGTCACGCCTCTTCCGACGGACCTCATGGGACCTTAATTCGGAAAAAATATGAACGAGAGTCAGTGGAGAGATAATTATTTGTTATGGTTTTGGGTATTTTGTCTTGTATTTTTGTTGCCTGTTTAGTTATTTCTGTATGTTTCCTGTGTTTGTATATTTATTCTATATTTTTCTGTTGTTGTAGATTTTCCTCATGTTGTGTATTCCCCGGGTTATGTTCTATTTCCTGTTTTATTTTGATAGTCTGTGTTCGATCTTGTCTTGTCTAGATTTACTTTCTGTTTTCCCGCCTGGTCTGATTGTCCTGCCCCGCCCTAATGTGCTTCACCTGTTGTATCACCTGTCCCTCGTTTGTTCATTACCTCTTGTATTTAACCCCCGTGTTCCCTTTGTCTCTTGTCAGATCCTTTTTGTATCCCCGTGCCGTCAGTCTGTGAGTCTTTTTGTATCCTGTTTTGCTCCTGCTTTTCTGTTTTTATTCCCTGCCGGACGTTGTGAGTTTTTCCAGTCTCTGTACTGCCGTTTTTTGTGTTATATTAAACTCTTACATCCTACCACCTCCTGCCTGTCCGCCCCTCTCTGCATTTGGGTCCTCTTTTCCTTGCTCCCTCGTCACATAAGGATCTGAACAGAATGGACCCAGCGGAGGTGAGGTTCGAGCCACTTCTCCACCCCCTGGAGCCTGAGGTTGAACATTTTACATCTTTGTTCTGCTCCATGCACCCAGTGGATTCTACCTTCACCTGGCATCTTATGATGGTTCGCTGGGAGGAAGTGGAGCGGGAATTCGGTCTTCCAGAGCCTGACGACTCACCCACCAGCCTGCCTCCCCAGTCGGCAAACACTGTGGCTATCGGGGCATGTTTTGTCAATCTGCCCACTTCATCTCCGGCCTCCCCAGAACTCACTACTCCTGCTAGCGACCCACAGGAGGCAACCTGGTCAGCGTCCACCCCCAACCATCAGCAGTCTTTCGAGGGTACCCGCCTGGCCATCTTTTCGGGGACCCGCGGAGGTCGAAGACGGGGGGAAAGGACGTCATGGCTCCCGTCGCAATGCCCCACTCTTCACCCCAGAACCCTTGCACCCTTCTGTTCCCGAGCTGACGTGCAACCCTTCTGTTCCCGAGCTGACGTGCAACCCTTCTGTTCCCGGGCTGACGTGCAGCTCTCCTGACCCCGGGCTGACGTGCAGCTCTCCTGACCCCGGGCTGACGTGCAGCTCTCCTGACCCCGGGCTGACGTGCAGCTCTCCTGACCCCGGGCTGACGTGCAGCCTCCCAGGTTCCCCGCTAGCTAGCGATCTCCCTGAGCCCCAGCTGATTGGCAGCCTCCCAGATTCCCCGCTAGCTAGCGATCTCCCTGAGCCCCAGCTGATTGGCAGCCTCCCAGATTCCCCGCTAGCTAGCGATCTCCCTGAGCCCCAGCTGATTGGCAGCCTCCCAGATTCCCCGCTAGCTAGCGATCTCCCTGAGCCCCAGCTGATTGGCAGCCTCCCAGATTCCCCGCTAGCTAGCGATCTCCCTGAGCCCCATCTGATTGGCAGCCTCCCAGATTCCCTGCAAGCTAGCGATCTCCCTGAGCCCCATCTGATTGGCAGCCTCCCAGATTCCCCGCTAGCTAGCGATCTCCCTGAGCCCCATCTGATTAGCAGCCTCCCAGATTCCCCGCTAGCTAGCGATCTCCCTGAGCCCCATCTGATTAGCAGCCTCCCAGATTCCCCGCTAGCTAGCGATCTCCCTGAGCCCCAGCTGATTAGCAGCCTTCCAGATTCCCCGCAAGCTAGCGATCTCCCTGAGCCCCATCTGATTAGTAGCCTCCCAGATTCCCCGCTAGCTAGCGATCTCCCTGAATCCAGGCTAGCTAGCAATCTCCCAGATTCCCCGCTAGCTAGCAGCCTTCCAGATTCCCCGCTAGCTAGCAACCCCCCTATTCTCCGGCTCGCTAGCAGCTCCCCAGAATCTATGCTAGCTAGCAACCTTCCTGAGCCCCGGCTGACTAGTAGCCTCCCCGATTCCCTGCTAGTTAGCAGTCCCCCTGAATCCAGGCTGGCTAGCAGCTTTCCTGAGCCACGGCTGATTAGCAGCCTCCCAGATGCCCTGCTAGCTAGCAACCTTCCAGATTCCCCGCTAGCTAGCAGCCCCCCTGAATCCAGGCTGGCTAGCAGCTTTCCTGAGCCCCGGCTGACTAGCAGCCTCCCAGATTCCCTGCTAGCTAGCAATCCCCCTGAATCCAGGCTAGCTAGCAATCTCCCTGAGCCCCGGCTGACTAGCAGTCTCCCAGATTCCCTGCTAGCTAGCAGCCTTCCCGATTCCCCGCTAGCTAGCAGCCCCCCTGAATCCAGGCTGGCTAGCAGCTTTTATGAGCCCCGGCTGACTAGCAGCCTCCCAGATTCCCTGCTAGCTAGCAATTCCCCCGAATCTATGCTAGCTAGCAATCTCCCTGAGCCCCGGCTGACTAGCAGCCTCTCAGATGCCCTGCTAGCTAGCAGCCTTCCAGATTCCCCGCTAGCTAGCAGCACCCCTGAATCCAGGCTGGCTAGCAGCTGCCCTAGTGCCCCCGGGCAGCTCCCTAGTGCCCCCGAGCAGCTCTCTAGTACCTCCGGGCTCCCTAGGGACCCCGGGCCCCCTAGCGCCCCTGAGTGTTCTAGCGCCCTTGAGTTTCCTAGCGTTCCCGCGTCTCCTAGCGTCCCAGATCCCCGGCTGGCTAGCGGCCTTTCTGATCCCCAGCTGATTGGCAGCCCTCCTGATCTCTGGCCGGCTAGCGGCTCCCCAGAATCCCGGCTGAAGTCTAGCCCCCCAGAGTCTGCGCTGACGGAGCTTCCTGAGACCACCCTTGAGACATTACCGGCCTCTGGCGTCCCTGAGAACACCCTTGAGACCTACCTAGAGACTTTACCGGTGTCGGTCAAACCGACTCCTGCCCCTCTTGTCTCGCCGGCACTGCCTCCCAAGGGGCTTCACCATGGCCGACCGGCTCGGCTCTCGGAGAGGCACTGTCCTCGACGTCCAGTTTGGCAGCCCAAAGGGACTCATCGGCGGCGATGCCCGCCAAGGAAACCTCGACATCCAGGCTGGCCGCCACAGAACCCTCGACGCCCAGTTCGGCCACCTGAAAGGCTTCGCCTCGGCCGACCGGCTAGGCCCCCGGAGGGGCGCTGCCCTCGACGTCCAGTGCGGCCACCAGAAGGTTTCTGCTCTCATGGCCGGTGGCCGGAAGGTTTCTGCCCTCGTCACCGGCCACCAGAAGGCTTCTGCCCTCGTCGGCGGTGGCCAGAGGGTTTCTGCCTCCGTCGCCGGCCACCAGAAGGCTCCTGCCTTAGTTGCTGCCCTCTGTCCCCTGTTGCCGAGGTCTCTCTGTCCCCTGTTGCCGAGGTCTCTCTGTCCCCTGTTGCCGAGGTCTCTCTGTCCCCTGTTGCCGAGCTTGTCTCTGTCCCCTGTTGCCGAGCTTGTCTCTGTCCCCTGTTGCCGAGTTGTCTCTGTCCCCTGTTGCCGGCTCCCCTTTGAATTCCCCCCGAGCGGCCCCGCTGTGATCCCCCCCCCGAGCGGCCCCGCTCTGATTCCCCCCGGGTGCCCCAGTGACTCTTCGTCTCCTGTGCCCCAGTGACTCTTCGTCTCCTGTGCCCCAGGGCACTCGTTCCTGTGCCCCAGTGACTGTTTCCCGGTCCCCCCTGTGACTCTGTTTTCCCCGGACTCTCGCCCTCCCTGGGTTGTTTTTTTTTTTTTTTTTTTTTTTCTGGTCGTCTGGAATCCGCCCCTTGAGGGGGTACTGTTATGGTTTTGGGTATTTTGTCTTGTATTTTTGTTGCCTGTTTAGTTATTTCTGTAGGTTTCCTGTGTTTGTATATTTATTCTATATTTTTCTGTTGTAGATTTTCCTCATGTTGTGTATTCCCCGGGTTATGTTCTATTTCCTGTTTTATTTTGATAGTCTGTGTTCGATCTTGTCTAGATTTACTTTCTGTTTTCCCGCCTGGTCTGATTGTCCTGCCCCGCCCTAATGTGCTTCACCTGTTGTATCACCTGTCCCTCGTTTGTTCATTACCTCTTGTATTTAACCCCCGTGTTCCCTTTGTCTCTTGTCAGATCCTTTTTGTATCCCCGTGCCGTCAGTCTGTGAGTCTTTTTGTAACCTGCTTTGCTCCTGCTTTTCTGTTTTTATTCCCTGCCGGACGTTGTGAGTTTTTCCAGTCTCTGTACTGCCGTTTTTGTGTTATATTAAACTCTTACATCCTACCACCTCCTGCCTGTCCGCCTCTCTCTGCATTTGGGTCCTCTTTTCCTTGCTCCCTCGTCACAATTATTTATTATAAAGTATTTGATCCCGTTTGAATTGAGCCATGGTTTACAAATATGAAATTTAAAAGAATTTTTCAACCGAAGAAAGTCTACGTTTGTCGTATGACAACTTAGTTTTGTGTGAAAGCGCTCAGTGAACTACATCTCTCGTCTCACACAATTTACGTCACCTAGCTTGAGGCGCAACTTGCTAGCTAGCTTAGCGCTGTTCCACAACACTTGTAACGTTATCTTACCTGATTTGTTTTATCCAGTGAAGTGTTTTCAGTCAACCCGTTCTCATTCCGAACTTGTAAAATAAGGACGTTTGGACAGTGGCTGTCAGCGTCTGATGTGATGAAAAAGGAGTCTTTCAGCGTGTTTGTGGAACGCACCGGGGAGAGCAGCAGTTAGGATTTAGCGAGTAGTATGTAAGGAGGTTTGTTGGGGTGGTAGATGGGTCAAACACAGGACTTTCAACCAGGAGACCAGGGGTTCACATCCCACTTGTCACGCTTGCTATAGTCGTTTTTCCCGCGTCCTGTAGTTCCCGCGTGTCACCGAACCGTAAGCCCAACCACGACCTTTTCCTAAACATAACTGCGTCAAAAGGGACGGCAATAGTCCCGACCAAGCGCGTTTACTTAAAGCGCTAAAGGAGACTTTTAGCGTCAATAAGAACGACAAAGGCACCTGACCAAGCGTCCGTATTTTCCGAGATGGGTGTGAGAACCTGTTGTTTCAGCAGATAAGCAAAAGAACAAGCAAGATCCTCTGCTCATTAGAGTAACGTTACATCCCCGGTACGATACACACAGACATCGTAGCTTCAGCGAGACGTCATCCATGACGACATTGAAGTGTGTAGTCTTTCTAATTACGTATTTTCAGTCTTATATTTCAACAATTTAACAATAAACTGACTTTCTTAGGTTGAAAAATGATCTTCTAAATTGACGAACATCATATCAACGGGATAAAAAGGGATTATTAGCTCTCCATTGACTCTCGTTCATATCTTTTGGAAAGATAGGTCCCATGGACCGGAAGTAGAAGGACGTGACTTCGGCTCTCTATAGCATCACATTAGAAGTTAGTCAAAGCAGCATATACCCTTTTTCTGTGCATATGTTTTGGGGTTTCTTCTCTCTCTCTCTTTCTATATATGTACTATAGAGTAACATGCATGTCCTGTGGGCTTTCCTGCATGAAAGCTGCTTTTACAGCTCATAAATGGGCTCATTAATCCAACACAGTATCCTGCTTGTTTTTTTCGAGACTAATGTGGGATTTTCTTTCCTCTGGGTTTGTTCTCATCCAGTTTGTGATGCTTTATTAAAGTCATTTGGAGAGCTGATTTAGTATTCCCCGTCTACTCTGACTGATGATGTACTCATCTTGTCTCTGGATTTTTCTTCTGTCCCTTTCTCTCTTTCTGATCCGTTTATTTTTTGCCATTCTTCCTTTCATTTCCTATTATTCCCTCATATGTTTCCTCTAATTGCACTTCTTTTCTTGTCCCTTCATTTCTTTCTTGCTCGGTTTTTTTGGCGCCCTTTGGTTTTTCATTTTCGGTTTCTAATATCTTTTCCCCCTCTGTCTTCTTTCTCTGCTGTAGATCAGTCGAGTTCAGTGGGTTCAGGTCAACCTTTAGTCAATGCTATCAGGACTGACTCGGCTCTGATTGGAGGTACTGAACCTTTTTCAACCTTTTTCACTGTAACTGGAACCTGTTTTGTTGGTACAACAGCGGAATCCTTGATTTTTGGTACACCTTTGACAATCATTACATTTATTTGTTTGGTGCATTTTTCAACAAAGGGACAAAGATTAAGTTTAAAGGTTACACATCACCTTTGCTGGGGCCAACAAAGTTGTGGACAGATGCTCCAAGAAAGAGTAAAATGATGTGCTAGGTACGAGTCCTTTGAAAACTAATTTGAAACTTTGTAGCTCTGCCAGCGCAGATTGATTCAAAGAGAGGAATGAAAAGGTTAAATCCATAGTCATGTAGATAGAACAGGTGAGACCCAGAGAAAAATCATTTCAAACTGTCCATTAAACGAGCCTGTCTGTCTCGGTGCACAAAGGGCAGTTCACGCAATTAAGCCTATGTAGGAATGACTTTTTATAATGTAATGTAATATTACATTGATTTTAGACAATGAAACCTGCTCTCATATTCCCAAATGTACTCAGCAGAGCAGAAGAGTCAGATTCAAAAGATTTAAAATGGTGTTCACGTATTTGAAAGTTAGATTAGCAAGATGATTGAACCATTAGGAAATTAAATGTCACTACAATGGGAGAAAAATAGGCAGATATATTGTTCTGAATTTGCTGTAGTTGACGTGTAGGGAGCACTCATGCGTACTGAAAATTGAAAAGACAATTACCTGATATCTCAGCCTTCTATATATTGAAATGTACTCTACCTTGCAGGTGTCATAGCAGTTGTGATCTTCGTGATTGTGACCGGCCTGGCGATAACTGCCAGATTCCTCTACCGGAGGAAAGAGACGTATCGAAACCAGGAAGTGAAGGAAGTCAAACAGGAAGACGGTCCAGATTTCCCTTTCAACAACCAGACTGACTCCCAGAACGTCTCCACTGAAAACCCAAAAGAGTATTTTATTTAACTGGAGGCCTGATGAGCCTGATGAACAGGCAGGGGAGTCCTGCCACGCCTCCGGACTATACACTGCACTCAGAGACTTTGCTGGCAGAAGTGGCTCTACAGCATGTCAAGGCAAAAAAAAAAGAACAATTCACACAGTGTTGTCTTTCCGTTGCTTTTCTGTAAATTGTGAATATACTAATACAAACGGGCAACAGTGTTGGACTTATGAGGTGTTTGATATCCTTGTTTCAAGTGTTAGTATTCAAAAATGTAAACGTTCGAATTAATGTCTTTGTAACAATCTCTGGCTAACGTCACTTTGTTATATTGAAATGTTGAAAATCATGGAGGTTTAAGTATTTTCATGGTGTGTGGGTAGGAAAAATGTGAAGCTATGCCGTCTCGTGGTTGAGTTTTCCTTAGAGAGAGATGGGTTCTTGAGAGGACTTGAAATTGGCAGGATGTTTTCTATCTCCTGGAAGTTAAGTCATCATGCCTTTGGTTGTGATTGTGATGATGATTCGCCCACTTTTTACAAGCTCACCTACTAATTGTGCAGGAATATTTTACGATGCCTTCAACCGCCAGCAATTGATATTTCACCATCCCTCCCCCTTGCAATTTTAAATCCCTCTCTTTGAAGGTTTAAGCTCTCACAGTGTAAGATCTTTGGTGGGTAAATAACTAGTAAATATTTAAATAAATGAACTTCAGTTTGGAAGAATTCTTTTCTCACCATATTACAAAACGTATTCCAAATTTATGAGCTTAGTCATGGATCTACTGAGCTTTAAAGTTAAATCCTCAAAGTGGATATAATCAGTGTGTTTCTAATAATGTATCAAATGACAAAGTGAAAACTGGGATAATGTGAAAGAAGGCAATTGTAGTGACAAAACCATGGAGAATGATTCACCCAAATCTGCCAACAAGTCCTCCAAACTGTACAAACATTTAGATTGTTTATTCCTACCCTCAGATACAACCAATTTTCATAAATTAGCGCCCCCTATCCGTGGCAGGAAATATGACCTCGGGCAGGCACTTTGTCAGAAATTTAACAGTGCATCTGAAGTATCCGTTTACATTGCAGCCAAACAAAGTTGTTGTAGGGAAAAGAAAGAAGGCTGTTGGGAAGCGTAGGGAGGACATTTAAATATAGGGTGAACATGGCCTACTCTTAGTCATCAGCAGACAAAGCTCAATCTTTTAAGATTGAACATTAGTCTGGGGAGTCTGCTCTGTATTTTCTACTGCACAAGAGGTGTGATCAACGGGCATAGTTCAAATGACTCTGTACGCAATTGGATAGTCCTTCAACCAATCAGACCAACGATCCAGGTGATGTAGCAGCGACCGCGACATCAACGGGTCGCTGCGCTTCGGTGGCCGCCATGTTGAATGTAAACAAGAAGCTGCTTGGTCGCTTCTCTATCGTCATCGTGTTAAACCTGCCAATAGCGCGCCAGGTGGATAAGCCAGTTTGTGATTGGTCCCCGCAGATTTGTAACGGAAGCATGATAGATAAATATACAGGTTTCCAGATTGAGCTGCAGGGAGAAATAAAATCATACTCAATCTAGCCTAAAGTAATTACAGAATGTAAATACATTGAAAGGCTATTTCTGAAGAAAAAGAATGCCATCCATCAAATATCATAAATCCTATGGAATAGCCTATAACATAAGCACATAAGCAGTTTTGGATTTACACCGCAGTAAAGTAAGATTTAATCTGAAGCTAGCGAGGAGAGGCTCAGAGAAATGAAAGAACGTCATTAAGAAAGCAGTGACATCAGCTAACCACTTACCTTTACCCCACCCACATCCACCCAAAACGTTTTTCTAAAACTGCAGAGACATCAGAAGCTACAACAGGTTTATCGAAAGCATATCATTATGTCATGTAGCCCGTGAGATGCTTTTTTAAACAAAGAAGTCAAGCTGTTTCTCCAGCAGAAACTCTACCACCTGAGTCTTCCTTTCCCATGGTTCAAACAATTCTGGATTCACGTATTCAAACATTTGTATGTGAATGGTAGGTAATCAGGGTAGTGGTGGACTGGCACAGGCATTCAGTGTATTCTCTCCCTCTTTCTAAACAAGATGGCATTGGCAGGAAACAATCCCATCCAACAAACATGACCATCTCTTCTGATCATTTCTAGACAAAAACATACGACCAGTTTACTTTTTCTTTCTACCCCTACTTATAAGTTTTATCCTCCCTGCTGTTTGCCGCCTGCTGGTAGCTTCCTCCCCCAGCTCTGTAAATGTCTCTGAAGAGTAAAGCTTTTAACACTGACAGCAGCATATACTCTGTAACACTGTGGCTGTCTGTCACCTTGTGTACTTCACACAGAGGCAGTTGACGTGTTGATGATTAGAATGAGACAGAGAGATTATCTGAGAGACATTGTCAAGCTAGTCTATATCGACAACGATTAATTTAGAGGATTGCAGTGCAGACGGAATATCCGCCGGATGTCCCTCATTATCGCCCGGGTGTCCGTTACTTTCCTCTCTTTCTTTGTGTTGGCGTTCTAACCTCTGGTGGATTTCTGAGGACTATGGTTAACTGCTCCTCAGATCTCTGCAGGGTAAATCCAGACAGCTAGCTAGACTATCTGTCCAATCTGAGTTTTCTGTTGCATGACTAAAACAACTTTTGAACTTACACGTTCCACCAAAACAAGGTCCTTCCCAAGAAGAGGCATCGGGGTTCCATGCGGCGCTTAGCACCGCCCAAGACGATTGTGATTGGTTTAAAGAAATGCCAATAAACCAGAGCACGTTCTTTCTCCCATCCTGGAATGCTGTGTGGACTAGCCAGACCCTCCTTCGCAGCGCTTTGGAGGAAGGTCTGGCAATGCAAGACTATTGTCAAGCAGACATGGATTTAATAAAAAACAGCAATAGCATTAACACTTGAAAATGAAGCAAATCCTCTCGTATGTAAAGAGCGCTGGATGAGAAGCAGAAAGAGGATCGACAGCAGTTGTTTATCAAACACACACAACCATCTCTCTGCTGGACTCCATGATGGGAATTTAATGACAAAAGTTGCTAAAACTAAAACAAAGTGGGACAAGTGAACAGCTGATGGCAGGTATTGTTTTTCTGTTGTTTTTCTGTCATCGGTGTTCACAAGTCCTTGCCAGTGCTGTGCATTTCTGCTGCAGCTGCCGCTTACTTGTAATTCAATGAGGAGTAAAACTGAAGTAGTTACCATGTCTACCCAGATAGCAGTGCAGCAGTGTGTTTGCAAATGTATGCCTACTTGAATTGAAGGACCCAAATGCAGAGACAGCAGAGCAGCAATGAGCTTGATGATTTAATAAAACAAAAATCAATACAACAAAAGGAGTCCTGAAGACAGCAAGCAAAACGGTTCCAAAACGACGATGAAGCCAAAAGAACACGAATCACAAAAACAGGAAAACAGAGATAAAGGGGTAGACTCCACAATACAATACAATGATCTGATCTGCAGGAAGTAAAATGACAAGGGAGAAAAACAGACTACAAAATAAAACAGGAAACTGAAACATACACAACCATGACAGGAGATCTATTCATAAGTGGTTGCTTGATGCAAAAGTGGAGAAAAAACATCGCAATTTTGTTATAAAGTTGAGTACAAAGTTAAATTGAGTACAACAATTAGCCAGATCTTACCATGACACTGAGTAGAAAAAATAGGAGGAACATTCAGTAGTCAGCAAACAGACCTTTAGTTGTGATTTGTCAGCCTCAGTCCAGTTTTTTGTCAAACCATCAGTATACATGTATCAAAACAGCTGCATATATTTGGACCTGCATATGTGCACCTGTACTCCTAAAATCATGTGTGACATTACATTTTAGCAGTCAGGTTATGCTGATGGTGGTTTGGTTTCTTTTCTGGCAAGGTTTGCAATTAAGCTAAATGGTTCTCAGTGTAACTATAATAATATAATGGTACTTAGTATTGGTGAATAATGTGATGTCAGTGAGTTTGAGTGACATGCCATGAAAAAAAATCAAAAATATATATATATATATATCAAGAAGATTTGAACCATGATGCTGGTTGTTTGATAACCTGTTTGATCAAAATAAAATGTTTTTGCTATTTCATTTGCTGGATTTTAACGCACATTCAAGTTTTGTTGCTCAATAAAATAATTATTTGAAAAATAAATCTTAAAAAATTGAAATTACCAAACAATTTTGGAATATTTGCAATTGTTTCTATGGAGTTATATTCCTATCTTTATTCAAGAGCGCATTCTTTAAATCTGAGAGCATTTCTCACTGATATTACGTTCAGATTTTGTAATAATTTCCCTCAAAACCTTGCTCTCACACTCAAATAGTCACTGCTCGCGCTTGGATTTGCTCTGCTTGTGCTCAAACTTTGTTCTTGGACTCAGATATGTTGTTCTGTGGACAGATTTCCTGCTCTCAGCTTTGGCCTTTCTCCTCCCACTCAGCCTGATTCTGTGTGCTTACAAATCTTCTCCTCTCGGATCTCTCCTGCGCGCTTGGATCAAAATTCCACAACCAATAGAAGGTGTAGTGTAATGTTATATGAAGGAATGAAGACTACATTTTGATGAACAATACATAACATGACCCAAAAACTGACACAAAACAATCAAGTTTCTTGTGTTATTTCAGTTATATTACAGTTTAGGATTTACTATTGGCTCTAACATGAAATTAGCCAAATCCCCAGGAACATGGTTAACCAAACGAGGAAAAAATACAAAGTGGGGTCATTAAATACCAGTTGTAAATACACACATACTGTCCGTCATATGTCAATACGTCATGTTCAATCTAGCTAGCTAAACAACTGGTATAAAGAAAAGCTATTTGTTTACGGACATCAAGCTAGGCTAGCTATGGCTAGCGCTATATGCTATGTGCTTAATTTATGTTACTCACCCTCATAGTTGTGTACGTAACTTGATATGTCCTACTTCAAAGCTTTCTCCCGTTTCGTGATGGGTGCTGGTGAAAGAGCGTCGACCATTCTGTGCACATTATTGACATATACTAATAATAACGCGATGGACGGCGGGGCTAAATAAACTAGGGTTACAGACCCATGGTTACAGAGGAGCCGTCCGCAACGGATGTTCTAACATAAAATGAACGCACCCTCAACGGGACAGGGATCATTTCATTGGTCAACACTACACCTGGCAATCTATTGGTTGTGGGATTTTGATAGTGTTGTAACACAGAAAAATCAATGAGCGCAGGAGAGATCCGAGAGGAGAAGATTTGCAAGCGCGCAGAATCAGGCTGAGTGCGAGGAGAAGGGCAAAAGCTGAGAGCAGGAAATCTGTCCACAGAACAACATATCTGAGTCCAAGCACAAAGTTTGAGCACAAGCAGAGCAAATCCAAACGCGAGCAGTGACTATTTCAGTGTGAGAGCAAGATTTTGAGGGAAATTATTACAAAATCTGAACGTAATATCAGTGAGAAATTCTCTCAGATTTAAAGAATGCGCTCTTGAATAAAGATAGGAATATAACTCCATATTATTGTTGCTGCCGGTCAGTTGTGTGGGCACATGGCATTTCTGATGACTTTTAAAGGAACACACCACCGTTTTATTAGCAATAGGGGTTATTCACCGTCTCCCCTAGATGTAGGTAGGTGGGCAAACGCTTTTTTGTCTCAGTGCATGCATTGTCTTAGTCCGTTAGTGCCGCCGCTAGTTTAGCTAGCATAGTGAATGGAATCCTTTGTTACAGGATAGCATGTCGTGTGTAAAAGTGAGCCAAAAAAATAATAATAAAAAAACGTATTACTTATTGTGGCTAGCTGCTCTAGCTGCTCTCGACAAAATTAACCAGTATTGTGTTTGCAAAGAGCATTTTGTACCGAAGGACTACGTTGAAAAAATGCAATAATGCACGTACACTCATCTAAAGGATTATTAGGAACACCTGTAAGATTTCTCGTTAATGCAATTATCTAATCAACCAATCACATGGCAGCTGCTTCAATGCATTTAGTGGTGTCATCTAGGTCTAGACAATCTCCTGAACTCCAAACTGAATGTCAGAATGGGAACGAAAGGTGATCTAAACTTTTATTCTTTTATTTTCCGTAGACTTGACTACTGTAATGGTGTCTTTACGGGTCTCCCTAAAAAATCAATCGGACAGCTGCAGCTGATTCAGAACGCTGCTGCTCGAGTCCTCACTAAGACCAAGAAAGTGGATCACATCACTCCAGTTCTGGAGTCTCTACACTGGCTTCCAGCGTCTCAAAGAATTGATTTCAAAATACTTTTGCTGGTTTATAAATCACTAAACGGTTTAGGGCCAAAATACATTTCTGATCTGCTACTACACTATGAACCACCCAGACCTCTCAGGTCGTCTGGGACAGGTCTGCTTGTTGTCCCCAGAGTCAGAACTAAACAGGGGGAAGCAGCGTTTAGTTTTTATGCTCCACATATCTGGAACAAACTCCCAGAAAACTGCAGGTCTGCTGCAACTCTCAGTTCTTTTAAATCAAGGCTGAAGATCTATCTGTTTGATGTTGCCTTTCTTTAAATAACTGTTTATTTCTTATACTGAAGTTGCATTGTTGACACTGTATGACAATCTATATAAGCATATAAAGAGAAATTCCTATTTTATCTGCTTTTATATATTTTAATGTTTTAACTGCTCTTCAATGTTTAATTTCTTATACTGCACTGTAACTTTTAAATCAGTTTTTTATTTTTTGTAATCTGTTTTCATGTAAAGCACTTTGAATTGCCCTGTAGCTGAAATGTGCTATACAAATAAAGCTGCCTTGCCTTGCCTTGCCAAGACCTGCCCTTCAATAGCATTTATTGGCCAGGTGCGTACCGCTCCCGGTACTACCGCTGCTCCCGTGACTGCCACTGCTCCCGGTACTACCGCTGCTCCCGTGACTGCTGCTGCTCCCGATACTCAGCTTGGTCCCACCGTTCACATAAGGTTAATATACAATCCGTATATTTATCTTAAAAACACTCCCGGTCCTCCTCAGCTGTGAAGCCACGTACTTGTTGTCCAAGCCCTTGTGTTCTCGCTAAATAAATGTGTGCAGCATTCACTGTCCTGTGGGAAATAATGCAAAGTCGAGCTTCATGCAGATCACCCTGATAGATAAAAAGAATTGTAAGTCAGAATGTAAACTGGGTGGTAAGCACAATTAAATTAACCTAAAACTAACTTAATTAAAATGCCACTGCCCATACTGTTTTTTTTATTATTATTAGAATATAGACATTAATAGAATAAATCGTTATGCAAGTACTTTTACTTATAATACTTAAAGTACATTTAAAATCAGGTACTTTTTACTTTTACTTAAGTAGGGTTGCCATTGTGGTACTTCTACTTTTACTAAAGTAAATATGTCTCTGGTTATTTGTACTTTTACTTAAGTACTGAGATTCAGTACATCCTCCACCACTGGTAGATGAGCACTGGTAGTAACTCTCGAGACTGTAGGCAGCTACCCAGCTAATGCAGTGACTCTGAATGATAGCTGGATCCCTTTTCTTCCTACATGAAACACTGATGGTGTCCGTCTCTAATTTCATAATGCCTAATTAGTCCTGTGAAACCACCTTCACCTTGCTCTAATGAATGGCAATGACTATCCAATATGACATTGCTTTCCTGTGCTTTTAAATCCTGTTCCTGTATGTTTTGCCTTACGAAGTAGTTTGCCTTCATGCAGTAACACTTTTCATTTACTGTGAAAAGCATCAATCAGGGTGAGCTGAGTGATTTACAGCAAGACCTATCAGAACCTGAGGAATCCTTTCACCTTTTTGCGGGTTTACCATAATCAACCCCCCAGAAATCCAAAACTGCCATATTCAAGGTTCCATTTGCCCTTGCACCCACATCTACGCAACAATTGGTAGGCTAATGAATCCTTTCTCATGTTACATTACATACATGTACTGTATGAATGCAAAAAGTCCTAAATAACATGAAATCTATTTCTTTTGTAGGACACTGCATCTTTGTCCACCATGACGGCTGTGTGCGGTCCAAAAATGAGTCTAACCATTGAATGTGAGTGGCCAAGTTGCGTGATATCTATGATCCATGATGGAAGTTATGAAAAGGTTACAGTTATGGTTTAGTCATTCTGCTGGCATTTACGTGGAACACGTGAAATGCGCGTGAAATTAACGCGGAACGCAAATGTGAGTAATAACAAAATATTTCAATGTGGATTTGTCAACAACAGGAACCACACCATATTGTTCCCACTGACATGGTCTTTAGTGTTTTTTGCCCCCAACGTCTCATCCCAGGCTGCGCGGCAATGGTTATGTTTAGGGGTAAGGTTAGGGTTAGGGTGCCTGGAAGGCGCCGTTGGAGGCAAAAAACACCATCGAGCCAGCATGTCCTCAGAGCCGGCTATTGACCCAGCGGACATCAGTTTTGTTCCTCTGTCAAGCCCCTCCACCTCTACCACAGGAAGCTCAGCAAGCCTGTCTGGACCACACAGAGGATGGAAGGAAAGAAAGTGGATGGTAAACGAGTCCAAACTAATGGAACTCTTTCAAAAATGTACAATTTGCGGAGTAGCAATGTCCAACCTCAACCAGAACATAAAAAATAAGTCAGCAGAATACAAATCACATGGAAATGCTACAATGGACACACTGGGGAATGGGAGTCATGTCCCAATACTCGGGGAATGGCTGAAAATAACCTCCTTTCAGCAGCAGCCACACTTTTCACAGGTGCAACATACAAAGCATTGCTGACTGGGCTGGGCTATTGAATCTTCAGCTACACAAAAAACACATTCTACAACATACAGTCAAGCTACCTCATTCCTGTCATCAGCGAAGCCTACAAAATGCAGGAAAGCATCATCAAAGCCAGACTCATCTGCCAGACTCTGGATGGTGAGGGTGTGCACGTCTGTGGGGATGGGAGAGCGACAGCCCAGGCCATTTGTGCAAATACACCACATATTCATTCATGGATGACTCTACCAACCAGATTGTTGTGTTCGATTTGATTCAGGTAAACAAACAAACAAAAACAGTCAATAATGGACACAAGCCTTTATTAAATATTGTCTAAAATGTCATCACCTGTAACCTTGTCCACCTTAGCTGACCCAAGCCATGGAACCGATGGGTTTCAAAAAAGGCCTGGATAAGCTTTTAGAAGAAGGGATTGAGGTGAAAGTGGTGACCACAGACAGATATCCCTCCATCAGGAAGATGATGCAAGAGGACTATCTGGACATCATACACCAGTTTGACCCATGGCATGTAGCAAAAGGTTAGTCTATTAGTCTAACATCATGCACAACCCCTAAGACGTATTTTGATTTGTTGTCTGTGATCCTCTGTGTTTGACAGGTACCATAGGAGAATAACCTTTTGTATGCGCATTGTCTGAAGTGCACTTTCATTCTAACATTTTTCTGTTTTAATTCAGGAATAAAAAAGAAATTGGTTATGGCATCTAACCGTAAACATTGCAAGGACTTTGCTCCGTGGGTAAGAAGCGTGAGCAACCATATGTGGTGGAGCTGCAGCTCCTCAAAGGAGATGAAAAGGTACGAGCTTATTGAATACATTTAAAATGCACAGTGCAACTGCTATCACTCATCACAGACAGTTGACACAAACAACATTATAGCATGCATTTTTTTCAGATTCAGTTTGAAAGGAATGGAATGGAATGTTAAAATGATTTCTGCTTGTGCTCTAATGTAATTATTAGGAGTTGCTTAGGCGATGGACGTCCATCCTCCATCACATATGCGGTGTCCATGGATGGGAGGAAAACAGAATTGAATACAAATGCTACCATGCTGACCTCTCATCAGATGAACAACGGAAAAAGAAATGATTACCACAGGACTCACCTGCCTACACATGTGTCTACTGAAAGATCTGGAGCAAATGATGCTGTTCAAGCACACAGGTATGTCAGATTCAGTTGTCTCTGGCCTGGAAGGGACACTTCACACCTTTACCCTCCTCCTCCACTTCAACTTCAACTTCAACTTTCCCTGGCCTGACTCGTTCTATTTGTCCACCGAAGTCGATCTGCGAGTCGGTTTCCTGAGTTACGAACCGGAAGTTGCCAACAGAACGACCCCGAGTTCAGTTTCAAAGATGGCTACTCCGTGCGTCACACGTAAGTAAACATTGTAGTTTTCTACAATTTTAAGCACTTTTGTCTTTGTGGTAACAAAATGAAGAAGTCGTACACATAGCACTGTATACTGTTACCTATAGGCATGTCGCTACTATGAGTTAGATACCGCCTAATTAGTTATTTTGTAGCTTGTGCAGCTGAAATTGGTTAGAGACGCTCCATGTTGCTATGCTATGACAACAATGGCTAAGCCGAGTCTTGAGCAGAAAGCAGAACAGTAGCCTAACGTTAACATTAATCAAAATGGAATATTCAGGTATCAAACTGTGAAATATATTTGTGTAATATGTCAATAACTGGGTGAATAGAATCCTAAATGTTACAAAATGTGTTGACTTGGCTACCTGGTTAGACACTTCCCCCACCCTGAACACAAAGGAAACCTCATAACACATTCCAAAGGCAATCGTTTTTATCAGGGTTGTGTGTACGTATGTGTGTACATATATATATATATATATATATATATATATATATATATATATATATATATATATATATATATCGATCAAGGTCAACCTTGTTGAAGCTGGTAAGATAATGGAAATAATCAGCATAGTATAATTATAAGAATATAAGGATGTTAATAATCTTATGCTTACTGACATATTGTTTTTGATGTGTTATAGGCAGCTGCCCTGAGGCACCTTCTGCCGACATTCCCATACCTCTGCCCATGCGGAAGCATGATTTCTTCACAAGGGAGCACACACTCTACATGCTGGACTTGATGAGGCTGCACCTGGAGAGGGAGGGAGAGGGTCTCCCAAAGTCTATGAAGGACCTCAACAGCCAACTCAAGCTTGGCCGGAGAAACAAGAAAGAGCTGTGGGCAGATATGGCAACTAAACTAACAAAACAGTACAAAGAAACATTCTGCCCTGACAAGGTGTCCAGGAAGTGGTGCACCTTAGTGGAGGGATACAAGAAAGTAAAAGATAACAACACCAGCACAGGGAAGGGCCCCATGCGTTTCCAATTCTTTCAAGAAATGGATGATCTGCTTGGGGCCCAACATGGTGTGGTGTTCCCTGTTGTGGGAACAACTGCCACTGACTCCACATCCGCTGACACCACCTCCCACACATCGACACCCAGCCCAACAACCAGCACAGCATCCAACTCCACACCACCAGAGACGCCATGTACCACCCCAAGGATGCCGCGCAAGCGTCCAAGGGATGATGACCCCCTGACTTTCCTCCGGGAAACAGAAATGGTCAGCCAGCGGCGCCACCAGGAGACCATAGCACAGATGAGGTCTTCCCAGCAGGGCTTGGAGAGCCTGATGACGCGAATGCTGGAGACATTTTGAGGGTCATTTGGACAAAATTAGAGGATGTCATCCTCCCTCTATTTCTTTATAGTTTGTTAAGTTGTATATATTTTTAAAAAAAATTTTTTTTTATTCAATTTCTTTATAGTTTAAGTGTTACGTTGTATATATCTATATTGTTGTATTAAATTTATTTATATTTAAAGTTGTGTATATATATTTCTATTCAATTTCTTTATAGTTTAAGTTAAGTTGTATATATTTTATTCAATTGTTTATTGCGTGTTTCTCATTTAGTATTCTTTATGGCTAATAAATATTTACTTGCATGTTACCCAAGCCCTCACTTGATTTATTAAAAACAAAAACTCAAAACCATACTGTGGGCTAAAAGGGCAAGCATTCAATTTAGGGAAACCATTTTTATTAGTACACAGAATATAAAAAATGACACATCAATTACAATAGTAAGAGTAAATGTATTTTGAAGCTTTCAACCCTGAAAATGAGTCTACTCATTGTCATCTTCCTGCCTTGGGCAGCCATGTGGGTGTTCTGCACATACGTCTGAAGCAGCAATACACATGTTGTGTAAGAAACAAGCAGCCATAATGATCATGACCACATAGTCAATGTGGCTGTTCTGTAGGTCACATAGACACCTCCATTTGCACTTCATTCTTCCAAAGGCCTGCTCTACAATGACCCTCCCCCCGGCTGATCTTCATATTCTGCTGATTGTCTGCCACCGTGAGAGCTCCATTATCGCGTTTTTGAGTTCTGATTAATGGGAAGGCCTGGCCAATGTAGGCACTTTCTCCAAGCAGACAGTGCTCCCCCATCTTCTCCTGCCATTGTGTGTAGAAGGTGGAGCTCCTCAGCATTCTGGCGTCATGCACCCTGCCTGGCAGTCCAGTAAAGATGTCAATGAAGCGGGCCCTCTCATCCACAATCCCCTGAAGGAGTACAGAGTAGTATGCCTTGCGGTTCATGTAATCCCCTCCTCTGATGGGTGGCCTCTGGACCCTGATGTGGCAGCCATCAATCGCCCCAACAACCCCAACAAGACCACAGGAGCGGTGAAAGGCAGCAGCAGAGGCAGCTTTCTCACACGCATTTGGCCAGGAGACAAAGGTGTTCCCAATGCCTGACATGATGGTCAGCATTTACCGGATGATTCCATGCGCTGCTGACTGTGACACATCAAACTTATTAGATATCTCCCTGAAGCTGTTTTGATTGACCATATACCACAGGAACATTAGCAACTTCTTGTTATCAGGCACCGGAGTCCTTCCTTGTGTGTGCTCGCTGTGTAAGTTGTTCTCCTTCTCAAGAGGTACCGACACTGGTATTTTGAGATCCTCAAAGGACAAGCAAAAGTGTCATCATTCCAGTTGAGCATAATTTCCCACTCTGTTCCCGCCTTGAGGACATGGGCGTAAATCTGATCTAACAGTAGGGGGGGGGGGACAATAAACAAAATTTCTGAAGAGCCTTTCTGAAGACCTGACCGTCCCTGGTCTCCCTGAGACTCTCCACCTGACTGTCCCTGGTCTCCCTGAGACTCTACACCTGACTGTCCCTGGTCTCCCTGTTCCTCAGTTCTTTCGGTCTCCTTTGCCAGTGACATAGTGACGTTATTATTTCCATAAGCACCCATTCTTATAAAGATGTTACCAAATTGTCTTGATATGAGGACTTAATGTACTTACTTGGCATTTTGGTGTAAGCCTACTGAAAAAGGATCTTATGTCATTTCTCTGTCATTTTATCTGAGCAACAACAACACAAATCTTTAACGTCAGATGTCTAAATAAGAGTTAGGTTCATAGGTTCACCATGCGGTCATATTATAATTATGAAATGATCTTGCGTCCTCCACGTAAATATTAGGTTTCTTCTGGGACAGAGGATATATATTTAACTGATCAGCCACTTAACTTCATATTGAGCAAAACACAGCTGTAGATCTTCAATATTAACCCTAATGTCAGTTCACACACATAACGTTAGGCTTATCGCCGTGTTGACGTCAGTTGTAGTGGGTGCATTTCTATCCAACAAGCTATTAAACAAGCTAGGTAACGTTACATTACACTACACTAACATATCAAACTGTTTTGTCATGACTAATTCATTAATTACTCAGCATCATTTCTATTTGAGAAAAGAAAAACTTCATCCGATGTTTAATGTGAATAACAGCCTTGAACCGCCTACTTACTACATTCCTGTCACTACCGATGTGACTGTGAGTCGAGTGCAGATCCTGACGTACAGCAGGCAGTGGACCAAACCACTGTGAGGCAAGGGAGGGGGGACTCAAAATGTTTCTATACTTAAAAAGCATTTTTGGGGGTTTGTATTGTTTTACTGCTTACACAGATATTTTAAGTATACATCATTATGTTATTTACAATACACAGCATTGTTTTAATGATATTTCTAGGGGGGGGGGCGGGGGACAACAACCCTTACCCCCCCGAACTCCCTGGGATTTACGGCCTTGCTTGAGGATGATTCGTCGTTTGGAGCGCAACATAATTGAGATCAGTGCCCTGATGAAAGAGAAAACCTACATGTTATAGCTACAATCTAATTAAAAGGGATATTCCATACACACACACAAAAATGGAGGTTCGAGACAAGAACATTTCTGTTCTTACAGGTACACTTTTTGACATGTCCTCTTAAGAGTCCAATATTGTTTATTAAGAGGTCAAAACTGTACCTTTTGACTAATTTGAGAGTACAAAATGAAAGAGAAGGGTACACAATTGTCTTTCAAAAGGGTACCTCTCCTGCGACAAGCATTAGGTACTCAATGGTACTTCTATTTCTGAGTGTGCATCATCCAGTAGAGGCTGCACAATCAGGTGCGTCTATCTAACAAAGAAAGCAGACTGGGGCACCTTTCTTTGTTACAGGATAACGTATCCTAGTACAGCATTCTGCTTAGAAAACCTTCGTTCAGAATAAAGTTCCACTAATCTCTTTCAACATCTTAGGTACATCTAAAAACCAATGTTACACATAAGCTTTTAGGCAAACAATAACATTTAACAGTGACGTTAACGTTAAATGCATTTGTTTACCAGGCTGTAACGTTAGCAACGGAATGTTCGATTACACAGCGGTTAAAACATTTTCATAGACTACTATCAAATAAGCTGAAACATGAACTTACATTCTCCGCTTTCTATCATCTTCTTCCAGATTATGAACCACACACTTGGATTGTAGCTCTCTGTACTCTTTAAGAGCTAGCGCAAGAGTGATTTTTCTGGAAGCGTCCATCTTTTCTCCGACTCGTCGTGTTGTGTGCCAAACTGAATGCAACAACCCGCGGTTATTTGTTTTTCAACACGGATGTGACGTCACTCTCGGGCTGCAAGTCGCAATTACAAGACAAATAGAACGCGGCGCTACTCTGCAATGTAGACATGACGGCTGAGAGGTGGGAGGGGGCATGGCCTGAAACTTTCCCAGTGCCTACATTATACCCTAGTCCAAACTTGACTATTTCCAGTCTTGTATATGTAACCCACACGACTTTTGGAATTTATGTATGTATGTATGTGTGTGTGTGTATGTATATATATATATATATATATATATATATATATATATATATATATATATATATATATATATATAGTGGTAATGTATGGGTGAATTAAATCACTAGATGCATGCATGTAGACAAGTTGCTAGAGAATGCATGTAGGTATGTGGGTTTGAGGTGTTGTCCAATCACAGTGAGCAAACTGAGTGACTGACATGTCCGTTTAAGCCAATCAGGCACAAGTAGGAATAATGCCACGGCCTACCGGTCTGAGCTAAAAAAAACTGCGGGAGAGAGACTAGTGTGACGAGAGATAACAGAAGTTTACGGAGAAATCCTGTCTTTTTATTGTCAAGAGCTTGAGAAGTTAAATATATTGGTGTTAGATCGTGCGGAGATAGTTGACGGTTAGTCGGGGCCTCGGTGGAACTTGACTGCTTTGCCATTGAATCTGTTGGAACGGTTTAACTGGTTTTTTAATTAACTGGTGATGTGTGTTGCAGGTGGGGCTACACCGCTGCAGTAAACAATTCTGATCAATTCGCCTCTTTTCCACATTAATTTGTCGGGGTCTGGTGAAACATTACGGTAGGAACGGGTTGCTGGCACAGTAGATTTGGACCCAACAGACATACGTGAACAAAAGAGACGTTTGCGTTCCGAAAATATCACTCGTTGTCTGGCGAGTGTAACGTTGTGTGTCTCTACCGCGGTCTCTGACTGCAAACCACGGACACACCGATTTTTTTTAGATTATCTAGTGACATTCACGCTTTAGTTAGTTATAAAACTGTGTCCAACCCATAGGTAGGCCTATTATAGATAACAAACAAGCTAACAACAAAGACACAAGCACAAACCTGATATTTCACCTTTCCACACCTGCGCCTAGCTAATATCCAAATCGCTATTAAATGGGAGTCATGTCCAAAAGTGATGAATGAGCAGTAATGTATAGTGTAGACTACCATAGTGACGAGAATGATGCACATCCGTAGAATTCAATATAAAACACAATCAACGGGATAGAAGTTTTGTCACAAGTTAATCTGGCATCAGTCGTTGCAGAGCTATCCCAACAAGCATTACATGCGAACACCTCAGAAAGTATGTTTCACTTATCTCTGTATGAAAGCATATCAAATGGACTTGAAATGAGATTAATAACGGAATGATAGGATACAAATATAACACTGATAACGGAAAAGTTTTATATATATATATGTATACGTACATATATATATATATATATATACATATATATATATATATATACGTATACATATATATATATATATATATATACATACATATACATATATATATATATATATATATATATATACACATATACATATATATATATACACATATATATACATATATATATATATATATATATATATATATATATATATATATATATATATATATATATATATATATATATATATATATATACACACACACACATATATACACACACACATACATACATAAATTCCATTAGCCCAAAGTCATGTGGGTTACATACAGATCATGCACACAACTTTCAGTAACTTGTGTTGTGGTTGTGTATTTTTCTGTTGCTTGTATTATGTTTTCTGTATGTTTTTGTAGATTTATTCTGTTCTCCCTCGTGTTTTATGTCGGTCAAGTGTCTGAGTTTAGGTCATTTTATGTTTCCTGTCGGTTTGTTCCTGTTTCGTGTTTTATTTTGATAGTCTGTGTCCGATCTTGTCTTGTCTAGTGTTACTTTCTGTTTTCCCGCCTTTGTTGATTGTCCTGCCCCGCCCTGATGTGTTTCACCTTTTGTGTCACCTGTCCCTCATTAGTTCATTACCTCTTGTATTTAACCCCCATGTTCCTTTTGTCTCGCGTCAGATCATTTTGTATCCTCTTTTGCCTCATGTGTGTTCCTGTGCCGTCAGCCTGTGTGGTTTTTTTGTATCCCTCTGCGTCCTGTTCCTCGGTTTTTCCAGCCTCTGTTCTGCTGATTTTTGTCATATTAAATTCGTCAAGCTCACCCCATCTCCTGCCTGCCGTCTCTCTCTCCGCATTTGGGTCCACCATCTCACACTCATCACAAACTTGTATACATTTTCTAATTTCTACTGTCAATTTAGATTTATGTTTTACCAGGACAACAATGCCCTGCTGAAGTACTGCCCGAAGCGCCTGCACTTTGAGTACCAATCCATGCAGGCACATACAATGTTGGCCATTATGAACCATAACGAAAATCATGACTCACCACGTAAACAGGAAGCAACAGCAGCTGGTAAGTACAAAAAATATGCCAATTATAAGTTCTCCTATGACCTATTGAGAATGAGGACATGCGTCATGG
Source organism: Zingel zingel (assembly GCA_023566125.1). Taxonomy (NCBI): domain Eukaryota; kingdom Metazoa; phylum Chordata; class Actinopteri; order Perciformes; family Percidae; genus Zingel; species Zingel zingel. The sequence goes on from CM042324.1 coordinate 30,273,774, forward strand.
TAGCTTGCTGTCATGTGGCGATTTGGGAAGTGTCGGAGTACACCATTTTGGGATACTACACTATCGGTTGCCAGGGGCAACAGTGTAAGAACGATACAGAGACTTAGCAGGAAAGCTCTAGGAATTATCATCACGGCGTTTAAACGGAGAAATTACGAGAAAATTAAGAAGAAATGGAGAAGAAGGCGGCAAAAGAAAATGGCCCTTACAGGGAAAAACTTATTACCAACGCCAAGCAGAGGTATTTAGAGAAGCTGGCTGATATCAACAACGTCGACCCATATGAGCTCCCTGCAGCAGAATGGAACAGAGAGCTAGACTCTTTACCACCTTGTACCTATATGGAAATGGTTAATTACTTGGTTTTTGGCATCAGTTATTACACTATGCAATAATTCAAAAGCCTGAAATCCTTGGAAAGCTACGAGACGTTCTGCTGCGGCTGGGTGCAAGACTTGGTCATCTACAAGCTCCCAATCTGTGAAAACACTGTTGTACTGGCAAAGGTAAGTTACTTCACCTTTTATATGTTAATGAGTTTTAATGTGTGGGGTGTAATGTTGTAGGTTTGTGTGTTGGGTGTTGGGGACTTCGAAGTGGACAGACCAGTTCTGGTTAGGCTAAGGTCATAAACGGTGGGAGTGCAGAGGGTCATTAAGTAAAGGTGTAAATGTAATCCAGGCAAGGCTGCAGATAAATGGAAATTTGAAGTGTATAACTTTAAATAAAATGTGACCTTTGTCATAGAGGCTCTTTACTGTTTCTCTAATTTATTTACCTTTTTGTATTTAACAGGTCATGCATTCACAGCGGCTCAGCGAGCCTCCTCTCACACCTTGGGTCATCCTTAGACCATCGGGACAAGTGTGTTCAGCCCACTGTACATGCATGGCTGGTGTCATGCACCCATGTTGAAGCCCTGCTCTTTATGGTTGATGCCTGTGTCCGGTAGAAGGAAAAGGCCACAGTCACTGATGAACCGGCCTACTGGATGCTGCCAAGCAGCATCGACAAAGTCCATCCAGAGGTTGGCCACAGCATCGACTTCACATCTGCTGCTGCCACATGCAGGTCTCTAAACAGACGCATTGATGGTGAGACCCACACCAGTCCTGCGTTGAGAACACGTGCGGCCAAAACAAAAAAAAACACCCACACCAACACCGGAAGAGCTGGAAACATTCTACAGGGATCTCAATAACACAGGCACAAGATCAGCCATTTTGAGTGTGCTACCAGAATACTGTGAGGAATTTAGAGACCCTATTCTGCCCATCGGAAGCTTACGGTCTCTGGCAAATGACCGTGGCACTAGCCTTGATAGGAGTGACCTGTTAGCGCTGCAGAAATACTGCCAGGCCATAGGAATCATCGCTGATGTGTCAGAGGAACAGGCAGTGCAGATTGAGAGAAGGACGAGGGGACGGCACACCTCGTCACTTTGGTTTGCAGCACAGGCAGGCAGAGTGTCTATGCAACAGACATCAGCTCACCAGCTCTCTCCACCATAAAGAGGGTGTGTTACCCTAAGCGCGGGCCAGGAACAGCAGACACCAGTTGGGGTGTCAAACAGGAGGAGACAGGCATACACCGCCCAAACAAAAGAACGGCACAGAAATCAACAAGTGCAAACTTGTGGGTTTTTTGTCAACCCGGCCTTCCCACAAGTAGGAGCATCACCAGATGCCATTGTGAGTTGCACCTGTTGTGGGAAATGCTGCATTGAAGTTAAATGCCCTGCAAAGTACAAGGACTGCACAGTCCTTGAGACATGTTCATCAGATGACCACAACTTCTGCCTGCATGTGGTTGATGGTCAGGTGCACCTCAATAAGAACCACCAGTACTACAGCCAGATCCAGACCCAACTTTTTGTAACAGACAGTGTGTACTGTGACTTTGTAGTGGACACTGAAGGACTGTGTGATTCTACGCATAACTCCAGACACTTTTTTTGGGAAGGCACGGCTTCAGAAGGCACAGGAGTTCTTCCTGAAGGTGGCTCTCCCTGAACTCGTGGTGCAATATTTCACAGTACCACCTACCTCCCAAGCATCGTTTGGCCCCAGTGTACTACGGCAACAGCAACCACTGGCAGTGAGTGTAAAGAGGCCAAGAAAGCAGCCTGCCAAAAAGACAAAGCATCCAAGAGAAATGAGTCAGTGTGGTGTCTCTGTGCTGGACCAGAGAGGTCAAATGGTGGCATGTGACAACCAGAACTGTACAGTGGTATCACTTCCATTGTGTGGGACTTGTGGACACCCCTTCTGCTGACACTCCTTGGTTTTACCCTTCTTGTGGTGATCAGTGTTTGATGATTGTACATCCATGCACATAACCTTAATGCACTGTACATTGTGAGTACTCAATAAATACTGTTAAGTCATATAAAGTTGTCTAAAAATGTATTTCAACTGATGCATCCTGATAAAGTTCCCTTGGCCTTTGGAATTAAAATAGCCCAACATCATCAATTAACCCTTTTTCCATGTAGTGGTACGAAAAAACTAACACATGGTTCCTACCCATCGTGTGAGGCACTGGAGCAGTTTTTTACACAGCAGTGTTTCCCAGGCATTCTAAAATAGTGAATTATCTAGAATCTAGAATAGTGAAAAATAGTATTGCAACAACCTCCTCTGCTACCAACACAAACAATGAACGGTGCTGGCGGGTAGCCTCTCAAAATGGCGTAAGGGGGAGGATGCCATGGGCACTGGGGGCGGGGCGCTGTGTCGTGACGACATCTCCTCATTCTCAATAGAAGATGTCTGTTACTTTTCACATCTCAAAAGGTAAATGCGGTTCACACTCTGATAAACTAGAACCTGAACCACGTTTCACATTTCAGCAATAGAGATGTCTGTACTGAACAACGCTAACCATTAAGTCTCTTGAAGTCAGTTAGCATAACTTAACCATAGCTTCCACCGTGTCCAGCGGCAAGATGTCGGGTCGTTATGCAGACGAAGAAGGCTGACAGACGGTTAGCTACAGAAGAGGGAGATACACAAACAGGGATTGTGAAATTCCACGTAGCAGACAGCCATCTTACCACCGTAGCCGACAGCGCCCTGACCGGTATAGAAGCTATGCTGACACCGCAGCACTAGGACTCAACAACAGGCCCGACCCAGCTCCACGTTTGCAGCGCGGAGCCAACCGCTCCATCAACGGACAGCAATTTAACGGTAACTACAACACCAACTGGGACAGTAACTGGGAGAACAGAGAAAGGGGTCGTTTCCAACAGCATCGCCGTTTCAACTCCACGGCCCATCGATCCAACGCCCCTCAACAACGACCAACACGGCCTTATCAACCTCCTCCACATAGGCCGGCAGGCCGCACCCAATGGAACCAGAGCTTTGTTCGGCCTAACAGATATCCCCGACATGACAATCCACGCAATGACAGTACCGACTTACATACGACATGCACACATAAGACACGCACCATACATAGTATGCTTAAAGCTGCGCACCACCTCAGCAATATAGCTACTTTAGAAGCACCACCGGCTATAGCTAAGCTAACCAAGACACTACAGGAGCCTATCAAGCCTGCAGACCCCAATCCAAACACAGGGGCTCTGATTCATGGTAATGCTAGGCAGTGGGAATTTACCACGGTCCTTATCCTTAGAGACCACTACACAGATAGCCTAAATGACCATTTACAGACTCTACTACAACTGTCTGGCCAAGAGTGGCAGACTAACTTTGACATTTCCTCAGCTTGGTGCTGCAGCCATTTCGGCCACAAATTGAAACAAGAGACTATTGACAGAGTCTATGCACTCATTTTGGATGCTAGGCAGTCTACTACACCAACAATCACCAGGAAAACTGCCCAGACGCAGACATCTCCACACAGGGAGCCCGACCTTACAGACGACACTAACCACGGAGATGACTACCCTCCACTACCACCACCAGGCTCCCCCCCCACCCCCACTCCCACAAAGGCTTGTGCAACCTAGAAGTGCTAGAAACAGGAGCCCTTAATCTCGGAGGTTATGCCTACACCCACTAGGCCCCAAGTACAGACAGCCACAACCCAGATAACAAAACCGAGCCCCGGCTCTGCCCAGATCAACATCGAGATTCACTCTGCACCAAGGACACCAGTGAGGGACGACCCATCTGCACCCACAGACCATCCTCCACAATCGCCTGGGGATGCAACGGATCCTGACTTACCTGTTCCAACAGCCGATCTGCTATTACTTCTGCAGGAGGAGACAACTGAAAGCAACTTACCTGGAGCACCTCCGCTGTCTACATCTTCTCAGGAGACAACCACGGAGCCCCTCCGTCCTGAACCACTGGAGGAACAGCTACAACTGCCCCAGGACCCGGCGGGCCCCACTGTGTCGCATCCCCCTCACTCACCACCCCCCCTCTCTTCTCCAGCACCTCTGGACGTCACTCAGTCGTCCCCAATCCCCCCTTCCTTTTTCCCCCTCCTCCACCCCAGCCTTACCACAGCCCCTCTGGCCCCTGCCCCTTCTTCTCTTTCACCTGATATCCCAGTTTTGACCACCCCCAAGGAGCCAACACCTCCACACAGGCTCCCCTACTACTTTACGTTCACCCACCCTGCTCCACGCGGTAGGACGCAGCAGAAAACAGCCACTCCCAGCTTGGCTGACCTCATTGAGGAGAGTCGCTGCCTTCAGGGTGTCCCTCAGCCAGGTAAAATACTCTCTGGCTCACATCTTATGACCAACTTTAGGTTGACCCCCTATACAAAGCCAACCATACAGAGCAGGCTTCACTTTACCCCTCCCTAACCACAGACCACTGATCAGAGACCCTATAGACACACTCCGACAACCAAAAAAATCTCAATCTCAAACCTATCCAGATTCCCTCTATTCACCCAGTCCGATGCTCAGCTTGATAGCTTCCCTGGGGCGACTTTTAAGCACGCAGAGGCCATCCTGGCCAAAGTCCCAGTCTCCACTACCATGGAAAAAGTGGTACTCTCCTTTGGTATTAACCACAGATCACACAAACCAGACCAAATTTCCATTCCCCAGCTAAAGAGAGCTGTCATCATGGCTAAAAAAATAGCCTTCCACAGAGCACAAGTTGTTGTCCCCCTCATATATTTTTCGACGGCACTTCCCCACCAGGAACAAGACATTAGGTCTCTCAATGAACACATTGTGGCTCACTTGGCCCATATCCCACAGCTCTCTTGCAACTCTTTCTCTACGGACAAGGACTTTGTCCATTGGTCCCGCTCCACTGCGGGCCATATGCTGGACCATTGGTTTGCACATTTAAACTCCTGAACCCTGGGAGCCTAGAAGAACAGCCGGGGTCCAAAAATGTTAATAACGTGTCTCTTACCTTCCAGCTTACAGCAGCACAGGCTTCCCTGCCGGACAAAGGACTGACTTTCATCCCCTCGACACCCATGACCAAACACAAGTGTGCCAAAGACCAGACCAGGTTTGACTTACAGCAATACCATAGAAGATTAAAAATAGCTGTCTACTATGACGGCAAACCAGAGACACAGTATCTACCTTTTGTTCCCATGTCCACTTGGGCTCCCTCAGCAGCTCAACTTCCGCCTGAGGTTAATACATTAATTCAATCTGACATCCAACTATAAAGTAGGTTGGGTTAAATCCAATATCTCTAAATTCGAGCTGGCAGCCTTTTCCCAGCTTAAAAACAAACAATCAGAATATTGTCTTAAAACCTGCTAAGGGTAGCGCAGTGGTCATCATGGACAGACAGGACTACATTTGGGAGGGACAGCTCAATGACCCTAAATATTACACTAAATTGGATTCACCAATCTACAAATATACAGGACCAATTATTGAAAAGATTATTTTGATCTTATACAATAAAAAAATTCATCAATTTAAAACAAAAGACTTACCTGTTAGGAGATAAAGAACCCCGCCTCTGTTGTTTCTTCATGTTACCCAAGATACACAAAAAGAGTGAATCCTGGAGCATTCCACACAGGATTCCCCCTGGTCGTCCTAATGTATCCGACTGTGGCAGTAAAGCCCAATCCAATTCAATCCATTCTATTGATATAGCACGATTTTAACAAACACAAGGTTTCCAAAGTGCTGCACAAAAAGATAAAACAGAAATAAGTAGAATAAATAAACTACAATATGACAAACACAATACAAATATGCAAGTATACACATAAGATCAACACTAACAGGTGTTAAAAGCCAAAGAAAAGAGGTGGGATTTAAGAAGATTTTTAAAATTAGACAGAGAGGAGGCCTGTCTAATGTGCAGGGGCAGGAGAAATCCCAATCTCAAGGACATTTTGGTCAGAGCTGTTCTAAAACCGACTAAGACTAGGGGACATGGGGACTTTTACAGACACTATGACTTTATACAAAACCAGCATAACAAGGAGGTATTTAAGACACAAGGCAACACAAAGGTTCATATGAGCAACTCTGTTTATTTAATAAGATGTGTACAATGTTCTAAACAGTATGTTGGTGAAACAGTAAATTCTATGCTGACCAGATTCACACAGCACAGATACTGTATTAAACACAAAAAAGATACACATATCCCTCTTATAAAACATTTTATAGACTATCAATGGACCAAACTTAGAGCTACTATTATAGAATCCAATCCCTCTTGGTCCACTAAGCAAAGGAGAAACGTTGAAGGCTCCTGGATGGTTAGATTAGGCACTTATATACCTGGGGGTCTCAATGAGAGATAGGATGGTCTGGGAGGTGCCAATGTCCATGGTTAGTGCAACAATTCCGTTGCCTCCGGCGCCAGAATTTCTTTTCTTCAATCTTAACCTTAATCTTAATGTTTTAGAATGTAACAATGCTGGTTCTGGTGTAACAGGCCAATGATAATGGCTATCCGACAGACCAAATTATTAGAACTCAACCATGACCGTATTAATTTCAGGCCTCCAAAGACACAACATTGTGTACCAAAAACAGTCAACACTTTTTCCAAGACCTAGTTACACGAATACAACCCAAACTTTCAGAGATGACCTTATGGAGGAAGTTATTAAAAGAAGACTGGACCCCTCCAAACAAATATAAAGACTCATCATCTCACATTCAAGTCTCGTGTCTGGCAGCAAATATTGGCCTCCTTCCAAAACCCAGCAAGGAGGACGTCATAGAAGGCCACACATCAAGATTCAAAACTTAGTTGTAGACCTTCAATGCCTTCTCTCAATCATAATTGTGTCATTTTATTGCCATATGTTTAGTCATAATAATAAATAAATAAATAAATAAATAACAGTATTTATCAGTTTTCTCTTCTGTTTCGGTTAATCAGCATGCACATAGACTTAGATGTGGTACTTCTAGTAAAAGCTGTTTTATCACTTTGGTATTACATTACCAGAGTTTGTTAGATCAAGTAAACAGATGAAAGGTTTCACAAAGACTTTGTCCATGAAAGCAAATCTTTATTTCAATAATTCATTTACAACATATTTATTGCCTCTTGTGCCTCTTGAAAGCCAATGTATATACCAGACTGTGATGGATATTTTTGACGGATAGCTACCACCACACATGATGGCAATGGTGTTTGATTTCCTCTGCCCAATGTCTCTCCCTTCAGGGCCCACTCCAGCACAACACGATAAACCACCAACCTATATTGATTGTGAAAACAGCAACTCTGTGTGAGTACAGGGGCCTATTGCACAAAACCAGGAAAAGGGATTAAGCCGGGATATTCCACTTATCCTGGATGAATTTAACCTTGACTTGGTTCTGTGCAGTTAACCTGCTCCTGACCAGGCTAACAGCCAGGATTTATTAATCCTGGAGCCTTTTCTGTTCACTCAGCAGTGCTTTTACATTATTATTATCAGCCTGCATTAAAATACAACAGGTGCATATTGCTGTTCAGTAAAGCACTGTTATATAAAGTTGTGACCATTATTTTTTTTTATAATTATTCATGTGACAGTCATTGTTACTGTTATATTGCTGTATGAAAAAAAACTGCTATTCATATTGTTGTTAGAAGTTTGAATATATTATGGCAGTTGAGATAATTAGAAAAGGCTGATACAGTTGCAAATGTGTTTTAAATGAAGTCAGTGATGAAGGATAATATATGAAGTGCTATACACGTGTTAGTGGTTCCAACAATGGCAGACTGGTCAGGGACAAATACACAACTATTTTAGTTGATTTATTTCTTTTAGTATTCTTTAGCAAGGGGCCATGTATGTTCCTCTTCCATGTGCACTGTATTTGGCATTCTTAGCACACAATTTGTGTTCTCTCCAGTGAACTGGGACTATAATTTGGGAGGATTGAACAATTATTATAGGTTTTTATGACTGTACAATCCTCCCTAGTACAATCCTCCCTAATTAGTCTTAGTTCACTGGACCAGTAACTATATAGTTGAGGAATTCATGTAACAACAGGGAGAGGACACCTCAATGCTTTTGCTGGGGGTAAATAACTGATGAATACACTATGTTACAGTCATGTTTAAAGTGTGCATTAAATGTATCACTTAATTATCTTTATAGTTTCTAGATGTTAGAGTCCAATTTTTTCAGTCTTTTTCTATGTCCATATAGGCCTACTAGGAAGCAACGCATACAATAAATAAAGAAGGAAACTGCCTCTGTAAAAAGCAAAAAAAAGTGAGAAAAGACGTGGCAGAAGCGGACCGACTGAATGATATCTAAAAATATACATTAACGAACTACTGCTCTTAAATGAAACCATTTAAGGAGTTAGGCTAATTATTTCCACAAAAACAACTGTTGTACACCTTGCCTGAAAAGCGAGCAGTGGGAGTAAATATATTCCTTAGGTAATTTATATTTAGCCCATACGAGAGAGAGAGAGACACAGAGTGAGAGAGAGGGATATGTACGCTTCATAGCATTGGAGATTAGTGGTTGTAATTGATCTTCCATTTCCTGTGTAACATTGTCTTCTGCTCACTTTTAAGGCAAAGAGTACAACTGCTCATTTGTGCAAATAATTAGTTTAACTTCTTGAATGGTATGGCAGTTTCAATTCAGAGCAATGGTCAGTTAATGTATATGTTTAGGCTACTTGCGCATTCAGTCGGTCCGTGATCGTCTGCCTTGCCTTCTCTCGCTGTTTTATTACAGCGGCCGTGTTTCTTATTTACAAATGTTTCACGTTGTCATAATTCCATATGAAGCTGCTGCTCACTCTGTGTAAAGAATACACAATGCGTATTCTCCATTTTAGCATCAGTAAATCTGTGATTGATACCGTGGTCTATTTAAGAAAGCCGTGAACGTACACTTATCCCAACTATCTACACCTGGCTTGACATAGCTTCACCTTCTCATCCTGGCTCGGCTAACGTGCAACCGATTAAGCCGCGATGAGCGGACCACACTAAGTCAAGCTGCGCTTTTTCAGTTATCCTGGATTTCTTCATTCTACTTTTGTGCAACAGGCCCCTGGTCTAATATGGGTCAATCTATCCCATAAAATAACCATGAGTCATGTTTACAATAATCACTTACTCTGTGGACAGCTGTCCATTGGGTCCATTCAGCATGGGGCATTTTTTCCAGTTGACTTTATTGCACCGGGAAAAAAAAAGTCGAGGACTGCAGGATGGAGCAATGCCGAGAAATCCTCTGTAGCTGTGACACAACTGCTGGCACGCTCATCTTGATCGGACACGTTGAGCCCGGTCTTGTCCCACTCGTCACAGCACTCTATTTCAGTGGGCATAGGCTGGCATATTCCCCCACACTCACACCCCCAGTTCGTGTCGGCTCTCATCCTCATGTCCTCAGGCTGTTGAGCGATCGCAACCTTCTTTTCCTGTCATTCTATTTCCAAAGCACGCAGCTCCTCTTCTGAAAACTCTGCTTCGTAGAGGTATGCTTCTGGATCTTGACTGTCTTAGACGTCATCCTCTTCGTCTCTCACACAATCCGCCACATTCATTGCCATTCACTATGTCTACTGTAGGAAATATAGCCAGCTAATATTCACGTCGGTATGTTGACGTGATATCTTTGCGCCCAAGTAGCAGTGCTTTGCCCCAATATAGTCCCAAATCAATATCTGCCTAGGAAATCGCCTATTCTTAATCTGCATTGCTATTTGTACTCGTTGTGAATACGCAGGCCACAATTAGTAATATGTTTTTTGTTGGTTTTTTTTGGCTCACTTTTACTCACGACATGCTATCTTGCAACAAAGGATGCCATTCATTATTCTAAGCAAAACTAGCGGCCGGACTAAGACAATGCATGCACTATATAAATCTAGGCGAGACGGTGAATAACCCCTATTTCAAAAAACGGTGGTGTGTTCCTTTAACATTCAGCAGGCCACAGATTAAATAAATATGTAAAGCTGTGAAGCATCCAGCAGCAGAGAATATCGAAGTGATTTTCTGTGAAGAGCCAGCCAGCCTGTGCAAAACACTCATGACACATGAGATTATTCAACTGCCTCAGATCAGTGATCCCTGCTAACTCATTTAAATCTCCTCGTATTGGTTTTGATCAGAGACAAGATGCGAAGCTAATAACTGAGTTGCCTTCAATTCTTCAATGTCACTGATGATGCCAAACATCATAAGGATCAACATATTCACTGTACAAGTGAATGTAATGTCATGTTGCTGCCTTTTTGTTTTGTATTTTTTGACAAAACATTCTTAGCTCAAGGTCCACCCTCGTAGATGTCTTACAGGGATTTTAGCCCACAAGTGCATCGCCTATAATGGATGGAGTTTGCTCAGTTACCATAGAGATGGTTTAGTTGTCATTACACGGGCGGTGTATGGCATCTTGGTGAAGTGATATTTTATTTAGAGGCTACAGAAAGTTAGGAAGCAAATGCATGCACAGTGGACAAAGAGCCATTCGGGAAATTTCTAATATCGAGCCAATATCGAGCATGGCATCCCTGCTTTAATTCTGTTCTTCTCTCTGCTGATGTCAGTTGTCATTTCAGAGAAAGCGTGCAACGCTCCTCCTCCCCTTCCTCCTCCAGTCATTGTCACCCACGGCACCCTGGGTCCTCCTCCGGCAGACCGCTCCCGTCGACTCCTTCGGTCCGGTCTTCGGGCTCCTTCACCACCACCACCACCAGTGTCTAGACTCCATCAGGGGGATATGCCTTGGCTTATCTACCCCTTTAAAATGATGTTTATAACGATGGAGTCTAAGCTCCAAAGACTCTGTACAGTTCATATTATGCATATGTACAAATAAACCTTTGCATATTTGCAATGAAGTCACTCCTGGTTGAGGAGCTTGGTAAGGAGCTCTTGGCGTTAGTTACTGTTGCAAAAGTCTCCTTTAGCGTATGAGTCAGACGGAGGGGGCTTTCAACTTATTCCAATGTAATCCCATCCACAACAGTATGTGACGCTCTGGGTACTCTATTGGCGTCCTTTTTCAGCGTGCTTGGTTGGGAACCATGGCGAACCCATTCCACACACACAAACACACTTTGCGATCACGTATTGATGCTCTGGGTCAGGACCCCATCCTCACATTTTGCATCATGTATTGACACTGGTGGTGAGGCTTGAAAAGGAAAAATTAAGGTACTTTAAAGATTAAGTTCCTCTGTTATTTTATTAATTGAGAAGGAAAATATTTGAATATAGAAGAATGACTCAGCACAGTGACACTGAAGCTATTTTAAATAGCCACAATGTACTGCTGGTGCTGAAATAATTCTGATGAATGTGCTGTATCACACATTCCCCCTTTAAAAAGTAATTTAAAGATTAAGATCAGCTTTCTAATACTTGTTGGAAGGAAAATGAACAGAATGAATGATTAATTCCAATGCTGGCGGAGCGCTTTTGTTGATATTCCAACAAAAGCTCTGCGCCAGTGTTTGAATTAATCAATTATGTTTGTTTGAAATGGGTTTCATTTTCTTTCAGTTCAAATGCAAATATCGCCCTTTATTTTTACAATCCATCCACAGCAACTTCTCTTTATTTTAGAGAGCACAAACGTGTCTTTGTGTAACTCACCATCCAGGTTTGAGACGATTACTGCTTGTAGCATTTCCACCTGTCGCATAAACAGGGTACATATGTAAGCATTAACGAAGATGTCAGACGTTCAATTCAGTGAGACTGAAAATGAGACACTGACAAGTAGTTGAGGCTGTAATGGGCTCACAAATCTTTTCTACATCTATTACCAGAACTCCCCATTACCATTTCAGGATAATTACTGCAGGTACATGGTTGTCTAGTATAATTTCTGATATACAGGTGGGGACCTTGTGTGGATTCTAATAGTCCACTCCATAATAATACTAATACTAATTGAATTAAATCCCTAGGGAGGTGTTCCAGGCACGTCAGCTGGACGTGCCTGGAACACCTCCCTAGGGATTTAATTCAAATTGGAGGAGGCCTCGGGGGAAGACCCAGGACTAGGTGGAGGGATTATATCTCCAACCTGGCCTGGTAACGCCTCGGGATCCTCCAGTCAGAGCTGGTTAAAGTGGCTCGGGAAAGGGAAGTTTGGGGTCCCCTGCTGGAGCTGCTGCCCGCGACCCAACCCTGGATAAGTGGAAAAAGATGGATGGATGAATTGAATCTGCTGCAGAGTCAAACAGGATCATCATCATGAATAAACAACTCCTCAAACATTTTAAGTATTAAAACATCCAGTGAAGAGCTGATTTAACTGCATTATTAAGTCATAGTGTGTTGTCCTGCATGCTGTAATTGGACTGTATCATTACAAACTGATGTTTGTCAAAATTCTTTTATAATCTCACCGACTCCACACAACAGTCAGACCTCCAGTCAGAGTGGATCTATTTTAGTCATCAAGAAGGCTAAGGTGACATTGACCAAAGCTCAAAAGACTTCTTTAGAGCGACCGCTTCTTGTATGGACATCAAAAAAATGTACCACCACCTATCAGGCTTCTGAGAGATGAGCTAGGAAGATGTACACTGCATGTACACAATTCTAGGGACTCTTCCCTCCTTTTATGATATAAAAAGATAAGACCAATATTGAGTAAAAGCCTGAACTTGTATTGATTTCTCCTATCAAATCCAAACCCATCACAAAGGAGAATATGTCAAATAATGATTGATAGCTGAATGTGTAGAAAGTTCAACTTATATTTTGTAAAGTCAGTGTAGACTAGTGGAATGATGAAACCTTTCTTTAAAAAAAAAAAAAAAAAAATTGTGTGGAGGTCCTCCATTCTTTTTTTTAGGAAATTCCGTTACAAAAAAACTAAACAAACAAACATAAAACCAACCAGACAGATGGTGGTATGACCAATGAGATCAAATGGGAAGGACTTGTTGCAAGAGTTATGAATAATTGTCCACTTATTAGCTTTTTCCAAAGCAAACATTTACTGATGAAAACCATAAAACAGTTGACAGTTCCAGGAAAAGCTAGTAAATAGAGATGCACCAATAGACCAGCCGGTGACCGGAACTGGCCGGTTTTCACGTGCTCGGCCATGACCGGCGAAGTTATACCAGTTACAGTTCTCAAGGATGCATGCACAAACGGACGCGACAGCACAGTCTCTTCTTCCTTTCAATCAACTTTTCCGCCGTGTGTGGCGCGTACCCACTCGCGGTGTGAAGCGCGTGTCGGCGCTATTCATGCTATACATGTAGGGAACCTCGTGAATTAACCTGCAACATGTCAGCTGTTTGGGAATTCTTCAGCGTGTGCGCAGAAGATAACAAGTTTGCAATATGCAACACCTGCAAGGAAAGAGTAGGGCGTGGAGGGACGACACCAAAAACCAAAATCACATTTTTTTAGTTGGATATTGGACATGAAAAGAAGGAAATGGTTCTAACATTGCCCTTTAGATGTGTGTGAATTTCCAACACCAGGAGTCATTTATATAGTTCTATTTTATAGTGATCCATTATCTCTTCAAAAAAAAATGTATATGTTCTGTGCAAAATGTTCTATTAAAGAAAAGATAGAAAATAAATATTTGTGTGTGCTGTAAAGTGCTTAGAAAAAATTAAATCGGAATCGGCTAAAATCGGTATCGGCTGGCCTAACTCAAAGAAAATCGGAATCGGCCTAGAAAGTTGTAATCGTTGCATCTCTACTAGTAAATGAACCTCAAGTTATATTCTGTCAAAATGATCCCAGAAACCTCCACAGCAACAACTTGAGGAATTTGAATTGGACTGTTTCATAATGGTTGTTGATGGAGTTGGGACAGTTGAATAAGTGGACTTTCTGCTTAGACTTGAAGCCCTCTGTGTTTTGTCATGACGCCCTACAGGGCGTCATGACAAAACATATCATATCATATCAGGCTGTTGGTAATTGCCCAGCCCACCTACAGTTTATAATCTGAGTGGCTGTGGAGGTGTTTCTCACTGTAGAGTTTGAATTCAATCAGATAAGTAATTAGGTGGCAGAGTTTGTCCTGCTAATTCCGCCCACCTGCAGCATGTAGGAGTCAGTCCATTAGCACTCCCCTTCACTATAGCTTCTCTTATCTCATAAATGATCTAACATTCAATTTATTTCACTTGTGTGGGCTTGTTAATTCAGAACATCTGCTAGATTTGGTACCTGGCATGAGTGTCACTTTATGAGGTTTTAAAATGAATATGAGTTCCCCCAGCCTGCCTATTGTCCCCCAGTGGCTAGAAATGGCGATGGGTGTAAACCAAGGCCTGGGTATCCAGCTCTGCCTTTGAGAAAATGAAAGCTGAGATGGGCCGATCTGGAATCTTACCCTTATGACGTCATAAGGGGAATGGTTACCTCCCCTTTCTCTGCTTTGCCTGCCGAGGGCATTTGGCCCAGGGCATTTGGCCTGCCCATGAGAAAGAGAGAGACATCATGGCTTGCAAACAAGCAAAGCATGGCAGTTGGTGAAGGCCACACCCCCACCTTGCCCCCCGTCTCTCCTCCTCAATAGCATTTAAAGCTACAGACACAGAAATGGCACATCCTAAGGAAAGCTCATAGTGGCTCTAATTCTGCACCAAAGCTGAATTTTCGGGATAGACACTTCAGATACACTATAGTCGGCCTATTTAAAAGCATCCAAAAAGCAGCATGTTATAGGACCTTTAAACTCTATTAACATTGAATGTGATGTCTGAGACCATGACAATATTAGTCAAGTACTAATAGTAATGTGAGAGAGTACACACAATCATCTTTTGATGATCTGAACTGGATGAGAAAGTGCAATCATTTCGGGAAAGAAGACCCTTTATTGCATCTATGTTTAGATGTCCATAGAAATTATAAGAAAACAGCTAAAGCAAATGCACATGTCACAGTGTGTTAATTGTGGGCCTCCTACGCTGTTTGAAGAGTGAGAGATCCCTCATAAAAGGTAGGTTAGGATTGAGGGGGATCTATTGGCAGAAATGGAATATGATCATCATAGTGATGACATTAGCATACAATCACCTGAAACTAAGAATCTTGTTTCCGTTAGCTTTGAATAAGCCCTTCATATCTACAGAAGGTAGTTGTTAAAGGCCCTGAACACCCACACAGGTGTTTATAGTTAATGTGGCTGATTGGACCTTTCCCAGGACTGTGTGGTTAGACTGAGTGATTGACAGCTTCCTGAGTCCACTGTTAGTGTTATTGCACCTATTAGGGCGGGACAAATGACACCTTTGTCATCCTTATTGGTAGAAAAGAATTTGTGACCTAATTAGTTTCCATCAAAGCTCCGGCCCACCTTCAACCTGAAAACAGTCTAATCATCCAGAAAAACTGAAAAACACCTGTGTGGGTGTTCAGAGGCTTTAAATGTGAATTAAATGCACATTAAATATGTGCGCAAACAGATTAAAAAAAAACTCACGCAGGTCGCATTCATTGTATCTTTCCACTGCAACCTCACCCTGCTACAGGGGACATTAGCAACATTAGTATATTGTCATATTTGATTCACCATCCATCTTCGTCCGCTTATCCGGTATCGGGTCGCGGGGGTAGCAGCTCCAGCAGGGGACCCCAAACTTCCCTTTCCCGAGCCACATTAACCAGCTCCGACTGGGGGATCCCGAGGCGTTCCCAGGCGAGGTTAGAGATATAATCCCTCCACCTAGTCCTGGGTCTTCCCCGAGGCCTCCTCCCAGCTGGACATGCCTGGAACACCTCCCTAGGGAGGCGCCCAGGGGGCATCCTTACCAGATGCCCGAACCACCTCAACTGGCTCCTTTCAATGCGAAGGAGCAGCGGCTCTACTCTGAGCTCCTCACGGATGACTGAGCTTCTCACCCTATCTCTAAGGGAGATGCCAGCCACCCTCCTGAGGAAACCCATTTCGGCCGCTTGTACCCTGGATCTTGTTCTTTCGGTCATGACCCAGCCTTCATGACCATAGGTGAGGGTAGGAAGGAAAACTGACCGGTAGATTGAGAGCTTTGCCTTCTGGCTCAGCTCTCTTTTCGTCACAACGGTGCGATAAATTGAATGCAATACCGCACCCGCTGCGCCGATTCTCTGGCCAATCTCCCGCTCCATTGTCCCCTCACTCGCGAACAAGACCCCAAGGTACTTGAACTCCTTCACTTGGGGTAAGGACTCATTCCCTACCTGGAGAAGGCACTCCATCGGTTTCCTGCTGAGAACCATGGCCTCCAATTTAGAGGTGCTGATCCTCATCCCAGCCGCTTCACACTCGGCTGCGAACCGATCCAGTGAGTGCTGAAGGTCACAGGCCGATGATGCCATCAGGACCACATCATCTGCAAAAAGCAGCGAAGAGATCCCCAGCCCACCGAACTGCAACCCCCCTCCACCCCGACTACGCCTCGATATCCTGTCCATAAATACAACGAACAGAATTGGTGACAAAGCGCAGCCCTGGCGGAGGCCAACTCTCACTTGAAACGAGTCCGACTTACTGCCGAGAACCCGGACACAGCTCTCGCTTTGGTCGTACAGAGATTGGATGGCCCTGAGAAGGGACCCCCTCACCCCATACTCCCCCAGCACCTCCCACAGTATCTCCCGGGGTACCCGGTCATACGCCTTCTCCAGATCCACAAAGCACATGTAGACCGGTTGGGCATACTCCCAGGCTCCCTCCAGGATCCTTGCGAGAGTAAAGAGCTGGTCCGTTGTTCCACGACCAGGACAGAATCCGCATTGTTCCTCTTCAACCTGAGGTTCGACTATCGACCGAACCCTCCTTTCCAGCACCTTGGAGTAGACTTTACCGGGGAGGCTGAGAAGTGTGATACCCCTGTAATTGGCACACACCCTCTGGTCCCCCTTTTTGAAAAGGGGAACCACCACCCCGGTCTGCCACTCCTTAGGCACCGTCCCAGACTTCCACGCAATGTTGAAGAGGCGTGTCAACCAAGACAACCCCTCCACACCCAGAGCTTTAAGCATTTACGGACGGATCTCATCAATCCCTGGAGCTTTGCCACTGTGGAGTTGTTTGACCACCTCAGCAACTTCCACCAGGGAAATTGACGACAATCCCCCATCATCCTCCAGCGCTGCCTCTACCATAGAGGGCGTATTAGTCGGATTTAGGAGTTCCTCAAAGTGCTCCTTCCACCGCCCTATTACCTCCTCAGTTGAGGTCAACAGCGTCCCATCCTTACTGTACACAGCTTGGATGGTTCCCCGCTTCCCCCTCCTGAGGTGGCGAACGGTTTTCCAGAAGCACCTTGGTGCTGACCGAAAGTCCTTCTCCATGTCTTCTCCGAACTTCTCCCACACCCGCTGCTTTGCCTCTTTCACGGCAAAGGCTGCAGCCCTTCGGGCCCTTCGGTACCTTGCAACTGCCTCCGGAGCCCTCCGGGATAACATATCCCGGAAAGACTCCTTCTTCAGTCAGACGGCTTCCCTGACCACCGGTGTCCACCACGGTGTTCGTGGGTTACCGCCCCTTGAGGCACCCAAGACCCTAAGACCACAGCTCTTCGCCGCAGCTTCAGCAATGGAAACTTTGAACATTGTCCACTCGGGTTCAATGCCCCCAGCCTCCACAGGGATGCACGAAAGCTCCGCCGGAGGTGTGAGTTGAAAGTCTGTCGGACAGGGGCCTCCTCCAGACGTTCCCAATTTACCCGCACTACCCGTTTGGGCTTACCAGGTCTGTCCAGAGTCTTCCCCCACCCTCTGACCCAACTCACCACCAGATGGTGATCGGTTGACAGCTCCGCCCCTCTCTTCACCCGAGTGTCCAAAACATACGGCCTCAGATCAGATGAAACGATTATAAAATCGATCATTGACCTTTGGCCTAGGGTGCTCTGGTACCAGGTACACTTATGAGCATCCCTATGTTCGAACATGGTGTTTGTTATAGACAATCCATGACTAGCACAGAAGTCCAACAACAAACAACCACTCTGGTTTAGATCAGGGAGACCGTTCCTCCCAATCACGCATCTCCATGTGTCTCCATCATTGCCCACGTGCGCCTTGAAGTCCCCCAGCAGAACGATGGAGTCTCCCACTGGAGCCCCATACAGGACTCCATTTAAGGTCTCCAAGAAGGCCAAATACTCCGAACTCTTGTTTGGTGCATATGCACAAACAAGAGTCAGAGTTTTTCCCCCCACCAGCCGCAGGCGTAGGGAGGCGACCCTCTCGTCCACCGGGGTAAACTCCAACATAGCGGCGCTCAACCGGGGGCTTGTGAGTATCCCCACACCCGCCCGGCGCCTCACACCCTGGGCAACTCCGGAGAAGAAAAGAGTCCAACCCCTATCCAGGAGTACGGTTCCAGAACCGAGACTGTGCGTAGAGGTAAGCCCCACCAGATCTAACCGGTAGCGCTCCACCTCCCGCACCAGTTCCGGTTCCTTCCCCCACAGAGAGGTGACATTCCACGTCCCCAGAGCCAGCGTCTGCTGCCCGGGTCTGGTCCGTCGAGGCCCCTGACCTTCACTGCCACCCATGTGGCAATGTACCCGACCCCAGCGGTTCCTCCCACAGGTGGTGGGCCCATGGGCTGGAGAGATGGATGCCACATAGTTTTTTCGGGCTGTGCCCGACCGGGCTCCGTGGCAAACCCGGCCACCAGACGCTCGCCAACGAGCTCTCCGTCTGGGCCTGGCTCCAGACGGGGGCCCCGGGCTTCCTCCGGGCAGGGTCACTCCATCCCTTCCTCGATCTCTCATAGGGTTTTTGAACCATTCTTTGTCTGGCCCCTCACCTGAGACCACTTTGCCTTGGGAGACCCTACCAGGAGCACAAGGCTCCAGACAACACAGCCCTCAAGTTCATAGGGACACACAAACCTCTCCACCACGATAAGGTGATTCACAATTCTGATTATTTGGTTAAATCTTTCATTTTATTGCCAAGTCTGTCTTTATTTTTTTAAGTAGAAAATTGATCAATTTGCTAATGTCAAGATCTCGCAGTGTTTTATTTTAATGACTGTTTGAATTATGAAATATAAAGTGTGGTTGTAGATAATCCATTTACAAGTTGTTTAGAGTTTCTTCCGCTTAAAGAGTGGTGCCCATTGTATGAATGCCAATATATTGATTTCCAGGTTGATAAAATAGATTTTTGAGATTAATTTCCAAATTTAACATATGTGGTAAACAATTAATTATACTAAAAGCCCATATGGGCATGTGCGCACAAACTCAAAACGGATCCATTGAGTTCAAACAAAGCGCTGAAGAAGCTTGTAAAGACTTTGAGAAACTGCTCGTGTTCAATAAGACCATTGTGAGAAGTCTGCCTTTCTCCCTTTTCACTAGGCCCTGTTCCCAAAATTAACAATATTTTGTGTCTTCTTAATTCTTAATTTCACTATGTTTTTTTTATTTTATTAAAAAGGTCCCATGGCATGAAAATGTCACTTTATGAGGTTTTTTTTAACATTAATATGAGTTCCCCCAGCCTGCCTATGGTCCCCCAGTGGCTAGAAATGGTGATAGGTGTAAACCGAGCCCTGGGTATCCTGCTCTGCCTTTGAGAAAATGAAAGCTCAGATGGGCCGATCTGGAATCTCCTCCTTATGAGCTCATAAGGAGAAAGGTTACTTCCCCTTTCTCTGCTTTGCCCGCCCAGAGAATTTGGTCCACCCATGAGAGAGAGAGAGAGACATCATGGCTTTCAAACAAGCAAAGTGGCAGTTGGTCAAGGCCAAAAATAACTGGTGCCCAGACGCAATTTTGTAATTTTCTAAATTTCTGATCCTCTGAATAAAAACAGAAAATTGGAAAAACAGTTTAAAGATCCAATTTTTTAATTTGTCAAGGCGGAAAAAAATTAAAAATTGGATATTGGAACCCATTTTTATGTTTTTGTCCGTTTGTGCTTAGAAAATTTAACTGATAAGCATTACACTGACCCACTAAGGTCTATATAAAAGCATCCAAAGAGCACCATGTCATGTGACCTTTTATAAATTATCATTTGATCTGTGTAAAATGACATAGGCCTTTGATTTATGGGGACAAAATAATGTTGCTATGGTTCTGCCTGTGAGGTAATCAGCTGCTACCAGTGAGAAGAGTGCATGCAGGTTTGCGTGATTATGTCCCTTCAGTAGGTGTACCACAATGGGTAAAATAGTTTTGCAGCAATTTACATTTTTATATTATGTGTGGTGCTTGTTGTTGTAGGTTCACATATATATCAATGCTCACCCTATGCTACCCGTACAGGTGGTAGGTGCCAATTAGGTGAGTTAAAAGAGCTTCAGAAGAAGGGGAGTGTGATGAAGGATTGGGATTGGATAACTTGCTGAGCGGTTGCTGTTTTCTTTGTTTGCAGTTATTTTGTCTCTGTTAAGTTTTTCTATCTGTCTGGGTTTGTTTTCTTCCCGTTGTTTGAGAATGTTTTTTTTTGTTCTGTTAATGAACACCGCAGTTTTTTCACTTCAAAAGCTTCCTGTCCAGCTTCCTCAAGACGACCCCACCACCTCATCGGCCTTGGCATGAGATGAGTGGTTTGACAACCATCCTGCTCTAACCTGGGGGCTGTTTCACAAAAGCAGAATTTATAAATCCGGGATAACCAATAAAGCGAGGCTTGACCTAGTCTAATCTGTGCATCCTGGCTTGGTGCGTTTCACGAAGGCTAAGCCAGGCTGAGGAGGAGCGACTAGGTCGAGCCAGGCTGAAGTAATTCTGATAGATGCACGTCCACGGCTTTCCTCAAAAGACTCGAAGATCACAGATTTACTGATGCCAAAATGGAGAAGGCGCGTTGTGCATATTTCATTCAGACTGAGCAGCAGATTCTCATGGAGACATATGAAGAAGTTAAAGAAATAATTACTAAAAAAGGAAACACGGCCGCTGTCATAAAACGGCAACAAAAAGCGTGGCAAACCATCGCGGACCGCCTGAATGCGTAAGTATTACCCTAAACATATACATTTACTGCACTGAAACAGTTAGGCTATATTAACACAATGCAATGAGTTACTCTTTATTTGCTCTATTTGATAGTCTGGCGGTTTTAATGTCATTTCTGTTACTCATGTTCATAGAGCAAACATGACCTGATGATGAAAAAGGACCTGGCAGCAAGTCAAAA
Source organism: Zingel zingel (assembly GCA_023566125.1). NCBI lineage: Eukaryota > Metazoa > Chordata > Actinopteri > Perciformes > Percidae > Zingel > Zingel zingel. The sequence goes on from CM042324.1 coordinate 30,295,280, forward strand.
TCAAGTACAAGAACATTTTGCAGACTGGTAAATGTTTTAGATAAATTGTTAGTGAAACAATGTACTACAAATGAGATGTATAAATTACTCAGAAGGTGCCTGCTCATATTTAAAGGTGCTGTAGGTAGGATTGTGAAGATCCAGGACTTAGCCAAAAAATATGAACATCGACAACTTCAACGTCCTTCCCCCCTTTCTGCTAAAGCCCAAAACGGTCTCCTAAGCCCCTCCCCCCACAAGAGAGAATGAATGCGGGTGCATGAGCAGTGATTGACACACAGTTAGACACCCCCCCCCACCCCTTTGCCCTGATTGGTGCATCTAAACGGGGAGTGGTGGATTTTTGCTAATCACACTACAGGCTGTAGGTGGTGGTTACCTGCTTCATGTAGTTCTATTGGAACATAGGTTCAGTTTCAGCAAATATCACAGAAAGTTAGTTTTATAAGGCTTACCTAAAGCACATTTTTAATATTATTTGTACTGATTTTAGCAGTTAAAAAAAGGCACATACATCTGGTACGGGGAGGGTGGCCCTGCCACCCCAGAATTAACCCCAGCAAAGGAGTTGGCCCTTGACCTGAAAGGGAGGTCTGTTATTGAAGGGATCCAGAGTGGGACCTCCACCGACTCTGTCCCACCCACAGAAAGCGCCTACTTCATACAAGGTAGGCTACATTATTCCTATGCTGTAGTAGCCTGAATAAGAAACACAAACCATACGATAACCATATGATATGTGGACTGTCTGACATTGTCTTGCAGTGTCTGGCAACACTATCAGTCTTCTGGAGACCCTTTATGATGACCTAGATCCGGTGAGTATTAATTCTTAACCTTTTGCACGTGACGTCACGCTCCACTCGCGCAAATTATGAACGCCATGACGGACGGCGGAAGAGCTATGCTGTAGACGGACGGCAAGCTAAACCCGTACGTTTTTGTTCGTGTTCTCACATTCACAATCTGCAGAGTAATCCTCACCAACACAAGCATGCGTATGTACTGCCTTTATGTTTTAAATGAGTGATAAATAAAATTATCCTCAACCAGCTAGCTGCCGTGCTAACCAGCTGTTCTTGCTAACAGGACCAACCCGATGATGACCCACATAACTAGGTAACATCGGTTAGTCACTGACCTAGCTACATATCCAAAAAAGAAAGCCGTTGCCTTGATCATTTAACTTAACACACATACAAAAAATATCTGTTAAATTAAAGATGACATGGCACGGAAACTAGCTTCAAAAAGGCCAAAAAATGAGTTAATTGCGGGTCTGCGGAACTCCTACCCTGGCTAGCTGACAAGCTAGCTGCAGCTAGCTTTGGACTGCTCGCTAGCTGCTGTCCATCGCGTCGTAATATCCACCGGTCAAATCTTAACATAGGCTACACAGAGAATACAATCACAGATAAGAAGATGGCTAGATCTTACAATTATGTGTGGTTACTACTTATCATATACACTCTGTGATTTACTGCATGGATTAATGTGTGATAGAGAATTAATGACTGCACTTCCCAGAGTTGGGATGTGTTCAGGCATCCATTAGGAAGTTGCATTGGCACACCCAGTGAACAACGGGGTGTGTGGGTAGCCACGACCTACGTGTTAAATAAATCTTTACTTAAGCAAAGAATACATGTTAATACAAAATAAACCCTAGATTGATGTCTTATCTTTGCCATTATGAGGTACCGCCCCCCGCCGTTAGCGTAGCATCGCGTACCTGTAACCCAGCCAGCTATAAAGAACTGGTAAGCATCCAGACTTTTAAAAGCTTTGAGATCAGCACCAATATATGGGGATACCCTGTTTACCACATAGAGGTACAGATCAGCACCGGTATATGGGGGTACCCAGTTTACCACATAGTGGTACAGATCAGCACCAGTATATGGGGGTACCCAGTTTACCACATAGTGGTACAGCTCAGCACCGGTATATGGGGGTACCCAGTTTACCACATAGTGGTACAGATCAGCACCGGTATATGGGGATACCCCGTTTACCACATAGTGGTACAGAATGTGTGGACTGAAGTCGGGCAGACTCGGCGATTCAATGAGGTCCGTGAAAACGGAGGGAGGAAGAATTAAGGGTCGGTATCTAATCCTGCTATCTCCAAATTCTCCAAATACCGCTCTTTGTGAGAACCTACCAGATGCCCTACCACGACTGATAACGGCACAACAACTTGTTGTTCAATAGAAGAAGCCATTAAGCCATAAATACAGTTTATTTAGTGTTATGTATTTCAAACTGATTGAAACTATGAAACTTTCCGATTGTCTACTACTATTTAGCCTGTGCTTCCGCCGTCCGTCATGGCGTCGTGACGTGGTCGTGGTCACGTGTTTGCAAAGGGTCTATAGGGTGAAGGCACATCTGCTGCACATGAGGAAACCATTTCAGTGGACTCAAGAAGGCAGGAGGTACAGTATCATGTCAATCTTGTGGAAATACTTATTTGGTACATAATGGATAATAGTGATGTGGTGCTCATAGCAAATATATTTTTAATAGGACCCAGACGCTGTGCAGCCCGACACCCACCCTGCCAACATAGTACCCTGAAGAACAAATTCACACCATGCACAATTCCTGCTGTATTTAAGAAAGTATTGGTCTCTGACCATTCTGACAAGTCATAACTCATGTGTTTTACAGAGTTCCCAAATGGCCAGGTCCCTATACACCACACATCTCAAGAAGCAAATAGATTTGGCTGCGATCAAAATTAAATTAAACAAACGTAAAATGCAGGAGATGGATCTTGATCTGCAAATCAAACGAAAAACCTTACAGAAACTGGATTTGGAAATAAAGAAAATGATCCTTTAAATGCATACTGTAAGAATGACAGTAACACAATGTATTATTTTTTTTTTCTTCTACCAAGCTCGCAGCAGACAAGTGAGACATCTCCCACAATATAAAAGGTCAAAAACATTGTGGTGTCTTTTTCTTGCTGTATAGGCCTACTCTATACAAGTAAGAAATAAAAAACAAAGCCAAATAAAACGTACATAATTCATGAATCAAAAATAATTGGCAACGTATTCGGCTCTGACCAGCCTGCCGTGTCTGGAAGTATTGCTGCATTGTCCCAGTCCATGTCCAAGGCTACTCTGGGAGCCCTTTCCTTTCTGAGACAGGCAATGTTGTGCAGGACAGTGCAGGCAACGATTATGTCAGAGGCTCTGTCTGGAGTGACTCTTGGGTGGTGAAGGCACTGAAAACGGAACTCGAAAAGGCCAAATGCCATCTCGATTCAGGCTCTTGATCTTGCACAGGCAAGATTATAAGAGTGCTGTGCTGCTGTCTGGGGGTCTGCAAATGGAGTCAGAAGAAATGGCTGACATGCCTAGCCCTTGTATCCAAGCAAAACACCAGAGAATTCCCCTGAGAACACAAAATGTAATAGTTAGAACAGGAATAGTATAGTTAAACTGTTGACACTATCATGTTCAAGGTGCTTATCAATAAAATGCCTGTGGCTTGCCTTGTGAAAGTCGCTGGGAAATTGTAGGGGCCCTAAAGACTGGAGTCATGGACCAAGCCAGGCCACTTTGCCTCTACATTGCTGAAAATGCAGTCAGCATCACAGATCATCTGAAACAATAAGTTGTGTTAAGGTCAATTGCTGTTTAACTCAAAAGGTATCGAAAATTATAAGACAAACAAACTTGTGGTAAACAGTCAAATTAACATATTTGAAAAGTGACGATAAAGTAGTAAAACTTGGCATCTAATGTCCGTATCAGCTATAAAAACATGGAATAACTTTAAAGAACACATTGGTTTTGTTGATCAGAGTGACTGCTGAGTGAACAGAAAAGGCGCCAGGATTAATAAATCCTGGCAGTTAGCCTGGTCGGGAGCAACGTTTTCCTCCCTGTCTGCCAAATAGGAGTCAGGGCTTGTCCTAATACTTATCAGTTATCACGGCCGAGCCACCTCGCATGCCTCGCTATCCAATAATAAATAGATATTCTAAAAACGTTTCACCTCTACACGCTCTTATCAAGCTGCTGGAGAGCTGTGAGGAAGTGGCTGCAGGCCTCCGACACGGCAGAATCCAGATGACCTCAGCCATTAATTACAGTCTTTTGTCTCCAAAAAAACTCTGCCGGCTTTAAATCCCTCTGATAAGCAGGTAAAGACTTCAATCTGATAGAGAGTAAAGACGTTGATCATTTGGAGCTCATGCTCTGTTGATTAAATCTTCAGGTTTATGTAAAGGAGGCTCAATAAATGAAGTGAACACACCTCATGTTGATGACACTGATGTTCAATGTAAAAACAGTTCTTTGTATTCACATCATTTAGCTCTTCCTGTTATGGTCACTCTGTGTTCTTGTGTCTAAACAGTGTGTGGTTCCTCTGAGGTGTTTCTTTCAGTCTTTATCTACGGTGGCCGAGACTGTTCAACACAAATACAAAAGCCACGACACAAACGTAAAAGCCACAACATAAATGCAAAAGCCACAACACAAACGCAAAAGCCACTACACAAATGCAAAAGCTACAACACACGTACATAAGCGACAACGGAAGTGAGGAGGAAAGTTCTTGTATGTTTGAGAAGTGAAACATGGTTCCTTGCTAATTATGATTACTGTCGCTACATGATTATCACAAATAAGCAATGTTGTTTATAATATCTTTACTATTTACATATGTATGTACTCTGCCATTTAGGCTACGACGTTACAGCTATGACGTTATCTAAACGTCTAAAGTCTATAGTTTTAAAGGGGTCATTAGGAATGGACACTCCAATTCTCACTTTTCAACTCTAACTCTATGCACTCCATTTTTGCCCGTTGCTTGAACACTATAGACCCATGCTTAGACTAAAGTAACACAACTTGAAGCTTTTGTTACCATACCTCAAACACATGTACCCATACCTTAAACAAAAGCGCTGCCTTGCACTCTAGTTGCAATTCTGCAACACACTTACTCCTTTATGCAACACACTACACTCTATTTCATACATAAGACACTTCGTTCAAAAATGAAATCTCAGGGTGCCATTTGGAAAACACATGTATCCAAAATACAAAACACGTCGGGTAATTGCAACCACTCAAATACACACCTGAAGGCACTTACTTGCAAAACTGAACACCAATTAGCCAGCTACAAAAGCCCTCAGTTTAGCCATTTCAAGAACTTTGCAAGCATGGATGGAGGGACAGCAAGAGGCAGAGGAGGAGGACAAGGTCAAGGTCGAAGAGGCCATGCACGGACCCCTATTTCTGATGATATAAGAGCAACTTTGGTGGACCATGTCATCAACCATGGCCTGACTATGAGGGAAGCTGGGCAGAGTCCACCCACATCTAAGCCGCTTCACAGTGGCATCTGTAATAAGAACATTCTGACTAGAAAACAGGTATGTCTTCACCTCTCTACCTTCTACTCTGCTCAGATAGTATTTACAGCACTGTACTACAGTATATCACATTACCACATCACGTGTACAGGGTATTGCCGGGTGCTAATGCTCCTTTTTCAGCCAAAGTGGTAGTTTTTGTGAAACATACTATGATTACTTATATTGAGATGTTTCAGTACACTGGATGATACAGTATATACAGTAAAGTACTGTAAGAAAAAGAAGCAAACCGATGACAATTTGTGGTTGTATTTCTCTAGAATGACTAGAAGACCTTCTGGGGGAGGACGCCAACGCCTGTTCACACAACAGCAGGAACTTGCCGTTGTGGACCTAGTGAGGGCAGACAATGCCATCCGTCTCCACCAGCTACGACAGAAAATACTTGCAGACCGGCAAGTGTTCAACAACATAAAACATGTGAGCATCACCACCATCAGACGCATCTTGGGAAAACACAACATCACCATGAAGCAGCTCTACAGGGTCCCATTTGAGAGGAACAGTGTCCGGGTCAAAGGACTTTGAGCTGAATGTGTACGGGTAAGTGTAACTGTCCTTTACATTTACAATACAGTATTGGTGAAATCCAGTAGCAGCTGAATATGTACCATATCAGTACCACATGGATCCATTCAGAGAGCTACACAGGTACCTGTGTGATGGGGTGAGGGTTCTGTATGTGTAGCACTGTAGTACAGTACTATTTTTTTTTTTTGTTTTTTTTTTGTTACAGAGAATCTTGGCCATGGATGGAGCTGCACAGCCTCATGAATTCATTTTCATTGATGAAGCTGGATTCGACCTGAGCAAAACAAGACGACGGAGTCGTAATGTAATTGGCCACAGGGCAATTGTGCACGTCCCGGGGCAGCGCGGGGGGAATATCACATTGTGTGCCGCCATAAGACTCTGAGGGCTTCTGCATCATCATGCAAAACTAGGTCCATACAATAGCCAACATATACTCACATTTCTAGGTGCTCTCCATAATATAGTTGTACAGAACAGACCAGATCAGCCCAGGTTTGTGGTGGTATGGGATGGTCCAGGCCTGGTTCACCAACCATATTCAATTTGAAGTGGTATACTTTCCCCCTTACTCACCATTTTTAAACCCTATAGAGGAATTCTTTTCGGCTTGGAGATGGCGTGTATATGACCGCCAACCACATGCCCGCATGCCTCTTCTGCAGGCAATGCAACAGGCCTGCGGCGACATTCAGGTGACAGCAATCCATGGATGGTTTTGACATGCAAGGGGATATTTTCCCCGGTGCCTAGCGGGAGAAGACATTGCTTGCGATGTCAATGAGGTCCTGTGGCCAGACCCCAACAGACTGCGGGATCCATGAGCCCACGTATGCACAATTGCCATGATTTTCTGTGTACAGTATAGTGTTTTTTTCTATTTTGCCTTATCTGAATTCATGTTACTGCAATGTATAATGCTGCAATGTACAATATTGAGTAGGACTATTTGCTTTTTTGGTTATTTAAAAATGTGCCTCCTGAAAATATGCCTTCTGAATAAACCCTGAAAATCAAAGACTGCAGTGTTTTATATAAAGTAGACTGAAGTGTTCCCCCTGATCTGAAAGTGTATGCATATGATGCAAGTATGTGTCATTGTGTCATCAGAGTTACATTTTGACAAAGGAATGTTAGGTTTTGATAGCAGAGTTTAGGTTTTGATAGTAGAGTTTCAATTTGACACAGATGTGAATGGTATATTTCCCAGTGTTGTGTCATGTTTACTTGTGGGTAGAGTTTTGGCACAATGAGCGAAGTTTTGCAAAATGTGTTCAAGCAACGGGCAAAAACTGTAATACTCTGACGTTCTGCAGCAAGGGTGTACAGAGGTACAGTATACGGTTTATCAAGACAAAACATGTTATATGAATTCATTTTGGTTTTTTGTATTTTAATGGAATTTGTTGATTAAGCTAACAAGGCAACACCTGAGCTCCCTGTGCAGATGCTTGCTGCTGCATTAGTAAGAGCAATGTGATTTTAGACGAATGAAACTCCTCTCCCCGTTTAATTATACAATTGGAACTGTTATATCACCAGGCTACTCCACTGTCACCAATACCGTGAGACATTAGCTAAAGTGTCTTCAATTTACCCCACTGCTCCTCTCCCATCTCACACACACACACACACACACACACACCTGCATTCTGTCGTTAACACTGAAGTCCTATTTTGTTGTCGCCTCACACACAGAGACAATAAGGATATTTTCAGCTCAGCAGGCTCTTTCCCATTTTCTCTGCCTTTCCATCTGCAATTTACTTCACCTGCTTACTTTTTTCCAGCTTGTTTTCAGCCTTGTCTGCCTTTTATCTTGTTTCTGCTTTTTTTTTATATATATATATTCCAGTTTGCAGCATAATGTCCTACACTGACTGAATATTGATCAGTGTACTGGATGTTGCCTGTTTAGTCCAGATAAAACACAGGGTGACTTTGAACTGATGCTTTGACAGTTGCATGTGGTGTAATATTATTAACTCAATAAATTATAATATCTGTTATGTTTGTAATTTGGTGGCAGTTAAAACACTTTTAATAAGCTGCTCTGTAAATTTGAGCATAGATTTAGTCCGCTGTACTAATCCCTGTCCTGTTTGGACTAGTACATTTGTTTTTCTCCGTTTGCGTGGACAGGTGTAATTATAAACATCCAGGTTGGCAGTAGTCTGTGGAGGAAGATCTGGCAACACAGACACACAGCATTCCTTGATGGGAGAAAAACGTGCTCTGGTTTATTGGCATTTCTTTAAACCAATCACAATCGTCTTGGGCGGTGCTGAGCGCCGGACGGAGCCACGGTGCCGCTGCAAAATAGCCTTGGGAATGAACTTGTTTTGGTGGAACGTGTGTACGTTTTAAAACTTGTTTTAGTCATGCGACAGAAAACTCAGATTGGACAGATAGTCTAGCTAGCTGTCTGGATTTACCCTGCAGAGATCTGAGGAGCAGTTAACCATACTTCTTATAAATCTACTGGAGTTTAAAATTCATACAAAAAGAAAGCGGAAGGTGATGGACATCCGGTGTTCTCCGGCGGAATTTCTGGCGGCAATAGAGCAATCCCGGAAGTGGAACGTTGTGGATATAGACTAGGTTGGAAGATGAGGTGTGTGTTGTTTACTGACAGCATTTTAAGAATTATTCCGTAAATGTAAACCTTATTAACCTGGCAACCATCTCAATAGAATGGAAACTTTTCTTCCCTGTGAATCCTGTAAAAAAGTGTCACTGTTTGGACAGAAAAGTAAAAGAAAGAAAAGTTGCTTTCTGACCCACATTTCAGAAAACGTGGACAAAAATTTGCTGTAGAAGGCATGACAGGGTGATGTTAGTTTTCGTTACTGCTGATGCCATTCTGTCAGGGGAAGGTTTACCACAAACTGACACTAGCACCAATTTGGTAACCCCTAGAGAAATATTTACTGCTAAAGTAAGGTCGATTTTGATACTGGAGGAATCATTAGTGCTACCAGGGGCATGCAGTCCAAGTAGAGTTTAGATTCTCTGCCTGAGCCTGAGCCCGAGCCTGAACGTGGCCGATATTTCCCGCCACTATCCTCGGGCCGGGCCCTTGATCAAACATTTGTGGTTTTTTTAATCATCACTTTATTAGCCTAATTGGGTGGGGAGAAAGCTATGCCATAATCATGCACAGCGTCTCCTCCACTCGCATGCATCACACCGGGCCTGCTGTGCTGTATTGCGTAGCTTAAGTGCAACATGGAGCTTGAAGATGTAAAGAAAAAAACAGGAGAATTAACTTTGAGCAAGTTTGGAGGAAAGTTCGGAGGTATGGAACCATTTTTAACAAGTCGTGGGCAGTGACAACATATGTGTTGGCTTTGTCGAGTGCATTAAGTGCGGCACGCTGTCCTCTTTTGTTCTTCTCCAAGCATACCCCTTCTAAACAGATTTCTGCAGTTCAAACAACTCAGAATTGTAGTTGAGAACGTCAGTTATAACGGCCAACGTATTAAAAAAATAGTTATTTTATATAATAATTACAGTTAATGTGTCAGGCTGGACCGGGCTCGGACACAACGTGCACTGGCTCGGGTAGGGTCGGGCTTCATTTTTTGTGCCCAATCTAAGCTTTAAGTCCAAGTGGACACAACAACCTCTGAGAAATATCACACATCGCACAGTTTATTCACCCAGTGTGGAGGCAAGACAAATCTCTCCAAGTAATGAATTAAACATAGCAGCAGGTACAATATATATTAGTGGTTACAGAGGAAACATGAATAATGCATTTGCAAATGTGTCCATTTAAACTGAGGTTTTCTCTGCTCATTTGTGTGTTCACACAGACAGCAGCATGGCTGAGGTGGCGCTGACAGCTACAGTTTAATTTCCCCACCGGGCAGTTTGGCCTTGTTGAAATGAGGGTTTCAGAAAGTATTCCCATCTCTGCAGAATATATATAGCATGTTGTAGAAGAAAAGTAATTAGCTAACAGTTTTTAGTCTCATTTTATCTTGATATCCTCTTTTTTGCTCACTGATTAAGTTCCTATTATTTTCTCTGAACAACAAACTTTTAGGGCCCTATTTTAACGATCTGAAATGCAAGTATCAAACGCCAAACGCAAGTAGCTTTGTGGGCGGACCTCAGGCGCTGTTGCTATTATACCGGCGGGATAAATGTCTTTTGCGCCCGACGCAAATCTAAAATGGGTAGGTGTGAAGTAGCTACATTACTCATAGGTGTGGTTTGGGCGTTACGTGCAATAAACCAATCAGAACATTATCTCACATTCGCTTTAAAAGCAGGTGCGCTTGTTCCATGGCGGATTGCTATTATAATGGAGGATTTGCTAGGTGCACGCTCTTAATACATCCATGGGCGCACGCCAGTAGCGGTTCACAGCCGGGGATACCGACGTTTGCTATTGATTCTTCTTTTTGACAAAATGCAAATAAAGAAATGTCACAAAAACATACTTTCCAATGTGTTGGGCTCACTCTCACTGAATCACGAGGTTATGAATGCATGGTGATATTTTTGCAATGTAGTCTAACATTAGACCGAGATTACCTCACTATAGACGATGCAGCTCTTCTGTCTCTCCTCTCCAGTGCTGCTGCTGGGGCATTTGGGTTAAGTGGGCACATGCAGTTCAACATCACATCTCCTTAAGTCCTCTAATAGTTCCTCATTTATGTCATCAACACATCCATGATTCATGGAAATGTTGTGTAAAACAAGGTCATATTTTTCCTTGTATTTATGTATGGTTTGCAAAAATGGGAACTGCTGGGTCCGTGAGATGAGAGAAGCAAAGTGTATGTGCGGTGTGCACACTCTACATTACGGCCAAGCATGCGCCCTTAAAATAGCATCTGAATAACCACTGACCACTGACTTTAGACTAGGTTTCTCCTGGTCTGTGGCAGAATTGTTTTCTGAAACTGCAAAATAGCACTAGGGAATGTTTGCGCCGGAACACGCCTCCTCTTTTTGCTGAACCGCCCCCAGGAGCGCAAGTTCATTCCCTAATTTACCGACGTGAATCTGTGGAGGGAAAGGTCCGCTGTGCGTCGGTGCAAACAGGGGATCCAACATGGCAGCGAGCGAGTAGGTCACGTTAGGAGAAGCTCTCACTACAAAAACGCCCTAAATCCTGTTATTAGCCGTTTCATAACTCCAAAAACAAAATTGATCGACCATATTGCATTTAAGACGAGGAAATAACATAAATGGCGACTCGAAAGATGACAACTAAAAAGAATCCTGACAAAAAGGGAGAAACACCTGAAGGAGCTAACATTGTTGTGCTAGGCACAGAAGCTATGGCTAATGAGGAAGGCGAGGTGATGAAAGCCATTTCAGACTTGAAAGATGTTTTCACTTCCAAATTTGACAATGTGCTGTCCACCATACAAGATATTAAGACTGAAATTCGTGACTTTGGAGGTAGGCTTTCTGAAGCTGAACAACGAATTAGCAGTAAAGAAGATAACAGTGCTATGCAAAAAACAATGCAAACTTTGGAGAACCAAGTCGAGCTGCTCAACTCCAGAATAGAGGATTTGGAGAATAGGCAGAGGGGAGAAATGCTGTGCTCAAAGGAGGTACAACAACAAACTAAAATAAGAATCTTCAACTCAATCGTAAAATCAGTCCTGTTCTATGGAGCCGAGACCTGGAGAACAACCAGCAAAGTACAAACCTTCATAGACAGATGCATGAGAAGACTTCTGAAAATCCATTGGCCAGACAAGATCACAAATGAAGACCCTGTGGACGAGGACAAAGCAAACACCAGCTAGAGACGAAATTGGACAAAGAAGATGGAGATGGATTGGGCACACCCTTCGTAAACCAATGTCGAATACCACCAGACGGGCTCTGACGTGGAAGAGAGGTCGACCTAGAAACACCTGGCAGAGGGAGTTTCAGACAGACATAAAGAAAGATGGGATATACCTGGTCACAGATAGAAAAGAAAGCCAGCGACCGAGTTCTCTGGAGGTCCTTTGTCGACAGCCTATACCCCGCAAGGGGCGTCAGGCATAAGTCAAAAGTATGAATAAGGCGTAATGTTTGACTGGCATTAAGCCCAATACCAGTGCCAGTCCACAACATGTTTATGCGTGTTGGGCGATTCTTTTTTTCCATGAAACCATAGTTGAATGCGTATACACGTTGGAGTATGTTTTCATTAGAAATAAAGTTCTTATTCAAATATTCAAACAACTTAATTTCATACTGTGCTACACCTTCTAATATATTGTGCATGATGTCAAACAAAGTTATCCGATACATTAAAGTATGACAAGGAATCGAGTGTGCTATTGCGTTTGATCCCAAAACAAGAATTTTCCCACGGATTCTTGACAAGATACAGTAACTGTAATGCTCTTCATTGGTTAATTTGGTGCGTAACATCACACGAGAATCATTTTCACTAAACACTGAGCGGATGCTGTATCAATAAGACGCATCCTGCAGTAGTAGCGTGCAGAGAAGGATTCCACATAACCAAGAATCGATTTCAGACCTAAATTGTCGCCTGTTACTTGTGCAATAGTCCCATAGAGAGGTTGTTCAGCAAACAACACTTTCATTCCATTTTTCTCTAGTAGCTTTATGTCTTCTACTAACGGATCAAGTATTTTGTCAATGCCATATTTTTTTGCATCTTGGGAATGGAACAAAGAAATGAGATGGATATTCATCAGGGATGAATTTAGGTGTGGTGGTAAATAACGGAGTGTAGAATATACACATCCAAGCTTATGAATTCCTTGTTTTGATCCTAGTGGATTTGATGTTTCAAAGTCATCATAATTCACTTGTATTTGCAAAGCATTTTTTGATTTTGAATACAATGGATGATATCTGTAGTATTTTCCATCACAGAAATCCTGATATAAGTGAGCTACAGCAGCAGATTTATTAAGTTGACAACACACTAATTCATTCTTGAAAATTAACTGCTTTTAACAGGGTTATATAAATGCAAGTGTCATTTACTGGTACCTGCTCAAATATTCCAGATACTCTGTTTTTCTTTGAATCACATCTTACTCCTAAGTGAATTTCTTCCTGTTCAACAACACCCAATTTCTCGCCAAAATACTTTTTCCATTTAGCGTTTGTGTTTAAGTCACTAAATGGATTGTAAGTATTGCTGAAGACTTCTTCCACTGAATTTCTATTTGGATTATCAACATGGCACTGCACTTAATTGTTCAGTTATTGCATGAACTTCATGGACATACTCCTCCATGTTTTCAACAACGGATAGCACTGTTAGAGGTGTGAGATGGAGGACCCAAATGCAGAGAGAGACGGCAGGCAGAAGATGGTGTGAGCTCGTAGAATTTTAATAAAACAAAAACACGGCAGAACAGAGGCTGAAAAAACCAAGGAGCAGGATGTAGAGACAGAAAAACAGACTATCAAAATAAAACAGGAAACCGAAATACACAATACACAAAACAGGATACAACACGACAGGGAACAGAACTATACAGAATAAATATGAAAACACAGGAAACATACAGAAATAACTAAACCAGGCAACAAAATTTAATAAAACAGGCAACATAAATGTCCAAACCATAACAAGCACAACACTGTTGGCAACACCACTGCCTTGTAACTTTGCTATAATCGAAGCCCACATATCTTTTGTCTGGTCTTTTGACAAATGAGATGTTGAAGGTTGATTTATCACATCTAAGTCCACGTCAGAGGCATCTTCTTGTGATCTCTGTTCACCTAACTCTGACTGATTTGGTGTTTGCATATTATTTGAAATTATTATTTGAAATTCTTTTATTAGGATAACCCCTTCAGATGTACCATCTCGTTTTCGAGGGGGTCCTGAACAAAATGCCACAAAAACATTGCACACATACAAACAAGATAAACAAAACAGAACAACAACAAACTCCAAACAGACAACAACAAACAAAAAAGAACACACAGAGCCTACAATTACAACATAATAAATAACAGGGAATAATTATCATTCAGAATATAGCCAAGCGTTACTGTAAAATGTCAGTGAGATTAAGTGGTTCAGTAAAGAGAGAAGAGTGAGGAATAAGATCAAATTGGAAGGGTGTTAAAGTCTACATGTACAGTTAGTATGAAAGTTAGTTGCCAAGGCATGTTTAAACGATGAAAGATGAAATGGAGCGAATATGAAGTATTGGTTTCAGAAGGTGCTTTAAACATAAAAACTTTTTTTATATGGATTCATAAAGATTATGTACTGAAAAGAAAAGCTGTACAGTATGTCTTAAATGATGAGTGGAGGAAAAATGAACCAAAACCTGTTTTAAATAAAAAAGGATAGTTGAAATGAACACACTTAAAGACAAATTGCAACCAATTAATCTGTCTTCTTATATATGGTGTAGGCAAGTCAAGAAGTTCATACATTGTGCAGTGAGTTGTGAATGAGCAATTAAGAATAAATCTACACAATCTATTATAAACTCTAGTAAGAGGAGCAAGAGAGGTGTTAGAAGCAATGCAATACACAGAATAAGCATAATCCATTATTGGCAATATAAGTTATAGAGCAATTTATTTTCTGACCATAAGTGGGAAACAGTTTCTGGAACGGAAAAGGAGACTAAGACTATAATTTAATTTATGTACAATGATTAATATGGTAGTTAAAAGAAAGCTCAGAGTCAAAGTATAGGCCCAGGTATTTCATATTGTCAACTTTCTGCAATGTAGTGCCATCCAGACAGGAAATATGACATGAATGTGTTTTGCATTTGAGTTTGATGTTCTGTCAAGTGCCAAAAATCATAGTATGTGTTTTAGCTTTATTGAGGAGTAACTTATTAACTGCAAGCCAGTGTTGTAAGTTATTAAAATCAGACTGTAGATCTGCTTCAATCTGTCTCAAATTTGTATGTGAAGTATATATAACTGTATCATCATCATAAAGCTGAACATAATACTTACAAATAGAGGGAAGATCAATAATAAATATGGAGAAAAGAAGTGGACCAAGCGTTGATCCTTGAGGCACACCATACTGTTGAGTCAGAGTGTCAGATTTGTTTCCATTAATAACAACACATTGTTTTCTATTGTGAATGTATGAGTTAAACCAATGTAATGCAGTGTGTGAAAGGCCAATAGCATGACGTTTATCCAGAAGAATGTAATGACTAACCAAGTCAAAAGCCTTTGTCAAATCAATGAAAATAGCACCAGTTAGTTCAGAAGTGTTCGAAGCAGTGAGAATATCGTTGGTTAGTTTTAGCAGTGCAGTAATTGTAGAGTGATTTGAACGAAAGCCAGACTGAGAAGGTGACAGGATATTGTTTTCATTAAGATAGCATGACAGTTGATTATAAATTAATTTTTCAAACACTTTAACAACAGAGGAGATGACAGAAATTGGTCTGTAGTTGTTCAGATCTAGTACATCGCCACATTTATGTAAGGGAGTAATGCGTGAACATTTCCAGATACTGGGTAACTCATAGGTGGACAAAGACATATTGAAGAGATCACATAGAGGATAAATAAGTACATGAGCTGATAATTTTAAGAATCTGGCTTCGATACCATCCAATATTAATACTGCTTGCACCAATGTTAACAATACTATGACAACTATTCAAGTGCTTTCAAAAGCATGCATAACTTTTAAACTGCAATGGACATCCTTCTTGAGCGCAAAGAACAACAAACTTTTTGCCAGGATATAACCCATGAAAAAACTTAAGGTGCTGAATTAATGCACTAGGTGCATCATACAAAGATCTACAAATATGACAGTTATACATTGTTCAAAAACTTGGCTCTTAGCTTCTTAATAAATTGAATAATTTGAATAAATAATTGAATGAATAATTGTACACTTGTGCAATGATCTAAGAAATGTTGCACTTATACATTGTTTAAGAATTTGGCTCTTAGCTCCTGTTCATGAACTTTGCTCTCAATTCCTTCACCTTTGGACTCCCTTTAGTGGTCTCAACATCAATACTGTAGACAGTTGCAAATAAGTATTTGAACACCTGTCTATCAGCTAGAATTCTGACCCTCAAAGACCTGTTAGTCTGCCTTTAAAATGTCCACCTCCACTCCATTTATTATCCTAAATTAGATGCACCTGTTTGAGGTCGTTAGCTGCATAAAGACACCTGTCCACCCCATACAATCAGGAAGAATCCAACTACTAACATGGCCAAGACCAAAGAGCTGTCCAAAGACACTAGAGACAAAATTGTACACCTCCACAAGGCTGGAAAGGGCTACGGGGAAATTGCCAAGCAGCTTGGTGAAAAAAGGTCCACTGTTGGAGCAATCATTAGAAAATGGAAGAAGCTAAACATGACTGTCAATCTCCCTCGGACTGGGGCTCCATGCAAGATCTCACCTCGTGGGGTCTCAATGATCCTAAGAAAGGTGAGAAATCAGCCCAGGACTACACGGGAGGAGCTGGTCAATGACCTGAAAAGAGCTGGGACCACCGTTTCCAAGGTTACTGTTGGTAATACACTAAGACGTCATGGTTTGAAATCGTTCATGGCACGGAAGGTTCCCCTGCTTAAACCAGCACATGTCAAGGCCCGTCTTAAGTTTGCCAATGACCATTTGGATGATCCAGAGGAGTCATGGGAGAAAGTCATGTGGTCAGATGAGACCAAAATAGAACTTTTTGGTCATAATTCCACTAACCGTGTTTGGAGGAAGAAGAATGATGAGTACCATCCCAAGAACACCATCCCTACTGTGAAGCATGGGGGTGGTAGCATCATGCTTTGGGGGTGTTTTTCTGCACATGGGACAGGGCGACTGCACTGTATTAAGGAGAGGATGACCGGGGCCATGTATTGCGAGATTTTGGGGAACAACCTCCTTCCCTCAGTTAGAGCATTGAAGATGGGTCGAGGCTGGGTCTTCCAACATGACAATGACCCGAAGCACACAGCCAGGATAACCAAGGAGTGGCTCTGTAAGAAGAATATCAAGGTTCTGGCGTGGCCTAGCCAGTCTCCAGACCTAAACCCAATAGAGAATCTTTGGAGGGAGCTCAAACTCCGTGTTTCTCAGCCACAGCCCAGAAACCTGACTCATCTAGAGAAGATCTGTGTGGAGGAGTGGGCCAAACTCCCTCCTGCAGTGTGTGCAAACCTGGTGAAAAACTACAGGAAACGTTTGACCTCTGTAATTTCAAACAAAGGTTACTGTACCAAATATTAACATTGATTTTCTCAGGTGTTCAAATACTTATTTGCTGCTGTATCATACAAATAAATAGTTAAAAAATCATACATTGTGATTTCTGGATTTTTGTTTTTAGATTATGTCTCTCACAGTGGACATGCACCTACGATGACAATTTCAGACCCCTCCATGATTTCCAAGTGGGAGAACCTGCAAAATAGCAGGGTGTTCAAATACTTATTTTCCTCACTGTATATCTTAGCAGAAAGTTGAAAAATGTTGCGTTTACTTCACACAAGAGCAGCCATTTTCCCCTGTTGCCATGGGAACGTTATGAAGTGACATAATTACGCAAAGTGAACATCATCGAAAAGCTGCAAACCCCGGGATGAAGCCATGATGAAACCGCAATTTTTGCAAGTTCCCGCAATTTTTACAATTTCCCGCAATTTCATCGCATAAAACTGCATAAATATCCCGCATATTCCATCACATTTTTTAAGAAAACGTGCCGCATAATCAAGTATTTTTGCCCGCAACAATCACAAAAAAACTCCGCATTTTTCTGGAAGGACTGACCAATACATACATAACATTACATACACATGCAATTATACACATACATCCCAGTCGTCCATGAAAGAACAGTTTTATATTAGATATAGGTTAATAAGAAATGCTTTTTTAGTTGTCTTTTGAAGTTGGAGATAGAGGGCAACACCTTGAGGCCATCATCAATCCTTTTCCAGATCTGCGGCCCCTTACAGACAACACTCATACTGGCGCGCACACGTCGGCGACATTTTCCTGATATAAGTGGTTTGATTCTCGTTTGGTATGTATGCTGGGGGCTGGAGATGGGAACAAGACTACTCAATCTAGAGTTCAGTCTGTTGACAATTTGGAACATAAAGCAGGCATTATGATATTCATTTAGCTCAGTCAGTCTTAGTAACTCAAAACAGTGGAATAGAGGTTGGGTGGGGGAATTTATCTCTGACCAGGACTGAGCCCGTATGACTTTCTTTTGCAAAGATATAAGTTTTTTGAGATGGCTGGTGAAAGTGTTAGACCATATCACATTACAATAGTTAAGGTGTGGTTCAAAAAGAGTTTTATACAACGTGAGAAGGGAAGACAGAGGAAGGAAATGTCTGATCTTATAAAACAAGCCAACATACTTGGACAGTTTGTTTACAAGATAGTCGATATGACATTTAAAGTTGAGTGAGTCGTCAATGAGGACCCCCAGGAATTTAGTGGAATGCACTTTTTTTATCTCCTGCCCATTAATTTTAATCATGCAGTGATCATTGTTTTTAGATTTTTTTCCTCGATTGAAATAAAATGAAATTTGTTTTGCTGAAATTTAATGACAGTTTATTACATTTAAACCAGGAGTCCACTTTGGTTAACTCTGAGTTTACTATATATTGTAAAATAAGTGGGTTCCTGTGCGATGTAAACAAATTTGTGTCATCTGCAAAAATAATTATAATAATAATATTTTAGAGGAATTTATGAAATCATTTATATATAGAATGAATAAGAGTGGCCCTAAAATGGAACCCTGGGGGACCCCAAAGATCATGGGCTGACAAGTAGATTTATGATCATATACATGGACATACTGTTCCCTCCCGTATAAATAACTTCGAAACCATTTAAGTGCTAGACCTCTGATACCATTGTGACGCAATTTGTACAATAAAATATCAAAGTCAATGGTATTAAAGGCTTTTAATAGATCCAAGAAAATACTAACACCACATTTTCCCTCTTCAATGCAGTCATTTGTTCTATTAGGTTGAGTATTGCCATACAGGTTGTACTCTTTTTCTAAAACCGTATTGAGAGAGAACAAGAATATCTAGTTTATGAAGATAGCCACTGAGTCTAGTGTATACTACTTTCTCCATTACTTTAGAGAAAGTTGGTAGAATTGATATGGGCCGGTCATTGCTCATTTCTGTTGCCAGAGTTAAAAATTGGAATTATCTTAGCAATTTTTGTCATTTTAGGTACAGTGCCAGTAAGTAAAGAGAGGTTGATGCAGTGAGCCAGTGGCTCTACAATAACATTTGCAATGGCTTTCATAATCTTACTACATATTCCATCTACACCAGCGGTGTACGAGCTTCTCAAGTCCAAAATGATCTTGAGGAGCTCAGTACTATCTGTCGTATCATGAAAAATGAGTGAACATAGCTACCAGAAAGAAAATGCTTGAAGGTGAAACCCTGGGGTTGATTTATCTTCTTAACCAGATTTACACCTATTGAGGTAAAATGATAATTAAAACTCTATACAAGATCAGCTTTGGCATCACCAAAGTCAGGCAGATTAGTAGGTTTATGTCTCCTATTGAGGACTTAATTTAACACATTCCATGACCTCCTGCAGTCGCCCTGTGAAGCTTGTAAGAGTTCAGTATAATGACTTCTTTTGCTCTTTCTTATGATCTGCATTAGTTTATTTTTATAAGAAATATATTTCTCTTTATTTAAACTAGAAGGATTTTTTATGTAGGATTTGTAAAGCCTACTTTTATATTTAATAGACTTTAAAATTCCCTTTGTAATCCAAGGGTTCTGGAGGGTAGTGCTGCATCTGACAGTCTTCTCAGGAATTGTGTCCTTGATGGAGTCTTGAATGATCTTAATCAGACTGCCATATGCTGCATCAGGAGTCCCACTGTCATAGACAGAGTCCCACGACTTGGTCTGTAAGTTAACAATTAGGTGCTGTAAGGTTCTCTCGTTGAGGATTTTAGATTTAACTTTAGAGAGTGGGGGAGAGAACGATTTGCCAGAACCAAGAAATATTACAATGGTAAAATGGTCTGTGATGTCAGACTGCACGATTCCCGTCACCAACTTGGTATTGTGAATATTAGTAATGATATTGTCAATAATCGTTTTGGATGTCTGTGTAATAAATCTATTAATGGTGTAGTAAATCTATTAATGGTAGGGAAGAAAGAGGAGGAATGCAATGTGTTCATAAAGTCATGTTTTGCCCCATCTTCCTTGGAAATATCAATGTTATAATCACCAAGTAGTATACAGTCTTTTTTTTTAGCTTATTCAGTTTATGTAATAGATCTTCCAGTTTACACCAAAAAGTGTCAAGAACAGAGTTTTGTGGGCGATAGAGTACACCGCCAATGAATATTTTGTCATTATTGTTAATCTCAATAAAAAAAGACTCACAGTGGTCATCCTCTAAATAAAGGTCACAGGTTTTTACTTGGAGACTGTTCTTAACATAGTGGCAGACCCCTCCACCTGTTCTATTTGGTCTGTTCTTAATGTGTAGATTGTACCCATCGAGGTTAAGTAAATTGGCATATGTTAAATCATTAAGCCAGGTTTCACTACACCCAATAACATCAAAATGACAACTTGAATTGAACAGTAAGGAAGCTAAATCAGAATGTTTGTTTAGGCTTCTGATGTTTACATGTAAAAATTAATAATTATATATATCATTTAATTGTTTTATGTTATCAGGGTCAAGAACATTACAAGTAATATTGCCACCCATATCAATGCAGTGTTGAGAATCTCCAACGATGTTGAAATCATTAAAACCCATAATATAAGCAGTACAAATTAATCATGGAATTTTCTGGGATTACATAAAGACATTGACACGGCGATAGCCGCAAACACACTCGGAATAACCAAACACACGCACATACACACATCACACACACAAAGAAGTATTCTGGTACCATTATGTAAACAATTTGTACCACGCCGCAGTCATCGCCACCAGCTCGCAAAATGTAGTCTCTTGAAAATAAAAGAAAATGTCTCTCACCTCTCCGTCCTCCCACCTAAAAAAAGTTTGAGTCTCCCGTAAAGAGGAGCAGGCTATGGGACACATTAAGTCATGATAGAGAGATTGTCTTCCGTAATAAATAAAAGTAGAGACAAACAGATCACCGCTGTCAATGGAAAACTGAATGAAATAGAAACTCTACTTCAAAAAACAGTAAGCATACTGGCCTGCCATCCTCGTCGCAGGGATTTGGGCAAACTATGATCTTAGGTGTTCCGCGGTGGTAAGGAAGCGATGAAGGCTTCAGCCTCAGCTGCCATGGGAAAGTGTTTCCTACCTCCCGACTCCAGCTTGACGTAAAGCCTGGCCGGGTACAGCAGTACTGGCTTGAACCCTCGCTCGTACAACTTCGAGATGACCGCCTTAAACTCATTCCGCTGCTCCATAACCTCTGGAGGATAATCCTCAAACACAAGGCTGGGATGATCCCGGAACTTGATGATGAGCATGACGGATAATCTTGTCCTTTACCTGGAACCTGAGAAGACGGATGATGACCAGTCTTGGTCGCTGGTTGGGTGGAGGTTTAAGTGCCAGGGCTCTATGAGCCCGTTCACACTATACAGGTGAATCGAGGACCCCTCCAAAGACCTCCCCGAGCATCCCGGCGAAGAAAGCCATCGGCCCAGGCCCCTCCACGGATTCAGGTACACCGATAACCCTGGTTTTGTTGCGCCGGCTCTGTGACTCGAGGTCGACAACTTTAGTTGCTAGTTTAGCATGGTCTCTCTGTAGCTTGTGATAGCTTCCTTGGCAGCCTTCAGGCATACGAGACGTATGCCTGAAGGCATCACCTTCACTCTCAAGTATTTCGAGTTTCTCAGCATGTTCTGTTACGGTAGTTAAGACACCGTTCAACTTGGTCTCGAGAGCTTAGAGAGTTTGTTTAAAGTCCTCGGAGATGGCGGTTCGATGAGACTCAAGCAGGTGGGTGAGGGACGCCATGGTGACTGCCTCGGCATTTGTGTTAGTCTGCACCGCTTTAGTTTTCGGCATGGTCACAGCAGCTCAATAGCAGATCAGCAAGTCAGTAAATCTACTACTACTTTAGATAGTAGTAGAGTAGAGTTAGGTTACAAACGGTGAGTTTAAGGATAAGCAAACATTAGCAGGAGCGTGAGACGCAGCGTGCTTCACTTGTTGCCACATCACGTGACCAGTCAGGTCGTAATAGTCGCACGACACAAGGAATCAATAAAGAAATTCATTGCCAACTCTTTGACCCCCGCATTCGGCTATGCAATAAGTTCTGCTTATATATTGACTAAACAAGTACAAACCCAGAGAGGAAACCTCTTAGTTTTTAATAAAACATGGACTTCTAAGTATTTACAGTTGTGTTCAAAATAATAGCACTGTGATTTAAAAAGTGAATAATGCTCAAAATCCTTAGAATAGCTTTTAATTCCATAATATCAATGCATTTGGAACACTGCACGTTCAATTCCAAATCAAAACATGACCAAAATGGATCAAGTTTGTATTATACCTTTACAGAAAGTGAAGAAAAAGGAATATTAGGCTGTTAAAAAAATATCAGTATTTGCATTTTTCTTTACAAACTCAAACATTTACTGTACAAACTGAAAAAGGTCTCAAGGGTTTGCTTTACTTTGAATCACTGCACTAATATTTAGTTGCATAACCATTATTTTTGAGAACTGCTTCACATCTGTGTTGCATGGAGTCAACTAGGACTGCAGCTATCGATTCTTTTTGTAATCGATTAATCTAGCACTTTATCGATCGATTAATCGGATATTTTATTTTTTTGCGTTTTTAAAACAACCAAAACTAGACCTATATGTAAATATTAGTTATACTTAACTAATTTTCATTTATATATTTGATTATAATGTCACACAGCTCTGTTACACTTATGCTATTAGATCGTTGATCAGCTGTTTCTCCGTGGAGAGAGAGAGAGAGAGAGAGAGAGAGAGAGAGAGAGAGAGAGAGAGAGAGAGAGAGAGTCAACCAACTTCTGGCAGGTATTCCAGCCCAGGACCATTGAACTGCATTCCACAATTCCTCTGCATTACTGGGTTTGGCCTCAGAAACAGCATTTTTGATGTCACCCCACAAGTTTTCTATGGGATTGATGTCTGGGGATTGGGCTGGCCACTCCATAACATCAATCTTCTTCATCTGGAACCAAAACTTTGCTCGCTTACTGGTGTGTTTTGGGTCATGTTGAAAGACCCATTTCAAAGGCATTTCCTCTTCAGCATAAGGCAACATGACTTCTTCAAGTATTTTGATGTACTGAAACTGATCCATGATCCCTGGTATGAGATAAATAGGCCCAACACCACAGTATGAGAAACATCCCCATAACATGATGTTTGCACCACCATGCTTTATTGTCTTCACAGTGTACTGTGGCTTGAATTCAGTGCATGGGGGTCATCGGACAAACTATCTGCAGCCCTTAGACCCAAAAAGAACAATTTTGCTCTCATCAGTCCACAGAATGTTGCCCAATTTGGCCAGTCAATGTGTCCTTGGCAAATTTCAACCCATTCAATACATGTCTTTTTTTCAGCAATGGGACTTTTCAGGGGCTTCTAGCTGATAGCTTTGCTTCACATAGCAATTCTTCTGATTGTAATATTACTCACAGGTAACTTTAAGTCTTCTTTTGATTTTCCTGAAGCTGATCATTGGTTGAGCCTTTGCAATTTTGGCTATTCTTCGATCCATTCGAATGGTAGTTGACCATTTTTTCCCACGTCGTTCAGGCTTTGGATGCCATTTCAAGGCATGTGAAATCATTTTGGCTGAGCAGCCTATCATTTTCTGCACTTCTTTATACGTTTTCCCCTCTCCAATCAACTTTTTAATCAAAGTCCGCTGTTCCTCAGAGCAATGTCTGGAACGACCCATTTTGCTGAGTATTTCAGTGTGAAATGCACTATAACCAGCATGCACAACATTTGCTTCCTTCCTTCCTTAAATATGGGCCATAATTGACACCTGTTTCTTCACAGAATCAATCACCTCACTAATTGAAGACAACACTGCTATTATTTTTAACATGCCCCTTTCAATTACAGATTCAATTACACAGAATGAGCAGCATGCATGTCATGACTGTTGGGTCTGTTGGTTTTCTATGACTCTGCAACACTTACTGGTAAATTATTTGTCATGTAGAAATATCACTTATACCAAAAAATTTGATTTATGAGGTTAGTGATGTTGGACTGCTATTATTTTGAACACAACTGTATTTACTGACGTCAAAGGTAAAGCTTAGTTTACGGAGAACAGATCGCTGTGTTGAAGGATTATAATTTGAATCGCCACTACAATACTAAACACGCAGACAAATTCAACAACTTGACTGATGCAGAGCGGGAAGGGACATCTGAAGCTTTGCTAGTTAAACTGCAAAAGCAACAAGGTTTTTTTACCAAGCATTGCACATCCAGGGATGCAGCAGTCAAGACCAGCTTTGTTATATGCCACAAAATCGCCAAAAACAGTAAGCCATTTTCTGAAGGGGAGTTTATTAATGAGTGTTTGGTGGACTCTGCTAATCTGCCCAGAGAAAAAAGAGGCGTTTGAGAATGTGCCGCTTTCCAGGTGAACCGTAACGAGAAGGATTGAGGACATCGCGGGAAACCTGGAGATTCAGCTGCAAAGCAAAGCAAAGCAGACAATTTCAAACTTTTTTCCTTGGCTCTGGACGAAAGCTGTGATGTCCGTGACACAGCCCAGATACAAATTTTTGTACATGGGATAGTGAAAGACTTTGAGATAACGGAGGATCTGGCAGCAATGCGGTCAATGAAAGGAACGACGACGGGAGTGATTTGTTCACTGAGGTAAATGCATGTTTTGACAAAATGGGACTTAAACGTACAATATGTAACTTTCTGCCGCTAGGGGTCTCTCAACCAAAACAATGGATTGTAAACACAGACATTTGATGTCGTTGGGAAGTTGCGTGGAATTATGGGAGTTTTTATTGCTAGTGCTGCTTTTATCTATGGTCAAAACAATCAAACTACAGAAAGGAGGCTTCCGGTGACGCCATGTTGGCAGCAGCTTGAGGGACACGCTCCGTCCAAAATTTTAATAATTTCGTAACAAAATCAGTATAAAACTCGGTGACTCTTATCAAATTCGACATGTCGACAACTAGAGACAGAGGACAATCTAAACAGGACTCTAAGGAAAAAGACGAAAACTTGAAGCAGCTAACTCTGATGCAAGCGCAGAGTGCGCAGTCGCATGCTAGTATGCGTGACTCCGAGAAAAAAATACTTGCAGAGCTCGAGAAACTTAGGAAAGATAACCAAGATGGGCACACTCAGACCCAGCTATCTTTAACACGGCGGGAAACGTCCTTCGGTGAACTGAAAGGAGAACTTATTGAACTGCAAAAGAGAACCACAGAGGCGGAGGACCGTATTAGAGCTAATACGGTCACTAATGAAGACACGGCTAGGCGCCATGAGCGGGCCCTTCGTTACCTACTGCACCGAGAAATTGAATATTTAAATGCACGATGTGAAGATATGCAAAATCGCCTAAGGCGAAACAATCTGAGAATTTATAAAGTGGCTGAAGGGAGCGAGGGAAGGGATGTTAAGCTTTTTGTACTTGATTTGCTTAAATCTGTTCTTCGACTTCCCCCTGACCTTAACATCGTCATTGAAAGGGCACACAGAGCGCTCAATGCCAAGCCAAGAG
The DNA here is from genome assembly GCA_023566125.1 of Zingel zingel. Taxonomy (NCBI): domain Eukaryota; kingdom Metazoa; phylum Chordata; class Actinopteri; order Perciformes; family Percidae; genus Zingel; species Zingel zingel. The sequence goes on from CM042324.1 coordinate 30,320,934, forward strand.
CCCTGAAGCAGCCCCTCATTCGCTTGTCGTTAGGTTTTTGGACTTCTCAGTAAAAGAAATCATACTACGACAGGCCTGGGAGCAGAAAAAAGTTATGTACGAAGGAAAACAGATCTACTTTGACCACGACTTCTCTCCCGAGCTGCTGAAGAAAAGAGCGCTGGTGCGTGATGCAGTAAAGCAGCTAAAGATGAAGAACATTAGGGCAAAGTGTGTTTTCCCTTCACAGCTGAGAGTTTTTATGGAGGATGGTGTGAAGACCTACCCGACATTGACGGACGCGGTGCTGGTTCTTGAGGGGTTGGGGGTACACGCTCGAGTAGACGAGAGGGAGCGACTGGAGACGGAGCTGTGCCGAGATGGGTGGAATACAGCGGGAAGGAGAGCCCAGCGACACTCACCAACGCCGAAATCAAAGCCTTTTTCAACACCGATAACTAATTTATACCTTCAGTGAGTTCATCCATCTAATTAAACCAGGATAAGTTAGGAGAAGAAAAGTGGAGATTTCCAATATGAACGAGATGTGAGAACCCCTAAGTGGACGATCACCTATCCACAGCCAAGTCGCAAACAAATCGCTCTGGGAGCGACAGCGATACCGCACATGGCGTGTTTTTCCCCGGTATGTGGAAGCCTACGTTGTTCAATTTGTTAGTTATGTGTTCATTTGTAAATGTTCTTTTTGTCCTGAGACTTTTGATGGGCCGTTATACTGTTATTTTTGGTAATTATTTTTTTAATAGTGATTTATGTGAGATTCAAGAAAGGGTTATAGTAGCTGAATATACAACATAATAACAGATGGATAATCTAATATGTGTTACTTATAATGTTAAAGGCTTAGGTAGTCCAATTAAAAGGAAAAAAGTGCTGAATCAATTGAAAAAACTTAACTGTGCCATAGCAATGCTCCAAGCAATATATCTCTCAGACAAGGAGCACATGAAGCTGAGGAGAGAGTGGGTGGACCAGCAATATAGCTCCTCACATCAAAGTGTGAGGAAAAGAGGAGTTGCTATTCTTTTCAATAAGTCAGTGTATTTTTGCCATGAGAAAACTTTCGGTGACAAGGAGGGGAGATTTCTGATGGTGATTGGACGTGTAGGGGGCACTAAAATGACTCTAGTAAATGTATATGCTCCAAATGAGGACTGCCCTATTTTCTTTAAAAATATTGCATCATTGATAGCAGACAAAGCCGAAGGGATTATTCTTGTAGGGGGAGATTTTAACTGTGTGTTGAGAGCATCTGTAGATAGGCTCCCTGCTGACTTTGGTCCAAGGACCAGGAAGTCTTTAACTCTTTGTGCACTGATGGATGAGTTGGGTTTGATAGATGTTTGGCGTCGCTTACATCCCAAGGAAAAATATTTTACCTTTTTTTCACATGTACACTGTAGCCACTCAAGATTAGATATGTTTTTGATGACTGGTGTAGATTCCTATAGAGTGACCCAGTGTACTATTGAAGCAATTACCATTTCAGATCACGCTCCATTCTCTTTGACGTTAAAGTTGAGCCCAAATAATAATTTTAAGTACTGGAGAGCAAATGTATCTATTCTAAATAACAAAGTGATTCAACAACAAATAAGGAAAGTGTTATTAGAGTATATTCAATTTAATGATAACGAGGCTGTAAGTCCATCAGTTTTATGGGAGGGAGCCAAATGTGTCCTAAGAGGAAACATTATTACGAACGAGAGAGACTTGCAGAACAATTACGATTGAAAACAAAATTAGACAAAGAAGGAATACCAAACAGTACAAAATAATGACACACTTAACATGTTGAAAGAAAATAGACAGAAATTAAATGACTTATTAACTTATAAAGCAGAGGGGCAGCTTCGATTCACAAATCAAAAGTATTATGAATTTGGTAACAGGGCAAGCAGATTGTTGGCATTTCAGCTACGAAAAACACAATCAAGCAGAGTTGTCCATAGAATCAAGTGTCCAAATTCTGGGGAAATGCTGTCACAACCCAAGGATGTCGCAGAGGCGTTTGTCACTTAATGTCACAAAATAAGAGGGAAAAAACTCTCTTTTTCAACTCAATATGTCTGACCAAATTGACTGAGGAGGAAACCAATCTATTGACACGCCCAATTACAAGAGAGGAAATAAAAAGCAGCATTTTAAAACTTAAAAATAACAAATCACCAGGAGTGGATGGCTTCCCAGGTGAATATTATAAAATATTTGAAAAAGAGCTTACGCCTATTTTGGAGAAAGTTTATAATTATGCACTTTCAGAGGGGGATCCTCCTCAGTCATGGTCTGAAGCCATTAATAGTGTCATTCATAAAGATGGTAAGGACCCCACTCTGTGTGCGTCTTATTGTCCCATCAGCCTCCTCTGTGTTGATCTAAAGATACTGACTGCCATCATTGCAAACAGAATACAAAAATGTATAAGAAAACTTGTGAAACCCGATCAGACTGGTTTTATCGCCCATAGACAGGGGACTGATAATGTTCGAAGAGCTTTAAACCTCCAAATGGTGGCACAGAAAAGGAACACCCCATCAATGCTTCTCAGCTTGGATGCTGAGAAGGCATTTGATCGGGTGGACTGGGGCTTCCTACAACAGACATTGAGGCACATGGGCTTTGGTGAGGCGTTTATAGGGTGGGTCCAAACTTTTTATAAAAATCCAAAGTCACGTGTAAGGGTCAATGGGCACTGCTCAAAAAATTTTCCATTGGGATGTGGCACTAGACAGGGTGAAGTTCTTTCACCCTCACTATTTGCTTTGAGTATAGAGCTGTTAGCCGAACTGATTAGATCCAATCCTCTCATACAGGGAATAAGAGATGAATCAAATGCTCAGCACAAACTGTCACTTTTCGCTGACGATATTTTATTATTTCTGGAAAATCCTATAATTTCTGTTCCAGCCTTGCTCCACAGTCTTAAGGAGTATAGTATATCAGGTTATAAAATCAATACAAACAAATCCGAAGCCTTAATGATTGCTGGGACTTGGCCATCGCAGTTGGATAATCTTGTCTCTTTCAGGCACTCCAAGCAGGGGTTTAGATATCTTGGAGTAATTCTTACCCCCAAGACTACGCAGTTGTTTTCATCTAACTATGATAAATTGTTAAAGGAAATCAGAACTGATTTAAACAAATGGGATGTACTACCGCTTTCTCTTTTGGGTAGAATTGAATGTATAAGAATGAATATTCTTCCAAGAGTATTATTTCTGTTCCAAAACCTCCCTGCTGTTATACCACAATCTACTTTCAAATTTCTAGATAAATTAATGTCAAAATTTATTTGGCAGAACAAAAGACCAAGATTGCGCCTTAAAATTTTAATGTCGCCTAAGGAAAATGGTGGCTTAAATTTACCTAACTTCAAATTGTACTATTGGGCTGCCCAAATAAAAGTGGTGGCGGCATGGATCATTCGTGATCCGGAGTCACAGTGGGTCTCTATGGAAGAATATTCGGTGCCGGGAGTCTCTCTCTCCCAACTCACTTTTCTCAACCTGCAGTCTCAGAAAAAAATAAAAATTGCAAATTTGTGGGTCAAACATACATTAAAGATTTAGAATGAGGTCCAAAAGCAGTTGAAGGGAAAGATTGCTTTATCTCGAGCTATGACTATTAATGGAAATATGGAGTTCTTTCCATCTTTATCAGATAGCAGCGGCTTTCGGGTTGGGCTGAGGGGGGTCTCCTCACAGTGAATCAATTGTTTGACGGAAATGTAATTAAAACCTTTCCCCAATTAAGAGCAAAATTTGAGTTACCCTCAAGTGATTTATATAAGTATTTTCAAATAAGGAGCTATATAATAAAACATAATGATTGGGAACTGATCAGAAGAGAGCCTACAAATATAGAGAAGCATTTTATTAATTTGATTGAAAATGGGGGTGCAATGAAAAAACAAATGTCCTTGATGTACAAAAAACTGTTGATTGACATGTCAGATAACACACAACACATAAAACAACAATGGGAAATGGGGCTGAATGTTACCTTGGATGATGATGTTTGGGTTAACATTTGCTCTGGCTGTCATAAGGGTGTGGGCAGTCAGCTCTGGAGGGAGTTTGATTGGAAGACGAAAATCAGATTTTTCAGGACTCCGTTAAAATCTTTCCTCCCCAAGAGTATCATGAGTGACAAATGCTGGAGAAACTGTGGATTTGTCGGTGATCAAACTCACATCTTCTGGGACTGTCCCAACATACTTGGCTTTTGGTAGGGACATTGGGGGCATTTTGAAAAATGTACTAAAAGTGAACATCTCTTTAAACTCCCAAACATTTTTACTGGATATCTTTCCAGACAATCTTTCCCAAGACCAAGCATTTCTTCTCCATCTCCTCTTAATGACTGCAAGGAAAATGATAACAATCTGTTGGTATAAGCCTGAGCCACCTACCGTCACACAATGGACACAAAAGATAAGACAAGTTTATTTAATGGAACGGTTGACAGCACAACTGCAACTAAAAACCCCAGTTTTTGAAAGAAGATGGGGTCCTGTTATAGACTTTCTGAAGTAGGACACAAGCCTATGCCTTAAATTGTTTATGTTCCTGATTGTAAATAATGTATGACGCCCAGTCTCAGGACAATGTTCATGCTTTTATTTTTTTATATATATTTTTTTTTCCTTGTGTGTATTCACAATAAAGTAAAAAAAAGAAAAAAAAACAAAAAACAATCATACTACTAATAACTTTATGAGCGTGTTGAACGATGTTGTAACCCTATGTTATCCACCAAGCATTAGCTAGCATTAAACGTTAACTACTTGTCAACCAGTAACATTAAGCTGGATTAATATTGATATGTATCAATAAATAAGGTTTCTGCTGTATTACTGTGTTGCAAAGTGGCATGTATTTAATCACAAAATAATGCCTTTTGGCAGAAAAAGCAGTGTTACCAGTAATTTTTTCTGTGACATTGTACGATTTACAATTACTCTCGAACGTAGCATCGGAAGTTACGAGTAACTAGATGGTGAAAAGTTATATGACGCCACTGACGGGCGACTAAATGAAACGTGATGTGTCTGAAAATAAAATAACAGATTTCTCTGGGTTTGTCATTTGATGCAAACATTTGGGATAGTGTAACTACACAACTTATAAAATAATATAACATAGGTATGGTCGTTTTTAGACATTTGAATACAGAAAAGTTACATATTGTACCTTTAAATGGAACAAACTATGTTAAAACCGATGGTTGTCCAAATCTGACAAGATAAAATGACTGAAGTGAACTCAGAACTGAAATTGGTATTTTTGCATTGTATTATACATCAGCAGGTGTTGTGTAAGTCAGTGCTAAAACTGAACCTTGTTATTGTTGTTGTAACTAAAGCAGTTAACTTCATCAGGGAAAGAGCATTAAATTACAGGCAGTTTGTGTCACTTTTGGGAGGCGCATGAAACTGAACATGGTGACATAGGCTACCACACAGCTGTCAGGTGTCTCAGCCTGGGCAAGGTGCTTAAAAGAGTATGGGACCTGAGAGCAGCGATTCGAGAGTTTTGTGATATGAAAGGCAAAGACATCCCAAAGCTCTCAGATGTAAACTGGATGGCTGATCTTGCATTTGCTGTTGATGTGACTGCACTAATGAATGAACTAAACACCAAACTGCAAGGTAAGGGCCTATTTGCACATGAAATGCACAGCCTGGTGAAGGCCTTTATGAGAAAGTTGCAGTTTCTCTCAAGCCAGTTGGAGGGTAACACTCTCACCCACATGCAAACCCTGAAAGAAACCACACCATCAACTGATTACCTCCGCAGGTACTCATCCATGCAGAAATCCAAGCAGTTGTCCCGAATCCCGCCCTAATTGTCCCGAAAATTAGAGCAAAGTCTCAAGAGCAGACTCTCGAGTAGTTATAGTCTGATAGAACATTAAAAACTGCTCATGGTGATTGAGTCAGCTCCCGGTCAGGCAGATGGTCCGGGGCGCTCTGCCTGCGACCCGCTTCCAATACATTCCGAAAGTCCTCCTCGTGTTCAAAATAAAAGCCCCCCTCCCCAGCCGGGAGACAACGGGGTGGCATCACAGCTGAGGGACACCACAGTCTTTGGTTGAAATACTTAACCAAAGGTTAATTACAAAAAATTAGGGCTGTCAAAATAACGCGTTAATTTCGATTAATTAATCTGAGAAAAAATAACTTGTTAAAAAAAATAACACAGATTAATCGACCTTTGACCTGGACCCGTTCTAGCCACCATTTGACTGCAAAATGAAGGAGGGAGACGAGAATGCGCTGCCTGGATCATTAATTGGAACATTTACTTATAAAAAAACGACCTGATGGAAGTGTGGCTAAAAATAAAGTCGTCTGCAATGTCTGCAGCAAGGAATTTGCATATCACCGGAGTATGTCAACTCTAAAGTACCACCTCAATGCAAAGCATCCAGGAGTTAACGTTAATCCAGAAGTAGGACTACGACCTAGCACGTCCCGTGATACCGACTCTAGCAGTCAACGTCATCTTCAAACCACACTGGAGAAAACACTGAAACGCAAATTTAGCAAATCTGTATGTGACCGACTGAGCAATGCCCTTGCTAAATGGATCACAATGTCCTGCAGACCAGTTTCGGTGATAGAAGACAGGGGGTTAGCAGAGGTTTTGCAAATAGCCTCTTCAGACATAACATAACAACATAACAATACTAAAAACAGACACCAGGCATTCCGCCGATGCCTGCGCCCAGCAGTTTTTGTCTGTGGCGGAGGCTTGGGGAGTTCAACAAAAGGTCACCACACTCGGCACAGACAGTGCCCGAAACATGATTGCTGCGGCGAGAAAGCTTCCATATGAGCACATGCCTTGCGTTGCTCATATGTTACAGAGAAGCATCACCGTTTGCCTCGCAGACAGTGGGTTTTGTGACACATTGGCAAAGTGTCGTAAGATAGTGGGACATTTTAAACATAGCCCTGCTAATACAGAGGAGCTCCACCAGCAGCAAAATCAACTTGGGCAACTGACAGAATGTCTGATTCAGGAAGTTCCTACAAGATGGAACTCGTCACTCGCCATGATCTCTCGTCTCCTAAAGAACCAGGAGGATATCAAGGCTACACTGAGCAGACAGAAGCACAAGCTGACTATGTTGACTACATCTGAGTGGGACAAACTTCAGAGGCTGGAAACCATCCTTGAACCATGCAGGTAAAAGCTTACACACACACACACACACACACACACACACACACACACACACACACACACACACACACACACACACACACACACACAAACAAACATTTAAAAAAAAAATGATTGTGAAGAAATTTACTTTATTTAGCAAATTATTGATGTAGGCCAGGCTACTACTATGACACTGATATAATAAATGTATTGTGTGCATCTCTTATCATTCACTGCAGATATGTGACTGAGCTCCTTGGAGGTGAGACTTATGTTTCTTGCTCTGTGGTGTTGCCTGCTCTCTGCCACCTGTACCGCACAATGGAAGTTTCAGAGGAGGACCCAGCCTACATAGGAAAATTCAAGACTGCCTTTAAAAAGGACCTGTCTGAACGACCTCAACAATGGATGGCTCAACATAGCTTCTGTGCTGGACCCACGCTTCAAGGACTTGAGGTATCTTCAAAGAGGAGACAGAGAAGAGGTGTGGACCAGTCTTGAGGTACTGCTGCAAAATAAACCAAGTACGGCTACCCCAGAGCCTGCAGAAGAGCCACTGAAAAAGAGAAGCCTCCTACTCTTTGCTTCAGACACAGACTCAGATGATGACACGGTGGAACCAAGCAGGGCTCTGAACCGCTACAAAGCAGAGCCCAGCATCAGCATGGAGAAATGCCCGCTGCAGTGGTGGACAACTCATGCAGGAGCCCATCAACAGCTGTCTGTCCTGGCTCGCAAATATCTGTCTGCGCCTGCCAGTTCTGTCCCTTGTGAGAGACTTTTTTTCACTTGCAGGTAACATAGTCCAAAAAAAGAGGGCAGCCTTGAGCTCTGAGAATGTAGAGAAGTTAGTTTGTCTGAGTGACTTGCTGAAGGAGAAGTAGAAGTGAGGCAGATGTGTCTGACTACAACTTAAAAATGAGAAAGTGTTGCTTTGTTGATTTTTTTGTGTGAAATGTGGTAAAAGGGGCTGATTTTTTTTAATTGGAGGTTTATCTTCAATTATACAACGAGCCCTGAAACTGATATTGCACTATGTTCAACTTTTGGTCTCTGTTGCCTGAGTTTATTTATGGCACATACAAGAGAAATAGTGTTGACATTAAAGGGAGTGTTAATTTATTCATTGTGTCCCCTAGGTTATAACTGTGGCCTGAGATGCCTTGTATGTACAGTGAAAAAAAATCTTCCTAAAGCACTATTGAATTTATTTTCTCAGCATATTAGGTCATATTGTTGATTGTTATGGCCATTATTTGAACAGTGAAAATAATAATAAGAGTTAAATGTCACTAATGCTGATTATTTGATTTATTTGAATTGAAAAATACTTTAACAGCAAAAATTATGTATGCGATTAATTTTGATTAATTAATCACAGTATGTAATTAATTAGATTACATTTTGGAAACGATTGACAGCCCTACAAAAAAATACAACATTTCTGTCACCTTTTTTATGTTATAGAGTAGATGAAGAGAACGCAAGCTGCAGCCATGAGGCCAGGGAAAGTGCACGTGCAGGCAGCCAATAAAAATAATAAATCATTTTGGTGCGGAGTTTTGAAATTCATGGTTTTCATTCTTGGTTTTTCTAAATGCAGCAATTATCCTGTGAAAATGTACTATTGCCACCCGCTGTATTAAAGTTGTTTTTAATCACCCTGACTAATTTCACTGCTTCTGGAGAGTAGCTGGTATCGGGTCCAACACAATAGGCTTAATCTGCTGAAAAGATTTTAGAGCTTGGCGCAACATGGTATGAGTGTACCCCCTGGTGGCCAGCAAAGCAAATAATGTTTTTTGATGTTTTTTTTAAAACATCCTTGTCATTAATACATTTCATTTTTCGTTTTCAATGCAATGTTGTTCAGCCCCTTCTTTTCAGGCAATATATTTCACATCTATTCTCTTACATCTTTTACACAAATACAGACAGACAAACACACACACACACACACACACACACACACACACACACACACACACACACACATACACACACACATGCACAGACAGACAGACACAAACAGACAAACAGACAAACACACACACATACACACAAACACACACAGACACTCATACACACACACAAAAGCACACATACATAAGCTGGAGACACACACACACAATCGCAAACACAGATACACACGCACACACACACGCAGACACAAACACACATACGCAGACACACACAAAGACACACATACACGCACACACACACACACACAGAGACACAGCCGCACACACACAGACACACACTCAAACACACACATGCACAGACAGACAGACACAAACACAGACAGACAAATACACAGAATTTAAAAGTTAATTTAAAGACCTCAGACTTACATTGTTTCAGTAAACTTCAGATCACATAATAAACTAACAATCCAAATTTAGGCAATTTCGATGCCTTAATACCATTTACCAATTACTATGTCTTTTTGAACATGTTTGTCATGAATGCATTTCATTTTTCGTTTTCAATGCAAAGTTGTTCAGCCCCCTTCTTTTCAGGCAATATATTTCACATCTAATCTCATTTTAGATTGGTGCTTTTTCGTTCTATGCAGTGTATATGTCTGATGTCACACTCACTCACACACATACACACACACACACACACACTTTTCGACTTTGCTAATTTATTGTGTTTGGCGCCAGAAATCTCTGACTTCCCCTGAACGCCTCAATGAAATCTAACTGCATAGCTCAGCCAAGCCCCCAGGAAGAGCGCCAAGTCTAAAAGCCACCATGGGCTTAGCAGATAACAGTGGTACTGCACCCCATGGCCCAGAAAGACTTTTCACATAGACTTTGCATGGCGAAAGAAACGTTTATATTTCAGCAGATAATTAGTTTCGGGGTATATCAACTTACCAGCCCGAACACTGAAAGGGTCCTTGTTTAAAACGTCATGTTTTTAACATTTTTAACATTCACTAGAAGCAAATCCAGAATTATTAAATTTGGCATGATGAACGTGCATAATGGATGCGAGCAGACCCACGGGACTGCGCCCGCCCGCCCACGTGACTGTTCTCCTGAGCTCATGTAGCTAGCTGTAATAATGGATATAGCTAATGGTTGTAATTCACCATGTGTTCTATTAATACGTCCGTGGTATTATCTTATGAAGTTATGATACATCCGAGGGATGGCTGTATGCTGTAAATGTTATGGTTTTGGTATTTTGCCTTGTATTTTGTTCTATTTCTGTTGCCTTGTTTAGTTATTTTTGTAGGTTTCCTATGTTTGTATATTTATTCTGTATTTTTTCCCGTTCCATGTCTTGTAAATTTACCCTGTGTCATGTGTTGTGTATTCCCCGTGTATTCCCATGTTCTGTTTCCTGTTTTATTTTGATAGTCCTGTTTTCTGTCTTGTCTTGTCTAGTTTTACTTTGCTCTCCCGCCTTGTTGATTGTCCTGCCCCGCCCTAATGTGCTGCACCTGTTGTATCACCTGTCCCTTGTTTGTTCATTACCTCTTGTATTTAACCCCCGTGTTCCCTTTGTCTCTTGTCAGATCGTTTTGTCTGCGTTTGCCCTCGTGTGTTCCCATGCCGTCAGCCTGTGTGTCTTCTTGGATCCTGCTGCGTTTTGTTCCTCGTTTTTTTCAGCCTCTTTTCTGTATTTTTTATTACAATAAACCCTCATGTGAAAACCTGCCTGCCTCTCCCTGCGTTAGGGTCCACTCTCCCCTGCTCCACTTAACAGTAAAGCCTGTTACGTGGATGTAACGTCATTAGCGTTTCCCAAACTGGCGGGCTATCGGCTAGCTAGCTAGTTGCTAACATCAGGGGTAGCTAGCATGGCTGTATTAAGATCTATACATAGCTAGCTATATACCTACATAACTTTACTACAGACATAGTGATTACATTGCCTTGGTTTTCTCTTATGATGCATCCGAGGGCTGTATGCTGTAAAGCTTGTAATGTGGATGAAGGATGAAGCCATGGATGAGCTTTGTTCACGAAACTGCAGGCTAACTGCTAGTGCTATTTAGTAGCTAGCTAGCTAACTAGTAGCACGACATAATTATTAAATCTCCTTGGTTGTATAGCTAAATACAGAGCTGCTAACTCTCACGCTTTTGCTGTGTGACACACGTTTTTGCCTGTTTCCACACGCACTCACGCCACACATCCAATTTCTCACGTAAAAGAAATCCGGCCGAGACTCGTTCGTTCCTTTTTCAAACTCCCCGACGGTAGATGGCGCTGATGAGCGCCACTGAACCATATGCGCTGCACCCCGAAGCTAGCGACAGAAGAAGAGATACCATTGCCGCGAAAGACAACGGGAGAAGAAACGGTCACTACCTCAAGAAGTCTGATGAGAAGCTGAGCTGAGACTAGGTATGTAACAATGAAATGTCGTCCAATTGAGTACTCACTCTCTTAAACTTTAAATCTTGAAAGAAATTATTTGTTTGTGTGTGTGAACATGATTTAGTATGGTGAATGTAAACTCAGCTGTCATAACAAGCAGCAGGAGAGCACATTATTAGCCTCTTGGTATACTGGATGCTTAAAGCTAGCTAGGGATGCACTGAATCCAGGATTCGGGCGAATATTGGGCCTTTTGACGGGGTTCAGTTTCTGCCGAACTTTAGAATTTTTTTATCCACCAAACCAAACCCTAACTCGGCTGCTGCTGGTTAGCTAACGTTAGCCTTATAATTTCACCCACCTAACATGCCTTCTGTAGTGGAATGGCTTCGAATGACGACCAAAAACGCTTGTCTTTTACTGTGAACATTTACTGTTAAATATGTTGCAGTTTAACACACAAGAAAATGAACAACTTAAGGCAACACTTGGAGAACTTTTCCCGCTTCGGTCCCCCTACAGGGTATTGTCTCATGGGAACTACAGCTCGCGCTACCTAACGCCAGCTGTAGTTCCAATGAGGCGGGAAAAGTACTCTAGTGCTTTAAGCTTGATGGACATGTTTAGCATCTACCGTCTCACAGTCATCTCAGTAAGCTAGCAAAAGTACACAACAGACAACTTCCCTGTATGCTACTTCAAAATACAAGCACTTCCTGTGACGGTTTGCAGTAAAACTTAATTACTGTTAAACAAATAAGGTTGTGTACCTTTTCACATATCAGCTGTAAATCAAGTACGGTAAATAGTGACTTTTAATCACACTGTAATTTACCATTTAGACTGTTTTAAACTAAACAACAAATTTCTTATATAAGTGCTTTAAACAAACATTTCACAACACCTTCATCATACACTGGTTAGCCAAAATTTCATCATCTGGTGATAGCAATGTGCTTTCCTACGATGTGAAAAGAGCTTGGGAATTCAACATTAAGTTGTTACATTTAACTGTTTTAGAGGCCGTGGATGTTGTATACTTCATTAATGTGTTTATTGTGTTAATGGACTGAGGATGGGAGTAGGATTTGGTATTCCGTTTCGGATTCGGCAGAATCTTAACCAGTGGATTTGGTATTCGGCCGAACCCCAAAAATCTGGATTCGGTGCATCCCCACTTAAAACATCAGCTCATAGCATTGTTTATTTACTCACATGACATTTATCTTTTTATTAACAGGCCAAAGAAAATGACTCGCTGTGGATGAAGAGTTTTTCTGTAGGACCAAACAGCACTTCGAACAGGTAAGATGTATTCCAAAGAATTTAACATAAATACAGGAAATGTATGCAATAGAAGTAGGTTTGTTTTTGTAACTGAGAGTAGAGTTATTAAACCAACATGACCATTTGAATTGTTTAAGGTTTCAAAGATGTCCCGTAAGAGACCTTTGCCAGGACAAAAGCGAAACCTTTTATTTTATTTAAAGAACCAGCCAAGTGAGAAAAGACAGACAAACACACTGACAGAACAGCCAGAACGATTGATAGAAACGACGGGACGACAGAGAGAGCAGGAGACAGAACAGAGCGTGCAACAGACAGGACAGACTGACAAACAAGCAGAGGAGCAACAGACAGGACAAATAGAACAACCAACAGGGCAGGTGGAAGAAGACACAGAGGGACAGACAGAAGAGACCCCCCCCCCCCCCAATCCAACAGCAGGGCCGGAAGAGTCATGCTCTGGCTGGAGCAGCAACATATAGATCCATTTTCAAAAATGAGTGGACCTCTTCATGGCCATTTATTACCAGAGGGAGCCTCAACACGCACTACTGGTGTGCAGTCTGCCGTATTGAAAACTCATGTTGCCACCAGGGTGTGACAGATGTAGTGTGCCACATAAAAAGCAAAGGCCACCAAGATAAGCAACGAGCTCTCCAGTCCAGAGCTACAATATCCCAATATGCAATACCCGTTCCATCTGTTGGGTGTATGTCTGCACAAGAGGTTAAGGTACAATATGTGTAATGGTCCTGTCAAGGTTCAGTCAAGAGTTTTGTGTTCTATTTGATCACGTCATCAAGTCATGGTTGATAGTTTTGACTAATTTGTGGTTTGTATTTCAGTGTAGTATAGTCCAGTTTTCTTAATTTTCTTAGTTGCTGAATGTGTTTTTTACCTGTGGCCTATTATCGCAGGTGAAATAAAATATGGTCTTTTGGGAGGATTAATCATTTTTAATTTCTTACAGACAAGAAGGGCTGAGGTCAAAATGACAGCTGGGTTGGTAGTTCACAACATCCCCCTAGCCTTTGCGGACCACCTGGGGCCTCTCCTAAAGGAATGTTTCGGAGATTCGAAGACAGCGCAGGAGTACAGGTGTGCCAGGATTAAGTCATCCTGCATTACCAATGAAGCACTCGCACCATATTTCACATAGGAGCTTGTGAAGGAGATGAAAAAAACCCCGTATACCCTTGTTACGGATGGGTCGAATGACACTGGTATTTCACAAACTATTTGAGATTTTTCTCCTCTGCAAAACATGTGCTTTGTGTATTTTTAAACATCTAGCAACATGAACATCTGTATAATTCAAACTTGTCATTATAGGAGTGGAAAAGATGAACCCGCTTACTGTCCGGGTCTTCATGGGCAGCAAAGTTGTCCACCAGTTTTTAAATATGTGCACAACAAGTGGGACGAGATGTGGGACAGCAAGTGAGATCTTCACCAAAATTAACTCCACCATAGAGGAGCATGGCATCCCTTGGGAGAACTGCATTGGCCTCTCAGTCGACAATGCAGCTGTGAACATTGGACCACATAATTCCATTGCCTCTAGGGTGCTCCAGAAGCATCCCAACACCTATATTCATGGTTGTCCTTGTTATGTGGCACATAACACCGCCAAAGCTGCAGGAGTGGGATTTTTTAAAGTAAGTTAAGGCCTGATTTATCCTTATGTAACTTTTTATGTGTATCCTAATTACGTGCATTGACTGAATGTGTTATGATTGATTTATGCATTGCAGGTGTCCGGTTTTGATTTGGAGGATATGGTAGTAGACATCGGTTACTGGTTCAAGGGTAGCACAAATCGGAAAGGATACCTGACAGGTATGCATGTTTGCTGAGCTGTAGAAAATATATGATATGGAATTAAATGTCTAAAACAGAGTTTTGTGAGCTCCATGAAGCGGAGTACATGGAGGTCCTCCTGCATATCTCGGTCCGTTGGCTAAGCCTTGAACGTTGTGTGACCACGATCCTGAGGCTGTATGAACCTCTGGCCAGCTACTACAAATCTGCTAGTATGGTCATCAATTTTCTCTTTCATTATGCAGCAACTACATGGATTGTTAGTCACATACTTCTATTAATGGCAACCTCTTTTTTTGTGTTATTTATTGATTGATTCAAGATGAAAAGCAGGCCAGGTTCAAGAGACTTGTGCAGACATTCACTGACCCCATGACAGAAGTGCACCTGCTGTTCTTCCAAGCCACTGTACCAACTTTCACTTCTTTCAACTTGCTTCTTCAGAGAGAGCAGTCATCAATATTTTTGTTACATGATGAGGTGGGATTGGATTTTGCTGTTTTTTTCCATTCTGTTTCTTGCTGATATCTGCAGGGATTCTCTATAACAGGTTTCACCTACTATTTTTGTAAATGTCTGTTATAGATGGTGAAATTCGTACGCAAGCTATGTTCCAAGTTTATGGTTCCGGCAGCTCTGCAGTGCCATGAGGAGTCTTGTGAAATTGCCTTTAAAGAAAAGGCAAACCATTTACCAGGTTAGTGTTTGACTATTATTATGATCAAACACTGTGATATGTGATATTTAGCCTTGTACCTTATACCGATATGCTATATCTGTGACAGGAAGAAAGTTGAACATTGGATTCACAACCAGGGCTAAACTTAACAGATTACTCGACGAGGGTGACATCACACCACAGCAGGTGGATTCATTCCATGAAGCTGTGTTGTGTTTCCTGACAAGTGCTGTGGACTATGCACTTAAGAAGCTGCCACTGGAAGAGCCACTGATCAAACACGCAAAATTTGTAGATGTACGGCAGAGGGCTGAAAGTCACATCGAAGATGTCCTGTACTTTGTTGAAAGGCTAGTTTTTTTTTCTCTAATTGTCTATCAGCTTAGCTAAAATACCCTGTGTTTTATGATGTGGTATGTTCACTTCTGAACTGCACATGAGATATTCTTATGTGGGTTCTCCTCAAAGATGTGTATGAACTGCTGCTGGTTGATGACTATATACCTAAAACTTAACAACTTGTAACTCTACTTTCATAAATAGGTTTCCCCATCTCCTCCCATACCATGGGCCAGAGGAGCATGACCTTCTGGGTGAGGAGTTTCTAAATTATCAGACCATGCCAATGATATCCCTGCAGGACGAAACTGAAATGGAAAGCTTCTGGGCTGAAATGGCAACCCGGAAGCATAAGATAAACATTTTTTTCTTTTTTGTCTTTGTTGCCGCATGCAAACGCAGATGCTGAGAGGGTGTTTTCAGTTGTGGAACTGAACAAAACCAAGAGAAGAAACAGCCTTGCATTGGATGGGACCCTGTCCTCAATAATGACCATAAAGATGGCCAATCTGGAGCCCTGCTTCAAATGGGAGCCCCCCTCCGATATCATCAAGGCCTCCAAGAAGGCCACAGGCCAGTATAACCATGCCCACAGATCATAGACCAAAGGCTCGTTCGAGATGAGCCAGGTCTGCGCAGGATCGATCACCGGCGATCGCCGCCCAATGCATGCCGGTTAGATATGTGTCTGACTTGATCCAGACTTTCTCTGACGTCATGCACACGTGGGCAACGATAACCTCACGAGATCAAGGCGGCCGCAGTTCTGAGACGCAGGCAGTGCAATTGTTTTTCACCAACTGCAAGAGCCAGGCGGACCCAGGGCATGCTGGGAAACACCGGCCTCTCAGCTGGTTCAGGATCGACTCAACATGACGTTTTATATAAACTTTTTATTGATTTTGAATTGGAGGGATTTTAACTGCCATTTGTCTGATTTAAAGGCTTATTGTGTACAAACCACATGTTGTGTGGCTGATAGTTACATTTAGAAGTCAGAGAGACTAAATCTGTTCAGATTACAGATCATCTACAGTGTGTTGTTAATTAAAATCAGCAACAGATCGCATGTAGAGCATTTTGAGTGCTACTCTGTCATAAGTAAAACAACTGGAGACTGTGTACAGGCTGATATAAGGGTCTGTTTTATTAAATCGGAATCGGACCAGTGTTTCTGTGACTTCCTGTTCAGACTGAAGGCTGCTGGAAACTGTCCGACTTGACGGCGGATTTTGCTCCCGCCTGCTCTCGTCCACTTTACAGGCGAAGGCGCAGTTCATCTCCAACGAGCCTACTGACTTTAACCAGCTTCTGATCTGCATCTGATACTGATTATGCCTCATTTTGTTATTTTTGTAATGCAGTCATCTGTTTTATTGCTTGAAAAAGTTGTAGTGTTTAAGTACTTTTAAGCACTTTGTTTGTTGCACTTTATTTGTTTCTGATGCACCATGTGGTGGGAGGCTATGAATGAAGAATAATGTCCCTCCCTAACTAATCTTGTCGTTTTTGGCTGAACATAAATCATTAAGTGCTCTTTAAGAATACAGCTGTTCACAACATGGGTGAGATTTCAGTTAAGAATTAGTTTAATACCATTCTAATCAAAATAATCAACCTACCTAGGTCAAATCTTAAACACTGGTATTAGGCTTAATTGTGGTGCATAGGCAGTCATTTAGACATAATAGTTTTCTGGTTGAATGTTCAGCTCAAGTCTAGAAGGCCCTACAAGTCATGATGCCGATCATGAATCAGAATAAGTTCAGGTATTGCACATCTTTAGCAGACCACTCAAAAATCCACTAGAATGCAGGAAATCATATCTATATAATCCAAAATGTCATGGGGATGGACCTTCAGCTATGTCTGCTTCACAGAATGTAAGCAGTATTGTCCATCTCCAATAGGCTGCCCCTATCAACGGCTTTGGGCCTCCCCACAAACCACCAGAATGCAGGGTACAACATGGGTTCAACATCAAATTAATTCCAATTCTCTGATATGAGCCACCAACTTGTGTGGCTGCATGCACGGCATAATTTTGGTCATCCCCGACAAAATCTCACTCCAAGGTTTTTTGAAAAGTTGGCAGGTATGTAAATACATCTATCGTTTATTTAGCTAAGCATGTAAATGATTGGGAACAACGAAAACACAGTGTTTAACGTTAGTGAATATTTTAGACAATGAAAAAGGTAAGTTCATGAGTTGGCCACTTGTAAGAGACACGAGAGAGAAGCTCATGAACGAGCATGTTGCTACCGGTTGCTATGACAACACAAACAAATTGTTGCTAGTGCGCATGTCCATCGTGGGCCAATCTGCGTCATGGGCATTGACATATATATAATGGACCAACAGATCCCGTTGCTCTGGACGGAGACCAGTGAAGGCCATTAGAAGCACTTTTCCGGTGATGGCTAGCGTTACTGCGCAGCCTCCAACTGAGAAAGACGATGTAAATGTGCCGTGAGCAACCTGTCTGAAAGTTGTAAGTCTTCTGGTAGCTGTGCCAAGAAAAATCTCAATCATTCCCAATCTAGCAGAGACGGAGAGCTAATTATTGCTAACTAAAATGCTAGTTAACAGCAGTAATTACACTTAAACAGCTAATGTGAGACGAAACTGCCTGCGAGCTTCTCCTGTACTATACGGTAATTTCTCTACTATACGACAGTAAGTCGCGTGGAGACTGTAAAACTGGATGTGTCTTGCTCTATCCCTCACCATACTGAAAAAACATGTTTCTTTTTACAATGAAAAGTTGACTTTTTTAAGATGCTCCCCCAATGCTTTTGTCTGCCTCCTCTCTACGTTGCTGCTGGACCATCAGTGTTGGTTACCCCCGTGGCGACTCGACAGTATGTCACACACATGAATGATGTCGTTGCTATGACATGTGTTCCCTTTACACTTTGTTTGACAGTAAATACTACTACTACTGTCTAATGTTATATATATCTGCTTGTGCACTCTACATACTGTGTTAGTATTTCACCATCTGTGTTAGTGACTCCTTGGACACTCCACAGTATACCTCACACACGCAAAAAATTGCCGTCATGATATGATTGAACACAGAAGTCACTGAATACGGACACCTACTAAAGTCGTAGTGCAACAATGACGCTATTAAAATTCTCTTAGCCACATCACACCAATTTGGATAAAAAAATATTCACATATTTAAAGCAATCACTTTTCATGTAATGTTTTTTTTTTTCTGTTTTGTATGTATAATGCATGTTTCCATTTTGTGTTACATGTGTGCAGCTGCCCTCCAGCTCCTCTCAATCTCCCTCTACTTCTATCACATCTGTCTTTACTGGCCCTTCTATCCACTCTATTAATGGTTCTCTTCACCTCTCTCCTATAACATCTACCACTCATCCCTAATATTATTGGTTCTCTTCACCTCTCTCCTATTATCCTATCCCGCTCTATCTACTTTTGGTTCTGCCCTTGTTGAAAGTTACCCTTTGGTTCTGGTTCAAAAATGATCATACCCATTTGTTCTGGTTGCAAAGCTACAGATTACTGCTATCTGTTTTTGGTTCTACAGGTTGTTTGGTACCTGATCATTCTGTTTTATGGTTCTGTATATTGCATATTGTTTCAATTTATTCTATTTGGTAACAGTCATTATTAAATAAATTATTAAGAAAAGTATTTTTGAATTTGTTTATTAAATTTAAATTAATTGAAAAGACTGGAAACACATACATAACACACATTTTGTTTAGCTTTTATCACAAACATTGGACTGTAAAAACTAATTCAAAGTTAAATCTGGTACATTTCCAAATAGAAGTTGCTGTTATAAAGTGACTCATTAAATGAAACTATCTCTTGTTAGTATAACAATAAATTGAAGTCTAAATCTATATTTATACAAGAGAAGAGCTGTAGTTGTTCCTGGACCGTGTTGCTCTGGAGCTCTGTACCAAAAGGTTTGTTTTGACTGCAAATATCTTCACACCAGAGGGCACATCATCCGTTTTTGTTTACTTGAGTAGTACAAGTGTAAAATTAATTACACTACATACATTGTATTATTTGTCTCTGATTCACATACTTTTACCTCGTCTATAGATCCACCCACATTGTTGGCATCAACATGTTTTGTACATGCTTTACTGTTGGTTAAACCTTTGCTTATATTAAAATAAACCTCTGAATATATTAAGGTTGAAGACATTTAATCTGGCATTTACAAAACCTTAAATATACAAAT
Organism: Zingel zingel; assembly: GCA_023566125.1. Taxonomy (NCBI): domain Eukaryota; kingdom Metazoa; phylum Chordata; class Actinopteri; order Perciformes; family Percidae; genus Zingel; species Zingel zingel. The sequence goes on from CM042324.1 coordinate 30,340,806, forward strand.
ACCATAGTTATTTTTAGAAAAGCACAGCATTTGAACATCAGTACTGATTTCTTGATAGTGCCTTAAAATACTAAAACTGTATTTCTGTGTCCTATATCATTATATCAACTATTGGTTTTCAATTTGCTGAAGATATTCAAACAGTGTTAAGGACCACTAAAATATATCCATATATAATTTGTGTAATTGTGTTCTAAATATCTTTAACATCTTTACGGGCTTGAAAAAGATTTTGTGGAAAAACATTTACTAAGAGCAGATACTGCTTTAATCTACCTTATCCTGCTAAGTTAATAGTAATATCTTGTGATTGATATTGTGTTTGTTGTCTTGATTGTCTACAATAAAATTAAAACAAGATTTGTGGTTTTGGATCACATCAACAATGCCTAAGAAGAGTAAGTGGTCACAAGTTGCAAGCCTGCGCCAGCAGAGGGCGAAGGAGATTCAGTGTACAACAGGTGAACAGGTAGAATATGTTGGTCCTCAGAGGTGTGGAGAGGTGAAGATGGCTGCAGCGTCTCATGATGATGAAAGTGCGACACAGGGAAGTCAGAGCGATGCACCAAAGGTTTCTGCTGATGAGAGAGGATGTCACAGAGATGGCGAAGCAAGGCCTTCTATTGTAACCCCAGTAAACCAAAGAGGTCAAAGTGATGAACCAGGTGTACCATCTTATGCTGACATGGTAAAGAAAAGATGTGTGGCAGTTTCTTCTGAAGCTAACCAGGTAAACCACAGAGGTCAAAGTCTCCTGTCACAGGCATATCATGCTAAAGAGTGGACACCCTCAGTGTGTAGCAGGCCCTTCTCATGCAGACTATGTAAATCCGGCAGGTCAGCCTTCTGTAAGACACGTCTGTACATCCCGTAGCCAGGCCTCTCGTAAATATGGTGAAAACAGAAATCAGCACTGTACCTGCAACTCACTAACATTTCTGGCATTCCTTCACGAGAATGAAAACATCACCAAAGCAGATCTCGACCTTGTTTTGGATAAAGGTAATGCGATGTATAAAGAGGTCAGGAAAAGGGTTTCTGATCACATCTATCTGACTACTGACGAGCTCCCTGCTGAAGTTCCCACATGCACGCATACATGTTATGTGGACATAGAACACAATTCTAGATATGGCACATTAGGGGAACCTCTAGACAGTTTTCTGGACCTAGAGGCAGGACTCAGCTGCTTGCTATCCGATGTGCAGTACGGTTTGCTGTTGATGAGCCAGTTATGTATTGCCGTATTCAGAACAAAGTCCGGCAGATACGGTTTCTTTGATCCACACTCCAGAACAGCCAAAGGTTTGCCCCTCCCCCCTGGTTCTCACACTCCTTGTACTGCTGTTATGCTGACATTCTCACATCTTAGTCATTTAATTGACCGGCTTTTAAAGTATCACAGAATGTTGGGTCCACAATCCTCCTGTAACTATGAGTTGAAGCCTGTGGAGTTTAACAATGTGAATACTGCCATCCTGAATACTGCTATCTCAGACAGAGACAGTCAACCTACAACTCACACTGCTGCTGTATCAACAAGCCTGAGTGCTCACATCGGTGACAAATCTGTATATGAAGTATTCACTCATATGGAAACTGAACCAGAAATGTCTAGCCAGATCAGCTCAAATTGTGTCACATCACACGATGCTGAGCTGAATAATTCAAGCTCAACTATTTCAAAGGTAAACACTGATGCAACAGATGTCTCTGATAACATAAGGGAGTGTCCACTAACATCACGTCTGTACCGTCTGTGAAACATAAAGAGGTTCATGTCATATTGCCTGATGAGAGTCAAACTGAAGCAGAACCATCAACTGAATTCAGTGTGAATTATGTTACATCACACAATGCTACTGAGAGTAAGTCAAACTTGACTGCTCCATTGATAAATACTATGGCCAGTGATGACGTCTCACGTAAACTGAAAAAACTTAATAAACAGCAAAGGAGAAAAATTAAGAGGAGACTATTGCTCTCTGAAAAGGTATCAAAAAGAAAGGAGAATCAGAAAAGGAAAGAAAGGACAAACTATGCTTCAAATGAAACATATATGTATATGTATAAATGTATATAACGACCCGATACCAACAAAAGCCTGAGTTTATAATGAAACAAAGAAAAAGAATGTCAAGCTCATACAGACATAAGCCTGAGTTAAGAATGAAAAAAAGAGAAAGAATGTCAAGCTCATACAGAGATAACCCTGAGGTTAGAATGAAACAAAGACAAAGAATGACGTTTTACAGAAACAACGTTGACTTCAGAGTGAGGCGGTGATCTTATATGACTCAGCGTTATGCAAATGACCAAGCTTTCAGAGATAGACACAGACAACTAATGAGACAAAGAATGCGAGAACGATTTAAGAACAACCTTCTGTTTAGAAGTATGTTTAAAATGAGATGTGCAAATAAAATAAAAAAGAAATACAACAAATGACAACTCTTTAATCAAAGAGGCCATATCTCTTTTCAGATGATCGCATATAAAGGAAGGTCCCACCTATGTCTGCACTGTCTGCCATAAAGCCTGGTTTCCAAACCAAGTCTGCCCCTGCACAAGGTCAAATTATGTCAAAAATCCACATATAGTGGCAGCGTGCTTGACAGGGAAGTATGTGCATGTTTGCGATGACGGCTGTGAACACTGCAAGGTGCCTGATGAGAGAAGTAGTGAGTGGATCTGTTTCACCTGTCATGATCATCTTAAAGATGGAGCTATGCCAGCTCTCGCTGTAGCCAACAACTTAATGCCTGCTGACATTCCACCTGAGCTGTCAGATCTCAACATATTGGAAAGGCATCTCGCATCCAGATGTATAGCATTTGCCAAGATTATACCTCTTCCTAAAGGCCGCCAGAGACTAATACAAGGAAATGTTGTGTGTGTCCCGTCTGAGGTGCAGGAAACGATTGAAGCTTTACCCAGACTGAGAAGCGAGTCTCAGGTGATGAGAGTAAAACTGAAGAGACGATTGTGTTATAAAGGACACCAACTATTTCAGACAGTTAGTTGGTCGAAGCTCATACAAGCTTTGCATAAACTCAAAGAGATCCATCCACAGTATGAGGACATAACGATCAGAGATGAGGCCGAGTTATGTGATCCAACACTTCCTGATGAGGATGATGATGATGATGTGGATGCTACAATGAAGGAAGATGATAATAATGCACTGTCTGAGGCAGAAAATGACTGAAAATGAACAGGATATAGACATGTCATGTGATGGTGACCAACCAAAGGAGTGGAGAGATGATGAAGAGCAGGATGGTGAAATGCCAAATGGTGGTTTTGCTCTGGAATCATGCCTTCAGCCTTGTGACGTGGCAGAGGAGATTTTATGTTTCAGCAAAGGAATCTATTCCGTTGCGCCTGCCGAAAGAAATAATCCTGTCAGCTTTTTCAAAACACCTAAACTGGAGGCCAGGGCTTTCCCTGTACAGTTTCCAACTGGTCAGAACACACTGGATGAACAGAGACCTCTTAAATTAACACCCACTAAGTATTTCAAAACAAGGCTTTTTGGTGTTGATGATCGTTTCGCCAGAGACACAAACTACTTGTTCTTTGCACAGTTTGTGACAGAAATTCATTTGGCAACATCGAGCATGACAATACAGCTAAGGAAAGGAAAACCGTTTACGAGGGATGGAAGAAATATTACCTCGGGAATGTTGCAAGACAAACGTGAGGTGGAGAGTCTGGTGCAAAACAAAGATGCAGTCAGATTTATGCAGAGGAACACCAGCTTATTGGGAGAAAACTACAAGAGATCTTTTTGCCATGATCAGACAGTTGGGAACTCCTACATTCTTCTGTACGTTTTCTGCAGCTGAAATGCAATGGCCTGAGGTTATCGAGGCAATAAAAAGGCAGCAAGGTGAAGATGTCGATTTTGAAGGGCTTGACTGGTCAGCTAAGTGTGACATACTTCGAAGCAATCCTGCGACAGCAAGGCGCATGTTTGATAAGCGTGTTGAGGCATTGTTCAGGGATTTGCTCTTATCTCCTGCAGAGCCCCTAGGCAGAGTCGTTAACTTTTTTTACCGAGTTGAGTTCCAGCAAAGCGGAAGTCCACACATCCATTGTCTCATATGGGTTGATGGTGCTCCTGTTTTTGAAGAAGATGACGATCAGACTGTGTTAGATTTTGTGTCCAAATACATCACAGCTCAGCTGCCCGAACCACATAAAGTGACAGAAGTGCAGACACATAGCAAAAATCACTCAAGGACATGTTTCAAAAGTCTCAGCTCGGGTTGCAGATTCGGATTTCCTAAACCACCCGTCAGAAGCATAATGATAACGAGACCTGGTGAGTGCATCGATCCAGTGGAAGTGGAAAAAGCAAAGCAAAAACTTTAACCACTTAACTTGCTTTTAAATTAACCTGAAACGGACTCTCTGAGTTTGCAGCAGCTCCTAACTCAATGCAATCTGACATACAGCTGGGTAAATGGATAGAATCCACATCTACTTGAAGCTTGGAATGCCAATATTGATGTCAGTTATATACTCAACGCATATGCGTGCATCATGTATCTCACCAGATACATTACCAAAAAAGAATCTGGACTTTGAGTACCTCAAAACAGTCATCGAAAACTCCAACAGAGACCACGTCAATGAATGTGATGAAATGAGGGAAATAATGCAGGCGTATTCCAAAAAAAGAGAGGTCAGCGCTCAGGAATGTGTGAGTCGTGCATGTGGAATTAACATGAAGAAGTGTCCACGTGGCATCGTATTCATACCGACAGACGACAACGCGGTGAAAATGAGTCGTCCCCTCTCGTCCCTGGAAAACACAACACCTGAATGTTCAGATGTGTGGATGACGTCTTTGACTGACAAGTACAAAGCCAGACCTGAAACACCGGAGATGTGTTTGGCTGATTTTGCAGCTACTTGCAGAATTGTCTATGGCAGATAGACGAAAGGTAAAAATGTTTTGCCCCTCCTGAATGAGATGGGATTTGTGCAAAGGCGGAAAGACGATAAGCCTGCTATCATCAGATTTTACCGCACATCAAAGGAAAAAGAAAAATACATTACTGAAACTGTATATTCCCTACCGATCAGATCAGGAACTGAAAAGGCCGTATTTTACCACATATGAGTCATTTTACAGTGTACAACTACCAGGTTGTGATCATCTGGAGAGTGTCCAACACATTGTGAAACAAAACAGAGACAAATATGAGAAAAACAGTGACGAGATTGAGAATGCTGTTGAGGAGTTTGAGCAGAACAGAGATGTGATCGATGAATGGTGTAATCTGGCGCAAGAATCAGAAGTTGTGAGGTTGGAGTGTATTGAAGAACTGGAGGCAAGAGAGCCAGATTGTGAAAATGAACAAGATAGTGTCCCGGAATACAGTAATCAGGCTAATGCTGCAACAGAAGTCAGAGCCATCAGAGAGCCCCCTGTATTTGATCCTATACTGTTACGCCAAATGTATCAGAATCTGAACCAGAGTCAAGCCTGTGTGTTCTATGCAGTAAGAGAGTGGTGTGTAAAGCTAATCTGTAGCCTAAATCCAGACTAGTTCTTCTTTTACATCAATGGTGGCGTAGGGACAGGAAAGTCACATTTAATCAAATGCATCTACTCTGAGGCATCTAAGATACTGTGCAAACTGCCGAGACGCGCTGAGGAGGCCGACATATCTAACCCAACTGTCCTGTTGACCGCATTTACTGGAACTGCAGCCTTCAACATATCAGGTTCTACACTGCACTCATTACTCAAACTTCCGAGAAGCCTAAAACCTCCGATTCAAGGCCTTGGTAACAATTTGGATGAAGTCAGATCTGAACTGTTAAATTCTGTAATCATCATCATTTATGAAGTGTCCATGGTTTCAAAGCCCCTTTTTGCCTATGTTGATGCGAGACTCAAACAGATCAAAGGCAGTCAGAGACCATTCGGAGGAATGTCGGTAATAGCTGTTGGAGAGTTTTTTCAGCTTCCACCAGTGCGACAGTCCAAGCCCCTCTGTGTGTATGACCCATGTGAGATTGACCTATGGCAGCAACACTTTCAGATGATCACTCTGACTGAGATTATGCGTCAGAAGGATGATGTTGCCTTTGCAGAGATGTTGAACAGGATCCGTGTGAAAGAAAAGTCAGAGGAGTTGTCTGAGGCAGACAGAGCTTTGTTGTCACAGGCCGTCACCGTACCAGAACTGTGTCCAACTGATGTGCTACACATTTTTGCAACTAATAAACAAGTCGATTCACACAACTCTGCAATGTTAGCTCTGCTCCATTCTCACATCACCAAGATTGATGCGGACAACTACAAAAAGGATCCACAGACGGGCAGAATGGCACGACAAGCCAAACCATTTAAAGGAAACAGAAATGAGTTACCAGATACGCTAAATGTAGCTGAAGGTGTTAGAGTCATGCTGACCAGAAACATAGACGTGGCTCAAGGATTGGTGAATGGATCTGTCTCTACGCTAGTCACGGTAATATCCTCTGAACAAAATGGTGTCGCACATGTCACTGTACTCTGGCTCAAGATGGATGATGAAACAGCTGGAAGGAATTATCGTAATAGAGCACCAGACAATCTAGTGTACATCGACAGAGCAGAGGAGAAAATGAAACAGAAAGGAGTGGTACGCAGACAGTTTCCTGTTAAACTGGCCTTTGCTTGTACGATTCATAACGTTCAAGGTATGACAAGATCAGCTGTAGTGTCACTGAAACACATTTTTGAACCTGGCATGGCTTATGTAGCTGTCAGCAGAGTGACCTCTCTCAGCGGACTGCACATTCTGGATATGGACGAGAGTAAAATATATGCCAAACCACAAATCACTGGAGCCCTACAGACCATGAGACAAGTCAATTTGGATGACATGATGCCTCTTCTCAAAATCACACAGGCTATGAACGGACATGACACTCTGACCATTGTTCACCATAACACAGAAGGTTTGCCATGTCACGTGAATGAACTGTGTCTGTGTCTAGCAGATGTTTGTGTCTCACAGAAACTCACCTACAAGGCTCCTTCGTTGCAGACAGTCTCCATTTAGAGGGCTACACTATGTTCAAACGCAACAGACACCTGTCCTACACAAATGTTCCACAGATGGCCAACAAATGTGGTGGTGGAGTTGCAGTTTATGTGAAAGAGCACATTCAAGTACGTGAAAAACAGTACATACATAATGTCACTGACCTTGAGTTTTTGGCTCTGAAGGTTGAAGCCCCACTGAGTGCTTTGATTGCAGCTGTGTACAGACCTCCGGACTACAGTGTGACATCGGTTCTGTCAAACCTGGGAAGCCTGCTGGACTCATTGGAGGTCATGGATTGTCACCCTATCATTGTCTGTGGGGATTTCAACGAGAATCACTTATCCAACGCAAGTAAGCCAATCGTTGAGCTGTTTCAGTCCCGGGGATATGTTCAACTCATCACTGCTGCCACCACAGATAAGAACACACTTCTGGACCTCATTTTTATCTCTAAACCACAGCATTGTCTCCACTCTGGTGTGATGAGAAACTATTAGTTATCATAATCCTGCATACTGTGTCATGTCCTCTAACAGTCCATGAAGATGGCAGTTGAGACAAAGAAGAAAAGGTCTGTACCTAATACCAAATGTGAGTGAATGTATTAATAACCTGCAATGATTAAATACATTATGGTCTAATAATTTAAAAGGTGTCTTTGTTGCAGCTGTACCAGATGTTAATCTTTTCAGCACAGTTGTCAGGTAAAACAAAAATCCACTGAGCATTATGTTGTGTTTTTTTAGGATACCTCATTGTTGTTGGTCTCTGTTTATCTTGCTATGTAAAGTAAACCCAATTTTGCAGTTACACAACATATTGTTGTACTTAATTTAGTAAGCATAGTAAGACATATTGTTTGGTAATGTTAACTTTTGGTAGAATTGGATAATGTGATTGGTCATTATTATTTCAGGTAACCATATTGTTATGAGATATATTTACAATATATCTTGGGCTGTACATCCCAAGTACAGCCCTAAGCATTCAGCAGCTGTGTACAGCATTTTATACAGCTGCTATCATTTACGGTAGTAAAAATACATCAGAAAGTATGTGTTGTATATGCAACACACACTTTCTGGTATATTGGTACCTACCAGCTGAAACCCCACATTTACATGCCACCCAATTTCAGGGTGGTTGGCTGTTATAGACTATAACTCATGTAGGTTTACTTTCCCCTGGACGAGAGACACAGTTCTCCTGTGTCCTCTGTGAGGACACCGCCAGCTTTGGTCTCACATCCTTCATCACTGTGAAGAACGACAACAACTAACAACAGATGCTGCAGCAGCAGCAGCAGCCTAACTCTCCATCAACAATGGACAGACAATCACTGTTGGATCACACAGGGACACATTTCCCTTCATGCTAGTCCCAGTCATTCTTCTAAGCAGAGGATGAGATAACACCTGCCTGCCTTTGCCTCACCTTCTCTCTGGCTCTAAAACTGAAAAAATGGACCACCACTGCCTGCTTTCCACCAGACAGCGCTGAAGAGTCTTCACAACTGAAGGTAATGTTTTTAATTTCATATGTGCTTTCTTTATTGCTTTAATTGTGTGTTTATTCCTGTATTTGCCTGTAATAATGCAGCAATTTTGCAACACCGTTATTACAGCTAGCAGTACATCATTTAATTTTTTTCTGCAGGTCTGCCTCTGCTGTGATCACTCCACTTCACACAGTGGAGACAATCAGGACTTTAAAGAAAGCTAAACATTACAAGAAGCTGAACCTCGTATGGCACTGGACAGAAATGTTGTGTTGCCCTGCAGCAGTGTTCAAGGTATTTACTTATTGTGGATTATGTAACTTTTGAACATGTTTTTTGCGTAGTCTGCAGTTTATTACAACAACTTTCTGTTTTCTCTTGTCAGGACCCGCTTCGTTCTCCTACGTCCACATCTTCGCATCCAATGCTGAGCACAGTTCAGTAGAGCCTAACTACTGTTGACGTTTGGCGAGTGATCAGGTGAACTGATGCGGGGAACCAAACTTAAGCTGATCATTCATTAGTCAGTCATCACTGTCACAGAGACAGTTCGTCCTCAGTGCAGCATTATATTTCACCCTAAGTTGTAAAGGTAACTGTTATTTGTATTAACTTAGTACCAGATCCCTTTTTGACCAAAGAACTAAAGAAACGCTGTTGGCATTACTGTTTGTGGTTGCTATTTGCATTAGGAATGCGAGTGATAATGTTTTTGTTTTTTTTTACTGTTTTTCCATCTAAGGCTTCTGCTCCTCCATGTCACAACAGTGATGCTGTCCTCCCACCAAAGACTGGCCAGATACCTGGAAGCAGCAGTTCTACAGCCCCTGGATCATCAAAGGTCACAATGTTACAGCCCCTTACATCTTCACAAGTACACTGTGCTCTCTTAAGAGTTTTGGTTTGTGCCAACAATGGATGGATTCAACAATTAGCAACTTACGCTACTGACCCATGAACACTGACTGTAGGACACTAATTTATTTTGGTACATTGATAATAGGGCTTGGGCGTCATGACGTCATTACTTGGCGTGGCCACCATGTTGATTGCCTCCTTTACCGCTACTCAAACTACTGCGCACTGTTTATAGACGTAACGTCCCTCTCAGTCGTGTGTCTTATTTACTATTTCAACCATGGTAAACCGTTGCTATGTATGGGTGTAACAGTGCAACACATAATCGCCATGGGAAAAAGGTCGAAAATGGATGAACTTTCCACCGTTTTCCTGGTGGGAGGTGCAACCACGGAGACCAAGTATCCGAGATAACAAGGAGTCGTCGGCTCGCTTGGATCGCGGCTGTAAGACGACCAATCATAACCTTCCACAGTATCCCGATGTCGATGAGAGTGTGTTCCCTGCATTTTCATTCTGGTAAGTTAAAGATGGTGTACGATTTTCTTTTTATACATTGTTTCTTTCCTTCAACCGCGACACCACATACATACGTTACACATGAATGCGCGCGCACACAAACACAACACAAACATAACACAACATTATGGTTCTATATGTTTTTAACACTTCCGCTATGGGATGATAATTGTGATTGTGTTACCAGGAAAACCAGCAAATGAAATGTACAACTCGCATCCAGATTGGGCACCATCACTAAACCTGGGCCACACTGAGATGAAGGCCACAAAGACTGCACGCTATGAGAGACAGGAAACAAGAAAACGGCAAAGGACTGACAGTACACCGGCGATGGATGAGACAGTTACTGATGACCTTGTTCCACCAGGTAAGCCTTATAGAGCCAGCAGATACAATACCTTATATTGTTTATGTTGCTGTTGCAGCTGGATGTGGCACATTTAGCTAAAACATGTCCTTATCTGATCCACAGTAGGGAAACCAGCACCAGTAGAGGATGGAGCTGACCAGAGACTGCGTCGGCGCGATGAAATCGACCGGCTGCTGGAAGAGAACAGGGCCCTGAAATGTGAGCTTGGCCAGAGAAAAATGGATGAACATTTCCTGAAGGATGACAACGTCAAAGTGAAGTACTACACTGGACTTCCACATCTTGAAGTTGTCATGGGTGTTCTAGCCTGTGTTGGACCGTACGTGACACAGAGTAGTAAAGTACTGTCACCTTTTCAGATGCTTTTCCTGACTCTCATGCGCCTTAGACTAAATTTACTAATACAACACATTGCCCACCTTTTTTGTTTCCAAAACCTTCAGTAACATTATAAATGTTTTGCATGCGCGCACCAGCCCTTTGATTAACTGGCCAGGGCGAGATGCGTTGCATGCAACTATGCCCCATCAGTTTGTGGCGGCCTTTGGGAAGCGTGTTGCCGTTATTCTGGACCGTTTTGAAATATTCATACAGAGACCATCAAATCTTAAAGCTCAAGCTCAGTCATATTCCCACTACAGACACAACACAACTATGAAGTACCTTATTGGTATTACACCACTGGGCTCAATTTCATTCATTTCCAAGGGATGGGGGGGGGGGGGGGGGGGGGCGCGTCAGTGATGAGCACATAACTGATAACTGTGGGATTCTGGACAAACTGTTACCCGGGGATTTGGTGTTGGCTGATCGCGGCTTTGACATACAAGACAGTGTGGGACTTATGTGTGCCGAGGTAAAGATACCTGCTTTCACAAAAGGAAAGCTGTCAGCTGGATGCAAGAGATGTGGAGAGCACAAGAAAAATCGCCCACCTCCGAATTCATGTGGAATGGGTGATTGGAACCGTCCGCAACAAGTACACTATTCTGTCAGATAAAGTACCGATTCACATGGTGTTGCCATGCAATGATGAAGACATGACATTCCTCGATAAGACTGTCTGTATGTTGTGCTCTGACGAACATGAGCCCTAGTGTTGAAATAAAAAAATAAATGTGCATTAAATACAGCCATAAGTGTCTGTTGCATCCATACCCACAATCTTTACAATAAACATACTTAAATGCATGTGTCTCATAAACAAGTAGCAATAACAGTATGATGTGCAAAAGCAAGTGTTTATTTGCAAGTAGTGCAACCTGAGAACACAGAACGGTGCAGTGCAGTTGGAATGCTTCAAGGTAAAAGGTTACAAATAAAAAAAGGACATAGAAAATGGAGTGCAATTTCTTAAATAACAATAATAAATACACATTTTTTATAAATTATTTCAATACTATAAATAAATAGGTATCTATAAAATAACAACAATGGACACAGAAAATGGAGGTAGTGCAAATTATAAATATAGTAAACAACAATGCAATAACTGATACAAATAAAAATGGAGGTAGTAAAATTTCTTATGTAATAATAATAATAAATATACGTTTCTTATAATTTCTTTCTGTTATGGTTTTGGTATTTTGGTCTTGTATTTTGTTCTATTTATGTTGCCTGTTTTGTTGCCTGGTTTAGTTATTTCTGTACGTTTCTTATGTTTGCATATTTATTCTGGATTTTTTTCTGTTCCCTGTTGTGTTTATCTGTCCTGTGTACTGTGGTCTGTGTATTTAGTTGTGTGTTTCCTGCTTCCTGTTTTATTTTGATAATCTGTTTTCTGTCTTGTCATGTCTAGCTTTACTTTGTTTTCCCGCCTTTGTTGATTGTCCTGCCCCGCCCTAATGTGTTTAACCTGTTGTACCACCTGTCCCTCATTACCTCTTGTATTTAACCCCCGTGTTCCCTTTGTCTCTTGTCAGTTCGTTTTGTCTGCGTTTGCCTCGTGTGTTCGTGTACTCGTGCTGCCTGTGTGTATTGCTCTGCGTTCTGTCCTGTGGGGTTTCCAAGCCTTTGTTCTGCCGTTGTTTTTGTTTTATTAAAATATCATTGAGCTCTCACCATCTCCTGCCTGCCGTATCTCTCTGCATTTGGGTCCTCCATCTCTCACCATGTCACACTTTCAATACTATAAATAAATAGGTATCTATAAAACAACAATGGATACACAGAAAATGGAGGTACTGCAAATTATAAATATAGTAAACAATAACAATGCAATAACTGATACAAATAAATATCTAGATATATATCTATCTATCTATCTATCTATCTATCTATCTATCTATCTATCTATCGACAGCTGTGTGACTACAGACATGCATCAGAAAACCAGGAGTCACCTGCTACAGTGGTTGCATCAAGTCCAACACAGGAAAGGTGGAACCACTGCGTCGCACAGTTCTTGCTGTCACACACAACCATGTCATCCAGTTCCTCAGGCCCTTGACACACGCACCACATATTCTCCTTATTTTCTGTGGTCCTCTTCCTCGCTCTCTTTTGACCTCTTACTTGTGGGACTATTACAGTGTTAGTTTTACAGCCATAACTCTTGAGGGCTGCGGTGTGGAGGCATCTTCTGTGTAGTGCTGCTTCTTCTCCTCGTTCGAACTGCTGTACGTTTACATTCACGAGGCCATCAACATGGCCGCCACGTCCCAGAATGCAACGCGGCACCCAAGCCCTATTGATATTTACCTTGTATAATTCGAACAGTGTATGCTTATTGTATTTCATCACAATTAATCTTTTATTAATTTATTTTTCATGTCATCATTTCCTTTAACCTTCTTTATGTGTTTTCTTGGAGGAAACAGAAACAAAACAAAAAATATATATATATATATATATATATATATATATATATATATATATATATATATATATATATATACAGAATGAAAAGGAAAGGATGACATGGAATATATATATTAGAAAAATTATTATTATTTTGTTTTTTATATATATATATATATATATATATATATATATATATATATATATATATATATATATATATACACACACACAAATAATAATAAAAAGGATTTTCACATATGTAAACTTGGCCTTGGGCTAATCCAAATCCTATTGAAAAGCTGTCAGTGTTTACATTTATGAATGGAATCAAAAGCTGAACATTTTGTATTCAGAGTGCCTGAAACGCATGACTTGGTTAAATAAGCCTTGTCAAAAGAACTGGTCAAGAAATAATGTTCCCAATAATGTTCCCTTGACTGTCTTCTTACCAGAAGACAGTCAAGTGACTCTAACCCTATGTTCCTTCAAAGTCAAGTGTTACGTCCCTAATTTGTCTAGGGGTGGAGGACACAAAAAATTTAAAGTAATAAACCCGGGAGGTCTGAACAAAGGAAAGATAATTAGGCACGTAACATCAAGGATAACCCTGAATTATGTTAAAGGCTCAGTAAACTGAGCTAAATGTTGGATAACACATTTAAAATGAGCGTGTTGATAGGATTTTCAGTTCAGATACTGCAGCTTGAGACATTATTTAGGGTTTTTAGCCTTTGGTCTAACAACCATGTGAAAAGCCTTTATTTGTAGGGTTGAACAATATTGTAAACCATCTGGCTGCCTCTCTGAATAGTATGACACCAATATTTTTGTAGTTTTTTTTTTTATTATTTATCTTCACCTTATATGATTTACACATTGTATCCTTGTTTTTCAGTTTAAGTACATTTCATATCTTTTATTTTAGTCACCTTTCTGTTTCCCCTCTGTTTTCTAACAGATACATGCCAGATGAAGGGGGAACTTTTCAATTACTTTAGTTGCTACATGCATCTGAATTAATATCTGGGATAATGTTTAAAATGACAGCGAGTGTCAGTACAGGGTGACTGCAGCTCGAACCAAAAATGGGTGTACTAGCCTCAGTCTAACCACCATGTAAAAAGCCTTTAATGGTAGGGCTTAGGCCGGCTGCACACACAGTGTGAGCGTTTCTATTTCGACTACCATGTTAACAGGTTAGAGCTTGCATGCTGTCACACTGTGTGACACACATGCTAGAAATAGGACTGACGCCTATTTATTTCGCTCAAACGTCTTGGAAGCGTTTCCAGGCTAAATAGAAAAGAATGTTTGTCATTTTGACACAAATACATTTAATGAATTACATTTTGATGTTTGAACGTCTCTAGGTATATACATAAATCCATCCATCCATCTTCGTCCGCTTATCCGGTATCGGGTCGCGGGGGTAGCAGCTCCAGCAGGGGACCCCAAACTTCCCTTTCCCGAGCCACATTAACCAGCTCCGACTGGGGGATCCCGAGGCGTTCCCAGGCGAGGTTAGAGATATAATCCCTCCACCTAGTCCTGGGTCTTCCCCGAGGCCTCCTCCCAGCTGGACGTGCCTGGAACACCTCCCTAGGGAAGCGCCCAGGGGGCATCCTTACCAGATGCCCGAACCACCTCAACTGGCTCCTTTCAATGCAAAGGAGCAGCGGCTCTACTCTGAGCTCCTCACGGATGACTGAGCTTCTCACCCTATCTCTAAGGGAGACGCCAGCCACCCTCCTGAGGAAACCCATTTCGGCCGCTTGTACCCTGGATCTTGTTCTTTCGGTCATGACCCAGCCTTCATGACCATAGGTGAGGGTAGGAAGGAAAACTGACCGGTAGATTGAGAGCTTTGCCTTCTGGCTCAGCTCTCTTTTCGTCACAACGGTGCAATAAATTGAATGCAATACCGCACCCGCTGCGCCGATTCTCCGGCCAATCTCCCGCTCCATTGTCCCCTCACTCGCGAACAAGACCCCAAGGTACTTGAACTCCTTCACTTGGGGTAAGGACTCATTCCCTACCTGGAGAAGGCACTCCATCGGTTTCCTGCTGAGAACCATGGCCTCCAATTTAGAGGTGCTGATCCTCATCCCAGCCGCTTCACACTCGGCTGCGAACCGATCCAGTGAGTGCTGAAGGTCACAGGCCGATGATGCCATCAGGACCACATCATCTGCAAAAAGCAGCGAAGAGATCCCCAGCCCACCGAACTGCAACCCCCCTCCACCCCGACTACGCCTCGATATCCTGTCCATAAATACTACGAACAGAATTGGTGACAAAGCGCAGCCCTGGCGGAGGCCAACTCTCACTTGAAACGAGTCCGACTTACTGCCGAGAACCCGGACACAGCTCTCGCTTTGGTCGTACAGAGATTGGATGGCCCTGAGAAGGGACCCCCTCACCCCATACTCCCCCAGCACCTCCCACAGTATCTCCCGGGGTACCCGGTCATACGCCTTCTCCAGATCCACAAAGCACATGTAGACCGGTTGGGCATACTCCCAGGCTCCCTCCAGGATCCTTGCGAGAGTAAAGAGCTGGTCCGTTGTTCCACGACCAGGACGGAATCTGCATTGTTCCTCTTCAACCTGAGGTTTGACTATCGACCGAACCCTCCTTTCCAGCACCTTGGAGTAGACTTTACCGGGGAGGCTGAGAAGTGTGATACCCCTGTAATTGGCACACACCCTCTGGTCCCCCTTTTTGAAAAGGGGAACCACCACCCCGGTCTGCCACTCCTTAGGCACCGTCCCAGACTTCCACGCAATGATGAAGAGGCGTGTCAACCAAGACAACCCCTCCACACCCAGAGCTTTAAGCATTTCCGGACGGATCTCATCAATCCCTGGAGCTTTGCCACTGTGGAGTTGTTTAACCACCTCAGCAACTTCCACCAGGGAAATTGACGACAATCCCCCATCATCCTCCAGCTCTGCCTCTACCATAGAGGGCGTATTAGTCGGATTTAGGAGTTCCTCAAAGTGCTCCTTCCACCGCCCTATTACCTCCTCAGTTGAGGTCAACAGCGTCCCATCCTTACTGTACACAGCTTGGATGGTTCCCCGCTTCCCCCTCCTGAGGTGGCGAACGGTTTTCCAGAAGCACCTTGGTGCCGACCGAAAGTCCTTCTCCATGTCTTCTCCGAACTTCTCCCACACCCGCTGCTTTGCCTCTTTCACGGCAGAGGCTGCAGCCCTTCGGGCCCTTCGGTACCTTGCAACTGCCTCCGGAGCCCTCCAGGATAACATATCCCGGAAAGACTCCTTCTTCAGTCGGACGGCTTCCCTGACCACCGGTGTCCACCACGGTGTTCATGGGTTACCGCCCCTTGAGGCACCTAAGACCCTAAGACCACAGCTCTTCGCCGCAGCTTCAGCAATGGAAACTTTGAACATTGTCCACTCGGGTTCAATGCCCCCAGCCTCCACAGGGATGCACGAAAAGCTCCGCCGGAGGTGTGAGTTGAAAGTCTGTCGGACAGGGGCCTCCTCCAGACGTTCCCAATTTACCCGCACTACCCGTTTGGGCTTACCAGGTCTGTCCAGAGTCTTCCCCCACCCTCTGACCCAACTCACCACCAGATGGTGATCGGTTGACAGCTCCGCCCCTCTCTTCACCCGAGTGTCCAAAACATACGGCCTCAGATCAGATGAAACGATTATAAAATCGATCATTGACCTTTGGCCTAGGGTGCTCTGGTACCAGGTACACTTATGAGCATCCCTATGTTCGAACATAGTGTTCGTTATAGACAATCCATGACTAGCACAGAAGTCCAACAACAAACAACCACTCTGGTTTAGATCAGGGAGGCCGTTCCTCCCAATCACGCCTCTCCATGTGTCTCCATCATTGCCCACGTGCGCGTTGAAGTCCCCCAGCAGAACGATGGAGTCTCCCACTGGAGCCCCATACAGGACTCCATTCAAGGTCTCCAAGAAGGCCGAATACTCCGAACTCTTGTTTGGTGCATATGCACAAACAAGAGTCAGAGTTTTCCCCCCCACCAGCCGCAGGCGTAGGGAGGCGACCCTCTCGTCCACCGGGGTAAACTCCAACATAGCGGCGCTCAACCGGGGGCTTGTGAGTATCCCCACACCCGCCCGGCGCCTCACACCCTGGGCAACTCCGGAGAAGAAAAGAGTCCAACCCCTATCCAGGAGTACGGTTCCAGAACCGAGACTGTGCGTAGAGGTAAGCCCCACCAGATCTAACCGGTAGCGCTCCACCTCCCGCACCAGTTCCGGTTCCTTCCCCCACAGAGAGGTGACATTCCACGTCCCCAGAGCCAGCGTCTGCTGCCCGGGTCTGGTCCGTCGAGGCCCCTTACCTTCACTGCCACCCATGTGGCAATGCACCCGACCCCAGCGGTTCCTCCCACAGGTGGTGGGCCCATGGGCTGGAGAGATGGATGCCACGTAGCTTTTTCGGGCTGTGCCCGACCGGGCTCCGTGGCAAACCCGGCCACCAGACGCTCGCCAACGAGCCCTCCGTCTGGGCCTGGCTCCAGACGGGGGCCCCCGGGCTTCCTCCGCGCAGGGTCACTCCATCCCTTCCTATATACATAAATGCAGATATAAATGTAATTTAAAAAATAATAATAAATAATTATCATTTTTCAAATATTGCACATGTCAATACAGAGTGAAATACTGCCGATGTTGTCTTTGCTGTAATCAAATCAGTATATATTTATGTTTAACATGAAATATACTACTGCTTGAGTGCAGTAAATTAATGGGAAACCAAATCCATGTGTACAGACAAGGCTAGCAGCAGCTGTGCCCCATCAGACACGTTTTTGGATGTGTAAAGACATAGAAAACGCCATGCAGCCGCCACTCTAACGCCACGCTCACGCCACGTAGCCAGTGTGTAGCCACCCTAACAACAGGGGCAGAGCCAGACAATATAAACATTCGGGGTTTAGCCCAAATCTAGGGGGGGTCTGGGGGCATGCTCCCCCTGTGGAGATTTTTTTTCCCAATTACGTCAGCTAAATGCACTATTTTTCAGGCTGTTTGAGATAATAGAATGCCTAAAATTCTATACACTTCTATACACTATCTGGGAAAATGATGATAGTTACTCAGTAAAAAAAATAAAATAATAATCACCCAGTAGAACCTACAATCTATTTTGTATTTAATTGTTCTCCAGCTGTAGTGAATCCAAAACACCAAAAATGTTAAGGATGACTCATTTTCACCCCTGGCAACTAAAAAGAGGCAACCATTATCTGACTATTTTTAAGTTAGCCTACATAGGTCAAATTTGAATTTGGTGTAAACATCATTACTAATCTTAAGAGTTCAGTTCTGTTTAGTTTGTGCTTAGCTGATAACATTTGCTACATCAGAATCCATGAAATGGAAAAAAGAACAATTGAAGCTTTAACTGCAAAACGAGGTTTATCGTGTATTTTTAAACAATACACAAGTAATAATAATGTAATATGATAAAACAATAAAAATCTGTTTTAAAACAAGAACAATTTATTAATTCATGCATTTCAATTTATACAAAAAAAATGTTTGTTCTAAAATTCTAATACATTTGTACTGGAGTTTTGATTTACATGAGCTGTAAGCCCTTATCATCAAGATTAAAACAATAAAAGGCTTGAAATATTTTACTTTTTATGTAATGAATGTAGAATATATTAAAGATTTACATTTTAAATTAAAGTATAGGGGAAGAAAAAAAAATCACTTTTCCAGTGATATTGATGCATCTGTACTTGGAATTGTTTTCATTCTTCCTCATGTCTTTCTGATCTTCTTTATCACTATATTTCTCAATTAGTCTCTCTTCTTATCCCACCAATGTGTTGAGATTAGCTTTAAAACATGCCCTGAGATAACTTAGCATTTGATACAAGCTGTGTGTTTCGGTTTTACAAACGCAAAAAATCCCCGCAGTGGCTGAAGGGACAAGGAAAAAGGTATGGATGCACTAGACACAAGTTGCATTGTTTACGCTGTAGTGTTTTATTTTCTTTAACTTTGTAGCAGTTGTATAACTGCTATAAATCATCGTATGCTTTGTGTGTGGGCTTAATTAAATCATGAGAGACTAAGCTTTCAATTGGTGTCGCATGGCTATATATTTTGAAGATTTAATGCTTTAAAGTTATAAAAACGTTTATGAATGGAGGTTATAGCGACGCCACAGCCACAAGGTGTACCGTACACGGTACAGTGACTCTTAAGAGGTTAACTCAAGTGTTACAACAGCGGATTCACAAACCTGCAACACTTGTCCACGGTTCGTCTGACACTGCTTCTGAATCACTCTCCGGCCAGTGAGGTCTGTTACTAGTGTTCCTGTTCCATATAAAAAAACGTTGTTATATCCATAGCTTTAGCCGGTTAGCCAGTAAGCTCGTGACACCGATACAACATGACAACATGCATGACAACAGCCCGCCAGCCCCTGATGACAAGTTAACGACGAAGAAGATTTATATTCTTCTTCGTTAGTTTTTATTGGCAGTTGGCAAACAAGCTGAGTGATGCGCGATGCATTACCGTCCGCCCCCACGCACGGTAATAGAGCTTTTGTTTCATTTTTTGCCGCTCCAGTCAGAAAGACTGAGAGAGGAAATGAAACAAAGTTGAAGTTATTTTAAAAAACCTAAACGATTCGGGCTTTTGACAAAACATTCGGGGCTTAACTACAAGCAACAGCCTTTCCAGTGCAGTTTCTAACCGGAGAGAACACATTAGATGAGGTCAGACAAATTAAACTGTCCCCAAGCAGGTACTTCAATGCAAGGCTGTTCTCTGTAGATACCCGTTTTGCAAATGACCAGAGTGACCTATTCTTCTCCCAGTTTGTGACAGAAACCCACATGGCTACAAACAGCATGTCAATCCAACTGCGTAAAGGTAAACCGACCAACAGAGATGGATGGAAAATTTCCAGCAGAATGCTTCAAAATAAAGAAGATGTGGAAAGACTGATAAAAAACAAGGTTGTCGGTGTTGGGGCTGGTGGGAGGTTTGGGGGGTGAGAGGTTGGGGGTGGTGGGATGTCGGGGGGTGGGGGGGGATCAACTTTGTAAACACAGTACACAGAACAGCCAAAACAAAATTGGTTCACAAGAATACTGTCAACAACTCCTAATTTAGGGAAACTGGCTCCTTTCAAAGATTTTTGGGACCTTGGCAGAATGCTATAATTCCTGCTGCAGGTCATTCCCCTTCTCTCTCCCCTTACCCCTAGGCCTAAAAATGCCAAAAAAATAATAATCTGAGGTTTGGGGGGTGAGAGGTTTGGGGTGGTGGGATGTCAGATGATATCCTCAAACTTTCATAAAAATCGGATGAGCCTTTAATAAGATATAAACGTTTGGGACTTTTAGCACCCCCTAGTGGCAATTTTTCGTAAAATGTCGTAAAGTTTCAGGTTGATAGCATTCATTTTGACCGAGATATGGCGAAGTTTGTGTTTTCGTAGCTAGCTTTCGTCCAGAGTCTCCGATGACAGCTCTTCAGGAGTCTTCCAGTCGTCCAGAGTCTTCGATGACCGCTCTTCTAGAGTCTATGTCGACTGACCTCCCAGAGTCTACATCGACTGACCTCCCAGAGTCTGCGCTGACCGTTCTCCCAGAGCCTGCGCTGACCAGTCTTCTAGAGCCTCAGCTGACCAGTCTCCCAGTGCCTTTATTGACCGCGGCCCCAGAAACTGTGCTGTTGCCCGGCACGAAGAGACTTTGCCTTTGCCCTGCCCCCCAGAGACTTTGCCTTTGTTGTCAGTCGACTGACTCCTGGCCCCTGTGTTGTGTCGGTGGTCCGGCCGACTCCTGCTCCAATTACACTGTCGGCAGATTTGCCAACTCCTGACCCTGTTGCCTTGTTGCCTGTTAATGATCCTGTTGCCTTGTTGACGGACCCTGGCCCAGTTGTCTTCAGCCCAGCTGACTCGCCGCCTGTCTCCAGCCCAGCTGACCCGTCGCCTGTCTCCAGCTTAGCTGACTCATCGCCTGTCTCCAGCTCAGCTGACCCGTCGCCTGTCTCCAGCCCAGCTGACTCGTCGCCTGTCTCCAGCTCAGCTGACCCGTCGCCTGTCTCCAGCTCAGCTGACCCGTCGCCTGTCTTCAGCCCAGCTGACTCGTCGCCTGTCTCCAACCCAGCTGCCCCTTCTCCTGCTCGGTCTGCCTGTCCTCGAGAGGGGTTTCGCCTTCGCAGACGGCCTCCAGAGGGGATTCACCTTCGCCGCCGGCCTTCTGAGGGGTTTCGCCTTCGCCGCCAGCCTCCAGAGGGATATTGCCTTCGCCGCCGGCCTTCTGAGGGGTATCGTCTTCACCGCCAGCCTCCAGAAGGGTTTCGCTTTCGCTGATGGCCTCCGGAGGGGATTCGCCTTCGCCGCCGACCTTCTGAGGGGTTTCGCCTTCGCCGCTGGCCTCCAGAAGGATTCTGCCTTCGCCGCCGGCCGCCTGAAGGGTTCTGCCTTCGCCGCCAGCCGCCTGAAGGATTCTGCCTTCGCCGCTGGCCTCCAGAAGGGTTCTGCCTTCGCCGCCGGCTGCCTGAAGGATTCTGCCTTCGCTGCCTGAAGGATTCTGCCTTCGCCGACGGCTGCCTGAAGGATTCTGCCTTCGCCGCCGACCACCTGAAGGATTCTGCCTTCGCCGCCGGCCGCCTGAAGAATATCGCCTTCGCCGCCGGTCGCCAGAGGGACATCACCTTCGCCACTGACCGCCAGAGGGACACCGCCTTCTCCGCCGGCCGCCAGAGGGGTCCCATCTGCACTGCGGCTCTCTGTTCCCTGTCCCTAGTGGCTTTCCCAAGCAGGATATATTGCATGAAAAAGTGTTAATCTGCGCCATTAAATTACCAACTTCTTCATAAGCGTCTCCTGCTCTCCCTCTGACAGAGACTCAGCCAAAGGCCTGAGTCTGGCACAACCACCTCAACCCGAATCTAAGCTTTCCAATGATATCAGCGCCAGTTGCTGTGACAAATGGTTTGCGAGATAATTAACATTGAACTTACATGCAATGTTATCATATTTGCATTCTGCATAAATCTCTGCACACCCATTACTCTCTGTGAAATATCTCACAAACTCTTCACTCAACACATGTATTGGTACAACAAGCGGTTCCCGGGTAATCCGGTTTTGAAATTGCAACAAAATTTCTACATGGTCTCTAACTTTGGGCCAAAATTATAATGTATTCTCATGTAAACTATTTATGTCATCAGACATTTGTGTAAATTGCTTAGCTAGTGTATCCCACCATAATGGTTATTATACTGCCAGATTCCAGACAATCCCACTTACTTATATATATATCCCACTTACAAATATGAATATATATTTATACTGGTATGCTTCCTAGTGTTATTAATGCAAAAATATTTAGAAAAAACTATTCCACTTGTGTGTGCATGGTTAAAATTCTGAAGTGCAAATTAGTTCAGGCTACAGCACAAATATTTCCATCCATAGATAAGAATAATCAAGTCTAAACTCTGAATTTCTTTTCAAAGTGAACCAGATTGATGCATTTAAACGTTAAAATAAACAACATTTTCTTACAGGGGAGCAGGGCAGTGTCCCCGTTTTAAGTTTACAAAGATAAAAACATTACCTGTTTGGGAGTATTTACGCTTCTGAGCTGAAAATGTCCCCGGATTTTGTCTCAGAAATCTGGTCACCCCACAGGCCACCTCGGTAAGTATGTTTTCAAGGCTAACGTAACTAAACTAGCTAACGGTAGCCAGTAATAGAGATTTGCTACAAGCACCAATGCACTTTATGTGTAGCACATTTGTTTCTATAAACAGTAAAACTCACACCGGTAAGTGACGCAGTGGGATGAACTCATGAGCTGAAAATCAAGGTGTGTAAATGTGCAAAAAAGTGACCCTCAAAAATTCATACAATTTTTTAAACATTGTTTGAAGCTAAATGTGACAAAATGTTGCTGTTATTTTCAGCGTGAGCCCTTTACAAACGGCACCCCATACTTGTGGTTACAGTTTTTCTAAACCTCACGCAGACAGCGTTTGCTGGGATATGATATTAACGGCGAGGCGAAAGCAGTCAAGCAGGTACAACAGTGGGTTTTCTGCCCTGGGGATTGACTGACAGGCTGAAGGCAACTTTATTTCTACAGCACCTTTCAGCAACAAGGCAATTCAAAGTGCTTTACATGAAACATTAAAGAGCAATTAAAAACGGTCATGATGAATGATGATAAAACAGGCTAAAAAAAATAATATACAAATCCAAGAATAAAAGTTACAGTGAGAAAGAAATGAATAATTATACAATTAAAGGTTGTAGGGAAAGGTTTGGGAGGAGAGAGGGAGGGGTTTTATTTTTATTTTAGTTTAGTACCCTAAACAATGCATGTTGAATTTTAATTTTTAATTGAATTAATTGTAGACTGGAGACTAGAGCTGGTATATTTTTTCAAACCATCTTCAAAAGTGCAAAATAAACTAAATTTGAAATGGCACATTGTAATGTCTGCATCTATTATCAAAGTATTTATTAGTAATACAGTGGAAATTGGTAGAAATGTGAATATTTGGTTAGCATGTTGATTTAAGGTGTGTGCCCCTAAATGTTGTGGTTTCTGCCCCTAAAATTTTCAGTTGGGGGCCCTCTGTGCTCCTAGTGAAAAAAGTTAGTTTGGAGCCCTGTCACTTTAAGAAACCTGTGATTTAAACTTCAGCAGGCTGTGACAGTCTGCCACGCTAAGTCCTGGTTCTGTTTCTCCAGGGATTCCCTTCCCCTCCAGCAGTACGGCCTGGCCCTCCAGCATAGTGGTGTCGGTTTTGGATCCCAGGAAGCAGGCAGTGAGCTCCAGATCCAGCAGCCGCAGACAGACTCTGCTGCCCCGCTGTAGCTTCTCTGCGTCCACCGGCCGCCTACAAACGCAGTGGAACTCCTTTGAAATTGACATAAAGGTTGTCCTGGACTACTTGAAAGATCCATTATTCTTCCTTGACAACATGGCTCCCAAAAGGTAAGTTAGGATGAATAAAGGTCAGTGTATCTTTTGGTCATTCAATTTTCATTTAAAAAACGGGTATTAAAAAACAAATGGATGTTTGATTTTCGTTTTAAAATACTAAATTTGAAATTGAAATACAAGGCGTTTTTCCTATTCATGGTTAAAAGGGGATCAGAGATATTGAAAAATATGCTTTGATATTTGTTATCTATTTCATATAACAAACGTTGACCATTAAAAGGAAAAAAAGCCTTGTATTTTAGTTTTCAAATTTTGTATTTTAAAACAAAAATCAAACAACCTTTCGTTGTTTGTTTTTTAATACATGTTAATGAAAGGAAAATTGAATGACCAAAAGATACACTGGCCAATAAAGCGCAGGATGAATATAGCTCACGATGTGCAGCACGATAGCAATGCTATGTCATGTTTACATAGCCAACATAAAATTAAATATGCCTGTCTTTTTTCTGTTTTCAGGAAACCCACAAGGCACCATCTTTTGTGTCCTTTTTGTAAAAATACCCAAGAAACCCTTTCTGTTCATTTGCATCGTGTGTGCATGAGAAACGACAAGCCAGAAGACATCGATGCAGAAGTGGAGAAGGCTAAGAGGGAGGCACAAGAACTGCTTCAATCTGGCCGTGTGTTTCCATACCAACTGCTGCACAACATTATGAGTGATGAAGATCCACTCGGCAGGTTGGTAGGGGAGCTGCAAAGTAGCCATTTGGCAGTGGTTGGTGCACCACTGCAGAGTGGTGACATTGCGCAGACCACAAGGACTCCTATGGAACCAAAGGACTGCTGGGCAGTACTGAAAGCAGCCAAGGGGGACTTTTTAAAATGAATGGAACAGGTCAAGAATCACAAAAGTGCTACCCTGGAGCTGACACACGCTGCCCTTATAATGACCTATCTGCAGGCAGTGGTCATACTGAAACACTTGCAGTGAACAAGCGTTGTAGAGCACATGACCGTAAGTATTAATTCACTCTTCTTTTTTTTTTCACTCATAGTAATGGACATTGTTTCACTGCTGTTAAATTACCATTACTAATCAATGTGCTATCACTTTGTTGTGCAGGTGACTGCTTTGCTGTAAGAACCTGTTCAAAAGTAAAAAAAGTAGAATAGTTTGTATTTTTCCTCTGCCAACAGTGGTTCAGTGTTTACTACACTAAGGTGCAGCTGCTGCTCATTAAGAATGACAGTGATGAAGGCCGATTCTTCACCTCCACCACCGGGAGGCCCATTTACAATGCCTCCAATGATTTAAAACGGCTGCAGAATGAGTAAGCAAACCGTCATGACTTCCATTTTGATGATGTGTACTTCTGTTAATAATATTTCTAGTGACAAATGGGGTAAACTTCATATTAACATCCTGTTGAATTTTAGATACCACCTTCCATCCGTGACCAACCCAACTGCCCGCACGGTGTTTGGGACGGCAACAAAAATTCTGACCAACCAAGAAAGATCTCTGGTTGCTGAGTACATGAGCCATTCCACTCTGACTGTGGACAAAGGTTACCTGAGGGAGCATTGTGACAATGCCACAAAAGCTAGGGAGATGCTAATTCAGCTGGCAGTTGAAGAGAGGTATTTGTTAACCATATATTGTATAATTATAAGCTGTATGCTTCAAATTATATTTGATATATTAAATATGTGTATATTTATATGTTTTATGCAGTTCTGAGTCAGCAGATGAGGGCACCAGTACGGGGACCCGTGGGGTCACCTGGGAGGAAAGCAGCGCAAACGTGCAGATAGCTTATGCTAAGCTGCTTATAACGCATCCGGTCACAGTGCACGGGGAGGCACCTAACAAGAGTGAAAGGGAGAATTTTTCCCTCGAACATTCCCGGAAGATTTATGACCGCTGGATGAAGGCGCAGATAAGATTGTGTGTGAAGCATGTTCTTGGTAAAAAAAATTTCATCCATATTTAATGACCATTATTAAGTAACAATGTTAAAAAAATCCTGAGTCCAATTTATAAATTAAAGTCTTCTTCACTGACAAAAAAAGTTCTCCCTCCCAGCATACTTCTGTAGACGTCGAGGGGTCATCCCTATGTTCCCCGCTCGGGGGTTAGGGTTAGGGTTAGGTTAGGTAACCCTAACCCTAACCCACCCCTGACCTAATCTTTCCTCGTCTAGGCCTATTTGCATATGCGCGTCAAACAGTCCGTAGGCCCACATAGGCCTATTTGCCATGGAATTTGGCAGTAATGGTGGAAATAGTAACAGACATAGGACCCTTTTTTTGAAAAAGGGTCCTATGTTCCCCAGTCTCATACAAAGAGGGGAACATAGGACCCAGGGAACATAGGACCCAGGGAACATAGGACCCGGGGAACATAGACACACATGAAAACAGGCTCAACAGCTGGATTGCTAATCAGGGTTGGAAAAGTAACATCCGAAGTGCGGCGAGGATCTTGGTAGAGTGGAAGCCCTCTGGAACAGATGACATGGTGATGGACTCACAGCAGAGCAAAAACCTTCTCAGGTCCCAGAACTAGAAGGGACTTCATGTCACTAACACCGAAACTAAAGGAAAGGGTGTCATTGCCACACGGACCTTTCAGGCAGGCGAGGTGGTATGCGATTACCACGGGCACTTGGTAACTGCCAAAGTTGGTCGGGAGATACACCGGTCAACCTGTGCAGAGGAAACTGGGTATATTTTCTTTTTTAAAAACAAAAAAGGACAGCAGATGGCCATTGATGCCCATTTGGCTACATGTGACTGCCACCCTGATCAACAAACCTTTGGTAGGCTAATCAACCACTCCAGGGATGCAGTCAACCTAATAACCAGGCTGTACAGCATTGACAGCGACGGGGAAGACAAAAGACATCATTATTTTCCTCGCAGCTAGGGAAATCGAGGTGAATGAGGAACTACTATACGACTACAGAGTCGTCTCCAAGTCCTTTGGGGGAGAGGGCTCAGAGCTTACTTGGCTTGGCTGAGATACACACACACACACACACACAGAGACAAAAACAGGAGTTGCAGATGACCTGAGACCGATGGCGAGGTCGCAGGCAATGTACCGACCTGTAAATTACAGTAAGACATGGACAGAAGCCATCAGAAACTACAATACTTTTTTGTTTATTTATTGAGAACTGAAAAAAAGCTGTTACTTCAGAATGTCAAAAAGGTTGATATTCGGTATTAAGGATTTTTGATTTGGTGACAATATCAATTGTTTTAAAGTTAATATATTCTTTAAATTTAATTACTTTATTTAAGATTATTTATGGGCATTTTAGGCCTTTATTTTGATAGGACAGTTTAGTCTTGAAAGGGGAGAGAGAAGGGAAATGACCTGCAACAAAGAGCCACAGTTCAGAGGCAAACCTGCGGCCGCTGCTTCGAGGAGTAAGCCTCTCTATATGGGCGCCCACTCTACCAGGTGAGCTAACCAAGGGCCCTAAGTTTAATTATTCGGTTATAGTTCCTATAGTTACTTGTTTATAGTTAAAAAAAAGAAAAGAAAATCCCCCACACGGACTCTGCCTTGACGTTGGCGTGGGGGGTTAGGGTCTCATTGGTGCCAGAGGCTCTCCAGATTGGCTCTATCCAGCAGAGTTAACTTCTGTTTGATAAGGCAGGAGAATCATCTGCTGGATAGAGCCAATCTAGGAAGCCCATGGCATCTGTGAGTCCAAACCAAAGAGTCCTAGCTTTACAGTGTGAGGGAAATTAAACTCAATTGTTTTACAGCACACCCACTAAGTGAACAGTTTCCAGACCTGCTGCCGAGCTGATGACCTCCCTGCGATTGTTGCATCAGTGAAAAGCTAATTATATTACTTTGCTTCTTACTTTAAACACACACACACACACACACTGACACACACAGACTCACACACAGACACACACAGACACACACACACACACACACACACACACACACACACACACACACACACACACACAGACACACTCACATACAGACTCACAGACACACACAGACACACACACACACACACACAGTCACAAACATATTGAGAGACACACACAGACACAGACAGACAAACACACACACACACACTGACACACACAGACTCACACACAGACACACACAGACACACACACACACACACACACACACACACACACACACACACACACACACACACACACAGACACACTCACATACAGACTCACAGACACACACAGACACACACACACACACACACACAGTCACAAACATATTGAGAGACACACACAGACACAGACAGACAAACACACACACACACACTGACACACACACACACACACACACAGACACACACACATACAGACTCACAGACACACACACACACACAGACACACACACACACACACACACACACACACACAGACACACACACATACAGACTCACAGACACACACACACACACACACACATGGAGAGACACACACAGACAGACAGACACATACAGACACACATAGACAGTAAGATGTTTGTCAGTGGACTATATGTTATGACCTTAGTTGAGGAAGTCTGCTGTGTTGAAATTGCCTTCTTAGTCTGACTCTTGCTGCCAAGGTACCCCTTATCACGGTTGTTTACCTTCCTCTCAGCCCTGATGCACTTTGATTGAATCCTTAACCTCAGTCTGATATATGTGGAGGATATTTTTTAGGGTGAGGCTATTTGCACCCCTGGCACAATTAGCAGTGTATGCTATTCGTATCCTGGTGCAATTAGAAATGATTGCTATTCGTACCCCGCCGGTGCACACAGCAATGTGTTCTATTAATACCCAGTCTGGTACAAATATCAATGTATGCTATTTGCACCCCTGTGCATTTACAGTACCTTGGCATATATTTACACACAGTTATCCATACTACTCATGTATTACACCTTTTTGGAATATTATCGCCCTGACATTATTACCCTAACAATAACCAATCCCAGTCCTCTTACCTAAACCTAACCAACCCAAACCAGAGCAGGCATATTCATGAGTCTTCCCCTACCACCCTGCAAAAGAATTTTCGCGTTCCCGGGCCCTGACTTGCACAATTCCATGCAAATTATCCAATCCAAAATGAAAAAAAAAAAACAAGATCACCACAGAGGGGAATTGAACTCCAGGCTCCCAGACCTGTGCTCAGTGTTCTAACCACTCACCTATCAATTCTTACAGGAAGTTATACAACTGTTAACCACTTGGTGTCTTCAACCCTCGGTTGCTGGTAACCATACTGTATATAAAAAATAGGTACTAATTAACAAACTAACGGTTGTTTGCTTTCACTGAAAACAGAAAGCGCAACTGTTGTATTCATTTTCTGCTAGAAATTCAATTGTTATAAACTTTAGAGACACAACTTTCCTAATACGCCAGTTTCTGCTGTCATGGAAGATGAACGGCCGCCATGATGTCAGTGCACGCGAGCAACGTGTTTTTGTTGTTACGTCAAAGGGTGTGAATAGCTCAGCTGTGTGGCCGAGGCTATTCGTACCGGGGATGCAAATAGACACTCCGTATTTTTTATTAATTAATCACTTATACTATTCCCCCCTGTTCCTTCACTTTGTTCTTGTTTTTCAAGTAAGATTACACAGCACACCTGTTCACACATTTGTTGTTCTTTTTCCACTCATGACTCTACTTTGTTGCTCGTATTCATATTTGTTCCCACTTGTTTTTTGTTCCACAAACCTCAGCCTGATATATGTGGAGAGGATTTTTTTTTTTTTCAAAACACTCAACATCTCAAACACTAACACCCAATTCTCCTGGCTCCAGCTTTACACGCTGCATCCTCCTTTGCAGCGTGCGGATGTTAGGCAGTAGAATCTGCATTTGCTGGAGGGTTTTATAACCAGTGGTGCCAGCGGTAAATCTTATTTGTAATGCTTTTTCTTTTAATCGTATTCTTTCCCCACCGTATTCCGCTCGTGTTTTCCTGTACTTGTTCTTGTTCTCTCACTCATTGTTTAATAAAAAAAATACATTTAATTTATTCATCCAAGTGTAATGAGTTGTTATTCTTTAATATATGTGATACTTTGTGTATGGCTTAGTCTTAAAATGATCATGGTCGTGTGATCAACTCCTGCCTCATCAGAAGAAGTGGGCTGGACACTAAATGCTGAATGGACCGTTGCTACTCTGCTTTCTCAATCTCTCTCTGACCATGGGTAAGTGAATCGGAATTACAAGCAAAATCAAGGAAAATACAATAGTCCAGATGTGCAAAAAAAGAACATCTTGAATCATCTTTAAAAAAAAACATGTAGTAAGGTTAAGGTTAACCTTGTGTTGTCCTTCGGGTCCCCGGGACTTAGTTTATTTTTGACGTTTTTGCATTGGCCTGGCGTTGAGCTTCGGGTCCCCCGGTGACCCTCGCGTACTATGTAATTTAACGTGAACTGGCACGGGGGGGTCCCAGACATGTAGACATTTCACAACGAACACGTTTGGACATGCTAATACAAAATGTAAATAAACTAAACAAGTCCCCGTGACACGAAGGACAATACAAGACAGTAGCCTAGTGCTACCCATGCTAACACGGATGTGAAGCTTTCCCTCCAAAACTTAAAAACGTATCTATACATAGCTTTCAGTTGTCACCATACCACTCCAAATGTCAAACTGACATTTACAAATATGCAATAACAATCAAACAAGTACATGGGTAAGTGTTTTTATTTATATTTACCATTGAATATAGCAATCGCTGCTGTCAGTCCCGTAGTAGAACATGACAGCGCTGCGTGTGTTTGGAACTATACAGGCTTACAGGAACCATCTGACCACCCCGCTAGCGAGATCAACGAGTGTCGCAACTCTTACGTCTCTATGGCTCTGCACACTACTAACTGAAATGACACTGTGTTACAGATTTTGTTGCCATAATGACGGGCCTCCAGGTGCCAAGCATCATGGGTAATTTCCTCTCCACCAATCGGAGGATGAGCACCCTGTCGCAGTAGAAATCAGCTGTTTTTATTTTATTATTTTTAATAACTGTCATTAATATATTATTTATTTATACTATATACTATACTATACATAGAAATATATTGTGACTTATCAAATATGATTTAAACATGTATTAGTTTAAGTTTAAGTGCTTTTACTTTGAAGATGTACTAATATTGTCTGTTAGCTCAGGCTTTTATTTTGACAGATTTTGTCCAGAAAAAAGCAAGTTTCATAAACGCCGGCCATATTAAAGTTGCTTTAATTTTGAAGGTTAGGATAGATTGTCCTGTCATTTTGACAACATGACTGACTTTTATTGTGAGAATAAATATGAAATGTTGTACTTTTTAGAGATTTTTCTCGATGACAATCAGTTTTTATTCAATAAATTGTTAATATTTGACCTGAAATCTGATTGAATTTATACTGAAAATATAATTAAAACTATTTATTAATTTGTGATGTTTGTAAATGTCATATCAGCTCTGACTCAATGTTTTATACATACACACAAAATATTATTAATATTCAAGATCCCACCCCATACAGAACCTACACCTCATTGTGACCTTTCAGCCCAGTCTCATGGCAGTTCGTGGAATTGTGAAGTTAATTAATCTATTGATCCGTGTACAGGGACACGATTTTCTTGTTTTTTTCACGGTGGTGAGCACGAATATTGGTTTTATATGTCTCCCCCACATTTTTAACCCCCACAGCAGAGTTGGTATTAACCCGGGGCAGGTCCAGCAGCACAATGTGGTTTATGCAATTAGGTGCAGGGCCTGCCCCAGACTGTATGTGGGTGAGACAAGAAATGCACTATATTTAAGAATCAAACAACACCAGTACATTTTAAATAAGGGCGATGGCACAACTGTTTTATATGCACATTTTAAACTCCACGGCTCTCAAAATGTCCAGAGCATCATGGGCCTGGAGAGCAGCAGAGCCTGGACCAAGGCTCAGCGTCGGATCCATCTTTTCAAAACCATAGACCCTACAGGTCTAAATGAAAAATATTAAAATGGATCCACTTCTCTTTTTAATCCAACTTTTACAGGGTATTTTTTGAAATACTTCCTCCCACTTCTCCGGTCTCCTCTCTCCTTAGGTTTTATCTGGACCTCCTCTGCAGCGCATTATACCCAACCTTTATTTTTCCCTCGTTTTCTATTTTATATGACTTTTTATTGCTTTAATCCATATTTATGATTAATAATAACTGTATTTGGGGAGGCCTCTAGCTTACCCAGTAAGAGCGTTCGCCCCCATGTTGGTTGCCCTTTGCTGCGTGTCATCCCCCATCTCTCTCCCCCTTTCCAGTCTATCCACTATCAATAAAGGGAAAATGCCCCAAAAAATGAATAATAATAACTGTATTTGTTGTAATATTTACATATTTATGTCTTTTATAGCATGCTTCTCAGATTTTATTATTCTTTCCTTTTCGGGGGTAAATTTCTGTCTGCAGAGGGGGTCCTACACAATATGTTAATATTTTTTATGTTTTTTTAATAAATATTTAAAGATGCCTTGGTTGTCCCTTATAACTTTTATTCTGCCTTACCTATATTTTAATAATTTGATTGTGCTTCTGTCTTTATCGCTAATATTTAATATTTATTATTATTATCATTACACATTGAATTACTTGCCTGAGATTTTAACATGATACACCTGCCATTGGTTTTATGCATTTTACTAACAGTTTGGTTTTATTCTATTATGTATTTGAAATTCTTTGTTTATTTATTGTGTGGCACTTTTTTTTTTTTTTTACCCCCCCCTCCCCCTTTTTAGCACTTTTAAACAGCACTTAATACAAATTTTTAATGGTATGGGTATATCTTTTTTAGTCTTAAGGGCAAGTAATTCAGACAGTATTTTAGACCCTTTATATGTTATTTTATTATTTATTTATTATTTAAGTTAAATAATATAATTTTAATATTGGGATAGAATTTATTTTGTATTGCGACGCCAGGCTTTTTATTTACATTACACTATATTTTTATGTATATATATATATTTTATTTTAATTATTTAATTATTTATTTTATAACTGTCTCCAGAAGAGGAGCCAGGGTAGATGTGGAGGTAACCTTTTATTTTAAGTTTTAATGTCCCGCTGTCCGGCCTGTCCAGTGGTTCTTTTAACCTGGTTTTAATGTCAGGCCTTCATTTAAACAGTTCTTACATAACCAAACCCGTTTTTTAAGTGTTTTATTCACACCAGTGGTCCCCATGTGCCAGTGCCATCGTTTTAACACAAACCTAAGCCTTTCAATAAACTACTTTGTACTAATAAACAAAAACGTCAAACATTGCAACAGCAAAACATAGATATACATTTACAAACAGGTCTTTTTTTTCAATGAACTACTATGAACTAATATAATAAATAAAAATGTCAAACATTGCAACAGCAAAACATAGATATTTACAAACAGGTCTTTTTTTTCTTTTTTTTCAATTAACTACTGTGTACTAATAAACAAAGATGTCAAATATTGCAACAGCAAAACATAGATATACATTTACAAACAGGTCTTTTTTTCTTTTTTTTCATTGAACTACTGTATACTAATAAACAAAGATGTCAAATATTGTCTTCCTTTTTCTCTCATTTCTTTTGATTCTTTTTTCCCTTCTTTTGTTTGCTTCATGTTATTAAGTGCTGTCTCTTATGCTTGAATGCAACAAATGATCTCAATGGCAATTTTCTCTTTCTGCATTCTTGTATGTATTCCTGGTATGCCACTTTGTGTGTAACCTGGGATTGTTTGGAAACGATGGATTGTTCGTCCGTGCTCCACTTCTGCCCAGAGTTGGCAGGCAAGCACATGGCTGCTGACACCACGGGGGGCCTGAGCTCGTCCTGGTCATCGACAGCTTGGACATCTTCCAGGGGCTGGACACACTCCTTCTCCTCACCGGGCGGCGGTCGCAGGGATGGGATGGCGGTCACTTGTTTCTGCAACTTATACGAATATAATAATAACATTAATAACAGTAATAACAATAACTATTGTTATAATGACAATAATAATTAGAACAGCTTCATTTACGCTCCAGAGGGACAAATCTTTGAAGAGATGGACCCCTGTTGTGCTTAAAATGTTTTGAAGAGGAGAGCGTCCACCCCTTTTTCTTTAACTAATTTTTTTTTTTTTTACTTCTTTATTTATTTTTAATGTTTTCACTTTATTTTATTCTATTTATTTACTTATTTATTTTTAAATTTTGGTCTGATCTCTTTATGTTACTAAGCTGACTGTTAAATA
The DNA here is from genome assembly GCA_023566125.1 of Zingel zingel. Classification (NCBI taxonomy): domain Eukaryota; kingdom Metazoa; phylum Chordata; class Actinopteri; order Perciformes; family Percidae; genus Zingel; species Zingel zingel. The sequence goes on from CM042324.1 coordinate 30,375,165, forward strand.
AAAAATAAGTAAAAAAAAAAAAAAAAAAAAAAAAGAACAGCTTCATTTGCACAGCACCTTAAAAAAACACAAAGACACAGAGTGCTTGGGAAAAAAACAACAAAAATAATAAAAAATAAATAAACATATAAAAACACAAATAACATATCACAAACAAGTGCTATGAAATGACATGGACAGGCCAGGCAATGCGTACCTTGTAGGGGACGGTTGGATGCAGGCTCCAAATCCTCAGATTCTTTACTTTGTCCAGGGTGAATTTACCCTCGATCAGTAGCTGCTGCAGTCTGGCCTGCGACACGCCCCCCAAGCCCATTTGGTGGAAAAGGTTTTTCAGGTGCACGAAATCTATGTAGGCTCCATTCTGGATCAAGGCCACACAGGAGATGAAGGTCAGCGTGTTGAGGAGCAAACCTCCCTTCATCTCCTTTGGGAGCCTCTGTAAGGCTGTTGCCATCCAGGGCATGCCGTGCTCTCTGTACACCTCCAGGTGTTTGGAATAGCAGAGGGAGCGCCGCTCAATCTCGGAAATGACTTGGAGAGTCTTGGAGGCCACATCAGACATTTGTAGGATGGATTGGTCCCCATGGCTGACCTGTACCCAGTCCTTGAAATTCCACCAGACCCTTCTGGTACTCCGGAGGTCTGTGAACTTAAAGGCTGGGAAGAAAATGATGCCCTCTGCTGTGAAGCCTTGGACGAGGCATTCCTCCACATCCTGGCCCGCGTCTCTCACCAGGGTGCGCGCCCTGCCGAATGTGTGAGGGACGGGGAAGCTGTCTTTGGTGGCGAGGTCGGCAGCGAGTTTCTTCACGTCCGTCGCGCCCGTCAGCCTGCCAGGGGGTGTGTCTGACTTTAGGGACGTGCAGGGAAGCTGATCATTCCGCTTGTACAGGTCCCCCAGTAAGACCCTTATCAGGGCAGCCCCAAGCACGGCCGGTCCAGCTTCCAAACACTGACCGAGTGCCCACAGCCTTTCGATGCGTGTTTTTTGCAGTGGGTCCCTGGTCCAGTGATGGAGGGGTGGTGGTGATTCTTCCAGGCTGGCGCTGTTGTGGGGTGCCAGCCCGATGAACCCCCTCTCGTGGGTAGCGCTGTGTTCATTCACCGTGCTGGTTCCCAGGCTGGCACTCAGGGTGTTGTCGAGTGATGAGAGTGGATGCCCAAAGAAGAGCTCTTCCAGAGCCAGCTCCGCCTAGAATGATTTCCACGAGGGGTCGTATCTGCCCACGCATTCGCTGTCTCGAAAGGACTCTCCGAGGATGCCGGCCAGGTGGTTGACAACACCCCGCAATGTGGACAGGAGACCCCGGCCATCCTCTCTGTCCTGGAAGGGCACCAGCAGCGCACGGTCCTGGAAGAGCTTTTGCAGAGCAGACAGATCAAAAAACTCTCTTGGGTCAAAGTCGAAGGGAATGTCTTCGCCCTCGAACCGCACCACCTGCTCGATGCGGCATCCCACCTGACCCACCAGGCGGAGGCTCAAGTCCTGAATATGCTTAATGTAAGCGTACGCCCTGCTGGTAAGGGTAGTTTTGAAGTTTGGGTGGCTCAAGCCGCAAGTGACCAGCACCCCACTGACAGGGTGTTTGAAAGGCTGGTTGTAATGGATGTGTGGGGCGTCCGCGTACAGCTGTAAGAATGTGATCGTGCCGGTTTTTGACAGCATACTCATAATGGCCTGGCCCACGTCCGTGCTTAGGGTGTTTAAGTTTGACTGGAAATTGCACGTCTCGTGCATTCCCAGAGTGGAAAATAGCGACCCCCTCACACCAATCAGGGGCAGCAGGCCGTAACGTGAGAAGAGGAGGTGCGTGTCCTCCCCCACTGCCAGCACCTTTGAGGCGAGGTGGACCGATACGGACTCCACGGAATCGGGGAGGACCAACTCGCTGAGCTGCAGGACGTCAGGATCTCGCTGGCCAAACTGCCCGAGGGTGGCGATGACCTGCAAGAAATAGCAGCTGTTGGCCTTCTCCACAACCTGGTCCAGGAGGCTCAGGATAAATCTTTGATCCACCCTGAGGACTCGGTAAGACGCGAGGTTGGTGGTACCCTGTTTCTGGACAGTGGGGCGGGACATGTCCTTCTGTGCTGCAGGACGTCAGGATCTCGCTGGCCAAACTGCCCGAGGGTGGCGATGACCTGCAAGAAATAGCAGCTGTTGGCCTTCTCCACAGCCTGGTCCAGGAGGCTCAGGATAAATCTTTGATCCACCCTGAGGACTCGGTAAGACGCGAGGTTGGTGGTACCCTGTTTCTGGACAGTGGGGCGGGACATGTCCTTCTGTGGCAGGTTGTTGAGGAGTCGGACAAACTCTTCCCTTACCTCATATAGCAGTTCAGCTGCAAGTGTGCCATACAACCTTGGATTTTGCAGCCTGAAGTCCGGCTCCGTCAGGCTGCTGGGGACAGCGCAGAGCGTCAGAACGTAGCCGCCTGTGACGTTTGCTATTTTGTGGCCCAGGCAATTTTTAAGTGCCACCATGCCTTCTGGGCTGCAGCGTGGCAGGGACACATGTTTTTTGAGGTAGCTATACTGCCTTTTGAGCCTACTGGCATCCAAACGGGGCAGGTTCAAATAGCAGATCTCTGCAACTATGTCCCTCATGTGACGCATCTGGATAACGACGCCGTCGACGTCAAACGTATACCTCAGGCAATGGGGATTGGTGGGGCTGGTGCAGTGTATGGGGAGGTGGAAATTGGCATGAAGGAATTCACCAAAGTCTCTGTGATTGCCGACCTCAGTCAGGAGAGCTTTGGTGTTGTCTGAGGCCACGGTGATGAAGTCTGTGTCCGTGGTATCTGGGGTCTGGTGTGGGAGAGAGAATTGGAGACTTGCGGGAGCCGACATCTCAATCTGCCACCTTTCTCCCAGAAAAGAAAAGAAAATAATAACGTTAAATTCATCAATGAATACATTTAAGAAAAACCAAACAAAAAAACAACAACAACAAACAAACAAACAAACACACAGTAACACCTCACACAGCATTTAACATGTTCAGGCCAGTTTACACAGCACAAGCTCAATACATACACACATTGCCTATTCATAACAGCCTATACAACGCATTAGGGCCGGCCGATATTACTTAACATCAATATCACCAGTAATTGAAGCTTTTACCTCGATTATGATTAATGAACGATAATTTCATTTATTTATTTTTGATTAAAAAAAAAATGTATGCTCGACCATTTAAGATAACTTGAGATCGTGGGTGGCCCTTGAGATCGCTACATTACCTAAATTTAAATAGGTGTCTCTGTGTCTCTCTGGCATTCACAACACTACACAAAAGCAAAGACCAAAACAAAAATAGATCTTTTGAAGAGTCTTTCTCCATTTATTCAACTACTCTGCATCAGCAAAACAATTCAACAAAGCTGCTGAAACAGCACCGCAAAAAAAATAACCTCAGAAGAATTAGAGAATGAACCCATGGCAACCCGGTGATTCTTCCTTCAGTTGCATATCCCGATATAGTCAACTACCTGGTTTTCTCGCCGAGCCCATACACAGCGGAAGACCTTAAATCCTACAAAAGTTTGGAGGCTTATAACCAGATGGTGTGTGGAGGGGTGAGGGAGACGCAGTACTAAGTCATTAAAGACCAATGTGTTGTGAAGGCCAAAGTAAGTAATGCAATAACGTCTTTAATCAACCTAATCTTAACTGTATGATATCATTGCGATACTCAAGGTGTAGCCAAGTGACTCTCAATAGTTGTTTTTTCTCATTTCAAAGACCGAACACGACAGATTTTTTCCCTTGTAGATCCTGGTTAAGCTTTGCCAACCACAAGTTTTTCCTCTGATAACTTCTGGCATTCCTCTCCCTGGTTTTTAATAACTTTTGGAAGTCGATAATATTCCAAATGTTTTTCTCGGTCTGACCTATTGGTACAACCTAAAACAACGCTATAATTAACTATTTTCCTTGCCGGCGTTTGGGATCTACTTCAGTGCCTGTGCGTGGTTGTGATGCGAAGTAGAGCTTAGATCGGGCCCAAAAAAAATCAAGCCCGACCCTACCCGAGCCCGTGCACGCTCGATCACCTAATTAATATTGTCCTTCGGCAAGGTCTGCATGCGGACGCACTGGCCGACAACATTGCTGCAGATGGGTTTATGCAGCGTTAGCTGCATAAAGACACATGTCCACCCCATACAATCAGTAAGAATCCAACTACTAACATGGCCAAGACCAAAGAGCTGTCCAAAGACACTAGAGACAAAATTGTACACCTCCACAAGGCTGGAAAGGGCTACGGGGAAATTGCCAAGCAGCTTGGTGAAAAAAGGTCCACTGTTGGAGCAATCATTAGAAAATGGAAGAAGCTAAACATGACTGTCAATCTCCCTCGGACTGGGGCTCCATGCAAGATCTCACCTCGTGGGGTCTCAATGATCCTAAGAAAGGTGAGAAATCAGCCCAGGACTACACGGGAGGAGCTGGTCAATGACCTGAAAAGAGCTGGGACCACCGTTTCCAAGGTTACTGTTGGTAATACACTAAGACGTCATGGTTTGAAATCATGCATGGCACGGAAGGTTCCCCTGCTTAAACCAGCACATGTCAAGGCCCGTCTTAAGTCTGCCAATGACCATTTGGATGATCCAGAGGAGTCATGGGAGAAAGTCATGTGGTCAGATGAGACCAAAATAGAACTTTTTGGTCATAATTCCACTAACCGTGTTTGGAGGAAGAAGAATGATGAGTACCATCCCAAGAACACCATCCCTACTGTGAAGCATGGGGGTGGTAGCATCATGCTTTGGGGGTGTTTTTCTGCACATGGGACAGGGCGACTGCACTGTATTAAGGAGAGGATGACCGGGGCCATGTATTGCGAGATTTTGGGGAACAACCTCCTTCCCTCAGTTAGAGCATTGAAGATGGGTCGAGGCTGGGTCTTCCAACATGACAATGACCCGAAGCACACATCCAGGATAACCAAGGAGTGGCTCTGTAAGAAGCATATCAAGGTTCTGGCGTGGCCTAGCCAGTCTCCAGACCTAAACCCAATAGAGAATCTTTGGAGGGAGCTCAAACTCCGTGTTTCTCAGCGACAGCCCAGAAACCTGACTGATCTAGAGAAGATCTGTGTGGAGGAGTGGGCCAAACTCCCTCCTGCAGTGTGTGCAAACCTGGTGAAAAACTACAGGAAACATTTGACCTCTGTAATTACAAACAAAGGCTACTATACCAAATATTAACATTGATTATCTCAGGTGTTCAAATACTTATTTGCAGCTGTATCATACAAATAAATAGTTAAAAAATCATACATTGTGATTTCTGGATTTTTGTTTTTAGATTATGTCTCTCACAGTGGACATGTACCTACGATGACAATTTCAGACCCCTCCATGATTTCCAAGTGGGAGAACCTGCAAAATAGCAGGGTGTTCAAATACTTATTTTCCTCACTGTAGATCCACAGACAAAGAAATCAAATATAAAAGATACAAAAACAAACTAACATCAATAATAAGAAAAAGTAAAAAGGAGTATTTTGATAATAAACTTGAAATCAATAAAAACAACACTAAGGGAACATGGGATATACTAAATAAAATTATTAGTAAAAAATCAACTGGTACCACATATTCCAGTCATTTTATTGACAACGGAAAAGTTGTCGATGACATGAATGCAGTGGCAGAAGGTTTTAATGAGTTTTTTGTAACAGTAGGCCCCAATCTGGCAGGGGAAATTATACCGCCAGATGGGGGCAGTGTAGAACAATTTTATGGAGCCAGAAATTCTGAATCAATGTTCCTGAGAAAAGTGGGAGAGAATGAGATAATTGAACTTGTAAATGAATTGAAAAACAAAAAATCAATAGACTGGAATGGGATAGACATGACAATAGTAAAAGAAGTCATTTCAGACATCATAGTGCCTCTAGCGTGCATTTGTAACCTACCATTCCAATTGGGCTGTTTCCCTGACAAAATGAAAACAGCAAAAATAATTCCACTTTTCAAGGCTGGAGATAAAAAAAATATATATATACAAATGATAGACCGGTCTCACTCTTATCTCAATTTTCAAAAATACTTTAAAAACTCTTTGTTGCAAGACTGGACTGCTTTGTGGAAAAACATGATCTATTAATTGATTGTCAATATGGATTTAGAGAAAGAAGATTAACATCGATGGCTTTGGTGGAACTTATGGAAAAACTTACAGGTGCAGTTGATGATAAGAAGTTTGCAGTGGGAGTGTTCATAGACTCAGGAAAGCATTTGATACTATAGACCATGATATTATGTTGGAAAAAATGGAAAGGTTTGGGATTCAGAGGTGTAGGTCTGGAATAGCTGAAGAGCTACATCAAAAATAGGAGGGAGTATGTACAAGTGGGAAATGCCATGTCCAAGTTAGTTAACAGCACGTGTGGCGTGCCACAGGGTTCGATAATTGGACCACAATTATTCATTATGTATATAAATGATATTTGTCATTTTTGCAGATGATACTAACATTTTCTGTACAGGCGACTGTTTACAAAAGCTAATGGACAAGGTGACAGTAGAACTAGGTAAATTGAAACTGTGGTTTGATGTAAACAAGTTATCTCTAAATTTGAAAAAAACAAAGTTTATGATTTTTGGAAATCGCAAAACACATTTAACAACTCATGTAAGCCTAAGGATAGAAACTGAAGAGTTAGAGAGAGTTTATGAACACACCTTTCTAGGGGTAATAATTGACCATAAAATAAGTTGGAAATCACAAGTAAACCATGCAAGATCCACAATTTCCAGAAGCATTGGGGTGTTGAGTAAAGTCAGACACTTCCTAAATTATAGATCTATGAACACTCTCTACAGCACGCTGATACTACCATATTTAACGTACTGTGTTGAGATTTGGGGCTATGCCTGTAAAACCACTCTACAGACAGTGTGCACAGTACAGAAAAGAGCTATACGAATTGTGAATAATGTCAGCTTCAATTATCATACTAATTCTTTATTTCTTAAGTCAAACACACTGAAATTCACGTACCTGGTGAACCAAAATACTACGTTAGTTCTGTATAAGGCCCGAAATAATCTACTTCCTCCCAACATTCAAACCATGTTTAGAGAAAAAGAAGGAGGTTACGCCCTTAGAGGCAACCTTAATTGGAAACAACCTACCTGTAACACAGTAATGAAAAGCAGGTGCATTTCTATCTGTGGCGCGAAGTTATGGAACGCATTGCCAAGGGAATTAAAACATATCAGAATGTTTTTAAATTTAAAAAAGGGTTCAAAGATATGATACTAGATAAGTATAGGAATTGAGTAATATTATTGTGTGCGAAGGTGGATAGTCATGTTGTTGATGATAAGCATCACTACCATAATGGTTGTCATCATTAATTATGATATTACTTACCTTAAGGTGGCAATTGCAATGTATATAAGCACTAACCCTTAATGGGTATATGTAGTGTGTATGTATATATGTATGTCTGTGAGTATATATGTAGGTATGTATGTATGTAGGTAGATGTAGTCATGTTTGGATTTTTTTTGTTTTTTTTGTTTTAGTTTTTTAGGGCTGTCAAAATAACACGTTAATTTCGATTAATTAATCTGAGAAAAAAAAAACGCATTAAAAATAACGCAGATTAATCCATTCCATATTGACGTTTGACCCGGAGCCGTTCTAGCCACCATTCGACTGTAAAATGAAGGAGGGAGACAAGAATGTGCTGCCTGGATCATTAATTGTAACATTTACTTGTAAAAATCTTCTTCCTGCCAACCCTGGCTACCGAAATGGTGCCACTGATATGTCTGCGCTTCTCTCTGATGCTCTGAAACAGACGATACAGGCAACACAAACACCGCTGCACGTGACGCTAGTTAACACTATACTCAACAGCAGCTAACGTTAGCCTACGGCTAGCTAGTTAACACTATACTCGACAGCAGCTAACGTTAGCCTACCGCTAGCTAGTTAACACTATACTCGACAGCAGCTAATGTTAGCCTACCGTTAGCTAGTAGCTGGATTAAAAACGGTTAAAATGCTGACAGCTAACGCTAAACGGTGTAAAGTTTGACTGTGTTTTACTGTAGAGGATTCAACACCGGTATGTAACAATCTGCAGCTACCGTCGGAGAAAGAACACAGACGGTGCATTCAAACTGGTAAACTACAGCCTCGTGGTGCATTTGAAGTTATTGTAAATGTCCTTTTCCCATCTGGTGGTTGTTTTTGTCGTTCAACAGCAATTTACTAGTGAAATAAGTTATTGTTATTGTTATACATTATTATTAAATCATTTAATTTGGACCATATGGCCTTAGCAATAAACAAGCCGTTCTTTAATGTCACCAATTGTTGTTTAGTACCCTTTTTTTCCTTTTCTTTTTTTAATTTTTTAAAAAGTATTGGTTCAGGCACCGTTAATTATTTATGCGATTAATTTTGAGTAATTAATCACAGAGTATTAATTAGATTAAATGTTTTAATCAATTGACAGCCCTAGTTTTTTTCTTTCCGTATAATTTCTTTTATCTTTTTTGTCTTGTCGATTTTATTCCCTTGAAAATGAGTTTGTTATTTTAAAAATGTGACAAGGGGGGGCCTTATGTAAGCTGAAGCTTCCGACCCTACCCTTTGGTTACGATCAATAAATTCATTCATAAAAAAACGAGAAAAACGTCTCTGTGAACACGTATCAATAGATTAAAAATAACGTGACATTTACACGAACTGCCATGAGACCGGGCTGTATGTATCTGTGTTTTGGCCAAATGTTTTTTATTGTTTTTTGCGGCAACTTTATGGACCAAAAAGTAGCAAATAACTTGACGTGTGTGACTGACTCGAACATCTCACATTTACCAACAAAACGTACTGCGAAAAACCGCGCAAAACATTTCAGACCGTCCTGCCAACCTGTATACATTTCAACATCAATCAATTTTCACTACAAATTCGCTGAAAGCTGCTGCTGTTTCAATCCTGTCTGATCTCTGCAGCGGGCGGGGCTGCTGACTGATGCATCAGTCAGCAGCCCATACACATACATACACACACACATACACACACACACACAATCACACACGTGGTAGATGCAGGAAAAACCGCAGATGAGACATAGGCTACACGGTGACCTAAATTGAGGACAGCTGTGCTCGTTATTATAAGTGCAATGATAAGTTAAAGTCCAATAAGTACTTTATCAAACCGTATGAATGTGTGTCCCAGGCCAGGTTAGGAAATTAACTAACAATACAACGATCAACAAGCCACTGACAATGACGGATATGTTCATGTTTGATTCATTCAATAAATGATTTTTTGGATTTTTTGTCTTAAATCCACCAGCCAAACTTTGGAAAGAAAGAGTTTGAAAACTGATTTGACGACCACTGCTGAATTGGCCTGCTCAGAGGAAGAGGCACTAATGATTCCAGAAGAGGAAGCCAAAGAAGAAGACCTACACAAACTTTGAAATGGGTAGGTAATAAACTATTACTAAATCATATCCATCTATCAACAGTATTTTGTATTCAAAATGTAACTCTAACGTGCAGTGAAGGAGAGATACCACACGTCCTTCCTGCTGCTGTCAGACTTTATCATCAACTCCAAGTAGACCACACGTATATGTGACAGTTTACTCACGTGCAACATCAATGTACACCTTATTATGCAATATCAATAACTACTCTGTGCAATACTGTGAATACCGTGTTATTAAAATTTCTGTCTGTATACTTAACTGTTTTAACTGTTTTATTCTTGCATTTTTACTGATGCTTTTGTCATTGCACTTTCCTTTTGGTGCAGTATCACTGAAAATGTCCTCCACTGTGGGATTAATTAAGGATCTTATCTTATTTTACATTTTTTATATGTTTGTGTTTTTCAGATCTCTCAATTGCCATGATGACCAAGATATTCAACGGGGAAATGTGGAAAGCTGCCATATTCCCAGTCATTACTTTGCCAAATCATCTGTGGTAAGTTTACAAAAATCGTAATTGAAAATGGGACTAGGAAGTAAAGAGACGACAGCATAAAATGGCACCTTTGGTATCAAAAGTAAATACTTTTTAAATAATTGTGATTACTCTGAAACCTTGATGTTAGCCCTTTTAGAGAGAAAGTTATGGTATATTTTATGGGACGATGTATAACGTGCTATTTAAAGCTTTCATTTAGAAAGTGATCTAAATACATATTGTCAGAAGGGCGCTTTAACAGCGGTTGAGGCTAGATGGGATACAACTACGGTGACAACAGTTAAGTTTAGGCACCAAAACAACTAGTTAAGTTCAGGAAACAGATCGTGGTTTGAATTAAAACTCTTGAGGAACAAAACACGTTTTCCTGGGTGAAAGTATAACAAATATATTATTATATTATTATATTTTGCGTGATTTTTGCGTAACTTTTGGCCGTAGCTGTATCCCTTCTACCGTAAACAGCCCACCTGTTGTGGATCTTGAACTTCATCCAGAATGAAACTGCACAGACTGCACACCTCCCCCCCCCCCCCCACCCCCACCCTCCCCCCTACTGACCAAATGGCCTTACTGTTTAATTATATCGAAAGGCTGAATTGGAGCTTCTGAGGACATTTTTTTATTTCTTTTTTTATTTAGTAATTTAACTACGTTAACGACATTTGGCTTGCCATATTCTACTTAATGAAACCGGTCTTCTATTCACATCTGCAAAAAAATATATATAACTCAACCACTTCTTAAAAACAAAAGGGAGAAGAAACAAAAAATAAAATAAAAAAAAACTTCCATGCATTAAAAGATACTTCTTCGAATAACGCACAAAACCCAAATCTTTTGTTCTCGTCACAGCAGCACCGAGGGATCCTACCTTTCTGAGTACAAAGCCGGCCATCAAGGCCTTCCCCGACTGGCAACAGACTGGAGCAGAGGCTGTAGCAGGGACAGCTTTTTTTTTTTTTGCTACTGAAATAATTGACATTATGATAGACAGTGGACAATATAGTGTGACAATTAGTTTTTGTTCTCTAACATGTACACACTGCTGTTGTGAAGCAGCTTGTGAAGGCAGCTCATGAGTGTGTAGTCAAAAGAAATAAATACTGTATATTTCAGCGACTCCTACAGATTAAGAAAAATAATGAATTTTCTTAATAAATAAATGTTATTCTTAGCTCAATTGTTCAGTGTATTTTTGTTCAGATAACATAACCATGATCCCATAGGCATACAAAAATTGACGCTTTTTAAAACTGAAACAGGGTGCGTTGGACATCCTGTTGTGTGCGCAAGCGCCTTTTTATTACCACAGGTTTACTGACACGTCTCTACTGTTTGGGCATTACCTGGAACACAGCCAATAATCGAGAGACACACCCACCAAACGAGAGAAAACATAACTCAAGCCGTTGCACACAAGGGGGTAAGCTTTACTCACAACGCGTACCTCCTATGGTGCCATTTTGATGCTAACAAGCACTCACTCCCCGTTAGCATCCCATTGACTGCCATTCATTTTGACGTCACTTTGATAGCGAATAACTTTACATCTGAAGTGTTTAAAGACTTTATTTGTCCATTGTTTATTTCTAAAGAAACACGACAATGTATAAAAGGCTCCATTACCTTGTATCTCACGTTATGGCTCCGTAGCAAATGTTTTTGTAAAAATAGGCTAACGATTGTGTCATAACCACGGGACTTACGTCGTCTCTCTCAGTTGGAGGCTGCGCAGTAACGCTCGGCGCTCAAAAGTGCTTCTAATATCCTTCACTGGTCTCCGTCCAGAGCAACGGGATCTGTTGGTCCATTCCAGGGACGTCACTAGGATTGAAAGACAGGGGGGGCTTAGCCCAGAGGCTATGCAAAACTTTCCCTTGCAAAATCTTACTTACAAACTCTAAAGTTAGCTTTTAGATACATCAAAGCTGCATGGGGGGGGGGGGTTTACTTAGGCCATACTGTGCTCCTGCTGAGTTCTTCTGTAGGCTAAGACTGAACCGTTACCTATCTGCCCGTGTAAATGTGTGGTAAAGTAATACCATACCTAATTCCTCTCTCTATTAGATAAGTTGCAGGTCAAAATAAGACTATTTAATTACTAGAGGTGTACCGATACACGTATTCGTATTGAACCGTTCGGTACGAGGCTTTCGGTTACAAACCGAACGATTCGTTGGACTAATCCTATATAATTTTTTTAAAAAGAGCTTAAATTATGTGAAATATAATGTTCTCAGTGCCGCTGCACTCAACAAGGCAGCGCAAATGACGAAACAGGCAACATGCTGTCTGCCCTTCCCACTCCTAAAGAAAAACACACTACTCCAGTCAGGCATGATACGCTGAACTAGCTCGTTGCAAAATGGTTGACAAGGATTTAAAGTATGTCTGAAGTTAATAACCTGATGGCCAGATGAATAAAAGTTCTAGTATGTATGTATGTATGTATGTATGCTCATATATAGCCTAGTCTACATGTAGGCAACATCTACATACTTGTTTAATTTATTACAGCAAAGGAATGCATAAAGTTAAGTTGGTCAGAATCATGCATGTATAATAAATATCATGAAATAATTTAGTTTAGGCTATGCCTTGGTGCCTCTCTCTCTCTCTCTCTCTCTCTCTCTCTCCTAAAATATCTTCCAGTATCCATTTGTTCAATGAATTGAAGGATATACTGGTACAATAGCATTAACAGTGACACTATGATATTTAGGGACTGATATTGTTTTAATACTATAGCGATAGCAGGCTATATTAATGGTAAAGAATAGAGAGCTTCGGATACCTTACTAGGCGAGCTATTTCTTGTATTTCACTCGTTTACACTAGCTAGACTATTGGTTTCTATAGCCAACTAAAATATTCCTTTATCTTTACCTCAAGTAAAGTAGCTGAAGTGAAGAAAGTAAAAGTCATTAACAACAACTTACACTTTCACTCTGTATCACTCACTGTGTGTGCGGTAGCAAGTCCAGACCAAAGATTAGCGACGAGACAAGATACATCCTGCAGCTACTTGCAACCCACCGGCCAGTTTAAACCAACGAGAAGAGACAAGACGGGTATCATCTTCATAGCAATTGACTCTTTGTACTTCTGTCTAACTTCGACTTTCCGGCTTTTTTGTAGCTGGATATATTATTTGTTGTTTCTAATATATAATTTGGATAACGTTAATGATAGTGAGATACTTGCTACAGTTGCATTCTGAGTGAGAAATCGGCGAAAATAACATTTTCAACATGATTTCTCTGCCTGGCGCTCTCTCTCTTCACTAACTCTCTACCTCGCTCGTCCACATACCGTTCCCGTGCAAGCGGCCGCTCGTGAGCCTCTCTCTAAAACACTCAAAGCCAATTCGACCAGTCGACAGTTCATGAAATAAAAATAAAACAGACTGCAGTGCACGACGACACCAACAGATGAATGGTGAAGGAAGATTGATTCCACGTAGTGAGTGATACAGAGTGCACTGTAAAAAAAAAAAAAAAGCGTAATTGATCCCGTGGATGATTTGTAGGCTATTAAGTGAACAAGGTGTATCCGTCCACCAAACACTGGGCAACTGTCTTAATTCTGCAGATATTTCTGTTGCTGTAGTCCTATTTACTATTTCATTATTTCATCCATGGGTGGCGCACTGTCACCTGCTGTGGAGACGCTGGCCTCACTAACCTCTCCTCCTCTGAGTCGGGTCTCCTTCGCACTGGACTCAGTTTCACCGAGCGTGCTAACACGTAGAAAATAAATGGCTGACACTGAGATGCGTGTTGTTCTGTAACTGGTGTGGCGCTGCCAATATTCTCTTCGACATCTATGGTGCTAAAACAGTCTCATAAGAATTTGTAACTTGTAAAACACAATTCACAAATGAATACAGAGTGATTTTTATTTGTAAATCTGTGTTGTATCTGTGTCTCTAATTTGTGACATAATATAATCTACTTGATGTTCCTCCAGGTAAATTGATATTATTAGGACTTTGTCGTCAGATAAATTACATTTATGTTTTCAGCATCATTTTTGCAGTGCATTTACAATTTGCTTTGAGTTGTTATGGTATAAATAGCAATGCTAACTTAACTCGTTAAAGTCAGGAATTTGCAGTCTGAAATATTAAACTGTTAGTTTATTTTTTTAACCTTTATTTATTCAGCAAAGGTTCACTGTTCTCTTTTGCAGGAACACCCTGATCACTTTCACACATTCATACCTGGAAACTGCCCAGTACAACCACAGTCTGATCTGCTGGCCACTGAGCAGCTCCACTGGAGCCGTTGGGGTTAAGGGCCTTGCTCAAGGGCACCTCAGTGGTGGTGATGAGGGAGGGACAAGCACTGCTTTTTCACTTTCCCCACCCAGATTTTATCCTGTCAGTCTGGGGATTGAACTGACGACCTCCTGGTCACAAGCTCGCTTCTCTAACCTTTAGGCCACCACTGCCCAAGTGGGCCCAGTTGTAAAGCTAGTGAATATATTTGGTAGGCCTATCATATGAAACTAGCTCTAAGGAATCAATCGATGATGTTGTAAGTTAAACTATAAAGAATTTAAATGTAACATTTGCTCGACATATTGTAACCATGTTTATTAGTACAGTAATTGCCACACACTGGGTTAAATACATGCTTCTCCTGTAAGACAAAATGTATGTGCAGTTGTACACTCTGACAAAAAATGATAGTTTAATCACTGAATCTGCCATGTTTTACAGGTCTGACTGATCAGATGCTGTCCTGAACACCTGTTTGACGAGGTTTACCTGGACCCACAAGACTCTCCTCACAGTATGAATGTAATGTGGGACAGGTGCCATACTTTTGCCAAGCGATGGTCTGAAGACAGCACAGCAGCATCAGGAAAGATTCAGTATCCACAGGATGACTTCTGTGACCTGAGAGCCTACATTACCAGCTGACACATCCTCAGTAGAAAAGAAACCCTTTAGACTGGTTGAGGACATGATCTGGACAGTTATCTGCTACTCTGTGCATTATGTATACACACTTTATATTTCCATTTCACGGACTATGAATAAAGTGCTTTATGTCTAAGCAGGGTTTGGTCATTTTTAAGTTAAGTAGTAAGGCTCCTTAAGTGTTAAATAACATGTTTTTTCACAAAGACTGCAATTGCACTGTTTAAACAGGTGATATGTCTGATTTAATGCATGTAGAAGGGTCAAACACTATGTCCATTTAACATCCTAAACCTTTAAGACAGGTAATAGTGACAGTAAGCAACACAAAACATGTAACAGTTATAAACTTTATTGTTTTGACAGATGACAATATTAATAAAACGAAAGTATTTTTGAAAGGGTATAAAATCTAATCTGCAGCGTGAAAAAACATTTCACAGCATAAATATAACGGACGGATAAAAACTTCAAGTGAAATTCTTTTACTTACTTTGTGAAACAAGAGTCCCTTTCACACAGCCTGATCAATGTCTATGGACACAGTACAGTCCTTACAGTAGCTGTTGATACTTTAGTTACTGAGCAGTTGAGAAGTATGACACCTGTCGAGCAATAACTTCCTCCTGATGGTTTCTCATACTTTGAGGAGAGTCTGGTGGGTCCAAGTACACCTCATCAGTGGTCAGTCAGATCAGTAAAACACAGCAGATTCAGTGTTAGATTGAACTAGGCTATCATTTTTTTTATCACGGTGTACAACTGCACATACATTTAGTCTTGAATAAAGGAGCAGTGTAGTGAAGGTGCTAGTTCTGGGTTTATCACCAGGTTCACTCAGGTATGTCGGCCAGAACACCACTTAAGGCAAATATTCCAGAGTATGAAATGAAAAGCTGAGAGATGGTTCTTATTCTGTTTATTTCTTCCTTTTTCTTGTTTGAGTTTGAGTGTGTGTGGTTCCTATAAAGAGAGAAACATAATACAAATGAATAAAGGAAACATACTGTATGTATACACTCATTCCGCCTTACGCAGTAATATACATTACCAAACATAATATAAACAATAGTCGGAATATGGCTATATATCTCAAACTCCAATAATGTAAGCAGAGAAAAAGGATTCAAACACTTATTATATGGGATTCTCAGACATTTTCGCCCATCTGTTAAGTTACCGCTAACACTTCCTGTTATCTATGATACGCTTTAAAGCCTCCAACAACAAAACGGCTGGATGCTTTTATTTTGAAAACTCCAGAACGGATACTATTCGAGCTAGCAAAGCCTCCCTAGATAAGCCCAAGGGGGTAAGCTTCTCCTCGGACCGCAAAGACCCTATGGCACCATTTTTATGCTACAAAGCCATCACCACCCGTTAGCATTCCATTGACTGCCATTCATTTTGACGTCACTTTGACAGCGAATAACTTTACATCTGAAGCGTTTAAAGACTCTATTTGTCCATTGTTTATTTCTAAAGAAACACAACAATGTATAAAAGGCTCCATTACCTTGTACCTCACGTTATGGCTCCATAGTAGACGTTTTTGTAAAAATAGGCTAACGATTGTGTCATAACCATGCAACTTACTGTCGCATAGTAGAGGAATTACCGTATAGAACAGGAGAAGCGTGCAGGCAGTTTCGTCTCACATTAGCTGTTTAAGTGTAATTACTGCTGTTAACTAGCATTTTGGTGATCAATAATTAGCCTGTGCCTATGTTATCTCCTTACATATACCTACGCTCTCCGTCTCTGCAATATTCGGAATGATTGAGATTTCTCTTGGCACAGCTACCAGAAGACTTACAACTTTCAGACACGTTGCTCACGGCACATTTATGTCGTCTTTTTCAGTTGGAGGCTGCGCAGTAACGCTAGCCATCACCGGAAAAGTGCTTCTAATATCCTTCACTGGTCTCTGTCCACAGACACGGGATCTGGTCCTAGTCTGTAGTGAGTCTCTATCTGCCCTGTACAGTCTTAGATCAGGAACATCTAGTCGACAAGATTTGCTCTATGAAATCGTGCCAGCACATATGGAATAAGTAGGTATTAATATTGTATATATGTGGGTTCCTGCTCACATAGGCATTTTGGGTAATGAGAGGGTGGACAAGGTAGCCAAGCAAGCAGTGAGGAGGAGACAGAGATGTTCACAAGTCATTTTTTGGAAGTCCAAGTCAAGTCTCAAGTCTTTGAGCTCGAGTCCAAGTCAAGTCTCAAGTCTTTGAGGGGAAATTCAAGTCAAGTCTCAAGTCTTTTGCCATGAGTCCAAGTCCAAGTCAAGTCTCAAGTCTGATCTGTCCAGACACTGTATTGTTAAATCTTATGAATTCAAAGCATGTCCTGTAGCTACCATCCATACAGTACAGTATCAAAATCAGCTGTAGGATAACTTTATGGGGTCTACTGCAATGCAATCTGAAGAAACACAAATTAAGGACTCTGTTTCAATTTCATAACTGTATTTTTCAACATTGAAATTGACATTGGTATCTGCACCAAAGAATACATGTTTGTCTGTGTTACTAACTGGCTGTAAAGCCCAACCTCATCATGCATTACATTTTTCAGTGTTCTTCAACTTAGGACATCGTATAGTCTAATCTTCTGCTACTGGTGAAATATTAACCTAAGTCTCTCACATCATATGGATACAACTATAACAATACAATTTGCCTGTCCCCAGCATTAGCACAACACTTTGCGATGGTTAGCTTGTTACCTGTGGCGATATATGCTAAGTGTAACGTCTCTTTCACATTAGCGTGAGTGACTGACCTATCTGGGTGCTTTTTGAGATGTCTGATGAAGTTCGATGTTGTTGATCCAGCGTCATGTATCTTGGTTCCACACTCCTTGCATGTAGCTGTTCGCTTACTGCCACTGTTTATGAAGTTATTGTAAGCAAAACTAATGACAAAAGGCACAACTGCAAGAGGACTTGGTGTCGCCATCGTCGCTGCATTTTTTGATGTGTGTGCGCGCCGCATAGCGCATGCGTACACTGCACATTACGGCAAAGGCCAAGGGACACGCAGCATGCGTTTCCCCAATGTATATGCGCCAATAAAAGAAAATAGAAATACATAAATCAATTTAGATTTAAAAAGCAATAATTGCATGAAAATAGGTTGTTGACGAGTCTCGAAGCTCGAGTCCGAGTCAAGTCTGAAGTCTTTTGGGTCGAGTCGCAAGTCAAGTCTGAAGTCTTTTGGGTCGAGTCGCAAGTCAAGTCTGAAGTCTTTTGGGTCGAGTCGCAAGTCAAGTCTGAAGTCTTTTGGGTCGACTCGCAAGTCAAGTCTGAAGTCTTTTGGGTCGACTCGCAAGTCAAGTCTGAAGTCTTTTGGGTCGAGTCGCAAGTCAAGTCTGAAGTCTTTTGGGTCGAGTCCGAGTCAAGTCTGAAGTCAGCTGTTTGTGTGACTTAAGTGTGACTCGAGTCCGAGTCTCAGACTCGAGTGCCCATCTCTGGGAGGAGAAACATAGACACAGTTATTAAATTATCAAAAACAGAAGGAAAGAGCAATGTGTGGAAGGAAATAAACAAAAAGTGGCAACAGCACTGGGAACAACAACAACATAAATGTATAACATCCAAAATAGTGTTGGTAATGTAAGGAGAGGAGGAGGAAATAGGAAAGAGGAGACAGTCATCACCAGACTGAGAATTGGGCATACTTATTTAAATAGTACGCTTTTCATCATGGGGAAAAATCCGACAGGGTTTTGTAATAGAAACCGTGCAACATGTTTTGACTGAATGTAGGATATATATGTTAGAAAGAGGGATCATGATGGAGGGAATGAGAAGAGCAGGATTGAGGGGAACTAGATTGGGAAATATACTGGAATGTGTAGGAGGTGAACAAGGCAGTGGGTATCTGATTAGTTTTTTAACAGTAGCTGAGTTGCTGGACAGAATCTGAGTATCTAGCTGGCAACTGTACATGGACATGGTTGAGGAGTACAGATACCTGGGTGTCAACATTGACAACAGGCTGAACTGGAAAATCAACAGCACTGCTGTTTACAGGAAGGGGATGATCAGACTCTATTTCCTGAGGAAGCTGAGATCCTTCAACGTGTGCAGCAGAATGTTGGAGATGTTCTACCAGTCTGCATGGCCAGCGCTCTGTTCTCCTCCGCCATCTGCTGGGGCAGCAGCATCGGCTGCAAACAGGACACATTTGACGCCATGGTGGAGAGGAGGTCACTGAACAAACTGTTGTCTATCGTGGATAAACCCGACCCAACCTCTCCACCCCCCCACTGGTCCAACAGAGGAGCACCTTCTCTAAGAGGCTCCGACAGCTTCGATGTCGCACGGACCGCTACAAGAAATCATTCCTACCACAGGCAATACAACTTTTTAACACCTCATCACTGGGTGCTAGATAAGACTAGACATCACATCTGCACTAAGTGCAACTTGCACAATAGGTTTATCTACATCTTTGTCATTACTAGTTAAGCAGTTGTACATTTTGTATTCCCAACTTGTATATATTTTAAATATTTAAATATTTGTTCTTGTATTCTATCCTATTATTATTTCATGTATATTCTATGTATGTATATTGTATCCTAGTATTTCATGTATATTCTGTGCTGTGTGACTGATATTTTGCTGCTGTAACACTGTAATTTCCCATTTTTGGGATCAATATCCATCCATCCATCCATGCATGAAATGTGGCACCAGTAGATGGCGGTAGTGCAACGCAATGGATGCAAAAATACACAGAAGCAGAAGAGGAAGAAGCAGCTGCAGCAGCTAACGTGAACGCCTGTAGCATGGATGTAAGAGAACGGTAGCCCGTATTCCCACTATCAGCTGACGCTGTCAGCTATCTTTAGCACCTGTAGCCCCGCTGGCAGCCAACGTTGTAGCGCCTGTAGCTCCGCTATTACAGGACTAATGGAGAAAGGGTTCCGTCAGTGGAAGGAGCAGTGTCTGAACAAGCTGGACCTGAGTAAGAAGGGACAGGTGGATGAGGACATCGCACATGTGGTGTCCCTGCTCAACAACTGTGAGCAGTACTTCACCACCAGCTCGTGCTCTGGCAGAATCATCCTCATCGACGGGGTGAGAGTCCGAGTCAGACGCTGCATTAGCTTAGCATTAGCATTACCCTGCACTGTGGCAAGCTAACAAGCTAGAACGTCTGTAACCTGTTAGTGTCTTTAAGCTTTTATCCCGGATTTTTCCTCTAATACCTGTAGGGTAACATTTATTCATTCGGCATGAAACACTATTTATTTAGGCTTACGTGCAGTTTAGTGTCACAAATTATTTTCCAAAAAGTGAGTGTCCCAAATGATGACGGTCTCATTTGAGACAGGTTAAGGTAGCACAGGTGGTTTAGCAGGTTCATAATTAATTAAATACATTGTATGGGATATTTGGGACACTAAAACTGCACGTAGGACATTGTAAGGGGAATTAGTGACACTAAACTGCACTGTATACCCACTATTTACAATTATTGAGTGACATTGTTAGCAGAGCATAGTGCCTTGTCTCCCTGCAGGCTCAGAAACACGGCTGCGTTTGGCTGTTTGTCTCACACCAGCAATGCAAATCCGATGACCTGGTAAGATATGATGACCTCCTGATATTCATCTAATAACAGTGATTTAATAATAACAAGAGTGCATGGTGTGTGTTGCTCAGATGAGCGCTGTGGCCCGCTCCAGTGGAGATGCAGTGTTGAAGTTTGAGCCCTTCGTGCTCCATGTTCAGTGCAGGAGGCTGGAGGACGCTCAGCTCACGGTGAGAATCCCACGTTCACTGTAGATTCTGAGTTTTATCGGCCCCTTGTATATATTTTTACTGGCCCCGGAAAATTGTTAATTTATTAATGGAATATACATTGTAATGATTCATCCAAACAACAAACACACAGCCTATTCTGCATCTACAAATGTGTTCAGTCAGTTAAGTTGGATTTGCATTTTGGTATTATTCTACAGTAATGCTTGTTTTATATTTACACTGTGTCAAGGCCATGGTACTGGTGCCTTCACTCTCTTTGTAAACGCAGGGCTCCAGACAAACTTTTTTTTCACTAGGAGCACAGTAGCCCCCCACTGAAAACTTTAGGCGCGCAACCAGAAAATTTAGGGGCATACACCGTATATCAACATGCTAACCAAATATTCACATTTCTACTAATTTACACTGTATTACTTTGATAATAGATGCAGAAATTACAGTGTGCTGTTTCAAATTCAGTGTCACCTTTTATTATGCACTTTTGAAGATACAACATAGAAAGTAAACCGACAGCACCATCGCTGTCATGACAGTACAAATATTAAAAGAAATATACCATACATTCAGAATTTAAAAAAAAAAAAAAAAAAAAAAAAAGTGCTTAGTAACATTTTGGTCATTTCACAGTTAAAAACAATACTCAACAAATGTAGGTAAACATTAGGGGCACTGGCCAATAACATTCCACTAGAACAAGTAGGCCTAAACAACTTGTGCCTGTGCTCACTCCCCCTTAGAGCAGATCCTCCTGTGTTCCACTAGGAGGCTCAGAAGGCCAGCCCTTGTAATTTGGCCTCCTTGGCATCAAACTCTTGTAAACTAGGTCCCTCCATGCTTATTCAAATCAAGTCCTCCACAGCGTCTACATGCAGGCAGAGGTGCGGGAAGATATTTTCAGCAAGGGGTGCTGGGGGGGTCCCACAGTCCACGTAGAGTCTAAAGATACTATGTTACACAGGCTCTGTATTCTGAAGACCACTCTACCTCTGTCTCCTTTTTAAAAACTCACTCGCCCCTCCCCTCCATGAAGTACAGCTGAGCTGACGGTGTGTACAAACTATATCCCAACATGGGGCCTACTGCACAGCCAACTCCAAAAACCAGCGATGAAAAAAAGTAGGCCTATCTAAATATCTGTGTGAATGCGTGCATATGAACTAAATACATAAATCACAATCATACTAGGCTAACTATAGGCTACCATCTGGGCCTGCACGGCAGCAGGAGAAAGACGCAGAGATGTCAGACACCGTGTCTCTACCTTACGATGATTTCGGTACACCAAACGTAGAATTACGATCTGGAGTTCGTCTGATAAACTCTGCCATGAGACCCTGAATATCCAGATCATCCAAAATGTCTTTGTGGACGTGAAGCAGTGCCATGTGTGAAAGTCTACTCTGAGGGATAGTGCTTACTAAAAGTATCCCCCTCTTCATCCCACACCCCAAACATGACATACAAAATGTCGTGGAACAGAAACAACAACCAGAGATATCATTTTATTGTCATTGCAGTTTTAACGTTTTGCCACCAGGGGGTGCTACACCCCCACTTCCCACAACTATGCATGCAGGGACCCCCTGACATCAGATTTAATCCTCTTCTGAGCAGAAAATCCCCTTTCACATACAGCAGAGGAGACCAGGACCAGCATGATGTGCACAAGATGTAGGATGTTCTATAAAGAATGGCTCATTAGTGTAGGATTTATTTAATCAAAAAGTATCTAAATTAAGAAGGATATGATCATAATGGTTTGATCATAAACCTTGTAATCAGAGCAGAATGGCAACTTTTTTACCATCATCTCCCATAAGGCATGGTAAGACTTGTCCATGTAGTTCCTAAAGATGAATGTCTTCATGGATTGATACTCCTCTCTAGCCAGATTGGAATCACAGCCATTTTCAAAAAGAGTGAAAGGAAAAACTGACCAAACAATCTATGTTAAGGGTCAAAGTAGATGTTTGAAATGTTGCTCTGTGTAATACTTTTTCTATCTTTTATGATCATTTAAAAAGAGACACTAACTTTGTTAAGACAGTGGTCTAGCAGGAAGTCCAGCTGCTCTGCACCATAGTCTGTCAGCTGATCTCGTTGCTCTGGCCAGGAGTCATGACTGAATATCTTGAATGACTTCACTGCCTTTACTGATACTGATGTGGACTCTTCATCTATCAAGGAATAGAAAGACAGAGTTGAGAGAGAGATGAATGTGTCATAATGATAGCTTATCTTCACCAATTTCTTTTTTTTTTATATAAATGTACTCAGCAAAAAAAAGAAATGTGCTGTCACTTTCAACTGCTTTTCTATTTTAACATATGCAAATATTTGCATGAACATTAAAAGATTTAACAAATAAGACAAACTGAACAATTTTCACAGACATGTTTTTTGGTTTGGTTTATTTATGGATATAGAAAGACAACGGGGTCCCTGATGTAAGAGAACAGGACATACAACACATGCAAACATCTACAGTCCTTCTGAGGTTAAAAAAAATAAAAAGCTACACATCAAAATACCAGATTAAACACTATAAACTACAAAGCAATACAATACCCTATCCCCAGTCTAGATTTTATTTTCCATAATTATCTATTTTATTCCACAAGTAGACCCTAACTTTATATCTAAAATCCCTTTCGTTGCTGCCATTTTGAGATGAAGTGGAAGGCTATTCCATGGATTTTCTTGCTTCCCTATTCACACATGGCACCTTACATGAGCGGACACTGGCCCTAGTCTCATGGGCATGTTGAGTGTGCACCATCAAAATCTGAAATCCCAAATACTTTGGGGCTACACCATTAACAATACTATACATATGATTGAGTTTAAGTTGTTCAACCCTAAGTTTTTCCTCAGTCGCTTTGGTGCATTTCTCACATCACTATTGACGTTTGCACAACAGTTAATGCAGTTCTCAAAACAATTAGTACAAACTGCAAAACCTAGTTGATAACAGGCAAAAGCGTGTCACTTGCTCAAAATGGATAGCTCATTCCTCAAAAGCAAGTATTCATGTCAATGAAAGTGTCAGTGTCTTCAAGATGAAAAGTCCTGACACCATTGTTTATGAACAAGATAGTCAAATGGCTTTGTCATGTTTTCATTATGACGGTTTACTCTGTAAATGTTTTCCAATGCAAAAAAGTCAGATCTTGGTGACACTACCTGAAAACGCTCAAGACAGCACTATATACTATTTGCACAGCCATTTGAAAAATACAGTAAAGTTACACTTTACTGTATTTTGGGAGATAAATGCGTACAAGACACTGAATATGTATGTTTCACATTTTTACTGCATATGCTCTTTGCAATTCTAATTTGTTCACAGCATTGTGCAAAAGAAAAAATACACCCTTATTTATAACAAACATAAACACCCTTTTGGGTACAGCTGTGCACAACGGTAAACAATATTGCAGTACATATTTGAACTGAACATACAACATACATAGTACTGTAATCATTCATGAACATCCAGACGTTCCTCTCTGTCTGGCCACATTTTCATCTACATCACAGCGAATATCATCTCTTGCAAAGCAGCGAGGAAAGTATCTCCTCGAGTGGCGAATCCACCCTCTGCAGGACTCTGCTGTGATGTCATCACATGCTGCATCCATGGCCGCTAGCAGGGCCATTTGGGTATGTGGATGCCGGTCATATACCTTCCACCTCCAGGAAGAGAAAAACTCTGCTATTGGATTTAAGAATGGTGAGTAGGGAGGGAGATATTCCACCAGCATCCTATTATGTGCTGCAAACCACTGTCTAACGACATCTGAGTGGTGAAAACGCACATTATCCAAAACAACAACGTGCTTGTTCAGATGGTCTCCAGTTAGACCCCTCTCATTCTCAGGGATTATGTCCCTGCAAAGAGTGTCTAAAAAAAGTCAGCAGATGTTGTGTGTTGTATGGACCAAGATGGGGGATATGGGTGAGGACGCCGTTTTCTGAGATGGCGGCACACACAATAATATTCCCTCCTCATTGGCCTGGGACATCAATGGTTGCTCTCTGTCCAATGCGATTCCTTCCACGTCTTCTACCTTTTGCCAGATTGAAACCCGCCTCATCAAGGTATATGAATGTGTGCAGCGGTTCCCTGGCCTCCAGCTCCAGTACATGCTTTATTACAGAAGAGGGAGTGGGAAAAACTAACAACTTTTCCTGTCTAACATAATGCATTTTGGACAACATATTGTACAGTATGCACTGTGAATACACATACACAGAACTGTCACGTAAGTGTAGTGCGTGACACTACACAAAGTAAACAGTTTACAGCACTGAACATTAGAATACGCATAGAACACATACATGTTTTACCTGTACATACTAGTGACAGATCTCCTTCACTCTGTTGCTGTTCCCTTCAAATGGCACATTGTACAATTGTTTCATGTGCATTTCATTCCTCCTGAGCACTCGGTCAATTGTAGCGACAAACAGATTCAATATTCCCAAAGACGTTGTCATCCTCTATAACAGCACTTTGTAGCTCTCAACCTTATGGCATTGTTTGCAAAAATGCGCCCTCTTCCACCTCTGCAAGGTTGTCTTGCAATCCTGTGTGGTGCAGAGTAAAATTACAGTAAATATGGCAAATCTTTACTGTAACACTACTGTACAATACACTAAATGTGTGATGCAGTAAAGCTGTACGTCTAAATGTAAAATGTACAGTGACAAGTTATTGTCCCACTGCAAGCTTCATGTATGACACAATGACAGTAGTGCAGATTGTTTAGTGCTGAATTACTGTCCATTTCTACACACCTGTTCTCCCGACGAAATGTTTGAATAATTGAATTTACAGTGGTTCTCCCAACATTTGGCTGCACCCTACGACCAGCCTCAGCCATTGTGAGGCCGTGATTGACAACATGATCCACATCTGTAGCCCTGATTTCATCAGGGATCTGCCTATGTACTTGGCCTCTTCTTCCTCTTCCCATGTTTTGTCCCCTTCCCCTTCCTCCCCGCACCCTCACCCCTCTTCCACGAGGCTGACCTTCCATTTCTGTGTCACAGTATTGTAGAAATGGTACACACTATGTCCTGCTTGGTTCATATATGCTTGTAAAGTGGGGGTTTATGGGATTCAGCGCTGACAGTGATTGTAGAGAAGTGGTCTATCATTGGTTGCAACTAATGCTTCACACACCCCTTCTCGTCAGTGAAAGCTGAGATTCACCTGAGAGGAATTGTTCAATTTAGGAGACATTTTCAGAAAAAAAAAAAAAAAGATTTAATAAAATTTGCTTGACAGATTTTGACAACTAGTTCAACATTTTTGTATGTAATGACTCAAGCAATGAAATGAGGACTATTAGTTTTATATGGAATGACTATTCAACATTTACAAGTATAGTTAATTTTGACTGACATGACATAAGCAAATGATAATGTTATAAAACAGCAGAGAGTTGTATGAAAGCAATTGATGCATGTCCAAAAGCATTTGCAATTTGTTGGAAGGAATGAGAAACTGCTACTATGATGTGCACAAATGACAAAATGTTGTGGAGGTTGAACTAACTGTTGTGCAAATGTAAATAGTGATGTGAGAAATGCACCAAAGCGACTGAGAAAAACTAACAGGCAACTCAACCCTCTTAAACTCATTTCTTCTCACATGATACCTAGAAGGTTTAGACATTATGAAGCGGATCATATTATTTTGCATAATCTGCATCTTGTTTTTCATTTATATCGTCAGACCACTGTACCATGCTGAACATGCATAGTCAAAATGACATTGAGTGCTGAGACGAGGAGTTTTTTTTATTTTGGAGTCAAACTGCCTTGTATTACGGTATAAAAATTTCAATTTGCAGGCACTCTTGTTCAGTAATTTCTCTACAATGGAATATCCTGACAGTGTCTGTTCCAGTGTAATACCTAGATATGTAACATAATTCTTTGCTTCAATTTAATTTTCGTTACAAGTGACATTTAGTGTAGGTGCCTTTTGTAGCTTACGTTTGGTGCCAAATAGGATGCACTCAGATTTCCCTAGGTGCAATGACAGTCTGTTGTCGATCAGCCACTCTCTTACATTTTTCAGCTCTCCACTAAGAGTGTCTTCAATTCGGTAGATGTCTTTTCCAGACACTAGTAGTGAGGAGTCCGGCATACAATAACAACTTACATTTGACTGCAGCTGGCATGTCATTTACAAGGAACAACAAAGGGCCTAATATCGAGCCTTGGGGTACACCACATGTTATTTTCATGAGTTCAGATAGGACTCCATCAAAATCACAAGTTTAATTTCTTTCTGATAAATATGATTTAAACCATTTTAAAGAAGCCTTCCCAAAACCCATGCATTTCAATTTGGATAAAAGAATAGTGGTCCACTGTGTCAAATGCTTTTTGTAGTCCAGTAACACCATACCAGTATAGTTACCTTTTTCACTTTCTTGTCTGATGTAATCACAAAGATAAGTTAGGCATGTGTCTGTGGAGTAAGCAGATCTGAATCCAGATTGGAGGTCATATAACAGATTATTCTGGATCAAATACCTCTCCACTTGGTCAAAAACCACTCTCTCCAGTATTTTGGATACGCTTGGTAGTATTGACACTGGTCTGTAGTTTTTCATATCTGTCCTACTGTTCTTCTTAAACAAGGGGAGTACCCTGGCCCTTTTCATCTCGATTGGAACCTTACCTAACAGCTGTTACTATTTTTTTTTTTCCCCTGCACCTAAATCTTTAAGGATTTTCCATAATGTCTTTGGTTGGTGAATATTCTGTCACTGCTTCAGCATAGTAGTCAGCCTTAGCCTTCTGTATATAATATCTTGCTTGGTTTCAGTTATACACATATTTATCAAAATCAGGTTGCATATTTGACTTCTTGTACTTCCTAAAATAGTGGTCTCTGTCTAATTAAATCAATAATTGTGACTAACAGAAATGGAATAATGTGTCCCTGAGCAAAGGGAGGGGGGTCAAAATCAAAAGTAGCTTGTGTGGCCACAAGCTGCATTAAGTACTGCAGTGCATCTCCTCATGTACTGCACCAGACTGGCCAGTCCAATAAGTACTGCAGTGCATCTCCTCCTCATGTACTGCACCAGACTGGCCAGTCCAATAAGTACTGCAGTGCATCTCCTCCTCATGTACTGCACCAGACAGGCCAGTTCTTGCGGTTGTTGTTGCCATCCTGTACCTGTCCTGCAGGTGTGATATTCGGATGTACCGATCCTATGCAGGTGTTGTTACACGTGGTATGCCACTGTGAGGACGATCAGCTGTGCTTCCTGTCTCCCTTTAGCACTGTCTTAGGCGTCTCACAGTAGGGACATTGCTTTTTAGCAGTCAGTAGAAAGGTCTCTTTACTTTCCTAATTTTCTTTTAACTGTGACCTTAATTGCCTACCGCCCTTAAGCTGTTATTGTCTTTTCGACCGTTCAACAGGTGCATGTTCATTACTTGTTAATGGTTCTGAACAAGCATGGAAAACATTGTTTAAACCCTTTACATCTCTAAAGTTATTTTGATTTTGACAAAAGTATCTTTAAAATACAGTGTCCTGAAAAAGGGGCGTTTCTTTTTTTGCTGAGTTTATATCATTCTGTGCTTTCACTTCCGAAGCAGAACAGCTGAAGGTCTGCCAGTAATTCGGCCAGCCTACCACCCGGCTTGCATCTCACTGACATGGCCTCAATAGTTGCAATGAGATGCTCAATCCCTTCACAGCCTGTAAAACATTTTCCCTGTGAAAAACAAAGAGTAAAAGCTACATATTCCTTGATTAAAATTATTTGTAGCCTAAACTGTTTTAATGAGGTTAAACTATATTCTATTTAACATGTCAACATTACCTGAGGCAAAAATAATATTTATTTGGAGAAGAAGGCTGAATGTGCTTATGGCCTCAAACAAATCAGCCAAGAAGTGACAGAAACCCACAAAGCTTCCATCTTCCATAATCTTCTTGACCTGCAAGACATAACCAATTACTAACCACCAATATCAGTTATTTGTATGCCTCCCAAATATGAAATCATTTTGCAATTAAATACAGACCTTCCTTGATCTCCCAGCAATATCTGCATTGGTGGATGATGCAGTCCAATGTTCCCTGTGGTAATAAACTGCTGTGAACTGGCCAGGGTTGTGCAGATGTCTATCCTTTCCTCCAGGTTTCAGAAAGGTCTGCAGGGCCCGGTTCACATGTGGAAGCCGGCGTGTCCCACTGACACTACCTGGTACATTGACACGCACACGCAAGTGCTCGTAGTTCTCTCATAGACTTGCTGCTAAAGTGGTATGTCTTCCAAACCATGTTGAGGAGATTGTAGACATGATCCACCATGGACATTTTTCCATTGGACAGATAGCACTGCCAGCTCCAGTCTACAATTACAAAGAATTCAACTTAAAATGAAACCTGCATTGTTTAGGCTACTACCCTATCTTTATTCTGAAGGTTCACATGTAACCTACCTATGTGGCATCCAATGAAATGGGACAATAATAGCCCGTGCCTCAGCTTGGAGGAGGGCTACTACCCCTCCTTTATGCCCAAGATTGACAGCTGCACAATCAGCTCCCATGGCAACTGTCTTCTCTAACCACCCTGTTTCTGTCCCTAGATGCTGGAAGGCCTCTTTGGTGGCATCATTTACACCTTAAAATGCAAGCACATGTTATGACTATGGTGTACAATTATGTCTTACGGGACGAAAACATTACATGTCATTTAGCTGACGCTTTTATCCAAAGCGACTTACAATTACTATATATGTTGGAGGCCGCATGCCTCTGGAGCAACTAGGGGTGAGTGTCTTGCTCAGGGACACACTGGTTGATGTATTGCAGTGGGATTTGAACCCAGGTCTCTCTCCCACACCAAAGGCATGTGTAATATCCACTGCACCAACACCAGTTGCCTGAACAGTTTCTTCCGCCTGTCATCACACCTCACAGCCGAATCATTATGGCACCTTAAGTGATTATTTAAACTAAATATTCACTGTAAAGACAGCTAAAGAAGTTAGTGATGGGTCTAAACATAATTTGAATTAAAACATACCATGGGCATGTGCATGTTTCACTTCGATGTGGCCAGTCAAAATTTTCCTTGGTTTCCCTGCGTTTAGGATCCTTGCGTATATGATTTTGCATTCCTTTGTTGGAACGTCGGTGTCCCCATTGATCATAATTGATATATACGGAGCATCCTTGATCTTCGTGTAAGTCTTCCCCTTCAGAGTATCCGCAATTACTCCCAACAAATTGTGCGCATGCTGTATCATTGTATGTTTCGTTAAGTTTTAAGCCATTCTTCCTTTTGAAGGTTGAGCTGGCTTTTGAATTTGCAACAAAGTAGGCCGTGTTAAATTTCAACATCTCTGCATCATCTGCGCTCTGATGTACAGTCTCTTGTCTTCTAAAAGCAACTGGCAGTGGCGTTGCTTTTTCAATTATTAACATGGCACGGCATGGGTAAACGTACCCATTAAGCCCAGCAAAATCGGAGTTGTTATTTTTCATACATACTGACATAGTTTAACATAATCATTTGTTAAAATGTAAGATTAATCTTTCATTTGAAAATACATTAATTTATTTTATTTTAATCATATAAAATAAAGATATTTTATGAATCAAGTCAAAAGTCTGGCATGGACCGTGGCACCATTTAAGCCCACATGTGTTCCAAATGAGCCCACAACAAAAATGATTGACAACATATAAAAATGTATTCTTTTAAATGTAGTGAAAACACCAAATATTTATTCAATAATATGTCTTACATTAACAAGTATCTATCTAAAAAAAAAACATTTCATTTTATGTTTGGCTTATTTTAGCCAATTTGTCACCTGAACCAATAACGACCATCATCAAACCACAAACGTGACTTGAGAAGCAGCTCGTGAACAAGAGATAAGACTACAATTATTATTGTATAATTTTTTTTTTTTTAGTTTTTTTTTTTAATATTGCTAATCATTTTTAAAGTAGTAAAAACACTGACACTGAAACAGTCATTAACCAGTCTTACATTAACATTTTAAGTTACATCAAGTATTTGCCAACTCATCACCTGCACTAATAACGTTTTAACATCAGATATCAAACATGACTTGCAAAACGGCTCATAAAGAAGAGGCTAGCCTACTTTCATTGCTTTTAGTTTCTTTTTGTACAGCATTTCGTAATGTTTAGCACCAGATGATCCCTCATAAAACGTTGAAACCACTTCCTCCCTGGTCTGCCATTGGTGAATAAAGATGATAAGTTCACACCAAAATGAAATAAATTTATAAAGCTATGCCTGGAGCCTAAATATGCTGTAAACTTGCCATCATAGTTATCCCTCGGTTGCCAAACCTTCAGAATTATCAAGGTATTTTCATTCAAATGTTGGCTTGCGCTAGCTGCTTTTTAGCTCACTGTACCATTTAAGCCCACCTTGAAAAAAAGCCATTTTAAAAAAATATTTAGCCCACCCAAAGCATTTATTGTCTTAATTTGTAGATCGATATAAAATGAATCAGAAAACATTTAGTGTAAATCAGTGTTTCCTCTAGAATGTTTTTCTAGCGGTGGGGGGGGGGGGGGGGGTGTTGGACTTCAGCGAATGGGCTTATCTGCTAATGTAAGCTACTGACCGTTACCTTGAAACCATCCAGAAAATAGACGGTACCGTAGGGTGATTTAACATCACCGCTCATTTTACACAGTTTAACAACAAAACAAAGTGAGCTGAGTGAACATTGCTAGCTACATTTTTCATGTTGGTTTTGAGCGGTATGCACCCCCACTAACCTGGAAAACGGTTTTAAATCAGTAACGTTACTACAGCGTGTCGGAGGAATATACAGTCTCCTGCAGCGGCGAGGCAGAGGGGCCGTCACAGCAGCGTGGCTAACGTTAGCTTCTTGTCTCATCTGGGGTCTGATAAACAGGAAATTCATCGACTTCAGTGTCCACAATGCTATTTTCCAATAAACTGTAGCTGTCATATTTCACGGGCGTGAGTGCGGATTTCATGTCATGGTTTTCGTCGCTGTTTATCACTTATTGAGTGAAGTAGTACTCGCCCTGTTGTTTGTTTGGTTGCCAGAACTTCGCGAGTGACGACGTCCTGTCACTGTTCCAGTCGCTCTGCTCACCCTAGGGGGAGAGAGAGAGCGGGTGACAGTTCGCTTAAGTTCAGTAGAGCGCTACGATTTTATGACTTTTCATAAACCGCTGAAGGAGCGGTGGTGCGCGGTGTACATAGCGGAAACCCTGTTGTGCGTCTGCCCTATTTCTCATACCGTGGCGCTGGAAATTTTACTGTGGCGGACCGCCACTATGCTATCAACATAGAGGAAACACTTAACGTTTTTAATCCTTCGGCAGTGTATCTATCAGTATGGCTATATTTTGACCTTGTGATTAGCAAAACTCATCTTTCCAAATGAAATCAAATAGTACAAATTGACAAAAAACTACTTGATAATACACAACAATCAAATCATTAATCTCTCAATTTGCATAATATGAATGTACTTACCAGGTTAGTGGTGGTAAATTGTTGAAAATAGATTCCTTCTGAGGGGTCCCAAAAAAACCAAAGTTTTGAGGCGACTTTATGTAAGCCTCCTTGAGACTGCACTGATGTAGGCTGGCCTAACTCAACCTTGACAAATGTGATTGGTTCTCAACAAAAACTGACGTGTGACTAAGAACTTGTTAGATTGGATAAAATAATGAGTAGCAGAAGACAACCCTCTTTTTTTACGTTTACCCTACTCGATGCTTGAGGTTTAACTAGTGTATTGTGTTTAAACTGCGAATTGCCTGCACTGTCGGCAAACTTGGTGTTCCCTGCAGTTCTGAGGTGGCAACTGCAACATTCGCAGTTCATGGAGTTCCTCTCCTTGCAGTACCTCAACCAGCTGAATTTTCGCATCTAGTCTTTCCACACAAACCTCTGACTCTGAATCATCATCCGATTGTGACACTGTAGACTCTGACACTAGCTGGTCGGAAGAACGAGTCAATAGTTGGCTTGCTCATTGTTCAGACGCACGTAGCAGGTTGTGAGATCTGTCTCCTTTCCACAGACGTTTACATGCGCTCGATTATCTCCAGGACCCTCACCCTCCACACATTAGCCACTTACAGTGGCCATTCCCTATCCTTTTCACACTCATTGGCCTGCCACAGATTCCCGATTCATTGACATTCCACGTTTTAACATGTTTAAAAAAAAAAAAAAAAAAAAAAAAGGGGGGGGGGATTTACTGGTCGCACATGTGTGACGATGTAAAATTCAGTCGCACATGTGTGACTGGATGTAAAATTCAGTCATACACTATACTCGACAGCAGCTAACGTTAGCCTACCGCTAGCTAGTTAACACTATACTCGACAGCAGCTAACGTTAGCCTACCGCTAGCTAGTAGCTGGATTAAAAACGGTTAAAATGCTGACAGCTAACGCTAAACGGTGTAAAGTTTGACTGTTTTATCCGTCGGAAAAACAACACAGTGCGTTCAATGACACTGGTAAACTACAGCCTCGTGGTGCATTTGAAGTTTTTGTAAATGTCCTTTTCCCACCTGGTGGTTGTTTTTGTTGTTCAACAGCAATTTACTAGTGAAATAAGTTATTGTTATACATCATTATTAAATCATTTAATTTTTACCATATGGCCTTAGCAATAAATAAGCCGTTCTTAAATGTCGTTCTTAAACTGTTGTTTAGTACTCTTTTTTTTTTTTTTCTTTTTTTTTCGGTTCAGGCACCGTTAATTATGTATGCGATTAATTTAGAGTATGTAATTAATTAGATAAAAAAATGTAATCAATTGACAGCCCTAGTTTAAATACAAAGTGGGTAATTAGCCGCTGTAATGAAGAATAAGTCAAAAATCACTGAGTCGAGCTACCGAAGCAAGACGAAATCATCACAGAAACATGTCAGCTAATCAGGAGGCAGGACAGCCGAGCCGCTGTAGTTTCCTTGATGAAAATGAAAGCCGCTCCGCATATCCATAATATGTGATGTCCAATTACGTGTTGACTGTAGCCTGTCAGACTGGCGATCAATCTCGAGTAACCACGATTGTATGATTTAAAAAATATTGGAGCTCACCCAAGCCTAGCGCTGGCGGTCGTTGATGTTAGCGGACTAGCGTTAGCGAGTATTGTACAGAACTGACTGGTGACTTTAATCGGCACAAACAATGTCTGTCCAATGAACTCGGCCCACATACTCTTTTACTGGCCCCAGGCCATTGACTCATAGCAGCTCGCAGCTCTTAATCATCTTCCCCATACTGCCTGAACAAAACAAAATGTAACGCTTTGTACAGCGTTGTCCAGTCCAAAAAAATGCCATGTGCAGTTGTTGAGAAACAAATTAAAAAAAGAGTCGGTTCTAATTTGGAACCAGGTTTCCTACACTCAACAAGCATGGACGTTTTTGTTCAGAAATAAGTTGTTCTGTGTTGTCTCATGAGACCTTGATCATTATCATTATTCAGCGTATTGTATTATCACTCGGCCATTAAAATGTCCCGTCTCTCCTCCAGCACTCGGTGGCCATCAACTCGGGCTTCAGGAACTCTGGTCTCACTGTCAGCAAGACAGGGAAAATCATCACGGTAGGCTGTTCCAGGACACTCAGTCAGTCAGTCAGTCAGTCAGTCAGTCAGTAGCACCAGTAGAGCCGTGCAGTCTGCTGCATGTGTTGCATATCCTGTGCAAAATGTCTCCCTGCTGTGTGTTGTCCCTGCAGGCGGTCCGTAGCACCCACGGCTTGGAGGTTCCTCTCAGCCACCAAGGAAAGCTGCTGGTAGAACAGGACTACATCGGTTTCCTGACTCAGATAGCCAATCAGAAGATGGAGGAGAACCTCAGACGGATCCACAGGTCAGTCTGCTGATCGCCTCCCTCCTAACGATGGCTGTTAGCCACCACACTAATGAAAGGTTCTCACTAATTCTGTGCATCAGAGTTTAAACGTGCTGCGGGGAGCTCATGTTAATTTCTTCCTTTCCCTCCAGATTCTACCAGAATCTGCAGTCAGCCCTGCGCACAGACAAACTCCCAGCAGAACCACAAACGCACCACCACAGTCAGGAGACAAAGAACCAAACAAGTGTGTATAAACGGCGACGGAGGAGGGAACAGCAGCCTGGGACTGACTGTTGCCATGGTGACGGCTCCAGCATCGAGCCAGAGCTGGACGACTGCCTGGACCTGTTCACATGAAGACATCGACTGGAGAATGGGGTTGCTCTTTTCTGAGTGTTGTAGTGCAGGTGATCACTTCTATTTCAGAGAGCCGGATCACCACGGTAACCTACACTGCTCGGTCCGCCTGCTCTGGAGCTGGTTTAACTCCATAGACTGTATCTAAGATGGCCGTCGCGTCTCCACTTCCTCCCACTGTACAAAGTGGAGCCAAAATCTCCCGGATACCGGCGCCATCTTGAGTCTGCACGGTAGTGATCGGGCGGTAAGGCCGCGGTAACAAAGTCCCACCCATACACCCACCCGACCAGTCAGGAGTCAGCTAACCCTGTACTGCAGGCAGCCACCAGGGCGCCATCCAGATGTTTTGGCTTCACGTATTGTCTTTGCATCAACCCCTGGTTTAAGTCAATAGATGAGTTTAAAATGAGTAAACGGCGGGCTGTTACTCATGGATCCATCACTCATGGACAGAAGAAGTGCATTCAGAATAAAATCGGGAGAGTCACTTTGATTTCCATGATTTTACCATTGAAACAGACAGACAGCAATAAACAGAGCTAAACCCAAAACGGGTTCAACTACAGCTCCCATGAGGCTTTGCCTGTGCTTCTGTGTCTATGACTCCTATGTGTGCTGTTATTTAAATGACAAGGTGCTCATTTAAATATAGACAAAATGACGGAATTATGTTTCAACTAGGGATGCACTGAATCCAAATTTTTGGACTTCAGCCAGATACTACTCCCATCCTCAGTCCATTAACACAGTAAACACAATAATGAAGCAGTGGCGTAGTCTAGTCTAATTCATTGTAGGGGTGTGTGTGTGTGTGTGTGTGTGTGTGTGTGTGTGTGTGTGTGTGTGTGTGTGTGTGTGTGTGTGTACAGTGAGGAAAATAAGTATTTGAACACCCTGCTATTTTGCAGGTTCTCCCACTTGGAAATCATGGAGGGGTCTGAAATTGTCATCGTAGGTGCATGTCCACTGTGAGAGACATAATCTTAAAAAAAAAATCCAGAAATCATAATGTATGATTTTTTAACTATTTATTTGTATGATACAGCTGCAAATAAGTATTTGAACACCTGAGAAAATCAATGTTAATATTTGGTACAGTAGCCTTTGTTTGCAATTACAGAGGTCAAACGTTTCCTGTAGTTTTTCACCAGGTTTGCACACACTGCAGGAGGGAGTTTGGCCCACTCCTCCACACAGATCAGTCAGGTCTCTGGGCTGTCGCTGAGAAACACGGAGTTTGAGCTCCCTCCAAAGATTCTCTATTGGGTTTAGGTCTGGAGACTGGCTAGGCCACGCCAGAACCTTGATATGCTTCTTACAGAGCCACTCCTTGGTTATCCTGGCTGTGTGCTTCGGGTCATTGTCATGTTGGAAGACCCAGCCTCGACCCATCTTCAATGCTCTAACTGAGGGAAGCAGGTTGTTCCCCAAAATCTCGCAATACATGGCCCCGGTCATCCTCTCCTTAATACAGTGCAGTCGCCCTGTCCCATGTGCAGAAAAACACCCCCAAAGCATGATGCTACCACCCCCATGCTTCACAGTAGGGATGGTGTTCTTGGGATGGTACTCATCATTCTTCTTCCTCCAAACACGGTTAGTAGAATTATGACCAAAAAGTTCTATTTTGGTCTCATCTGACCACATGACTTTCTCCCATGACTCCTCTGGATCATCCAAATGGTCATTGGCAAACTTAAGACGGGCCTTGACATGTGCTGGTTTAAGCAGGGGAACCTTCCGTGCCATGCATGATTTCAAACCATGACGTCTTAGTGTATTATCAACAGTAACCTTGGAAACGGTGGTCCCAGCTCTTTTCAGATCATTGACCAGCTCCTCCCGTGTAGTCCTGGGCTGATTTCTCACCTTTCTTAGGATCATTGAGACCCCACGAGGTGAGATCTTGCATGGAGCCCCAGTCCGAGGGAGATTGACAGTCATGTTTAGCTTCTTCCATTTTCTGATGATTACTCCAACAGTGGACCTTTTTTCACCAAGCTGCTTGGCAATTTCCCCGTAGCCCTTTCCAGCCTTGTGGAGGTGTACAATTTTGACTCTAGTGTCTTTGGACAGCTCTTTGGTCTTGGCCATGTTAGTAGTTGGATTCTTACTGATTGTATGGGGTGGACAGGTATCTTTATGCAGCTAACAACCTCAAACAGGTGCATCTAATTTAGAATAATAAATGGAGTGGAGGTGGACATTTTAAAGGCAGACTAACAGGTCTTTGAGGGTCAGAATTCTAGCTGATAGACAGGTGTTCAAATACTTATTTGCAGCTGTATCATACAAATAAATAGTTAAAAAATCATACAATGTGATTTCTGGATTTTTGTTTTTAGATTATGTCTCTCCCAGTGGACATGCACCTACGATGACAATTTCAGACCCCTCCATGATTTCCAAGTGGGAGAACTTGCAAAATAGCAGGGTGTTCAAATACTTATTTTCTTCACTATGTATATATATATATATATATATATATATATATATATATATATATATATATATATATATATATATATATATATATATATACATACATACATACATACATACATACATACATACATACATACATACATACATACAGTGTGCAGGAGGCCTTACTTTTGCTTTGCTCCCGTCATAACTACTACGGCCATTAGTAGGCTAAATATAGGTCAGTATGATGCTGGAACAAACCACTTCTGGGGGTGTTTTTAGGGGAGGACAGTGGATTAAAAATGGAGCTGGACTTGGAACGAAGAGTCTACTACATTAGACACAACTTTAGCTGCAGACGGTCATAGATACTGTAGCTGTAACAGTTGAACTCATTTCCTCACTTACTTCCAAACGTGTGTGTGTGTGTGTGTGTTTGTGTTTGTGTTTGTGTTTTCTCATTTTAACGTGAAGGCATCATCAGGTTTGAGCCTGTGGAAGTCCTCGGAAGAAAAGCTCAGCGACACAAGGCACCAACAGAAATACAAGACTAAAATTAGATTCAGTCTTATTTGATTTTTATTGACAAACTGTTTTCAATTCCTTCAACTGAAACCAACAATAATCAACTTAATAAATGTGATGAAGCTAATACTGAATCTAGTTTTGGTGAATGTCTGAAAGCCATAATTGACTCCGAGCAGTTGCCTGGGTTAGACTGTTTGAGGGAACATGTGCACTTTGAGATGGAGACACTCGGCAGCCAGCTGATGAACACAGGTCCAATGGTCCAACGTCATGGTGAGGAAATCTGATACAAGAGGAAAGAACAGACAGGAGAGGGTGATAGAATGTATAAACATACTCAATGGCCACTTAATTAGGTACACCTGTACAGTCTATGCCGTAAAGTCTACTTTTATCATGCCTATAATGTTAACTTTTTGTTCTGCGTCCTCACCAGCGACAGCATTATATTTTTGGGTTGTCAGTTGAACGTCTGTATATTTACAAAGTTTATAGACAGTCTGAACAACATCCAATTGGTTCACAGATTCTGAAAGCTGAAGATCTAAAGAGCATAACATATATTCATAGTATTGGTGGACAATTGTGAAAAAGCTCTTAATTACAGGGTGGGCTGTCGGGCTTAACAGAAAAAGGTCGCAGCCAAACTTCACATTTTACAGTCGCACCATGGGCAATTTTAGACCCTTTTTAGGGGGGCTCAATGTTAGAACATTGTGTCAAATTGGTCGTTATTACAGCGATTCCATCATAGAGATTATCAGATAATGAAATTACTGAACTGCACTTGAAGGCAGCTTCATTTCCCGGAGAAAGAAAAGAGACTGAGGAAACAGTCAGCTGTTCCACAAACTCCCAGGCAGTTCAGTGCTTGAGTTTGGTGTTTTAAAACGTTCTTCTGGCAGCGACCAAGGCAGTGATGGATGGCATTTCAGAGGCATTTCAACCAGTTTACACCTTGTATTTCTCACGCTGATGAAGGCACAAATGCACCGAAAGCGATAATTGACGTGCCTCATTTGATTCTATTGCGCTCTGAAGGCACACACCAGCAGTTATTCAGAAAAGGTTGCTATTTAGGCAAAGGTAATATACTAAACATAAAAGACTGTAGAGCGGATCTCTGCATAGCACAAGAGGCAGGTACATGTTAAATATGAAATCCAAAAGACTAGTGGTGATTTTCTTAACATCATAGGTTATATTAATAAAACACGTATGTTGCATGGAATTGTTATGATCTAGTGACATAGATGCTCAGGTTCTGCGATCCTACTGTATGTGTACAGTAGCCTATGTATTTGAGTACTGCTGTTCAGATTTATTTCCAAGCAATAAGGCAAAAAAGGGTACGGGATTCACAGCTGTGGGCAACAGTCTACTTTGCTCTGAAAGCTCCGCAGAAAGTGGCCCCGATTACCTAGTCTTGACAATGAATATACTATTCTACTCGGCCGTAGTCTTCTCCCATTGGTTGGCTGGGGCCAGGTCCTCTTTGTACAGCAATTCCTTGTCCTGGGTCAGTCACAGATGAGGGTTGGTAAGATGAGCAATTCAAACATATGTTTAAAACTTGTTAAAGTGTATATTTTGTATCTCTGTTGTATTCATATTATTTAATATGACCTTTATACTATTTCTAACAAAAGATAGAGCTGACAGCCTGTTAAATTGTCAAATGGTGTAACCACTGAAGGAAAAACTATGACCGATTCTGCCCAGGCTCAAAAGGCCAGCGTTTTCTGACTCCACTTGGTCACTTCTCAAGCTACCTCTGTGTTCGTTGACTGGTAGACCAGAAAATAATACTCAGGATTCGCTCAGTTACATTTAACAAAGCTTTAGTAAATGATATTGCAAGCAGAATACAACTTATGCATCATGACAAACCGGTACCAATGCATAAGGACCAGACCCCCTTTAAGACATGTTCTTTCTCGTCCTAACGCCAACATTCTGTCCGGGAACCTGGTCCCATCCTATCCTCTGCCCTACTCTTTTATCCTTTTCCAGATTCAATTTGCAATTTGCTCCTTCTGCAAATGTCTTCTCCTACATGGGCCAGACAAGAGGAGAGAGCGAAAGCGATTCCCAGGCGTTCAAGACATTCTATTCTTAACATAATATATTTCTACACCACAAAAAATGACAAATAGCTAATATTTCACACCTAGAGTTCATGCAATTGTTCTCATGAAATTAGCAGTTTATGTAATGTCCTATGAGAATATGTTTTATTATATTTAGTTTTTCATTGTACTGACTGAGCATGACCATATGCTGCAAACATCTTGTTTTATGTCTATTCTTTGACCATGTGAGTAAAAATGGTTTAAACACCCATTATTACAGTGTAGTAGAATATTAAATGATTATCCATATTAACTTTTTTGTACAATCTTAGTCTTTTAGACAAAATACTGGTTACACCAACTGACCATAAAACATCTACAGCAAGGACAAGAAATTGACACAGAAAATAGGCTTCAAGGTAGGGCTGGGCAATATATCGATATCGTGATATGAGACTAGATATTGTCATAGATTTTGGATGTCGTAATATCGTGATATGACATAAGTGTGGTCTTTTCCTGGTTTTAAAGGCTGCATTACAGTAAAGTGATGTCATTTTCTGAACTTACCAGACTGTTGTAACTGTTCTATTATTTGCCTTTTCCCCACTTAGACATTATGTCCACATTACTGATGATTATTTATCCAAAATCTAAGTGGGAAGATATTTTGTTAAAGCACCAATTGTCAACACTAGAATATCACCGCAATATCAATATCGAGGTATTTGGTCATGAATATCGTAATATGTGATTTTCTCCATATCGCCCAGCCCTATATCAAGGTGAACTGAATTGGATTTTTTAATATATATTTATCATGTCATTCATCATATTCCATATCAAAAATCATTTCATAACCTCAATGAAGAAACAAGATTAACTTGTTTTATTTTAGTTCAGTTCTCATACAATTTCAGTCTATACCCCCGTTGTTCTCAAAGAGAGTGAGATAAAGTGTGAGTGGGAGAGAATAAGAGTGAGTGAAAGAGTGGGTATGATTATTTCTTAACAACCATGAAGAAACAGGATTAACTTGTGTTGTGATTTCAGTTCAATTCTCATACAATTTCAGTTTGTAAAGTAACAGCCATTGTTTTTGATTTCATTTTTAAAAACCGACAACCATCTGTGTCAGTTCATGCCAGGCGCGCGGGAAGTCATTTTCGGCAGAGGGTGCTGGGGGGGGGGGGGTGTACTGCACAGCGAACTCCAAAAACCAGCGTTGAAAAAGTAGTTTTTAGATGTCAATGTATGTTTATTTTAAAACAACCACAAGTAGATTAAGTGTTCATAAACCGCATAACAGCCAAAAAAAGGCCTAAGTGCCACAAAGTAACAGACTATGCAAAGTCTTTCTTTTCCGACAGTATGTGACAAATTCTAAAAAGTTACAGACTATTCATTCCTTTATAATAGGCATACATAAATCACAATCATATAGGCTACCATCTGGGCCTGCACGGCGGCAGGAAAAAGACGCAGAGATGTAAGACACCGTGTCTCTACCTTACGATGATTTCGGTACGGAGTTCGGCTGATAAACTCTGTCATGAGAACCCTGAATATCCAGATCATCCAAAATGTCTTTGTGGACATGAAGCAGTGCCATGTGTGAAAGTCTACTCTGAGTGGTAGTGCTACGGAGCCAGGTTTTCAGGCGGAGAAGAGCTGAGAAAGACCTTTTGAAGCCAGCAGTAGACACTGGTAAACAGAGGCACAAGTGGATTAGCTGTTCCACCTCGGTGAAAAGCCCTCTTGTTTGTGGATGTAGAGCTGATACAAAGCGAGCAAGTTCTTGGACTGAGTGGAATGCTTGTTGTTTGGTGAGGCCACCCAGCATTCTCAGTTGCAGGCCTAGGGATGCAATGTCCATCTGTGGAAGCTGAAGGTTACTCAAGTCAGCATCTGAAACAAGGCCCTTTGCAGAATCCAGCAGCACCTTCTCCCTCTTTGCAGCTGTTGAC
The DNA here is from genome assembly GCA_023566125.1 of Zingel zingel. Classification (NCBI taxonomy): domain Eukaryota; kingdom Metazoa; phylum Chordata; class Actinopteri; order Perciformes; family Percidae; genus Zingel; species Zingel zingel. The sequence goes on from CM042324.1 coordinate 30,417,121, forward strand.
ATGCCAGCTTGATCGAATCTGCGCTCCATTTCCAAATTCATTAAATCCATTGCCTCAAAAAAGTCCCGTCGCCAGTTTAATTTGCCGCTGTCTGCTAAATCCTCCAGCACAGTGGTGTCCCGAAAACGACTCGGTGTTCTGCTGACCCTGGAATCTTTCGGCCACTTCAGGCTGAGAGCTGATGCAGACGCTTTTGCTTTCAACAAAATAGTGTCCACAACGCCTTCTCCCCTCAGTGCACCTATAATAATAATAATAATAATAATAATAATAATAATAATAATAATGATGATGATAATGATAATAATAACAATACATTTTATTCTTTACGTTTAAACAAATCTTGTCGTTCTAGCCTACAATGTAAAAGTCAGAAATGAAACAGGATAAATAATCAGGACTAAGTGTAAAATCAAGATAATATACAGTGGTGCGCATACGTTTACACACCCATGCTAAAGTTGACTAAAAAGAGGAATAAAAAAAAAAAAAATCATCTTTTGGAAACTGATCTTAATGCCTTAATTAAAAAATGAGGAAAATCCAACCTTTAAAGGACACCCATTTTCTTTGTGAATGAGTAATTTATCGTAAATAAATGTTCTTCCTGTATTTTAAGGAAGAACATTTATTTATTTACGATACATTATCCATTCACAAACAAATTGGTGTCCTTAAAGGTTGGATTTTTCCTCATTTCTTTAAGGGCAGGCATTAAGATCAATTTACAAAAGAGGATTTTTTATTCCTTGGGTCTCTAATAGCATGGGTGTGTAAACTTATGCACATCACTGTAGCAACTTAAAAAAATAGCAACTATAGGTAACAAAAACAAAGAATAAAGCTTACACATGAGCTCTTTAAGAACTTGAATGCACTCAAGTGCACCGGAAACGCTTGCATCAGCCTTCTGCAAACTTCTTGCCACAGCCTCACAAGGCCCAAACATCGCCTCACAGCACAACAGCCCGAAGACAGTTCTGCCCTTTCGAGAACTCGTAGGGTCTCAAACAGCGGCCCATATCCTTTGCAGGAGTCTGGATATCGCCTTGGTCCTTACGCACCATCTTGTTGAACACACAGCTGCGACATTGGACATGGGTTCTCTGTCGGGGAAAAGAGACTGATACAAACTCTTGCGTTTTGCTGACTCTTGGAAAAGGTTGGAGGCGCTCTGTACAACGTTGAATACGTCTGCGACAAGAGTCACATCCCGAGCCACCTCGCAAAACTAGATCCAAGGAGGGGTTGCATCAATGGACAAACAAGGAGCAAGGGCAGACTTCTGCAAGACGTGCACGTACGCTGGTGAAACGTCCAGACATATTACTTGCAACGTCCAGACATATTACTTGCCCCGTCAAAACAGTAGCCTTGAAGCTTTTCAATCGGCAGGTGCAAGCGCAAAAATATGTCAGTGATGCACCTGAACAGAGTGTGTTCTTTCGAATCTGGTACGCTGTAAAATCCCCAAAACACACTCTGTTGACACAAATCACACTCTGTTGACACAAATCAGCATCCACATAATGCACATGGCAGGAAACTGCTCGGATGAGCTAATGTCTGTAGTGCCATCAGCCATCAGTCCAAAGTAATGAGAAACCATTGCCCCAGAAACCAACCTTCGCTGCACAGCATGTGCAAGCAGTTCTATCATCTCATTCTGGATCGTATCTGACAGCCAGTTATCCCTGGCCATCCACTGGCGAGCTGCGGGAAGCGACTTGGTGCAGTCAATCATCATACGCCAGAAATGTCCTTCACGGTGATCGTGGCCTCGCAGAGGTAAGCCCTGTCGGACCAAATAGCGTACTGACTTGAAGGCATCTTGGAGAACCATTTTGCCAGTATTCTGCTCCTTCGCAACCGCGTCTAATAGCAGGGCACTGATCTGTGATTTTGTTCACAGCTTCTAGGTGGAAGAATACGGAGCCCCCCTGGTGTCAGCTGATAAAAAAAAAAAACTAAACCGTGCGCACGGATTCATAATCAGTGCCCTCAGTTTGATAAACTGTTCGCACGGTTTTGCAATCTGTGCGCACGGATTTGTAAACGTGCCCACGTAATCCGTGCCCTCGGTTTTCTAATCCGAGCTTCTGTTGTTCCCGGTGCTAGCCAACACACGCTCGAGCAGAACAAGCTAGCTTCTGTTGTTCCCGGTGCTAGCCAACACGAGCTCGAGCAGGACAAGCTAGCTTCTGTTGTGCCCGGTGCTAGCCAACACAAGCTTGAGCAGGACAAGCTAGCTTCTGTCATTCCCGGTGCTAGCCAACACGACCAGGCTGCTGGTGACACTAACGCTAGCTCTTCAAATTCCGAAAATTTCTTGCTCTGCCCCAGACAAGAGTGAGACTGCTGCAGCAGGGACATCACCTTTACCATCTGAGCCATTTCAGCCAAGGAATTTAGACTTCCCCACCAAGTGTTTTGGGACTGAAAGTTTTTCCAAGATCGTTTAAATCAGCTTGGTTTGAAAGATGGAAATAGCTCCATTATGTCAAGGACACTGAGAAAGCCCTGTGCTTTACTTGTTGGTCTGGGGTAGCCAAAAAGTGACATGACAGTCACAGAGCTGACGCCGTATTCATCAGAAGGGGCTTTTCGAATTGGTGTAAAACCACAGAAAAATTCAGAGATCACGAGAAGTCATTCTTCTACGGAGCCCCCCTTGTGTCAGTTGGTTTTATAAACTGTGCGCACGGATTCATAATCCGTGCTCTCGGTTTGATAAACTGTTCGCACGGTTTTGCAATCTGTGCGCACGGATTTGTAAACGTGCCCACGTAATCCGTGCCCTCGGCTTTCTAATCCGTGCCCTCAGTTTGATAAACTGTTCGCACGGTTTTGCAATCTGTGCGCACGGATTTGTAAACGTGCCCACGTAAACGCGCAAAAATGTTTAACATTCCAAAGAAGAAGACGGCACGGGTAGCCTACTTTCAGCAGCGTCTGCATCCGACAAGTAAGTCATATTTATATGGATTTAAGGCTAGATTTAATGCTATATTGTGTATTGCATTGTTCGTTTTATTGATTTCTTAACGTAACGTTGCATGTATTGAGCTTTTCACTCACTCCAAAACCGCTCAGTTAGCTAGCTAGCTAGCCTGGCGTTCTGAGCACCAAAGTAACGGCTGCTGTTACAGATAGTGAGGAGGTATGGGTGGATGGGTGGGTGGTTTTGTTGCCTTAACATAACTGTAATGTCCGCCGAAACGACCAGCATCTCGCGGAGCCCTGTACCCAGCTCAAAGTCACCCTATATCGAGTAAACTGAACTAGCTAGCTACCAACTCCCGCTGATACAGCGACATATTACCGAGCTGTGTAGCCGCCTAACAATAACATATTCTCGGGTAACACAACTTCCAACTGCTGCTTATTTTTACCGGGCTCTGTGGTCTGGTCTCCTATTTTCGTAAGATTTAATTTATATGTGTGCTTAAATTTTCGTACCATATCGAACAAACATGTTCATGAGAATGCGCTTGTCCAGTTATGAAGCTTCAAACACTGCAACTTTGAGCATCCAATTAGTTGAGTAGATTTTCGTATTTTGATATATTTGTAAGCTAACGTTACACACTTTATTCTTAATCGTCACATATACCAAACAGTAGGCTATAATCATTGTTTGAATAAAAAAAAGCTATAAGCAGGGGCAGACATGTAGGCATAAAAAAGCTACTTACTTTTCATTGCATACTCTAGCTATTACTTGAGTTCTGCCCACACACAAAATAATGCAATATACTGAATTAGGCCCTTTAAATAAGGGAATCAGCAGCACCGACCGTTATGAATTCAAGACTAGACCTTAGACTTTCTAAATGGGAAAATGTACGTCAGGACAAGTAGATCTATACAAATCTCAGATAGCGCTAAATACGACAGAATGAAACATACAGCGGACTGCCATAGTCTCTAATGATGTCCTAATAACATTCATGAGCCGTGGCTTTGTGTTACTGGTGTAGCAGCCATTTCATTGTTTATTACTCAACGTGAGTGAACAGGGCAAAAGTAAATAAAGGAAACTAAGTAATGGAACTCAAACCCATATTACCCAAATCAATTGAACTTGATTCTCACAAGTGGGAGAGTTTCGATTCAGTTTTAACCATTAGGCCACATACCATTAGAGACATGGTACATATTGAACTTAAAATGTATAAGTTCATAATAATTTGATCATTTTTGCCTGGCATTAAATCATTATTCCCCCTTTGATAGAATGGACCAGAGTTTCCACAAGTTCCTTCGAGAACAGCGGCGGTTAAATGAGACAGTTGTCACCACCTTTATCAACGAGAAGGTAAGTAATGCCCCAGTAAACACAACTACAGCTGTCCAAATAACATAACTTATAACTCGATGCAGTCAGACATTTAACTATTATCCGTTAAGATAAAAGGTATAGGACTGCAGCGTGTCAGTGTTTACACTGCAGAAATTAGGCAGCAGCTAGCAAATGGGAAAAATCTTGTGAAATCTTGACAGAACAACATGGTGTGTTTTCCACAATAAAGCAGTGGTTCACAGACTTTAGTTGATAGTTTTATTTGTTCTACTTAAAATTAACTCTGTGTTGGACTCTGTGTTGTGGTGGGTGCCGGACCTTTGTTGACGTTAGTGAACTCCATTTATAAGCTAATGTTAGCTTTTTCACACTGTTGAAACTGTAGGCCCAGCCTTTCTCAAACTCTTTTACGCCAAGGCCCAGTAATATTAGACCCTCATCCTTTGGGGCTCTGTTTTTTGAGGAAAGAAAGACTATTTGTTTATTATATATAACATTTGATTAATTATATACAGTTACATTTATAGAATTCTGTCCGTCTTATGTCCATTTCAGAGCACCAGAGAGCAGTGCAGACATTTTAGTGGCACCGAACTGAAGCACAGAAATTCGGGTTGCTATTCGGTCCTATCGGTAGATACCAGTCTATTAGGCACCAGTCTGGTGCCATATTAACACAGTGTTTCAGTACCCACCCCTATAATAAACAGTTATTTATTTGCGGGGGTGCCGATCGCCTATAGTTTGAGAAAGGATGCTGTTGGGGAGCTGAAGAAAGGCAAGGTACTCTGGAGACTGCATGGACGTCTCATCCTTTCTCAAAGTCTGAAATTTCTTTAAAGGTCCAGAATCCTTTTAAGTAGAAATTATTCCACACGCTTTTGCAATAGAGAATGTTGGGGATGGTCTTAGTTTAAGTCATGTTACAATATGTTTACACAAATGAACAAATAGGACTGCTTCATACCCAACTGTACCATTACCATTTTCATCATTTTTAGATTGACTGCTATGCTGTCCATGGGATGACAGATGACCAGTTGCTGAAATATGTCCCCAAGATTGGAGACCGGATAGCTATTCGGCAGTACTGCAGAACAGAAGTGGCTGCACTGGAAGGAACCACCACAACCATTTCTAAGGCTACAGAAAGCCTGATGAAAAAAATAAAAGAAAGGCGGGCCTCCAAGAGAAGTCATGAGGATGATCGTTCAGAAAAATTGTCTGGAAACTCAAATGCTTTAAAAAGGGAGCGTGTTTTTCAAATGGGGTTGTTTGAAGAAGTTGGGGCCAAAAACGTACAGGTAAAAGAGACAAGGGGAGGAGGGACCAGGCATTTGAAGGCTTTAAAGACTGCCACAATGGCACAGCTGATGGACATTGGCAAAGAACTCTTTTTTCCAAACGGAAAAAGTAAAATTGGGAATGTCAATGACTTTGAATTCTGCATACGAGATTTTACTGAAGATGAGCTGGCTCCATTGACCACCCTAGGTGAGCAATATGAGAAGAGGAAAGTTAAAATGTTGAGACTGTATCTATCATGCAAAAAGATTGATGCAGAAGAAAAACTGAATGATGCTACCTCACCTGGTGAATCACAAAATGCAGTGCCCCTCACAAGGAAATTACCCTGTGCAGCTGCTGCTGCTTCTTATGGAGCTGCTTCAACTACAGGAACAACCTGTGGATCTGATTTCACAACTGGAACTCCCAGAACAAAGGCTAGCACATGTGAACCTTCAAATACAGTAACTTTACTCTCAACAGAGACGGACATTTTTGAAGAGGATGATTTGATTTCACTTGATGACGAGATTGTGATTGGATATGGTTTTCTTGAAGATAACACTGTGGACCTTGATGATACCCTTCCAATGGACCTGCACCCAGAGGAAAGTTAATTTACAGTCCAGGAACATTGTCAACCATTTAAGACCACCAAGCTAAGGCTTCACAGGGGAAATGTATTCAAAGATCTCAATGCTGCCTTCAAGAGTAGTTGTGTATCTGTTGATGACTCAATCTTAGAGATTGAGATGGTTCTACCCAATGGTGTCACAGAGAAAGGAGAAGACAATGGTGGAGTTCTGCGTGATGCTCTAAGTGAGTACTGGGAGACTTTCTTTATGAAATGCACTGCCGGAAACATACTGAAAGTACCCATGACGAGACATGACATGAAAGATGAGTGGGAAAACGTAGCGAAAGTCATGGTCCTAGGCTACAACATGGTGAAGTACTTTCCTGTAGTATTGGCCAAGCCCTTCCTCTCCTACTGTCTTGGACTTGAAATAATGGAGGATGAGCTGTTTGCAGCTTTCTTAGAAACGGTTCCCACTGACAAAAAGGTAATTGCTGAGGAAGCAATGAAAGACTTCAACAATGTCAGATAAAGAGAGGAATGGTTGGATTTCCTTGAGGTCCATGACGTTAAAGTTCTGATCACAGAGGCAAATGTCAGGAAAACATTAGTTGAAGTTGCACATAAAGAAATAGTGCAGGATCCTGCCTATATTGTTGAGTGTTGGAGCAGTGCCTTGAAACGGCTGAAACTGCCCCCAGGAGGATTAGATGAAGTGCTGGCCAGCCTCACTCCTACACCCAGGAAGGTTGTAGCCATGCTACAACATGAAACTCTCGACAAGAGAGAAAATCAGACTCTTGATTTCCTCAAGAAGTTCATCAGAAACTGCAGCGAAGTTCGGCTGAGGAAATTTCTCAGATTCTGCACTGGTACCTATTTACGATCATTTTGATTAATAGTCATAGGATTTGTGGATTAATCGAACATGTATTTACTCTAAATTTGTATTAACCATATCATTGTCCCCTTAAAGGGATAATCTGATTTATTTAGTATTATATGAAATACTTGCCATTAGTGTTGTTCATGCATAAGCATTACCTTGCATTTCCATAGTCAGAGTTCTGGCCAGGTTCTGATTAAAATGGTAAACTTGCAACAAGCAGTAAATGGGGTCTACTAACTACTACCAACTACAGTAAATAACTAAACAGTTTTATTTGACCAAGACTATAACTAGATCCATTCAATTTAAAAAAAAACAAAAAACATCATTTTTCATGTCTTCAACAGGTGCAGACCTCCTCGTTGCCAAAGATATCCATGTCCGATTCATTGAGCCGGAGAGTACCTTTACAAGAAGACCACAGTCCCACACATGCGGTGTTTTGGAAGTCCCAAACAACTATGCGTCATACCCTGAGTTGGCGGAAGAGTTCACTAATGTCCTTGATGCAAACATGTGGGTGATGGACATTATTTAGTGGTAAGTGATAGGTCAGGCTTCAAGACACAATTAATAAAAAATGTTCCATTTTTTTATCACTTATGTTGTAAAGGGCTGGGCGATAAATCAAATACATTTTTAATTGTGATTTTAGCTTTCAACAATAATGAAAATAAGATAATTAAGAAAACAATTGTGTCACATTCCTTTTCACAATAATACTCTCGTAATTCTTTAAAAGAATATGAAATATAGAATATTTTTAGAATATATTCTAGAATATGTTGTATATATGTGTGTATCTTAAGTTAAAATGTCAAGGGGGTTTTCAGCAGCTTTTGAGTGAAATATGTTACAGCCAGAATACACAAATGCTGGAACATGGTTGTACTTGTCGTGACTTAAGGTACAAAACAAAAACCAGCATGTGTTTCCTTCTTTGAAGTCTGCTTGTACGCCTTCCTCGCTGCAAATAAAACTACTAGCGTTAGCTACTGTTTTCATGCTTACTCTGGCACACACACCAGAAACATAATGAACAGAAATTACTCTTCAACACACTGCTGGTATCCCTGTCACTCACATTTTGATACGTTTATGTCCATACGTCTATATCTGCATATGTATTCATATCCCTGTTTTGTTTGTTCTAGGTGATTTGGTTCCATGAATGTCCTGTGTGTGTGTGTGTGTGTGTGTGTGTGTGTGTGTGTGTGTGTGTGTGTGTGTGTGTGTGTGTGTGTGTGTGTGTGTGTGTGTGTGTGTGTGTGTGTGTGTGTGTGTGTGTTTTAAATGTTTCCCATGCTTAAATACATGTTTCTATAAACATCAACATTTTTAATTATTGTTCCACTTTTTTTATAAATGTTTTGTTTTTATAAACATACAGTAAATGTATTGTTCAATACAGTTTTTACAATACAGAATTGTATTTTGAAAGGGTGTATTACATGCCAATTCAATAGGTTATGGTGATGAAATTACATCAAATCTTTTTTTTTTATGTATGAGTTGTTTCCCTTTTTTGACAAAACAGGGAATGTTACCAGAGAAGAACAATGAAAATGTCCCTTATTTATATTTTTTGTATTTTTGTAAAGGCTGTTTCCTGTTCATTTTGTTTAGCTATTAAACAACACAGATCTAAGTGTGTATATGAGTTTCTCTTTCTAGGAGATTCCAGGGGTGAAAAAAAACATAAGTTATTTCATAAAGAATCTGCAAACTTAAAGATATAAATATCAGTATTAACTCATGATTGAATACCCACTTTTTGCCTTAATCAAGTAATTATTGCATTAAGTCACGCATGAAATGCTGAAATGTCGTAGTTTCCTGATAGTTCATGAAGTATTAAATTAATAAACCCATTCTTTTTAATGCATGTAATCATTCAAAAATTTGTGATATCGTAATTCATATACCCTTTTCATACAAGTTTACCATAATACTACAGGCTGCAGTGTGACTATGATCATGTCACTCTTCCACCACATAATGTTGCTACTTGCCACTCTGATAATAAAGGTGACACTACTCTATACACTTTACTACAGCTACAGTACAGTATAGAATTGAGTTCATTCATATATAGTTTAGAAAATATATATCCACGATGAAGCTGACAGCAGGGTGGGACTAATAAAAAAGGTGCAATTAGTAACATTTCAGCACTATGGACAGCACCACAGTCTTATCAATACACAGAGTAATTATATCCTGGAGGATATAAAGTAATGAATTTACAAACCGAATACCTCTAAATGCAGATGCAAAAGAAAAATCTAATTCAGGGTCTGTGCAGTGAAGTCCACTGTATTTGGACTAATCTGTGCAATCTAAATACAGACTAATAAACATTTTACAAACTGTGCACATTTTGTCAACTATATATATATATATATATTGTCCGTGGGAGCACCAAGAAATACTTAAAGCAGGTTACTGATACTCTAAGAAAGGGAAGCCTCTTGGTCTGGTAGGTGTGACAGAACTATCTGAAGGCCAGAAAAGAATTCAAAGAACAACAAGAGATATAAAAGTGCAAACTAAATGTATTTATTAAGTAAAAATGTGTTGCTGCATTTGAAAATCTACTTAAAACTCCACCCTCTCTACCCTACTTGTGTTGATCTCACTAAATTCAGGATTGCTAGCCCTGTAGCTTTTTTCAGCGTACTTTTTGCTCAGTGTGTGTGTGTGTGTGTGTGTGTGTGTGTGTGTGTGTGTGTGTGTGTGTGTGTGTGTGTGATGATCTAAATCAGTCATTGGGGTGTCTGGAGACTGTGTCTGCGCTAGTCTCCTAAGGCCGGAAGAGCCCGCCAATGCTGTGCCTTGTGTAGCTCACATAATGCATTTCAGTAAGTGAGGACTTGGTTAGACTACTTTTGAAATGCCTCTGCTACTACCTATTAATGTTTAATATTGTAGTCAGTTCTTCTCTCAGGGAAAGATACAGGTCAATGGCCATGTATGCATGCACAGGAACATGGAGGTTGTTTTGGGCCATTAGGTAGGTGCAGAGGGTGAACACATCTTCATCACAAGCAATGTCACTGCAGTGGATGCAGTCAGAATCACACCTGATGCAATCTTCCTCAGACACCTGGCAAAGATAGTCCTCTGTGTTATATAGTTCTGGGATAGCATACATGGCATCAGGCCGACCATGGGGAACATGTTCGTTCCTTGATGGACTAATCAGGTGGCTGTTCCAGGTCTCCTTGGTTGAATCCAAATCGTCCTGCAAATGTGAGTAGTAGAGTATAAATGATGAAATCATATTCATTCAATTAATCATGATTACTAGGGAAAACAATATCCTGTACAACCTGTAAATATTTCAATTTGAGGGCTTGATTGTCATATATACTCCTAGATGAATGCAACAAGAAGAAAAGCCAGTAAGATCACACTTTGGCTACTAAAAACCAAAATGGGTCATACGTAGACCAATTATGTAGGGGAGACAATGACCCAATTATGTTTTCTGTTGCAGTCTATTGGTAGACTTCAAAACATGTTTGCAGACAAGTTAGACCAACTGCGAAGACCTTTTTTAAGCTCTTCGGTTGATTGTGAGCAAATTGTTTGTTGAATTCCTTTATTAAAGTCCTTTTACAGTTGAAACCAGATATTTACATACACTTCAGGAAAAAAAAACTTTTATTTCTTTACTGTCATACATTAAATCAGAGTAAACTTTTTCTGTTTTAGATCAATACATATTAACATATTTTTTGCATTTGTTAAATGTCAGAATCAAGCAAGGGAGAATTTCTATGTATTTTTTCATCAAAGTCAGAAGTATACATGTACTACGTTTATTGTGTCTTTAAACAAAAAGAAAACTCCAGTTCTGAGCTTAAGAAGCTTCTGATAGGTTAATTGATTCCATTTGAGTTAATTGGTGGCACACCTGTGGAGTATGCTCGTCTTTTTAACCTCCTTCGCATTTCGGTGCCCTCCTGGTCAAGGATTGATAGGATGAGGTGGACATCTTTTCGTGAGTCCCAGAGAGGAACGTTTTTTGGTGTGAAATGTGCAAATCAATCCCAGGACAACAGCAAAAGACCTTGTGAAGATACTAGCTGAAACTGGTAAGACAGTGTCATTATCCACAGTAAAACGAGTCCTGTACCACCATGAGCTAAAAGGTTACTCTGGGAGCCATTACTTCAAAACCACCATAAAAAAGCCAGACTACAATTTGCAACTGCACAAAAATTGGGACAAAAATCTTAATTTCTGGAGACATGTCCTGTGGTCTGACAAAACAAAAATTGAATTGTTTGGCCATAATGATAAACAATATATTTGGAGGAAAAAGGGCAAAGCTTTGAAGCCTCAGAACACCATCCCAACTGTGAAGTATGGGGGTGGGAGTATAATGTTGTGGGGCTGCTTTGCTGCAGAAGGGACTGGTGCACTTCACAAAATAGATGGCATCATGAGAAAAGAAAATGTTGTGGATATATTGAAGCAACATCTGAAGACATCAGCCAGGAAGTTAAAGCTTGGGCGCAAATGGGTCTTCCAAATGGACAATGACCCCAAGCATACCTCCAAATTAGTTACAAAGTGGCTTAAGGACAACAAAGTCAAGGTATTGGAGTGGCCATCACAAAGCCCTGATCTCAATCCCATAGAAAATTTGTGGGCGGCACTGAAAAGGCAAGTGCGAGCAAGAAGGCCTACAAACCTGACCCAGTTACACCAGTTCTGTTGAGAGGAGTGGGCCAAAATTCCAGCAAACTATTGTAGAAAGCTTGTGGAAGGATACCCAAAACGTTTGGCCCAAGTCAAACAGTTTCGGGGGAATTCTACTAAATACTAAGGAAGTGTATGTATACTTCTGACTTTGATGAAAGTGATTAAAAAAAAATACATAAAAATTCTCCCTTGCGCGATTCTGACATTTAACAAATGCAAAGAAATATGTTAATATGTATTGATCTAAAACAGAAAAAGTTTACTCTGATTTAATGTATGACAATAAAGAAATAAAAGTTGTTTTTTTCTGAAGTGTATGTAAATATCTGGTTTTAACTGTATACACCATTCACATTTAGGTATACTTTGTTTTACAATAAACCCAGGTGAAATTGTGACCCCCATGGCCTTTTTGTGATAAAGGATTTGGGTCATTATCACTAATCTTCTTTTTTTTAATTGTCATTTCCTGGCATTATCACCAATCATCTTTTTTTTTTTTTTAATTGTCATTTCCTGGTTTTAAGTCCATGTAAGTAAACAAAAAATGTAAGCAACTGATCTTGGAGAACAATGGCATTGTGAAGGATAATCTTAATTTTCACCATATTTTCAGCCATAGATGAAAATACTTAATGAACCAAGAGAACCAGCATAACAAAGATCTATGAAACACAGACAGCTTAGTATATAATAGCAGGTTTTATCAGATAAAGTTATATTGTGGATACTTGTGCAAATATTACATTTTTGGCCTTTAATTGTAGCACCACCACCTGGCCAAACAGGGTTATAGTTGTTGGCATGCATTTGCACACCGATATCTACAATTCTACAAAATGTAATGTTTCTTTTGTGTAACATGTCAGGGAAAATATTAAGGGTAGGCTACCTCATCCACTGTCTATTGATGCCACTTGCCTGAATCAAACTGAGGAAGCAGAATAAGATGAGGTTCTTGTCTAAGAAGTCCCCAGCAAAATCCTCTTCATCTTTAAGTCGGTAAAGGTGGTCGAGCCAAAAGTCCACACACTCTTTACGGAGAAAGCCCCACCAGCTTTCTATTCTCTGATTGCTGGTGCTTCTTCCATAAATGAAGCTTTTATCACCCCCTTGGGCATCATCATCATTGCGACAAAGGTACCGTTGCATATCTCGTATAGAGCTGTTTTCTGTCCCCCTATCTGACCTCAGGATACGGGCACATCCACCTTGTTCCCCTACTGTCTCAAGGAAATAACCTCCTATAACTTTGGGGTCGCTGCTGGTACAGTAAGCATTCAGCCATAATACCCTTCTTGAGAACCCATCAATGGCTCCATTGATGCATATACCATACGGCTTTAATTTGTCGTAGGAATCGACATGCCATACAAAATTTGGCCCCTTGCTGAAGTATGCTCGTCTTTTTAACCTCCTACTTCGCATTTCGGTGCCCTCCTGGTCAAGGGTTGATAGGATGAGGCGGACATCTTCTTTTCGTACACTTAATCCTCTTTCTTTGCATTTAGTGTACATCCACCTGTAGCCATGCAAAGCCCCTGAGCCTTGGAGCTCTTCCCTTATGAATCTAACAGTTTCTGCTAAATTGTGAAAATGTTTCCGGCGAAACAGTCCATTCTTCTTTAGGGTACGCTTTAGGGTTGTAAGGCTGATCACGATTCTGTGCTTCAAACTCAAAATATGGACAATGTCTTTATATTTGAGTCCCAAGTTAAAGTACAGTTCTATTAGCTCAACTTTATCCATTGGAAGGATCCTGCCTACTTCTCACTGACACAAAACCTAGAGAAAAAAAACAGACAAGGGGAAAAGTATTGGAGACTTTAATAAACTCAACACATAATTCAAGCCATTTAGTTAGAGTAACTGAAAAATCAATGCACTTGTCAGTATTTACTATGATGTGACTTATGTCCACGCTTTTAGAAATGAATGTAATTTGTCAAAAAAATATTGGATAATTTTGTGTGTGGCCTGAATTCAAGTAATAGAGTATCATCAATGCAAAAAGTTGCTTTTTTGCCTACATGTACTTATACTATGTACTACATGTACTACTTATAGCCTTTTAATTAAAACAAAATAATGATTATAGCCTACTGTCCGGAGGCTGTAATAATGATTCAAGAAAATGTTAAATAGTTACTAGGATGAAGGACAATCACAATCAGTTTTATTGGCCATGTATGTACAAATAGAAGCGATTCGATTTTGGTTTTTCATTGCTCTCAATGTACTTATACAGGAATAGACAAATGATAAGGATAACAAAGCTAACAAAAAAAGATAACGAATAAACAGGAAGACAACTGCACACAAAGATGTGAAAAGAAAGACTAGGTATATATACAAAAAGTTAGAGTACCCTATCCAATGAAAAGTAAGTAGCTTTTTTATGCCTACATGTCTGCCCCTGCTTATAGCTTTTTTTTTATTCAAACAATGATTATAGCCTACTGTTTGGTATATGTGACGATTAAGAATAAAGTGTGTAACGTTAGCTTACAAATATATAAAGATACGAAAATCTGCTCAACTAATTGGATGCTCAAAGTTGCAGTGTTTGAAGCTTCATAACTGGACAAGCGCATTCTCATGAACATGTTTGTTCGATATGGTACAAAAATTTAAGCACACATATAAATGAAATCTTACGAAAATAGGAGACCAGACCACAGAGCCCGGTAAAAATAAGCAGCAGTTGGAAGTTGTGTTACCCGAGAATATGTTATTGTTAGGCGGCTACACAGCTCGGTAATATGTCGCTGTATCAGCGGGAGTTGGTAGCTAGCTAGTTCAGTTTACTCGATATAGGGTGACTTTGAGCTGGGTACAGGGCCCCGCGAGATGCTGGTCGTTTCGGCGGACATTACAGTTATGTTAAGGCAACAAAACCACCCACCCATCCACCCATACCTCCTCACTATCTGTAACAGCAGCCGTTACTTTGGTGCTCAGAACGCCAGGCTAGCTAGCTAGCTAACTGAACGGTTTTGGAGTGAGTGAAAAGCTCAATACATGCAACGTTACGTTAAGAAATCAATAAAACGAACAATGCAATACACAATATAGCATTAAATCTAGCCTTAAATCCATATAAATATGACTTACTTGTCGGATGCAGACGCTGCTGAAAGTAGGCTACCCGTGCCGTCTTCTTGTTTGGAATGTTAAACATTTTTGCGTGTTTACGTTTACAAATCCATGCGCACAGATTGCAAAACCGTGCGAACAGTTTATCAAACTGAGGGCACGGATTAGAAAACCGAGGGCACGGATTACGTGGGCACGTTTAAAAATCCGTGCGCACAGATTGCAAAACCGTGCGAACAGTTTATCAAACCGAGAGCACGGATTATGAATCCGTGCGCACAGTTTATAAAACCAACTGACACAAGGGGGGCTCCGTAGAAGAATGACTTCTCGTGATCTCTGAATTTTTCTGTGGTTTTACACCAATTCGAAAAGCCCCTTCTGATGAATACGGCGTCAGCTCTGTGACTGTCATGTACCAACTTTTTGGCTACCCCAGACCAACAAGTAAAGCACAGGGCTTTGTCAGTGTCCTTGACATAATGGAGCTATTTCCATCTTTCAAACCAAGCTGATTTAAACGATCTTGGAAAAACTTTCAGTCCCAAAACACTTGGTGGGGAAGTCTAAATTCCTTGGCTGAAATGGCTCAGATGGTAAAGGTGATGTCCCTGCTGCAGCAGTCTCACTCTTGTCTGGGGCAGAACAAGAAATTTTCGGAATTTGAAGAGCTAGCGTTAGTGTCACCAGCAGCCTGGTCGTGTTGGCTAGCACCGGGAATGACAGAAGCTAGCTTGTCCTGCTCAAGCTTGTGTTGGCTAGCACCGGGAACAACAGAAGCTAGCTTGTCCTGCTCGAGCTCGTGTTGGCTAGCACCGGGAACAACAGAAGCTAGCTTGTTCTGCTCGAGCGTCGGGGTTGTACCTTTTTCTGGTATGCTGGATGAGGAGTCAGTTGGAGAAATCTCACTAGTCCTCGGGTGTTTGTGGTTGGATTGAAAAAAAACAAAAATTCTCTTTTGAGACATTGCTAACTAGTAGCGCTGATATAGAAGTAGTTGTGCAACTTGTGTGTGGGCCTTGAGTGTGTGTGCTGCGTAGGCTGAATCGTAATCGCGTGATTCGCGTCAAGACAAAATTATCCCTCTCTTCATCCCACACCCCAAACATGACATACAAAATGTCGTGGAATATAAACAATATTTGCTAGGCATTTGCTACAGTTCTGTGATGATAATAATCTTATACTATCCAGCCAAACACTCTTACCTGCAGATAGCTACTCTTACATAAGTGAGGCCTGGCACACCACATCATGGCTAGACCACTGTATCAGTACCTCTGATGCGCATTCTAGCCTGAGCTCAATAGAGATTGTGTATGGGGCATCCATGTCTGATCACATTCCTTTTATGTTACATGACTGTGCTAGCCTTCCTGAGATGTCTCAGGAGGTTAATGGGCTCCTCGCACATATCAGCATGACGTCATATCCGCAACGGGTAAATGCGGCTCACCCTTTTCCGGTTTGGCGAAATATGGCGGCGTAAACTGTGGTAAACAACGGAAAATGAGCCTTAAAAAAGATTTTTTTCCAGAGGCAACAGAGAAAATATCATGAACATTGTTGTGTTCCCACATGCACGTCATCATCTAAATTTAATGGCGTTTTAAGCTACCACGGATTTCCCAGCAATGTTGAACTCAGAAAGCGTTGGCTGGTGAATATTCGTCGTGATAAGTTTATTGTCACAGGACACAGCAAAGTCTGTAGTTTGCACTTCACACCGGAGCAGATCATTCTGCCGAAAATGAAGAATGCAGAATGAAGAATGGAGCTGTCCCGGTATTGTTCCAGTGGAATGATTACTCCATTCCATCACCAAGACTGAGCGTTTGGGACAGAGTAAGCAAACTTCAGCCTGAGCTGGCATCAGCAGAAGATGGGCAACTGCACTCCTGCTGCTGCTGATCATGACTATTTATCTGTCCCAGAACCCGCTTTCGTGGACTCGGCAGTCGACGAAAACACAAAATTAAAAGAAGAAATTGACTCATTAAAGAAAGAGATCCAGGAGCTGAAAATTAGCTGTACATCTGGATTACAAAGATTCGCCCACTCTGACGACGACATTCGATTCTATACACGGTAAGATGCGAACAAGATACCCCTGACCTTAGTAACTTGGACCATACAACTATATTGTAACGTTGTGTACTCTCTGTTCTGTTCCCATAGATTTCCCAGTTACCATAACCTCATGCTTTTTTGGAGATTGGTTGAACCATCGGTGCATTAAATGGTTCGCGCGTCGAGGGCCAAAGCTGCTGAAAAATTTAATGAAGCAGTAACATCTGTCCGTCCCACACACACGGTTGGTTTTTGCAGTTGTCATTACAGGTTATTGGTATTCCATTTTTTAATGCAAGCAGTAGATGGATGTAGAAGGCAATAGATAAAAGACAGTTAAGTAAGATGTTGATCTACTCCGAATTCAGTCTTAAGTGCCAGGTATAAATCAATAAATAAGTAAGGTGCTTGAGTAGCCTATTGCAGTCACAGTCCCACATAGCAGTCATAGTGCCAGGTATAAATAAATAAATAAACTTGTCAATAAGGTACATGAGTGTTCATGGAGAAATATTGCACAAAGCCCAACAGCAGAAATATATTGCATGACAGTGTAGTAGGCTATTGCATGAAGCCCAGTAACATGTAGAGTAGTATTGCTGTTGTATTTTTATTATAGACCAACAGCAGTAATGATAATTTCACATCCTTTTATCGATTAGAGAGGTTACATTAGGTTTAATGATGTTTGTGTGTGGGTGTGTGTGTTTTCTCACAAGAGACAATCATTGCAACCCATCGATGAGCTAGTCCTTTTCCTAATGTAGTTGTCCGTTGGTTTAAAGGAGCAGGACTTGGCAAACCGTTTCAACATTCACATCTCTACTGTAAGCCGCATTATCTCTTCGTGGACCAACTACCTGTACACACTCTTGGGCTCGCTGGCTATCTGGATTAAGGCTAAAGATGTTAAAGCTCACCTTCCTGATGATTTCAAAGACTTCCCCGATACTCAGATAATGTTGACTGTACAGAGCTCAAGTGCCAGACGCCATCCTCGCCTCTCCTCCAAAGTGAGATGTTCTCTACGTAGAAATCTCACTGTACAATGAAAGGACTTATCGGGATCGCCCCCCATGGTCCAGTGACCTTCATCTCTTCACTCTATGAGGGGTCAATAAGTGATAAAGAACTCTTTAGGCGGTCAGGGTTAGCTGACCTTTTAACTGATGACATGGCCGTGATGGTTAATAAAGGTTTCCTGATCACTGACTGTGTGAAGTGTAAGGTGTACTGTCCACCTTTTCTCAAGATAAAAAGCCAGATGCCAGCACCCAGTGTCCTCCAAACACAGAAAATTGCTCGTATAAGAGTGCACGTTGAGCGAGTCATCCGAAGGGTGAAGGAGAATAAACTTTTTGATTCGGCTATACCTTTGTCAATTGCTGGAAGCATTAATTAAATTTTTGCCGTTGCTTGCCTGCTTAGCAATTATCAAAATAAACATCTAGTCACTGCATGGGCCAAGTAGTGCTGACAAGTTTACATTACATTTAAAAGTTGTAGTTTTCTGTAAGTATTAATTATTTATTTCTGAATAAATTCTGATACAGTGACAACAGATGTGATCTCGCACAACATTATAAATAATGATTTTTATTGTAAAATGATGCCAAATTGTATAAAGTTCATGAATAAATCTGACATTACTTATTCAACTGTGTTTTTTTGAAAGCAACAAGCTTGAAGACACATTTTATCCCAGATCATGTCATTTATCAATCCCATTGAGTTCCAGGCAAAATATATATAGGTATAACAAGTGGGAAATGTAACGTAAATGAGAAGCGGTGTACACCAAATATGGCATAATATTAATCAATCAATCAATCAATCAATAATCAAATTCATAGTACCATTTGAATGCACAATAAAATACACATAATGAATCAGAATAGGATTAGGATTTCTTTACCTGCCAATCAGTTGTGATCGTCTCATTGAGAGATACTTTGGCATGTAAATGCTGAAGTAGAAATGATCACACTTCTGCCTAATTGTTTCTTGAACTTTTTTGTCTGAGTGCAGTCGCTGCACAAAGAAATCTTCCTCTGCCCAGACAAAGAGGTCACACCACTTAAGTCCAGTAATTAAAAGCTGGCCTTGTATTTGCCAAAAATAGGCATGGCTTTTCTTTAGTTTAAAAGCACCATTTGACATGTGTAAGTACTTGCAGTCAATGTAACTTTTAGCATTTGGACATTTAATTTCAACCAAACCGTAAGCGGGTGTTACACTGGGATCATAAACAATGCCATCCGGCGAGGCCCCTAGCCATGGAGCCTGTGGGTGAAGCACATGTCCACAAGGGGAGTAATTGACGTTGTTGCACTGGGCATATTCCTTTGCTGCCTGAAACTCCATTTCTGAACCTCTCCTCATTTCCGCAGTTTGTCTGGTGCCTCTGATAATTCGCTCTGCAAGATGCTCAGCACTACTGTAACCTCTAACATGGGAAACTACCCTAAACCTTGAGGAGGTTATCCTCATTCGCCGCAGCACGTGCCACTCTGGATCTTTGCTCTCACCCCGTGTCGACAATTCAATTTTGTGGGCCATCTCAATAGATAACTGCAAACTTTGTATATGTAAATGTTCTTACTCTGTGCATACCCACACACACACTGTTGGTGACAGCTGATGAGTAATAAGGGGAAGACATGGAGGACCCGGGGCATTCTTATGCAGCTCTGTGCATCGTGTTAGAAGTTTCGGCTGCTGATAGGAGATTACACTTCCACTCTGTACCAGTCCAAATTCAGAATCCACAAGGGGCTTGTCAATGCTCATCCCCATTGTTGTCACCAGGGGCATATCCAGTGGATCTAGGCCGCTGTACAGCTCGGCCACACAAAGTACCGACGGGTCAGGAAGAGGGCGAGTCATTCCTCTGTAGAGGGTGCTCCTTTTATTAAAAAATATCATAAAGAGGTACTTAATTTGACATAACAATGGGGGAAACCCATATAAACCATGCATTGCTATGAAACTTACTGCTGTTCGGGGTTTGTGCCATTGTTGCTCGGATTCTGTACAGCTGTGTACAGGAGGAACCACTGGCACACCCAGCTGGGAGAAGTGAGCTGTCTGGAATAATAGGGCAACTGTGTGGTTGCATAGAGCTGTCCCCGCCACACATGAGCATTTGCACCGCAGAAAGCCTGTACAGCGACTTCACTTGTGGCTATGTCTTTGTTTGACACTAATGCCAATCACATATTAACACAATAAGAAGTTAGGCACATACACGTAGGCGTACAGGACACAACAATAGACATTTTACGCCTAACACTAGAAAACAGTACTACATTACAACACGCATATTCTGTCAGACCGGGATTGTTTATTAGCCTAGCAAGCTAACGTAAGCCATAAAGTTTGAGAGCTATAGACTTACCTTCATATCCGTGGATGTACGAAGAGTCATACATTTTCTCTAATTTGCTGGTAGGTGATTTGGAGGAGGACTTGCAAAGGCGATGTACGTCCGTTATTGTAAGTTTCGGCAACTCTTGTAAACATCTAGTGTAGAACAGCGCCATGTTTAGACCGGAAAAGACCTGAGTTGTGGAGGCAACATTACTCTGACCTATTTAATTGTGTTAAAAGCGAACCTTATGAAGTTGGCCATGTTGTAAATAGTGAAACAGTGGGAATTACAGCTAATGAGATCTATCAAGCTTTTACATTGCTAGCTGATAATAGCTAGTGGGTCAGATCAAATTACTGCAGAGCACCTGAAAAGGGCCAGCCGAAGGTTGCAGTTCTTCTTGTCATTTGTTTCACTGGCTTTATGACTCATGGTTTGTTACCTGACTCTCTGTTGTCCATTACTTTGGTGCCTGTCATTAAGGACAAAGCGGGCAAGGTGGGGAGTGTGGATAGTTATAGACCTATTGCTTTAGCTAGTGTATTATCAAAAGTCCTAGAAAGAATTTTATTAGATAGGTTGTGTGTTTATTTGTACAGTTCAGATAATCAGTTTGGCTTCAAGGCCAAGCATGGCACTGATCTATGTATCTATGCACTAAAGGAAATGGTAGAAACCTACAGAAGACAAAATTCCTCTGTTTTTATTGGTTTTATTGACGCCTCCAAGGTTTTTGACCGAGTTAACCATCACAAGCTGTTTTTGAAATTGAGCCGAAGAGGAGTACTTAACAGTATGATTAGAATCCTGGCTTTTTGGTATTCCAATCAGAGCATGCAGATCAAATGGGGGATGTATTCTCTACTCCTTTTGGTGTTGGTAATGGAGTCCGTCAGTGGGGGATATTATCACCGGCCCTCTTTAATATTTACATGGATGACCTGTCTGACCAGCTAAGACAGTGAAAAACAGGATGTATGATTGGTAACATGCTAGTCAACCATCTTATGTATGCTGATGATTTGGCTGTTGTCTCACCTAGCAGTGCAGGGTTTCAGGAGTTGTTGAATATATGTTCCGATTATGGTGTTCAATTTGATGTGAAATATAATGCCAAAAAGAGTTTGGTTATGATCTGTAGAGTGAAAGAGGATAAGGACCTTATTTTTCCATCTTTTCATCTAGCAGGGCAAGTGCTAACTGCTTGTTGTAAAATTAAGTATCTGGGTCACATCTTAACGGATTAAATGTCTGATGATGATGATAACCTCTATCTATCTATCTAATAACCAGAGCTATTTATAAGCTATCATGTTATTGTCATCACAGTTTGCCAACAGGAGGTGCTGCAGCACCCCTAGTTCCTGTGCCTATGGTTCATGCCATCTGATGAGATCTGAACAAATTATTTCACATTAACATAACAATATGAATGAAACAGCGTCTCAGAAACTTAAGACTTGAAATATTCCTGACCAGAAAAATTGAGTCTGTGGAAAAAAACATTAACCTTTCAGACTTTGTGCTTGGAATTGTTTCCAGGCATCTTCTGGGAGTTTGGAATGACACGAGTTCACAGGTTCTGGCTCAGAAATGATGTGAAGAACATCATACTCATAATAGAACAGGATGTCAGGTGGATGAGGCCAAGTGAAGACATTCTTCCCGGCTAGCTGTTGCATGTAGCTTACCTCTACTTCATCCCCAACCACCTGAATGATCTGCCCCACAAATGGTTTGCCCTCATATCTGACAAGAGCAAACTTTCCCTGCTTACTTTTCTGATCTTCCACGCTGTCAGATGTTGAGGTGGTGGCTGGTGGGTCCCGGAAATTCACTGCAGATGGCCCATGACAATTACAGATATTGGGTCTTTTGCAAAAGCATGAAATGTCCCTGTACTGAACCAATGCTGGCTCTTCACAGGTCACTTGATGAATTTTTAGTGTACCTTTCACAGCTGGAATGAAGGCCGGGACTTTGTCATCATATCTTTCAATTTCTTCTTCTGAGATCCAGTAGCAACTAGGGGTGGTACGGTTCATGAAAAAACATCCGAACCCTTTGGTTCACTTGTCTCGGTTAGGAGCCTGTGTGCATTGCACGGTTCATCAGTACGATGTTATGTGCACTAACCACTTACTGCCGTAGTGCCCACTTTCGACACCAACATTTTAAGGGAGAAATAGGCCGTGCAGTTGCTGAATCTGTCTGTTTTTTTTTTTATCGACAAAGGTCCGTTTTAAAGACAGTCGTCAGATTTTGAGAGGCGGCAAGCAGAGCCGAC
Source organism: Zingel zingel (assembly GCA_023566125.1). NCBI lineage: Eukaryota > Metazoa > Chordata > Actinopteri > Perciformes > Percidae > Zingel > Zingel zingel. Next base: position 30,439,713 of record CM042324.1, read on the forward strand.
CGCTCCTCAAGTGGAGTGTCCTAATGTGTGTTCGACTGAAGGCAGAGGATGCTTCTCCCTCATCAATGACTTGTTCAGCTCTGTGAGGTCTGTGCAGATTCTGACTCTGCCGTTGCGCTTGGGCACCACCACCATGGGTGCACACCACGCTGTGGGCTCCTCCACCTTTGAAACGACTCCCTGCTGCTCCATACGACTCAACTCTTCTTTTACTCGTCCTCTTCTTGTTTTCGTTGACTACATTTAGCCCTCTTGAATATGACGTTCCTGCGAGCTACGAAGTGAGCATCCAGTTTCGCTTCAACTGTTGCATAGTCACCCGCCTCTTCGGGGGTTAAGTGCAGGGAAAGTAAAATGTCTTCTGCCTCTTCTCCCACATACTGTAAGTGTACTCACCTGGTTTCCATCATCCTGCGCGTCTAATCCCGACGCGATGCGAAACCTTTCAAATCGTTTTATCCACTTTGTCCATTCGTCCGCCTTGAAAGTATATTTCTCTGGAAGAGTGACTTGAAATTGAGCCATGTTGCTGCCGTCTCATAGATGCTAACGCTAATTCTCTGACAAGCCTGGCACACTTTCACTCAATAGGCACGCAAACAATCCGCTCTAAAACTGATGCACTATGTAGCCGTCTACACATTAATACTGTCTAATTAACCGTGTTAACTTCAGACACCATGTTCAGTCAGCCTTGCTGTATATTAACAATTAACTGGGAGACACAAGAAGATGTGACTGCATGGTTTTACTGGTTGGACAGTATAAAATATATAAATAAGGAGACACAACTTTTCTTTCGCTTTTCTGATTGGTTCCGTTTATTTGTCTCTAACTATTTCTTCACTTAAACTGTCACTCACATAGGGTTTGTCACGTAGTGGACCCGTGCGCTGACGTGCACTAACATGTGCAAGTGGCACAGTAACTGGCCAATGAAATGATGATCATTATAGAGTTTCAAGCGGGCTCTAAATCAAACACAACTAAGCCACACAGCCAACGGACGGGACGCAGCGCTCCACAAAATAAATATTGCGATAACGATATTGAGTCGATATATCATGCACCCCTACCATACAGCAAAAAAAAACTAAAACATATTTTAACATTCCCAAACTACATGCAGCTAATAACTTAAATACAATAAGTTTAACTACTGTGTGAATATTGATGACAGGGTGCCATCCAGGGCAAGACTGTTCCTGGTCTTGTTGAATCCCACCACAGAAAACACTCTCTCCGCATCAGCATTTGAACGGGGTAGCACCAGGACCATCTTTGCAATGGTGGCAAGCCTCAGGAACAGGCTTACACCTGTCGCCTGTGAAGAATGAGCCAAGAACACAGTAGAAATAAGCTCTCGAGTAGTATTGTTTTTGTTTTATTTTTTGCCTTTGATAGATAAGTATCTTGATACATAATTAATTCTGTCTATTAAGACAAAATGCATGCATCTATATGATGCTTTGTATATACAGTATATCCTATAGACACACACACACATACATACATTTAAAGCACTATATAGAAGCATGATTTTGTCTAAATAGAACAAATTGATCATACATCAACCTACAGCATACTTTTACGTCTGTCAAAAGGGAAGAAAAAGGGAAATAAAAACAATAATGCTTGAGAGCATATTTCCACTGTGTTCTTGGTGAAGAATAATTCTTACCTTATATTTCGGGTAGCCATTTCAGCCCAGAAGCTCTCCATCTCAATTTCCTCGAGGATCTGCAGGGGCGGTATCGGCATAGTCTGGTATTCCAGGAACTCATTACTGAGTAGGTTATACTCCTGAGGCCCATGGTAGGGGAGCAGGTTGGGAAACCAAATTTAAGAAAGCAGTTTTTTTTTTTTAATATATGGTCATCAACCCAAAGGAGCAAATAAGAATTTACCAAGAAAAAAGAAGCCATGTGCTTAGAGTCAAAATTCTGGTGTTAATGCCTTTGTAAAGAATTCGGGATATTTAATCTCAGATAACAAGCAGAAATTACTGAAAAAATAACCTAACCTCTCAACAAAGTAAAGGCATCTTCTATGCCACATTCCAACCTTCGCCAAAAACCAACAAACTTGGCGTGCTTGAGCTGTGGCTCTTGTAGGGGAAGCTTTTTTAGAGCATAGTCGACAGCATAGGTTAGAAACGCCAAGGCAGCTTCATGGAATTGCTCCATCTGCTCCATCTGCTCTGGCTTTAGCGGGAAGGAGTCGGAGATTAAAAAAAAATGATGCTGCTATGCGGTGAGTGCGAGGCATTTCGTTTTAGAAAAAAGAACCGCTTAAAACTCATAATATGTTTGTTGATAGGCTACTGCTAGCCGCAGAGTAGCCTTTCAGAGAAAGACAAAGCAGCTTCCCTGTTTATAGGCCAATCAATCAGCGTTAGCGACCAGTGCACTGAGAGTCGGCAAAATGGAATCTGGAAAGAAGCTGTTGCAAATCAAAGTATCATCGAAGGACCCTTCAGTTTGTTTTCAGGAGCTGTCCGGAAAGTCAGGAAGTTTGGCCAAATTGCGAAGGGTGTCAGTAAATGAAACCACAACAAATTATGTTGCCTGTAAAGACTGCCACACAATCATCAAATATCTGACGGAGAGTGGTACTAGCGGGCTACAACGACATAGCCTCGCCTGCTACAAGAGGCCAACAAGCAGCACGCAGCCTTTGATTTCTTTAAGTTTGAGAAAGAAGGTGTCAGAGACTTAGCGGGTAAGCTGGCCTGGATGTCGGCCACCGACCTCAGGTTGTTCTCCCTGGTCGAAGGCCATGGCTTTCATAAAGTGGCACAGGCATTGGTGGAATAGGAGCCAAATATGGCAACGTATGGGTGGAGGACATCCTGCCCTCTGCTAGGACCGTTAGCAAGCATGTCCAAGAGGAGTACGAGTGAGCACATTGAAACAGGTAAGCTAACTAAACACATTCTCAATACGGTTCTTGCCAATTCAGAATGTGTTCATATACCTGGCATCTTTTTTTTGGGAAGAAAACACGGACCCTTCCGTTTTGTTTGTCTAAAAAAACGCTAGCAGCACTTATTAACTGAAGGCATTTTCAATTTTTTTTTCTATTGAGCCAATCGCTAACGTTAGCTAAGATGCTAGTGTAACGGCAGGAATAAACACATGGTAACAAAAACAATCGAAACATGTCTAGCTAGCTTTACTCAACACATTAGCACTATGATACAGTGTAATTCTACATTCTACAAATATCTATTTAAAACTTTTCATTCAATTCATACAAATGAGATTAACTTTTGTTTCCTTAGTGCTCTTTGAATTGTTCAATAACAACAGATCTGTGGACAGAGGAGAAAACAAACACTGCGTATATCACTGTCACTGCACACTTTATACATGATTGGGCCATGGTGAATCGTGTCCTGGCTACGCGGGAGATTGATGGCGTGAAGGGTCAGCATAATATATACGAAACACTGTGGACTCAATTCTCCAGGTAACCAACCAAAGTACCACCACACCTGACCACACACACACACACACACACACTATTAACCACCAGTGTCCGGACAATAGGCCCGCCTGTCCAAGTAGTTATAGACTTGATGATCATGCTAACTCTACTGCTTTTATGCAGTGGTTCATTCACATTTCAAAAGAGCAGGGTAAGATGCCATGTCTAAACGTGTTCACAATTATTATTTATATGTTTCGCAAAATGTTGTCATATGGGTGAAAACCAAACTGAATGCAGTTGGAATGCAATTGATAATTTCAGGCTACAGAAGAAGTTGGATCGTTCCCTGAAACAAGCTGTTGACAAACGGTGGAACACCAAACTGCTAATGCTGGAGTCCATTAGAGATGCCATGCAGTCTGCAAAGCTACACGAGGTGCTGCTGCAAAGGACCAAATTGAGATTTGTTAATTGCATTGACTTGGACCTCTTGGAGGACCTCATCCGACTCCTTCAACCTTTTGATGAGGCCACAAGGCACCTATCAAGCGAGAGGGCCCCCACCCTGCACCTTGTCCTGCCAACCAAAGTGACACTGCTCGGAGGCTTAGCACCTCAAAATAATGATGGGGACATTGTGAAAGAGGTAAAGTACTGTTTTGTTGGTAGTCATAGTAGAACAAGTAAACGTTGTATATGCAATCATTAATATTTATGTTTGTAGTATACAGCAATAGTTAATAGGCTATGTATTTAAACTGACATAATTACTGATGCTATGTACAGATGCATACATTATCTACAGAAATTGCACTTACGCTTTTTCTTTCCTCAGTTGAAAAGCATGTTAGCTGAGGCAGTGGAGCTGAAATTCCAGATCCACCGCTATCATTTGATTGCCACCGCTCTAAGTCCTAGCCTGAGGTCATTCCTAAAAAAAAAAACCTGAATCCACAGCAGTTTGAGGAAGTTGTTGAGGAAATGGCCATGGTTGGTGGAGCAGGCTCAGGGACAGTGCAGAGAGTCCAAGAGGGTAACTCATAATAGCAGTAGAACACTACAGAGAGATCACTAGTCTTTTAAAAAAAAAAAAAAAGCTCGTACGTTTGGTTCTGTGTCTGAGTTATACTACCCCAGCCCCAGATGTTTAGCCCTATGGAAAATACATGAATCAAAAAAGATTTTTCCTTGATATCAAACTGATATGCCGATATTGACATCATATGTTGCCAGATATGGATAGCCTAGGCTCTCTTGAGAACAAAAAACATGGTATAACATGTATAGGTGGCCTTTATAATCACCAAGATATATTTTGGTTAGGGCTGTCAATCGATTAAAAAAATTAATCTAATTAATTACATACTCTGTAATTAATTAATCGAAATTAATCGCATACATAATTAACAGTGTCTGAACCGATACTTTTTAAGAAAGTAAAAAAAGAAAAGAAAAAAAAAGGGTACTAAACAACAGTTGGTGACATTAAAGAACGGCATGTCTATTGCTAAGGTCATATGGTCAAAATTAAATGATTTAATAATAATGTATAACAATAACAATAACTTATTTCACTAGTAAATTTCTGTGGAACGACAAAAACAACCACCAGGTGGGAAAAGGACATTTACAATAACTTCAAATGGGTAAAAGTAAGAAAATGGAATTGGATTGAAAGACTTATAAATATGTGATGTTGTATGTCAGATATTTAGGATTTAAAGCTTATTTCAATGCCAGAAATGCATGCACATTGCATCAGTTGTTATTCATGTTGATGATTATCATCCTGAAAGGGCATCGGTTCCAGCTGTGTGTTATGAACAGTCGTATGCACTGCAGTGATGCTAATGTATCAGATAACTATTGTGCGCTTGTCAGTGCCGTCATCTGGACTTAGGTCGTTGGAGGGCAGTTTCACTCCTGTTGGATCCACTGCTGTTTGTGAAGGATCCTACCTCAGAGCTATAGGCATTTTTTCTGTACTCAAGGTTTGTGTTTCCACTGTAACTGTATAGAGTATTGGTGCTTAGGCTGGATTCACTTAATCCAATTTATGGTTCCAGCGAAAATTGTGGTGCTTTTTTTTTCATCAAATAAAAATGTTGTAGTATATATGCAGATGAACTTAGAATTATTTGGGTGTATGTTGTCTGTATCCCTGAATACCAGACATGTTAAACAAAAAAAGAAAAACGCACTTCTCTTCTCTTAAGACCTATCACCTTTTTAAACACAGATTCTTCCCATCCGTCTCCCTCTACTTAATGCAACAAACCATATTTAACTGTATTTCTCTCTCTCTCTCTCTCTCTCTCTCTCTCTCTCTCTCTCTCTCTCTCTCTCTAATGTAAACAGTCATTTTTGCCATAGCATTTATATTTTCAAAGTACAGAATGTAATAACAAAAAACTTTTTCAATGAAATTACCAAAGAAAGGGACAAAAGGCCATACTCTGGCTGGTGAGAAATGTTGCTCTGCATCTAAGTTATGTAGCTCTCCGTTATTCTCTCTCTCTCTGTCTCTCTCTTTCTGTGTGTAAGGTAAAAATTCAAAAGTTCTGTCATTTTGCCATAGCATTTATAGCTCCATAGCAGGTGGGACAGGTTCAATCCACTCACTCATCCACTGTAGTTCAGCTCCTTTATTTGTTGTTCTCACCTCATTAACTGTCTGTCTCCTCTACCATTAAATTGGTTTGAATAAATTAATTTCATAAATATGAAACTACACAGTGTCATTATTTAATCAAAGAGACAAGGGGATATTAAGGCTATAATATGCCAATGTGTGTGGTTAACTCAGCTGCAAAATGCAGTAATAGATCGCTATCTTTGGTTCGTCTGAATTCCTATCAGGTCTACCCATCAGGCACGCACCAAAAGTGAAACTCATGCGTTGTAGCTACACCACCTGGAGAAACAAAGTTGTGTGATATCCAACTGTTTAAAAGCGTGTAGCTTAATACTAGTTACGTAGTAGTCGGATGAGTCGAGTCCACTCATGATGTGGATGGAATAAGACGTGGAAAAAGGTGGGCAAACAACGAGAATGCAGGATACTATTTTAAAAATCGAGAGAGGAGACAACGGATAGAAGGTAAGATAATTCAGTCTCTCTCCAGACTCAAATACGTTGAGAAAAAAAAACATGCTACATGGGGGCAACAGAGTCTGATAACTTGTTTAGACAACATAGGGAACGAAACGGGAGCGGGACAGGATTCGGGAGTCTTTCTCTCTGGATTTTGCATTTTTGTGACGGGAGTATTTTCGTGGGCTCGGGACGGGATGGGAGCGACAATTGATTCCCGTGTCACCCTCTACCTTGAACCAATAGCCAACATCAACTACCAAGTCCTCCAGATAAAATTTGGACACCTGCAATATATTAATCAGACCGTAAACATTCAGTTAATGCATGTAATCAGTAGACAAAAATAAAGTATGTATGTATGTGTAACCCTGGTTAGTTTTATAGTACTGTCATTTACAGAACCCTTTGAATGCATCTTAGTTGTTTCTCGTCTGGTAGTGGAACTTCTGAGCTTACCTGAATGCATCACCTGCAGCTCTCGGTGTGTGAGAAGGTGAACAGAAAAAAAGAGAGAAACCTTGTGCAGCCGCGGAGCAAAGTGTCCTCGTTCGGCGACCCACTGATGATATTTTGTGAATGTTGTGATAGAACTGTCGTTAGAAAGTGAGTGTGAAGAGATACTTACTTGGTGTAAGTGCAACCGACCACAGGAGCGACTCCAACGGAGTGTTTCCTCGAGCTTTTCTGAACTATTCTGGTGAGTTAGCTGCACCGTTAGCTTGATTAGCAGTATCATTCTGGTTCAGTATATATATAAAAAAATCAGTCAGAATAGTCAATAAATGTTTAATGGTACTGAGACATGTTTTTTGTGATGTTATAATGATATGTGTTATTGTGTGTTACCGTGACGAACGGTTAGCAGTTTCTGAGCTGTTAGCTCAGCTGCGGCCTGGTAATGAGGCCGAGCACAGCTCTGTAGCTGTCGCTGTAGCTCAGATACCAGAACAATTATTTCCTGTAGTTGAGTTGTTTATATTCCATGTAATGAAGCTGCATTGTTTAATGTACACTGGAAAATTAAATAGACAGTCATTTAAGCTGATAAATAATTGCGCTGCATATTATGCAGGCTGTTTTTTAGTTTTTGGGACTAGTTCTTCAATTCAACTGTGATCCATATCACCCGCCATTGCCGCGTGGAGGCTCTTGGTTCATCGGGACCGCAGTGTGGACGTTAGCGTGGTAGGACAAGGCTCAGTCCTGAGGAGTGACACATTTTAGTTGTATTTTTTCTTCCTGAGATCTCAGTATTTTTTGGTTTATTTTTATTTATTTTTAAAAATAAACTTACAAAGGAACCTAAAGAACTGTTTTCTCCTTGGAGGAGAAATGCCAGCTTTTATCCAGACCCAGTTTGTGAAATGCCACAAAGTGATTTGCAGCAGCAAGGTGATATGTCACAGCAGCTGGCTCGTACCTTTGCAACAAAAAGTATTATACAATGATTGTTAAATTAAAATAGCAATGAAAACAAGTGCAACAAGTGAAAAACAAATAGACCACAGTCAATCACTTGTACTCTATGGAAATCTTACTTTACATCCAGAATTGTCACCAGATGTGGCAAGGCTGGAGGATGCTGCTTTGGAGTTAGGTGCCCTTTGTGGATTACTGAGACCAGTAAAAGGCATGGCAGTCCATGCATAAAGTCCCACTGCAATGTTGATTCACTTTCAGAGCATTTTCCAAGACCCCTGTTGAGATAAAAGGAAGAAAATTTCGTATATTTGTACGAAATCCTGATCTCCTTTGATAGTGAGGCAGGTGTTTTAAAAGGCCATGTCTGGGTATACAGCCCAGTGTCATGGCAGTTCGTGAAATGGTAACGTTCCCATTTTATGGTGACCACCACGAAATAAATGAGAAAAACATGTCCCTGTACACATGTCAATAGATCTGTTATGGTGTGGACATTTTGTTGCCTGGTTTTGTATATTTCGGTTCCCTGTGTTTGTATATTTATTCTGTATATTTCTGTTTAGTTATCTCCTTGTCTAGTTTTACTTTGCTTTCCCGCCTTTGTTGATTGTCCTGCCCCGCCCTAATGTGCTTCACCTGTTGTACCACCTGTCCCTGATTTGTTCATTACCTCTTGTATTTAACCCCCGTGTTCCCTTTGTCTCGTGTCAAATCATTTCGTGTACTCGTGCTGCCTGTGTGTATCTCTCTGCGTTCTGTCCTGTGTTTTTTTCCAAGCCTCTGTTCTGCCGTTGTTTTTGTTTTATTAAAATATCATTGAGCTCTCACCATCTCCTGCCTGCCGTATCTCTCTGCATTTGGGTCCTCCATCTCTCACCATGTCACAAGATCAAGATAACGTGACCATTTCACAAACTGCCATGAGACCGGGTTGGGGTATGGCTTATAATAAGTAATGTCAAGTTGTAAATTAATTATGGGTGATATTGTACTGTTGCCTACAATTGTGTAACGACTTACCATGGTTAAGGTGCTGAATATTTAAAATTCTGTGATTAAAATGTAATTAATTTTCCAGTACTCCAGGCCTCGTCACATACCAAATTGAGTCATCAAATTCAACCGAAGGTTATTGTTGGTCTTCAGACCTTGATCATTTTATATGAAATGTACATTTGTGGAACTGTTGCAGTTACATTTTAGATTCACTTTCAGTCTATGATTAAAGAATACTGTAATACTTACCTTTTGCAAGGAACAACTTTTATAGACTCATTGGCCCACTTGTCAATATCACTCTGCAAGTTTCCAAAATCTGCACATCTTGAAAAATAACAAAACATAATTGAAACTGATTAGTAAATTAACTTAAATATGAACAATCTGTATGATCTCTACTTATACCAAGATATGTTTTCTTTGTAGAATAAATTATACTATTGCTAACAACTACATATTTGTTAACTGGGACATTCAATCATTTTCATAAAAAAAAAAAAAAAAAAAACCTTACATGATATCAACAGAGTTGTACCTCCTTTTTGCGACTGGACAAGCTGCATTCAGGCATTTCTGCACAATTTCAGTTGCGAGTAAGAATTCCAGTCGACAAGCAACCATGTCTTCCTCAGTCCCAAATGCGTTCCATAACTTTCCTTTAAACCTTCCGATGGCGTTCATCCACAGTAACTTTCCCTGTGACCACTGTATTTCTTCATAAAGCTTATCAACCTGAAGGTCATGTTTAATCCCTGGTCTCCTTTTGATTGCCAAATGCAGTGTGTACAGGAGGTTGTCAATGGTGCAAGTCTTTGTCATGGACACTGCTTGCTGTCCTATGACACCATTTCCTCCCCAATGTGGACAGCATCCATTTGGTTATTCTGGAACGTGAGTGGTGGTTGTTTTATCTTCAGCTACTCCTTTTTCTGTTTCAAGTACTTGGGCCTTTTTTGCCAGAGGAGGGGGGCTGAAGTACTTAGATTTTCTCTTCCGAGTTGTACTTCGCTTCTTCCATGTCTAAGTAATCTCGACGAAGGCAGGATAACCAGTGGAGGATTGTTGCAGTGGTTTGATCTGATGCCAGCATTTCCGCCACAGGAACCACAGTTTGGGTTGTAGACTGACATGGAATGCAAAGTGCATAGTACAGTATTGACTGGCTGGATGGGTGAGGTTTCCCAACTACACTGTCAGTAGCATCCAAATACAGTAAATAACTATTGGTAGGTCTTGAAGAATGTGCAGCTGGGACTCAGAATAGGAATGCACAACAAAGGGAAACATTGCAATATACTGGATGCTACTGTGCTTCATTTTGGAGCTAGGGTTGTCCACATCCTGCTTTTGTTGAAGCTCAAAGCACTCCATAAACACATTCCTGTTCAAGCGATTGTCAAGATTCTTCTCACTGGATATTTTCTGAAGAACTCTGACGGACTTAACATTGTTAATGTTTCCTGCTAAAAGTGTATCTTCATCTGCACTGTAGAGTTGTTTGGTGTGGACATGCATGGGAGTAAATTCTCCAACTTTTCCTTTAAGTTTTTGGCGCTCAGGTTGCCGGCAGTGTATGCTTTTCAACACAACTATGTCAGAACTGGCCTTGGACTTGTACGTTAATATTAATATCGCCTTGTGTGTCATTAGGATTTTCTGCAATTGAAAGCAGATAGGTAGTACAGCATGTGAATTTACGAATAGCCCTGCCTTTCCAATAAAGCCCTTTTGCCTTTCAACTCTGAACACATTGCATTTTATTACTTTTGAATGAAAGCACACAACATTTGTTGACAGTGGCTATTTCACGACTGAAAATGTCAGTCCAACCTTTCTTCAACACTCGGTATCCTTCCCTATGATCCGGTTGATTTACAGACCATTCCTCCCTCGTCAGGCTAACGGAAAACGTTATCTTGTCCTTCTGTCCAGAGTCATTGGCACCCCTGCTATAGGAAGCACAGTACCATGGGGATATGGCAGCAATGTCTTCCACACTTTGGTAGCCAATGCAAACAGGATGAAACCAATCCTTGCAGAGACTGCACTGAGCATATGACTCACTGGGATTATTTGGTTGATTGCAAACACAAAATAAGGTCATCTCAATCCTCAATGTCTAGTTCTGTTTCCTCTTCAACATTTTTTTTTTCAACTAGTTCTGTCTCCTCTTGAACGTTTTCCTTTTCAACTAGTTCTGTCTCCTCGTCAACGTTTTCTTTTTCAACTAGTTTTTCTCTTTTTCTCATTTTTAAAGTTGACTTTCAACCAGTTCTGTCTCCTCTTTTACATTGTCTTTTTCTGTTATTTCTTTGTCATTTTCAAAGTTGTCTTTTTCAACTAGTTCTGTTTCCTCTTCAACGTTCAAGCTACAAAATCTGTATCTTAAAAAAAAATGCTGACATGTCAAATAACTACAAATATGTAGACGGGCTGTTTGCTGAATTGCTGACAGTTACATCCAAATAAAACCCACTATTGACCCAAAACTAATGTAATTAAACACCAATAAGGTCTATAACCTACCAGGTGATTGCAGTCCGGGTGAAGCTGTGCAGTAGGCTACTGCATCATCATGGTTAAAAAGTTTGCTGGTATCTTACGAGGTAAGATATGTTGGCTTTGAGTTTTCAATATCTATATGGCCATAAGATAATTAAGGCGTGGCCCGCATGATTAAGGAGTGGTAAAGACAAGACTAAGTTATGTCCCGGGCGTGTGCATGATCGATCTATCTATCTATCTATCTATCTATCTATCTATCTATCTATCTATCTATCTCATGTACACGCCAGGGACAGATAGATAGATAGATAGATAGATAGATAACATTGTTCAAGACGTAATTAGGCTGCTCTAGCCAACAATGGATTGTCGAGCTAAGTTATTGTTACAGCAGACTATTTTGTTAAATCTTGTTTTATTCAATAATAAATTACAACACATAGGAAACATAACAACAAAAACTAATTTAGGCTGTTTAGAAGGTATACTTTCTTTTCGGTTATGGGTATTATTTTGTTCCACTGGCTTATATATACTGCTTTAACTTAAAACAATATAAGCAGTATAGAGTATAAAACATAAATACAGTGGACCAGCCTCCTCTGATATATAACTGTGTAGATGTGGCTTGCTTGTGTGAAGGCTCTGAATTTTGACAGATTAACAGACTCAAAAAGCAGAAGTATTCATCACATAGTTTACTTTGTCTGCAGGCATAACACACACTGTAAAATCCGATTAGTTAACCTTACTTAAAAAAAGCATGCAAACCGATTGCACTTAAAAAACTAAGTACAGTGGAATAGGTATTACGTGTTGTATTAACAAATCCCTGTTTAGTATAGTATACTTACTCTTGAGTTTAAGTAACTAAAAACAATTTGTGCGGTGTACTTGACAATTTACTTTAGATGTACTCCTGACTTAGTATAGACTACTCAGAATTACTATTTCAAACAACTAAGTAATGTAATGTGAACTTTACTTTGTGTGTACTCTAAACACAATTATTTAAGTTGGACTAACTAATGTGACAATTCCTGCAACTTAGAATATCTTGTTTTTAGTTACCTGAAGCGCGATTCTGATTTACTTGTTTAAACCATGCAAACAGATTTCCTTGAAAAGACCAAGTAACTGTTACTTGTGTAAATTAAGTACTTCAAACATTCATTTTACGTTATTCCATTTACAGTAATCAATTAGACATTGAGATGGCTATTCTGAAGAACAGCCATCTCAAACACCAAACGCTCACCTATACGTTAACTCTGTTCTGCCAACTCACTATACACTTGTCACTTAAATGTACCAGAGAAGAAGTATAAAGTATCATAAAATAGAAATATTTAACACACAACCACATTATAGTTGAAACAGGTTTATTCCTTGAACCTCAACCATTGTTATTTAGTTTACAATGTTAAAATCAAAGTCTTAAAACCCTTTGAATCTAGTATAAAGTATGCATTACCTTGACATTTGTAAGTCATTAGGTTTCCATTAAAGTCAATGTGTGTATTTCCACTGACTGCGGAACGTCTGCGTTCCTACTCCGTCCCGGCGGTCCGCAGCCCTCCAAAACAGATACGCAGAGCTTCTATTTTTGACGGACGACGGAGAGCTCTGCAGCAATTCAGCACACGGCAGATAGTGCGGGACAGGAAGTCGAGCACAGAAACAAAATAAAAATCCGGTTAATTTTCAAAATAAAATACACCGTGCTCACGGCGGATCATATTTCCCTGCACTACACAGTGCAGGGAAAACACAGCACAGAGTTGTTTCCTCTCTACTCCTCTGGATGGAAACAAACTGTTGTTGGTTTTGTGGTTCTATTCTACCTGAATTCGCGAGATCTCGTGGGTCCTCGTGACTACAGCTGTCAGTCATGGCCGCAGCCGTGCCGCAACAAATCTGGACCTAGTGGGTATTGACGGACGGCGGAGCACGGAGCCGTTCCGCAGCGGAGCCGGTCTGCAGACGTTCCGCATCCAGTGGAAATTGGCGGTTAGTGTACAATAATGACTATGGCAACCGATCTCACACATGTATGAATGACCATACACCAGACTTTAAATGTAATTTGCTGATAAACCCAGTGGCTGATATAAAACAATATGAAAGGACTGCCTTAATTTAACTAACAATAAAAAGCAACTGGACCCACTTTTATAAACAAATAAGATTGTATGCCAAATGTCAGTCTTGATTTTTACCATTCTAACTCAACAAGAGATTTTTAAGAGTTTGAAGTTGGGGGGGGGGGGGGAGTTTGTTCTCTCCCAGGCCAAGCATCACTCGAATGTGCTTTTCATGGCTTTTCAAGAGGCAAAGTGCTTGAGGTAGGTTCTGGAGATTGTCCATTACAATACCTCCTTCAAGAATGATGGCAGTAGACACTGGGTCAAGATGGAGATGATTTGGAGAGAGAGGCGCATCTTCACTGATGACAGTCAGCAACCCAACAGATACCTGGGCCCAGGCCTCTTCACTGTCAGAATCCTGTTTACAACCAAACACAAACATTACAACAGGTAAATGTTTACTGGCAATATCAATTGTCATCAAGTCATCTGTGCTGCCAACACTTCTCTCCAGCCTATTTTTATTACGTTTTCACTTTACACCCAGCTTACAGGCATCCACTAAATAACATGTATGAAATTAAGCTCTGATGTCTGTCCTAATATAACATTTATTCAGATGTTATTACTGTTACAGCTAGTCCATGTGAGGGAGAGAAATGTTCTACCTCTTGTGCAGAACCCACAATTGCAGCATGGCAAGTGGGCTTAGCATTGTGGCACTCAGCAGTGCAACACTGTGACATGGACTGCAAATGGAGTTAGTTGAATGGCTGCTTCATCGTTTGTTTAGGGTTTTTTGTTGTTTTATCTCTTTTATCACCCTGCTGGCATACACTGAACTGTCACAGTTAGCATGCAGCCCATCTTTGTTCTGAACTCAGTGATATACAGTATGTGCTCTTTTAAGATATGAGAACTTACAAAGGAGGCGTTGTAGAAGTTACTGGGGTCATCACCAAGCAGAACAGGGATGCCTTGGAGAACAAGGGTACGCGCTGCTGTCACATCTGGTTTCTAGAAGTGGATAGAACAAATAAAGTTCAAGATTATGCAACATTCAAAAGTTACACTACAAACCCATTTTTAAAAGCGCATATGAAAAAGGTGTCACCATGTATGCTTAACAGTACAGAGAACAGTTGCCGATTGGAGTAGTTATTTGAAGATCTAATCCACAGCAAAAACTTAACAAGTCTGTAGTCGACTGACCCTTGAATCAATTTGCTGCACAATCTCAGCCAGTTTCTCTCCAACACTTCCTTTCTTGGACTTGAAGATTGTGACAAAGCGTGGTGTGTAGCGGTCAACAGCACCAAAAAAGTCATTCTCCAGGTTTGTCGTGGCTATCCTGTTGAACTCTGCAAACACCTACAAGACCGAAAAAACATGTGAGTGAGTAGACTGGTTTGAGCCAGTGTGGAAATTTTGGAAAACCTTTGGTTACCAGTCCTAAAACCTAAATGGACACTTTATCACGGGAGAATACAAAAAAAGCATATCAATATCTGTACGTACTTGTCTCTCTGTAAAAAGAGCTGGCTAGCGCTCCTTCAGGGTTTTCACTGGAGGTTCAGCCTCCACAATCTCCCGTCTCCGCAGTGGGAAGGTCTGGTCCATCTTAGATGCAATGACAGTTCCACTGGGGTTCCGTTTTTTCATTTCTTCAACCAAGAGCTTTCTTTCAACCTCTAGTCTATCTTCATTCTGCCACTCAGGGAGGTCTGGTAAGTAACTGACCTCAAACCATTTTGGTCTTTTGAGGCCTTTTGATGCCATTTCTGGGGCGCCTTTTTCCCCCTGATTTATAGCAACTTCTGCACATCCAGCTATTCTCAGTTTAGTGGGATAGTTCCCCATTTTGTATGTCAAGCTATTCTTCCAACCAGAACACCCATCTGGCGAGCCTGGTTCCCTCAGGCAGGGATGTTTGCTTATGAGCGCCAATGCCACAGAATGGCAACGTTCTTCATTTGGATAGGCATCAAATTTGTAGATCGCTTCAGAAAGCTTCTCCAAAATACCATGCTTCACGTCTCTTGGTACATTCAGGTAAGTTTGGTCTCGTAAAAACTGAAGATTAGCCTGTCTCAGTCTAAATTCTACATCAACTGAGAAGTTTGGAATCTCAAACTCTGGCCATTGCTCTTGTCTTGTTGATGACGATGAGCTGTATGTCGACAGAATCTCTGTATCATCTGAGACATTTGAGGCATCAGAAATGCTGGTGGTGGAAGCAGGCACCAGTGTCAGTGTCACCAATGAAATGACCTTCACAGTTGCTTTTGTATCTGGCAAGTCTCCTATGTCATCTAGGTTGCAGAGGGAATAACCAAAGTCAGGGTCTTCATACATAAGATTGAAGTCATCCTGCAGCTTGCATTTTTCTTTGACTTTTATCTTCAGCTCTTCAACCGTTTCTGGTTTTCCATCCAGTGACACTTTCCGTATGTCCCCTTCATTTATGATGATTCTTATTATGATTCTGTGGCCGTTGCCCACAATGGTTCCCTTAGCGATGAAGGTCTTTGGAATGATCTGTCGTTTGTCAGCTTTATCTGAGAATGTGTAAGGAAACTGCTTAATAGCCTTATTCAAAGAGTCCAAAGAAACATACTTCTTGGTCATAAAATCCTGAAGCCACAGTGACATTTCTGCTGGTACTATACCCTCTAAAAAGTCATGCAGAATGTCAGGTGGAAAACCATCCACCACATGAAAGTGTTTCAAGTTTTCATTCAGTGGACACCCTCTTTTTACACCAAGATGTCTGGCCATAGTATGGTCATGTATAACCTCTTGCACATGTCTGTCGTGGTCCTCTCTTGTCCTTGGCTGGTGTAGATCTGATCTGACCTCATTATCCTGTATGTCATCTTTCTTACACATACAAAACCGACAAAAGAGATGTGCTGAAAAACTCTCCTGGAACCCTGCCAAAGCGTGAGCCCCCAAGTTGTCTGCTGCTACATACAATACAGTGCCTTTAACACTTTATGCTAGCTGTTCAACATACACACCGTGTTCCTCAAGAGTAACAAGATCCTGAATGAGAGGACGAAGAACTTCTGCATAGCCATGTTCCTTCACAGTCTTGACCTTACATAAAAGTCCAAGTTGTATAGAGTGAAGAGCTGACCGATATTTGGAGTCAAGATTAGCAAGTACCCAATATACTGCACATAGTTTGTGTTTTTTCTTGGATGTTCCCAGTGGATTAGCAACCTCAAAATCATCTATATATAACCCAAGAGCAATCCTAAATTCTTCCACATTCAAAAGAACATTTTTTTTAAAATGAGAGCCATCTCTGAATGAGTGGTATCCTTCTGGTGAAGCACCACATTCTACATGCAGCACTTTATCCAAAATATCCTAATTTCTTAACAAAGCCTGCAACATTTTCACTGTGGGGACATATACAACAGAACTAGCTCTGTCAAGACGAAACTCAACTGGAATAACGAGAGGAAATTCTTGCTGTATATAAGATGCTCTCCTGCTAGCTGTTGATAAGGATCCTCCTGTAGAGGGGAATTTCAGCAGGACATTAGTTTGTGAAACTGCATTTACAACGTCGCTCACAATGGAATTATCCACATCACCACAATGCTGACTGATAATCTCCTGGACTTTACTTTGAAGTAATGGCTGTGAAAGTAAGTGGATCTGATTAATCTGCTGACTAACTTCTTGTGTATCACTTTCTGATATATGCAGGATTGTTTGCATTTTCAAAAACAGAGCAGCAAGGTTACGTTCCAGCTAGTTACGTTCTCTAGTCACCTACAGACTCTTCCAAATTCACACTCAGTGTCATCCTTTGAGGAAATATCATTCTCCACTTCAGTTAACTGATCTTCATCTTCAATGTTTGATACAATTCCGGTTTTAAAATGTGTTGTAGCACTCCCTCTGTGTACCCTACTTTTGTGTGCAATAAATGTTGAATATACATTGCTGTGAAAATCACAGCCGTCGTATGGACACAGAACTTTTTGCTTAAGTTTTAAATGGCTGCGCAAGTGTGTGAAAAACTTTTCTTCAGTGCAGGGCTCTGTGTATTCACATAATTGGCAGTGAAATACAACTGTGGGTTTACTTGCTTGTCCGATGTCTGATTGACAGTGCCAAACCGATAAATGCACTTTGAGTGCATTAAAAGATTTGAAAGTGCACAAGCAATAGTTATGAAGACATGTATTGGCTGTTGCCGAGTAAAGCCTCCATGTTTTAGACGACAGTGTTTTAACAACTGTCCTCTTTTGTCTGTAGAAAAATTACACTGCTTACAGGTCCACTGCATCTGCAAGAAATTATTTTAAGTGGAAATTTTAGGTGCAAGTTGTAAGTGAGAGTGTGTGTGTGTGTGTGTGTGTGTGTGTGTGTGTGTGTGTGTGTGTGTGTGTGTGTGTGTGTATATATATATATATATATATATACAGTGAGGAAAATAAGTATTTGAACACCCTGCTATTTTGCAAGTTCTCCCACTTGGAAATCATGGAGGGGTCTGAAATTGTCATCGTAGGTGCATGTCCACTGTGAGAGACATAATCTAATAACAAAAATCCAGAAATCACAATGTATGATTTTTTAACTATTTATTTGCATGATACAGCTGCAAATAAGTATTTGAACACCTGTCTATCAGCTAGAATTCTGACCGTCAAAGACCTGTTAGTCTGCCTTTAAAATGTCCACCTCCACTCCATTTATTATCCTAAATTAGATGCACCTGTTTGAGGTCGTTAGCTGCATAAAGACACCTGTCTACCCCATACAATCAGTAAGAATCCAACTACTAACATGGCCAAGACCAAAGAGCTGTCCAAAGACACTAGAGTCAAAATTGTACACCTCCACAAGGCTGGAAAGGGCTACGGGGAAATTGCCAAGCAGCTTGGTGAAAAAAGGTCCACTGTTGGAGCAATCATTAGAAAATGGAAGAAGCTAAACATGACTGTCAATCTCCCTCGGACTGGGGCTCCATGCAAGATCTCACCTCGTAGGGTCTCAATGATCCTAAGAAAGGTGAGAAATCAGCCCAGGACTACACGGGAGGAGCTGGTGAATGACCTGAAAAGAGCTGGGACCACCGTTTCCAAGGTTACTGTTGGTAATACACTAAGACGTCATGGTTTGAAATCATGCATGGCACGGAAGGTTCCCCTGCTTAAACCAGCACATGTCAAGGCCCGTCTTAAGTTTGCCAATGACCATTTGGATGATCCAGAGGAGTCATGGGAGAAAGTCATGTGGTCAGATGAGACCAAAATAGAACTTTTTGGTCATAATTCCACTAACCGTGTTTGGAGGAAGAAGAATGATGAGTACCATCCCAAGAACACCATCCCTACTGTGAAGCATGGGGGTGGTAGCATCATGCTTTGGGGGTGTTTTTCTGCACATGGGACAGGGCGACTGCACTGTATTAAGGAGAGGATGACCGGGGCCATGTATTGCGAGATTTTGGGGAACAACCTCCTTCCCTCAGTTAGAGCATTGAAGATGGGTCGAGGCTGGGTCTTCCAACATGACAATGACCCGAAGCACACAGCCAGGATAACCAAGGAGTGGCTCTGTAAGAAGCATATCAAGGTTCTGGCGTGGCCTAGCCAGTCTCCAGACCTAAACCCAATAGAGAATCTTTGGAGGGAGCTCAAACTCCGTGTTTCTCAGCGACAGCCCAGAAACCTGACTGATCTAGAGAAGATCTGTGTGGAGGAGTGGGCCAAACTTCCTCCTGCAGTGTGTGCAAACCTGGTGAAAAACTACAGGAAACGTTTGACCTCTGTAATTGCAAACAAAGGCTACTGTACCAAATATTAACATTGATTTTCTCAAATACTTATTTGCAGCTGTATCATACAAATAAATAGTTAAAAAAGCATACATTGTGATTTCTGGATTTTTGTTTTTAGATTATGTCTCTCACAGTGGACATGCACCTACGAATTTCAGACCCCTCCATGACTTCCAAGTGGGAGAACCTGCAAAATAGCAGGATGTTCAAATACTTATTTTCCTCACTGTATATATCTATATATAATATCCTCCAAAATATTGTCTACTTAATCTCACCTCCAGTGTACTGAGGCCCACTGACAAAGCAGCTGTGATGAGCCCTCAAGGCAGTTACCACAAGCACTTCTGTAAAGGACAAATAATGTCTTAGTTAAAAGAAAGTTCCACTTAAAGTGATGTGATTTGTAGATTCAAGACACATATGTGCATACTTTACAAGCATTACAGGAGAATGCTTGTTTTCCAATATAAATCCTTATAGATATATCCTCATATGAATATTTGAAGATTCAGATTGAGTCATAAAAACAATTCGAAAAATTAAGAGTATAAACAATTCTGACTTAAGTATAATTACAGCAATATTAGCAACTGCATTTACATAAAGAAATAACAGGGGAGAGCCGGGACGTTGAAACACTTTTCAGATATACCTCATTTTAAAAGAAAATGTTACAGACAAAAATAATTTGTTGTTGTCATCAACAACTCACATGTGTGTTCTATCAATACCAGGTGCTATCTTGTAAAAATATGGAACGACTTCGGTTTAACTTGACTTTGAATGAAGGGTGCTTGTTCCAGGGGTGGGATGGAAGAAACACATCAATATACATTTTAATTTTTAATGTTTTTCTTGTTTTTATTTTAAATGCTTGACAGGGTCCTTCTTAATATGTAATTGCAAACATAAATGTCCTTTTTCTTAATAATAAATATAACTTTTGCCAACCGTCATCATGTATTCTCCACGTTTTGGGCTTTGCAAACGATTAAAACAGAAACTAGCAGTGAAGTAACTTATGTTCTCCTAATTGTCCGACCACTGTGGCTGCAAACTGTGTGTAGCTTACAAATTGCCTTGTTTTATGTTTCCTCTACACACTTAATACAGCAAATGTAATTTGTAACTCGGAATTTCTGTGTTGTTAATACCCAACATTCGACCAAAATACATCCACTGTGTCAACTCGGGGGAAACTAAAAATTACTGTAGCTACATTTAAAATGTGAGCGTTTTCACTTTAAGTTAAAATGGATTTTCAGGTGAATCCCGGGATGGCGGTGGAAAGCCGCCCAAAACATGCCCTAACATGTGCTCTGCCTGTTAGCTTGTTAATGTTTAGCTAGCTAACATATGATAGCTTATGTTGAGGCAGCAGACAGAAACCCAAATTCACACACAAATATTAACCTAACTTGCTTGAAAACTTACCTTATTGTTCCACAAGTGATGAAATCTCCAGTAAATGTGTCGGCAATTTCCAGCAAATGTGTCGGCACCGCTAATGGTCCTGAGCAGGAGACTGAACGTTGGTGGCTTCTACTGCGCATGCTCACACCCAGCCCTGATTGCTCTTAGGATGAGTTCCAAATAGTCGCTCTAAGCAAGTTAAGAGAACTTCAAATAAAGTTATATTCACTCAAAACAATAAGTAAATAGCTTTTTTCACCATGCAATTAACCGTTACTTTGTAAAACCAGTTAAGAAGCACATATTATTGATACAGCTAACTCATTAATGCAAGTTATGACAGCTATTGGAATTTACAGTGCAGACACCAAAAGATTAAACAGGCAAAATGTTAAGACAGGCAGGATTTTCAGGCAGATTCAATCAGAACAAAAGGTTAGCAATGCTACAACGAGGAGACACTCTTAACTCTAAAGTCTTTGGAAGATTTGTTAATGAAGATCATGACTGCAGGCAGGTGTGAGGTGACTGGCAAAGTAGGAACACAATGAGGACACCTGGTGGGCAGAAGTTGAAGGGCAGGGTCTGAAATGGCGGCAGATGTGAGAAACAAACAAGATTTCATAACTGTGAATAAGAACTGACAAAAAGCTTTTCATAAAAATGTCTTCATTTATAGATAAAATGAAAACCAAGCACACTAATGTCTAAATGATGTTGCCTCTAACACAGGCCGCAGTTGCCTAAGGTGAGGAGGATGACATTGTCAGAAGCAGTAAGAGAGGTTGAACAGGGCCAGATGGAGGAAAGGTGAGAGAACAACACTTACGTTGAAGGAGAAGGATTTGAAGAGTACATTAAACCATTGGAAAATCTATGAAGATATTTTGATTGATTTCCAAAAGGTAAAAATAACTTTTTCTACTTTTCTTTTGAAGGGAGAAGGAAGACCTGCTCATGGATATAAGAAATGACATGGAGAGACGTGGACTTCTACGTTAAATGTCAATTAGCAAAGGCCATGCTGTGGCAATAAAAGCATTACTAATCTGAAATCTGTTTTTAAGACTCTAGCCTCTCTGGGTTCATTCTTGTCCAGTTTTGACAAGTCTAGGTATT
The DNA here is from genome assembly GCA_023566125.1 of Zingel zingel. NCBI lineage: Eukaryota > Metazoa > Chordata > Actinopteri > Perciformes > Percidae > Zingel > Zingel zingel. The sequence continues at coordinate 30,461,596 of CM042324.1, forward strand.
GTGGTTTTGGATCTGGACCTGGTCCAATGTGGTCTATATGTGAAAAAAAAGGTGAAATCTCCCTTTATTGTGTTCTCATAAAGACAATAAAGCTTTCACAAATCTAAAAGTGTGTTTTAGACATAGTCATTAAAGTAAATTATTAATTAACACTCATTCAATACAGTAAGAGGTTCAAAAAACGGAGGCTCAGAGCAGTCAGCTCCTCCTGCACAGGATGGTAAGTCATGCTTGGATAGTTTGAATTTACATTCAAGTTGAGTACTCCCAAAGCCCAAACTCTGCCTACTGTTATGCATGTCAACACTTATCTTTGCCAAACACCCCAGAATCTGTATTCACATCACAACTGGAATTCTCTCATTGGAAAAACGCAATGTACAAAGATGGTGGATTTAAAGGTCATGTCAATGTACCGTGGTGGTTTGGGGTTTTTGCTTCCAGTTCTCTAGTTCTTTTGTGTGTTTCTCTATTGGCCTGCCTTTGTGTCTCCTGCATTTTCCCCTCCTCCTGCCTGCTTCTGCCAGCTGACTGCGCACACCTGGTCATCATTCCATATCACCGTTCTCCCGCCACGCACACCTGCCTGCCATCTACAATCAAGCTCAGTACTTCAACCCCGGCTCCACTCACTATCTTTGCTGGATCATTGTGTCTGCCACTCTGGTGACGCTAGATACGAGCGCACTCGCTGAACATTTGTAGACATAGCTGTCGTTATTCTGTGCCTGTCCTCACTCTCTCTCGTGTCTCTCCCCTGCAGCCATCGTCTCCATGCCTCATCCCCAGTCAACTGGCTTCACCACTCGGTTCTTTCCCAACGGCTCCCCACTTCATCCTACCTTCACTCCCGCTTCCAGCCTTCCCTCCTTGGATTCTCCCTGTTCCCCGAACTTCTATGTCTCCTCCCCGGTTTCCTCGCGCTCCCCGAGATCCCTCGCCTTCCTATCCCAGTGAGTCCCTCGTCATCCTATCCGGTCTTCCCTCTCCATCCTAGCTTCTGCCCTTAAGTCCCTCGTCCTCCTAGGCTTTGCTCTTGAGTCCCCTAGCTCCCTCGCCATCCTTCCCCAGCCCTCGTGTCGCCGCTCCTGTTTTTTTGCCATCTGCCTTAAAATTGTTAAAAGACCAAAACGTAGAAAAAAGTATAAGAAATACATACTTGTGTGTTGTCCCTTTCCTAGGAACACCGAAAAATGTCAGTGTATCTGTAAGTTTTGTCATTTATACATTCAGTTATGTACTACCTTCTTCTCCTGTTCCGGCTTTTCTATCTCCAGCCTTGTTATTTTTTTTTTATTTATTTAAAGCCTCTTGTACTCAATGTCGAGCTCCAGGGTTCTTTTTATATAGGGCCCTCACATTGTCCGCTCCAACCTGAAACAAATAAAAGAACATTGTCCCTTTGCAAGGCACACTTTGAGGAAGTTGAAGGTGTCCATTTGACTACTGTGTTTTAAGGTCCATTGTTTACCACGTGTCTGGTCTTGTTCCTGCTGAGTTTAACACCATAGCAATTTAATCAATTGAGTCATATTTGAAATGAGCACTTTAAGGACTTGTCTCATGTTCAGACCACCACCATTAGCAAGTCATTACAGACACTTCAATCACAGCCACACATTCACACACTCTCACCATCTGTCTTGCAAGTGGTAAAAATATTCAAAAGTGTACCCCCATAGCGCTCTCTGAGCAGGCAGACAGTTTCATCATCTGGGACTAGGACCTCCACCTGAGTAAATAAATGGCCTATTTGATCAATATTCAGCAACCACATATGGTATACATACTGGTGTATGACTATTAGTTTCACTGTTACCTTTGTATGGCACAGTGGGACGACAGTGGGTGGTGGTGGTGGTGGTGGCAGCAACACCACTGTAGCTCCTGTCACTGCAGAGCACAGTAATACATTCACTCCTACAATATTCATAAAGAATTGTTGAATGAACATGGTCACGTAGATTACTTGACACATACCCTGTACATATGCCTGGGTCTGTGAGCTGCTGCCACCAGGGTCAGAAGAAATGCCCCCTTCCACTCCTTCCATCAGGGGCCGACCCCGATTGCTGGAGAGGGCCTGTGGGGGAGGGCCCCCTCCAGTCTTCTTTGCCTCATTTTTCTTCCTGTTGGCTGCAAGCTATTTAATTGTTCTATAGCCCTTTTGTATACCAATATCCTACAAATTGTGATACCACAATTCAGCCTTGTACTTGTTGGCCTTAAAATATGTGCAAGTATTGCTACTGCTACTTACCGGTTTGAATAATGTTTTTATATATAATTTTTATTTGCTCCCACGATCGTTTGCCACTGCCAGGGTTGCAACTAAAATAATACAGCCACACAAGTTAAACGTTATGGAATGCACAAGTGTAATTATGGTCAGATCTTTCTCTTGTGACAGTTATATCAATAAGTCACGTAACTTACGCATTTACAGCGTCTGCTATTTTCTGCCAGCTTTCCCTCCTTGCTTTGGCAACAGCGACTGTGTTGCTTTTAGCCTGTATTATATGTTTAAATTCCTGATATGTTTGTAGGATTATTGTCTGCTCCTCCTGAGTGAAATATGCAGCTCTTGTTTTGTCCATGTTTGCGATTGGACATACGGCGTGATCACCGCCCCTTTTATGTGAACGTGTGCGTCTCTAGATTGGAAAAACCTGTGTTGACTGAACTAGTTGATAACCACCGTCGTGACACAGGTTATGCGGGACCACGGTTGTTAGGGTTAGTGAAGCCGGATAACTGAAAGAAATCCAGGGCATGTTGATCTTGATTCGTAGTACAGGCCTCTGATGTAAGATGGATGAACACATAATTTGTCTAATGGTCTTGTTTTTTTGTAGTTAAAGGAGAAATCCGATCAATTTCAAAGCATAGCTCTGTTGTTTGGAAATTTGGAGTGCTGGCAGTAACACAAAAAACGAAAACAATCGGTGCTGCCTACACAGTGTTATCCCCCTGCTAGCGTTAGCACCCAACAGGCTTAAACAGGGCAAGTTTTAAATGTGTTTTAAGCCTCTAAACATACTCTAAATGTCATTACAAGTGCCTACCCATGTGCAATGATTCCTTCCGAGGGAACACAGTGAATCTGACTGCAGTAGATGTGACGGAAAGGCATAACAGTTATGTTAATCCAGCCAGTGCACATACCTCGGTTTATTTCTGTTTTCCGGTCAAGTCCACACTAGTCTCCAACAAATTATATCTAAGCTAAATAATAACATAAACTATGCATGTAAAGAACAACAAATATTTCAGTTTTTTCCATACAAGCTTAGTTTATCTTTTACTTACAGATACACTTTTTAATAAGGTCCTATCTTTAAGCATTTTGGTTTGTTCTGTTGCCTGGATTGCTGTGTTTTTATGTAACCATAAGATGGCGCCTCAATTAGTAAAGCAAACACAGGTAACAGTACAGGTGACACAGATGATGAGCTGATAACTGATAAATGTTATTCTATAGGAGGAGTTAAGAGCAGTTGAATGTTGCTACTCTAATCTAACTTGTGAAGACACAAGGACTTTAATCCACTACAAGGAAATAGCTCTTAGAAAATTTGTACCCCATCCTGAACATAATTACTGATTAAAAATAGACATGTTAAAATAACCAGAGATACTTGAGGACTATAATAGGTGGAAATGGAATAAAAAAATGACTTTTTTAAAAATATATTTTTTTTTAACAGCATAGACTTTATTTGACAGTTACGAGACAGGAAATCATCGGAGAGAGAGGGGATGTGACATGCAGCAAACAACCCGGATTCGAACCGCGGTCGGCTGCGTACGTATACGCATTAAACTTCGCTATGTCATGGCCACCCCACACTAGCTTTGTGTCCCATCTTGGATATTTAAATATTTTATTGTGATGATTATTTTTTATATTTGCCAACACACACACACACACACACACATGAAGCTCAGCACAAATTCTTTCAGGAAGACTTCTAATTACTGCAATCACCACTCTCTCTCCCTAAATCTATTCAGCTGTTAAGAGGCATTCACTCTTCAGTAAACCAATCGTAAATAACATCCTGCTTTAAATGTCTCTCTCCTTGCCATCAGCTGTCTTCCCAGGCAAACGTGCAAAAGTCATTGATACGGCTATATGGCACTAGTGTTCCTTCAGCGATACTTTTGGCTCTTCATGCTGCTTACCATGTCGGACTCCGACTTTAATCCGGCGGTGGATCCGGGTTCAGGAAGCTGCATGTCTCCTGAAGGTACTGCAGGCTCTGTGGACAGCATTCGCAGGAACTCTCGCCTGGCTGCATTGCCCGGCTCCCGTTCAGAGGGGATGGCGATGTTCCTCTCGCAGCTCCAGGATCGCGGCATCACACTGGCTTCAGGTTTGCCTTCTCCGGAGCTCCGCGAGCTGGCTCCCCAGGCCGGGTGTATCTTACCGGTTCCCCCACCTTCCACTCCAGCGGCTGCTCGTGGTTGAAAGCGGACCAGGAAAGCGGATCCCCCTCCCAGCGGCCCGTCGACAAAACGTGGCGTGGGTTCTCTCAACAGTGCTACGGTTGTTCCGAGTGGTTCCTCGGACACAAGCCTCATCCTTGCTTCTTTACAATTGCGGGCCAGTTCAATTCAGTCCATGGACGCACGGCTTCAAGCCGTTGAAAGCAATCCTTCTACCGGTAGTTCAGCGTCTGTTAGCACCGCGCTGGCTGCTATGTCACTGCCAGTGCCCGGCTTCACTCAGCCAGCCCCACCCACCCCGGCTGAAACCAGCTATTCCCTGGCTACCGCTGCCTTGACTCCATCCTCGGGTAGGCGTTACATTTCTAGTTCTGCTAACATATCTGCCCGCTTGCGGGCCAAAATTCTGCAAGGCAAAGGTGTAAATTTGGTGAGCCTTATTCTGCCTTCTATTGAGTGTGACAAATCGCTAGTTTCCGGAGATGGTTTCTCCGCGGTGTTCAAATCAGCGGACGCCAGGTTAAAGCAATTTTTGGTGGCTTTTGGCATTTTCCGTGATGTGATTTGTTCCGTTTACCCGGACAGGAGAAAAGAACTTGACACATATTTGGCGCTGATTGGCGATCTAAATATTAAGTACGGGAGAAACCTTTTCTTCCAGTATCATAAAGCCTTCGCCAGCAAAGCGTGTTGCAACGCTGTCACTTGTTATTTTGTCACTTATTCGGAGCAGTAGGTTAGTTGGAACCAGTTACCTGCAGGTTCTGTGTTAGGTTAAGCTACCAGTCAAACCGTCAGACAGCGTTACAACACGCACGGACATGAGAAGGGTATGTATTGACTTGTCTTACTCTGGGGGTTACGGTGAATAAGCTAAAGTCCCAATAAGTCGGCATGTTCCTTTAACGTACGTTTTTTTTTGCAGTGTTTAGTATACAGGAATTTTACCTTAAATAGTAGCTATTGTTTTTAATTGTGGATTTTTTTTGTTTTGTTATGTGGTGTTAAAAAATATGGGCTGGAGCCAGGCGACAGGTCAGCAGGACTGGAGCCAGGCGACGGGTCAGCTGGGCTGGAGCCAGGGGGCGGGTCAGCAGGACTGGTGCCAGGCGGCTGGAGTCAGCCAACCAGGCAACGGGATTAGAGGTCGACAGGGGTGTCGACAGGACACGAGGGGGTCTGACCGCCGACAGGACACGAGGAGCAGGAGTGGGTCTGGCCGCCGACCGGGCACGAGGGGCAGGAGTAGGTCTGACCGCCGATAGGACACGAGGGGCGGTCTCAGGGGCACTGGAGATCGGCAATGTCTCAGGGGCGGTCTCAGGAACGTCGGAGACCAGCAAGGCCTCAGGGGCGGTCCCAGGGGAGCCGGAGGGCGGCAAAGTCTCTGGGGAGGTCTCAGAGGCGGTCTCAGGGGGACTGGACGCCAGCCGGGGCTCAGGGAGGCTGCTAGCCAGCTGGGGTTCAGGGGAGCTGCTAGCCAGCCGGGATTCTGAGTGGCTGCTAGCTAGCCAGCCTGGATTCAGTCATCAAGATGAAAGTGTAGCCCAGGCAAGCATGGAAGTTGTGGAACATGGAGCATGGAACAAGTCAGGACACAATCAGAAAGGGGTCAGTGAAGGGCAATGCAAAAAGGAAAGAATACAGATGGAGAAAAACACAATATCAAGCTCCATCTGTCGATTTCATTGCATGTGTTGAGGAAGGCACAGAGGACAGGTGTGACTGGACACCATACATGTATTTCAAACAGTTTGTCAGTGATGAAATGTTAGAGGAAACTGCAGAACAAACAAACCTGTACAGTGTACAAAAAACGGGCAAGTCAGTAAACACAACTGCCAAAGAGATCAGTTTCTAGGCATGTACATGCATGTGGGGTTAGTACAGATGTCCTGTGTTAGAGCCTATTGGGAGATGGAGACAAAGCTCCCTGCAGTTTGTGATGTCATGTCTCGAGATCGGTTTCTGAAATTGCTGACAGTGATTCACTTTCAGGACAACCTCAGTGTGTCTGATGATGCAAAGAAAGAAACTGTGGAAGCTCAGACCATGGTTAAAAAAACTGCGAGAACAGTTTCTCTGCAATCCACCTGAAGAATGCCATGCCGTTGATGAAATTATGGTGCCATTCGAGGGAAAATCTCATCTACGTGTCTGCAAAACCTCACAAATGGGGTTTCAAGATGTGGGGACAAAGTGGCTTTCTTTATGACTTTGATGTTTGTCAAGGTGCAGAAAATCCAGACAGAGAAAAGTCTGATGTTGGTGTTACTGGAGAAGTTGTGCTGAAAATGACATCAACACTTCCAGCAGGAAAAAATCACAAGGGCTTTGCAGACAACTACTTTACATCAGTTCCCCTGGTGCAACACCTAAAAGAGAGAGGAATCCACTACATTGGCACGGTCCGGATGAACAGGGTGAGAGACTGCACCATGAAGGATGGAAAAGAATTGAAGAAAAATGGAAGAGGGTCAATGGACTTCAGACGCTGGGATCGCAAATCCAAAAGTCACATAATGGTTCCCAGACCAGCCACTGTTGAAACATATAACAAGTTCATGGGAGGTGTTGATCTCCTAGATATGCTATCTGCACTTTATAAGTTCAGCATCAGATCCCGAAGATGGTACATGTACATCTGGTGGCACACTGTTACAGCGGCACTCATCAATGCGTGGAACCTCTACAGAAGAGACCAGAAGAAGCTAGAGCCCCAGATGAAACAACCTGGTCCCACAGAATTCCGTAAAATTAACACGGCCCCTTAACTCAAAATCCGTGGCAGTTTCACGGAATCTTCGAAAATTCCGTAATGGGCCCACGGAATGGATGCCTATGTAAGTCGATGACAGGCAGCATCCGTGGTCCACACACAGATTCCCTGTTCCAATGCCTGCGCTCCCCCAACCTGCGCTCCCCCAATTGACGTCATTTTATAATTTGGAAACAAATTGCTTTAAATATTCTGGGTTTACCTTAAAAAAGTACTTAACTGTAAATGTTTTTTTTTTATCATGGCTGAGTGATTTTAATTTGATATGGCATTGTTCTGTCGTTTGATCGCTATGATCACTTCTGGTCACCCTGTTCCGTGACGGTACCACGTAATATTCAGTGATCACCACATATAACGATAGTTAATGCCTATTGCTGATTTTGGCATTTTAAGTCTTCAAGTCATCTGTGTTTGCGATGCAATGTAGCTTAATTAACCTGTCAACCTATCTTCCCTGATCGGTTTGTAGCCTTTTGCGTATTGTGAAATTCTGTGTTAGCACCACGGAGTCTTCCGTGGTGGACACACGGATGACCGGATTACTAGAGGCAGGCTTGATCAACCAAACTCCCCGCCACTCCCTCCCTCACCCTACAGCCACCCCTTAGTGTAAATAATATTTGGCCTAATTTACAATTTGTTTTTTATAAATTGGGAATTGACAGATATACAAACATTATTGCATATACATGTATACAAACAACAAAAACAAAACACAATAAAGACTCAATAAATTAATGTTAAATCGGAAGAGTCTGTTGCCATGACGGCGTCACGTCACACTTCCTTGCGCGCATCCCAGAATTTCGCAGGTTTTCCAGTCATTGCGAGGATCACCATCTGCAGATTGGTATGTATCTCAAGCCAGTGTTATTTATTTCTTTACATCACCTTTCTTGTTTATTCCCGCACTGTGATTGCCATAATGCAAACTTTGTCACATAATTTCACGTTAGGTAGGCCTAACTCTGCTCTCTGCTGCTCTAGCTAATCTAGCAGGTTTGGGTTATGAAAACAGCAGCCTACTTTTAGACAGCCAGCATTATTTTGACATGTATCGAAATGCAGTTGCTCTGCGTTTGTACAATATGTGTAGGCTAAATGTATTTATGAGTTCATTGATTAGGCTAGCCTAAACCATATTACGGATGGGGTGAAGAATAGCCGCCCTGGAATTTATACCTGTACTATTCGGACAGTCAGGCACCTGCATTGATCTAGTCGGTCAGACCCTTTTTTTTACTGTTTATGGTCAGTTTAATCCTTGGTTAGTTTATGCAGAAGGACCAACCATCTAAAACAAATTTTGTACAGATTGAGTTCCTAACAACAGCATTAGTTGCTTTCTCTTTTGGATGTTTGGAGTGAATCCGGTGTCTTAAAACTGTATCATAACTGAACCAGGTTGAGGACAAAGTCCTGTTTGTGATACTGGTATATAGAGAAGGTGATAGATAAAAGCACAGAGCTTAAAGACAAGTTAAACTAAAGCATATTAAAGGACAGTCTTGTTGATATTGCAACTAGAGCTCATGTTGGCACAGCTGTAATTATATACTATTGTAATTTTTGTGATCCAATTTATTTTGTTATCATATGTAATTCTAATATTGTGATTATTTTGTCTGCTCTGCAGATTAATTGCAAGACACACAATATTTCTTGTACCTTTTTTATTTCTGTCATTTTTATTATTTTCCTTTTCCCATCAATACAGTAAGTATCATTGGCTAAAAGTGATTTTCTACACTGTACAAACCAAATCTAAGTCTAGTCTAGCCTACGCATTGTCAGCACATCTGCAGTGCATATCTGTTGGTAGCATTAGGGGAGTAGTCTAACTACTAACCAATACATGTTTGATGTAGGCACAGCAAATCACAATGATTATACTGAATTCTGTGAATTAGTCACAAATGTGTTTCGACATAACTGCAACATAACTGTGTTAAAATAATGACACCATTGTTATGTAGTTAAAATGTCTTAGCAATTAAGGAATCAATTTATTTATTAATTAGTCTACAATGGTAACAGACATGCCTTCTGTCTGGTTTACAGCATCACAACATGTCAAAAAGTGGAGTGCTCAAGAAGACCTGCCCAGTGTGCCAAGAAAAAATATTTAATGGCTTCAAAATGTGCCCTATTTGCAAGGCCCCACAGCCTAAAAATCTGACTGAAAAAAAAGATTGAAAAATTTGACCACAAAAAAAAAGGCATGGGTTGCCAACACCAAAAGAAATAAGGTGACCTCACATTTATGGGACGATGCCGTCATTTTGGTAAGCAACTTCTGTTGTTCTATGTCACCATAGTCCAGTGATTTTGGGGTACTTGAAATGCATAGTTTTTTTTTTTTCAAATGGCAGGCTAGAACTTCTTTATTGAGGGGTTCACAATGTGGGCGGCTATCACTATGTGGGTTAGGGACCTTCACATGATGTCTGGTTTTTTGTGAATGGCGCTAATAGGCAAGTTGGTTCAAAAAAACGAAGTTGGTACTCCACAGAATTCCACCATTGAACAATGGTTCAATGGGGACCAACTTCCAACATCTCAGTAGACCCAACTTGAAAAGACCCAACTTCTCAATGTGGGTCCCTCACAAATTAACTTTTGACTGTATACATATAATACATATAATATAATATCATAACTTCAAAGGGCCCCCCCCATCCCCCCAGGAGCCCAACTTCTCAGTGTGGTTCCCTCACAAATTAACTTTTGACTGTTTACATAATACATATAATATAAATATAATACCATAACTTCAAAGGCCCCCCCCAGGAGCCCAACTTCTCAGTGTGGTTCCCTCACAAATTAACTTTTGACTGTTTACATAATACATATAATATAAATATAATACCATAACTTCAAAGCCCCCCCCCCCCCCCAGGAGGCCCCCGGGGGCTCTAATGAGGCCAAACATGACCGATTGCACACAACTTCTCATTGCGGGTCCCTCACAAATTAAGTTTTCACTGTATACATAATACATATAAATATAATAATCGATCGACCGATTGCACACAACTTCTCAGTGTGGGTCCCGTAGAACTAAAGTGGCTTTTATTACTTATAAACCGAAGGAGTGTATTTGCGCGAGAGCCCCCAGGGCCACCGTTCTCAGTGAAATTTTGAAAGTGAGATATAGCCTTAAAATACATCAGTCCGCGATCTGTGAGGGACGTCGAATGGAGCTGTGGTTGTTGCAGGGCCCCGGGTGGCCCCTGTACAGAACTGGCTTTAGGAAGGTGCTACAGGGTTGGGGCTTGAGATTTGTGATGTTACGCCCTTTGAGAGTCTCCTGGTTGAGTTTGAAGCTGATTGGAGCTCAGATGACAGTTTATTGCATTAAAGGGTCTCACACCTACGAGCCGGGTCTCTTCCAATTGAAATACGTACGAAGTTGGGCCTCCAGATGTTGTCCATCAGCCTCCTGAGGTTTGCAGTCAATTTCGGTCACCTCCCGTTGCGCCAGACGGACAAATCGGGCGTCGGAGCGTTCGGCGAGACCTCGGCCGTACGGCAAAAGCAACCGCGAGTCGATATGACCGTGTTTGGCCCGATGGGCCTCGGTCGGGCAAACGAAGCCACCCGAGACGCGTAGGCTTCAACTCAGGCCTTTCGTGACCCTCGGTGACCGTTGTGAAATAAAAGGCAGGTTGAAAAGTTCTAAATGGATTTACGGCTTCAAAATAGCAATATGCGATCTGTGCGGGATGGCGAGTTCAGCCGTGAATTAAAAAGTTCTAAATGGATTTCATAGCTTCAAAATAGACACGCGGGATGTCGAATTGAGCTGTGGTGGAGTCGTGGTCACAGGTGGCCCCTGTGAAGAACTGGCTTTGGGAAGGCGCTTGAAGTTTGGGGCTTGGGTTTCGCGGTCTTACGGCCTCTGAGAGTCTCCTGGACAAATTTGAAGCTGATTGGAGCTGAAATGAAAGTTTCTTACATTACAGAGTCTCACACCTACATGTCGGGTCTTTTAACATTGAAATGATTGAGCATTGTGGGGCCTTTATAAAACAACGGGCCAATTAAGTAGTTCTAAATGAATTCATAGCTCCAAAATAGGCATGTGCAATTCGTGCTTGAGTTTTCTTACATTAAAGGGTTCCACACCTACAAGTTGGGTCTACTCCAATTGAAATACATACAAAGTTGGTCCCCAGCGGCCTCCTGCATCAGTCAAATAAAATAAAATTGTTGCATGGTGAGGGATGGTGGACCCAAAATGCAGAGAGAGAGAGAGGGACGGCAGGCAGGAGATGGCGAAAACTCACGGATTTTAATGTTAACAAAAACAGCAGAACAAAGGCAGGAAAAAAACAAAAGGCAGGACGCAGAGGGATACACATACAGGCAAACAACTGACGGCGCGGGAATGCAAAATGATCTGACACGAGACAAAAGGAACACGGGGGTTAAATACAAGCGGTAATGAACAAATGAGGGACAGGTGGTACAACCGGTGAAACACATTAGGGCGGGGCAGGACAATCAGACAAGGCGGGAAAACAGAAGGTAAAACTAGACAAGACAAGATCGAAAACGGACTATCAAAGTAAAACAGGAAACTGGGAAAAACAAACAGGAAACATGACATAACCTAAACACAGAAACTAACACAGAACAACACAACAGAGAACACAGGAATTAACCAAAAAATGCACAATACACAGAACACGGTTTAGACAGGGGAAACAATAGACAAGGAGATAACTAAACAGAAATATACAGAATAATATACAAACACAGGGAAAATGCAGAAATAATAATACAGGCAACCGAAATAAACAAAACCAGGCAACAGAAATGGAACAAAATACAAGACTAAAATACCAAAACCATAACAAAAATGGTAATGTAGTCAGAGCTGTCTTAATATATTTAATGTTTTGTTAACATTTCAAATAAATACTAATTCATTAACTATTAGGCCTTTTTTTTTCAATGGGCCCCAGCCCACATTTTTTGTCCACCCCTGCAGCCAGCAGAGCTGTGGGCATCATCAATTAGAGTGCATGCAGCCGCACAGGTGGATCAAAGAGAGCAGTGAGGGGGAGGGGAGAGCAGTCACAATTGAGAGGACAGAGAAAGCATGGGATCGCAGAAGTCTGAGGCAGAACTTGATTTTGAGGTAAGAAACAAAAGAAATTCCGTTTTATTAGCTTACAGGGACTGACTTTGTGTTGTGTTAGTGATTGTTTGTCGAAGGGATTTCAGGGAATTCAGAAAAAAAGCACCTTTGCAGGTTCATGTAAGATTTAACAACATTTTTGCGTGGTTATAGCGTCATTTAACACAATCGAAATTAAAACAGTAGTTAATTGTTTTACAAGCCATTTTCACCGTTGTTTTCACCATGTACGGGTCGTTTGCAAGTCATTTAACACATTAATGCACATAATTGTTTTACAAGTTATTTTTGCGGGGATCAGGGGTTTTAACACGTTACGTCATTTTCCCGGGAGATTCAGCGCAGGTGGATCAAAGAGACAGAGAGGGGGAGGGGAGAGCAGGCATCAGTGAGAGGACAGAGAAAGCATGGGATCGCAGAAGTCTGAGGCAGAACTTGATTTTGAGGTAAGAAAAAAGAAATTCCGTTTAATTAGCTTACAGGGACTGACTTTGTGTTGTGTTATCCATCCATCTTCGTCCGCTTATCTGGTATCGGGTCGCGGGTGTAGCAGCTCCAGCAGGGGACCCCAAACTTCCCTTTCCCAAGCCACATTAACCAGCTCCGACTGGGGGATCCCGAGGCGTTCCCAGGCCAGGTTGGAGATATAATCCCTCCACCTAGTCCTGGGTCTTCCCCGAGGCCTCCTCCCAGCTGGACGTGCCTGGAACACCTCCCTAGGGAGGCGCCCAGGGGGCATCCTTACTAGATGCCTGAACCACCTCAACTGGCTCCTTTCAACGGGAAGGAGCAGCGGCTCTACTCCAAGCTCCTCACGGATGACTGAGCTTCTCACCCTATCTCTAAGGGAGACGCCAGCCACCCTCCTGAGGAAACCCATTTTGGCCGCTTGTACCCTGGATCTTGTTCTTTCGGTCATGACCCAGCCTTCATGACCATAGGTGAGGGTAGGAACGAAAACTGACCGGTAGATTGAGAGCTTTGCCTTCTGGCTCAGCTCTCTTTTCGGCACAACGGTGCGATAAATTGAATGTAATACCGCACCCGCTGCGCCGATTCTCCGACCAATCTCCCGCTCCATTGTCCCCTCACTCGCGAACAAGACCCCAAGGTACTTGAACTCCTTCACTTGGGGTAAGGACTCATTGCCTACCCGGAGAAGGCACTCTATCGGTTTCCTGCTGAGAACCATGGCCTCCGATTTAGAGGTGCTGATCCTCATCCCAGCCGCTTCACACTCGGCTGCGAACCGATCCAGTGAGTGCTGAAGGTCACAGGCCAATGATGCCATCAGGACCACATCATCTGCAAAAAGCAGCGATGAGATCCCCAGCCCACCGAACTGCAACCCCTCTCCACCCCGACTACGCCTCGATATCCTGTCCATAAATACTACAAACAGGATTGGTGACAAAGCGCAGCCCTGGCGGAGGCCAACTCTCACCTGAAACGAGTCCGACGTACTGCCGAGAACCCGGACACAGCTCTCGCTTTGGTCGTACAGAGATTGGATGGCCCTAAAAAAGGGACCCCCTCACCCCATACTCCCGCAGCACCTCCCACAGTATCTCTTGGGGGACCCGGTCATACGCCTTCTCCAGATCCACAAAGCACATGTAGACCAGTTGGGCATACTCCCAGGCTCCCTCCAGGATCCTTGCGAGAGTAAAGAGCTGATCCGTTGTTCCACGACCAGGACGGAATCCGCATTGTTCCTCTTCAACCTGAGGTTCGACTATCGACCGAACCCTCCTGCACTTTACCGGGGAGGCTGAGAAGTGTGATACCCCTGTAATTGGCACACACCCTCTGGTCCCTTTTTGAAAAGGGGAACCACCACCCCGGTCTGCCACTCCTTAGGCACCGTCCCAGACTTCCACGCAATATTGAAGAGGCGTGTCAACCAAGACAACCCCTCCACACCCAGAGCTTTAAGCATTTCTGGACAGATCTCATCAATCCCTGGGGCTTTGCCACTGTAGAGTTGTTTAACTACCTCAGCAACTTCCACCAGGGAAATTGACGACAATCCCCCATCATCCTCCAGCTCTGCCTCTACCATAGAGGGTGTATTAGTCGGATTTAGGAGTTCCTCAAAGTGCTCCTTCCACCGCCCTATTACCTCCTCAGTTGAAGTCAACAGCATCCCATCCTTACTGTACACAGCTTGGATGGTTCCCCGCTTCCCCCTCCTGAGGTGGCGAACGGTTTTCCAGAAGCACCTTGGTGTCGACCGAAAGTCCTTCTCCATGTCTTCTCCGAACTTCTCCCACACTCGCTGCTTTGCCTCTTTCACGGCAGAGGCTGCATCCCTTCGGTACCTTGCAACTGCCTCCGGAGTCCTCTGGGATAACAGATCCCGGAAAGACTCCTTCAGTCGGACGGCTTCCCTGACCACCGGTGTCCACCACGGTGTTCGTGGATTACCGCCCCTTGAGGCACCTAAGACCCTAAGACCACAGCTCCTTGCCACAGCTTCAGCAATGGAAACTTTGAACATTGTCCACTCGGGTTCAATGCCCCCAGCCTCCACAGGGATGCACGAAAAGCTCCGCAGGATGTGTGAGTTGAAAGTCTGTCGGACAGGGGCCTCCTCCAGACGTTCCCAATTTACCCGCACTACCCGTTTGGGCTTACCAGGTCTGTCCAGAGTCTTCCCCCACCCCCTGACCCAACTCACCACCAGATGGTGATCGGTTGACAGCTCCGCCCCTCTCTTCACCCGAGTGTCCAAAACATACGGCCTCAGATTAGATCAAACGATTATGAAATCGATCATTGACCTTTGGCCTAGGGTGCTCTGGTACCAAGTACACTTATGAGCATCCCTATGTTCGAATATGGTGTTCGTTATAGACAATCCATGACTAGCACAGAAGTCCAACAACAAACAACCACTCTGGTTTAGATCAGGAAGGCCGTTCCTCCCAATCACGCCTCTCTGTGTGTCTCCATCATTGCCCACGTGCGTGTCGAAGTCCCCCAGCAGAACTATGGAGTCCCCCACTGGAGCCCCATACAGGACTCCACTCAAGGTCTCCAAGAAGGCTGAATACTTCAAACTCCTGTTTGGTGCATATGCACAAACAAGAGTCAGAGTTTTCCCCCCCACAACCCGCAGGCGTAGGGAGGCGACCCTCTCGTCCACCGGGGTAAACTCCAACGTAGCGGCGCTCAGCCGGGGGCTTGTGAGTATCCCCACACCCGCCCGGCGCCTCACACCCTGGGCAACTCCGGAGAAGAAAAGAGTCCAACCCCTATCCAGGAGTATGGTTCCAGAACCGAGACTGTACGTAGAGGTAAGCCCCATCAGATCTAACCAGTAGCGCTCCACCTCCCGCACAAGTTCCGGCTCCTTCCCCCACAGAGAGGTGACATTCCACGTCCCCAGAGCCAGCGTCTGCCGCCCGGGTCTGGTCCGTCGAGGCCCCTGACCGTCACTGCCACCCGTGTGGCAGCGCACTTGTGTTAGTGATTGTTTATCGAAGTAATTTCAGGGAATTCAGAAAAAAAAAAACTTTGCAGATTCATGTAAGATTTAACAACGTTTTTGGGTGGTTATAGTGTCATTTAACACAAAATCGAAATTAAAACGGTAGTTAATTGTTTGCAAGTCATTTAACACATTAATGCGCTTAATTGATTTTTGCGGAGATCAAGGGTTTTAACACATTACGTCATTTTCCCGAGGTGGATCAAAGAGACAGGCAGGGGGAGGGGAGAGCAGTCACAATTGAGAGGACAGAGAAAGCATGGGATCGCAGGCGTTTGAGGCAGAACTTGATTTTGAGGTAAGAAATAAAAGAAATTCCATTTTATT
Organism: Zingel zingel; assembly: GCA_023566125.1. NCBI lineage: Eukaryota > Metazoa > Chordata > Actinopteri > Perciformes > Percidae > Zingel > Zingel zingel. The sequence goes on from CM042324.1 coordinate 30,477,793, forward strand.
AGCTTACAGGGACTGACTTTGTGTTGTGTTAGTTGTTGTTTGTCGAAGTGATCTCAGGGAATTCAGAAATAAAGCACCTGCAGAGGTGCTTTATTTCTGAATTCCCTGAGATCACTTCAGGGTTTATATGTAGGATTTCATGTCGTTTTTCGGGTTGTGTTAGCAAGCCATTTAACACACTACGTCACTTTTCCGGGAGATTCAGCAAGCCATGTAACACAGGGAATGGTGTACACTTTGCAATCCATTTAACACACTACGTAATTTTTTCGGGAGATTCAGCAGGCCATTTAACACATGAATGCAAATGAATGGTGCTTAATGGTGTACACTTTATTGTTGTAATGAAGTCAGGATGAACATATCCTCAGCCATTGCATCATATCAATAAAATTGGAATTAAAATGGAATTTAACATGTTATTGTTTCCCAATTAGAACATTCTTAACACATTGGGATATATCTAAAAAATGTTCTACTGTTGTGCTTTTTGTTTCCATGTACAGAGAGGGAATATAGATCGGGATGAGCCAGCCTAAAGTCTGACTTCCAACCCCAAACGAAAAGTCTGCAAAGTACGTGAACAGGTCTGCAACAAAATCTAATAATTTTTGTGTGTGTATATATATATATATATTTATTATTATTTTTTTTAATTTATTTATTTGGAGCTCAAATGCGTTTCTATCATTAAAGAGTTTCACATGTAGAAGTTGGGTCCTTTACCATTGTAATACATATGAAGATGGGTCTCCAGGTAAGTAAGGGTTAGAGTAAGAGAGAAGACACACCAGCCCGATAATCGGCCGTCGGACCCTCTGGCGAGGTCGGTGACTCAAGTCTGGTCGGTGTGTCCCGTGCCGTCGGCCGTCCGAGGAGCCGTCGGCCTTCATTTGGGCCGACCCAACATGTTCAGTCGGAGACAGGGCAGTCGCCCGGAAATGGGGAGCGGATGAGCCTCTCAAAATCTGACGGAAATCTTTTAAACTGACCTTTGTCAATCTGAAATGAAGACAGATTCAGAAACTGCACGGCCTATTTCTCGCTTAAAATGTTGTCAGAAACACGTTTCGGTGAACTATTTTAGTACAATATGAGATCGTATTCTGAACAAGCCGCCATTACAGTCTGGCTGTGAATTTCCGGAAAAAAAGAACCACGTGACGCGTTCGTCCAATCAGCTGCCGGTTTTCATTTTCTGTGAAATAATCAGACTGTTAATGGAAACAATACAGAGCAGCGCCGCCTGCTGCTATGGAGACGTATTACGCGCAGAGCATACGCTCAAGTTGGCGTCGCCTCAGTGTGTTCTGAGGCATTTTTTGGACCTCGGGGACCCGACTGATCAGTCCGACTGCCTTTTCTGCCGACGGTCGGCCGTCTGGCTGGTGTGTCAGGGCCTTAAGATCAATTTGGGATTCATTGTGTTGCGAACTCTCAGTCTTCTGGTTAATTTTGAAGCTGATTGGAACTCAAAAGGCAGTTTCTAACATTAAAGAGTCTCACACGTAGAAGGTGGGTCTTTTACCATTGAAATACATACAAAGTTGTGTCTTTAGTAAATAACCGGCCAATTGAGTAGTATTCTGCGATTCAGGTGTGATGCACAATTGCGCCGTGGTGGTGCACGCCGCATGAGCTGTGGACAGGCCTTTTGACCTTAGATTAGAGGGACCCACACCTAGAAACTGGGTTTAGGTATGTGTTGGTCCATAAAAATGTTTGTGTATATTCTACATGAGTAATTTCAGCTCTGGATTAACACCATTGCTCACTTTATTAGTTTGACTATAGTGTGTATTTCACTTAAGACTATATTGAGCTCTGGGCAGGCCTGCTGACCTAATATTACAGGGACCCACACCTAGAAACTGGGTTTAACACAGCGTGTGAGCCGTCCTCTTCCGCGGCCGTTTCCCGGCGTGTGAGGTGTCCTTTCCCCGTCGTTTTTTTCCTAAACCCAACCCCTGCAGTCCCGTTATTGTTTTACATTTCCTGTAAATAAAATACTGACAATACTAGAATATATTTAAAGACAAAAATGTTTCCCCCACTTTATTTATTTTTAGACATTTTAACTTCTATATTTTCAGAAAGACATGGTGACCCCTAATGACCGCTACATTGGAAGGTGACTTACTTTGCTGAGGGCGTCCAGACCCAACTCACTGAAGGCATCCAATCTCGATGAGATTGATGACACTGCTGTAGAAGATGGGATCAGGAGGGACATCCAGGACCCTTCCTCAGTCCCACCTGCCATCGAGGTCATGGCCCCATCCGCTGCTGAGCCGTTTGCCACTCCTTCCGCCAGTGTGACACCGACGACAACCCTGACTGTGAGGTCATGGAGCCATCCGCTACTGAGCCTTTTGGAACTCCTTCCACCCGTGAGACACCGGCTAACATACCTGACTGTGAGATCATGGCCCCGTTTGCCTATCCTTCCACCAGTAAGAATCACTGCTCACTGTATTTGTTTGAATATAATGTGTATTTGACTTAAGACTATATTGTATTCTTGAGCTCTGTTCGGGCCTGTTAACCTTAAATTACAGGGACCCACATCTAGACACTGGGTTTAGGTATGTGTTAGTCTATAAAGGTGTGTGTGTGTGTGTGTGTGTGTGTGTGTGTGTGTTTACATTGCATAAAGTGGTCTTCCTCTGCTTTTACAGATGCACTTGAACAAAACCCTACCGAGTGGGGAAACTCCTGAGTAGCGGTAACTGGGCCTAAAGTACTAATGTCCTCCTCCTCCTCTTCTTCCTCCTCCTCCATGTCCCTGTCCTCTACATCCTCGTCCACATTGTCCCGGTCCTCTAGCTCCTCCATGTCCCAGTCCTCTACCTTCTCCTCGTCCTCTGTGGTCCTGGGTGTTGGCCTCTTTCGTCCTGTTCTTGACAGCGTAACTGGTGATCGCCATCATGAATAAAGTTTGGCTTCTAAATACTTCGGCCGCAGGGTCTTCCGATGGCAAAATTAATAACAGTGACACATGAAGGCTGCCACTCGTTTGTTCGCCATTGAGCCCAGTTGCCTCTTTGAGTAGAGGAATAAAAATTGTAAAAACAGAAAACACAGGACTAAAATGCATGACACATTTTACCATACATTATTGCATATGATAAAAACAAGATTAGAAGTTGTCTCACATAAGTAGCCACAGAGGAACGGAGGAGGTTGAAGCTCGGGCCCTTCCCAACTCCAATGAATGTCCAATTTGTTCAAAATGTTCAAAATGCATAATAAATTGCAGTTGCAAAGAAGAAAGATGTTTTTCAATTGAGTTGGAGTGAGAGTGAATGACTAATGTGCTTTAAATTGTTTCAATTTTGGTCAGTAAGACTTGTGCTTCATAACTACTGCATCATAGGGTGTTAGCCCAAAACAATCTAAATAAAAACTGCTTCTGGTTAACTTTGAAGCTGATTGGAGCTCAAATGAGTTTCTATCATTAAAGAGTTCCACGCGTAGAAGTTGGGTATTTTACCATTGTAATACATATGAAGTTGGGCCTCCAGATTCTGGTGACCTCCTGTTGTGCTAGACGGACAAATCAGGTGTCTGAGCGTTCGGCGGGACCTCGGCTGTAAAGCAAAAGTGACCGACCCCGTTCGGCTGCACGGGCCTCGGTCGGGCAAATAAAGCCACCCACGACGCATAGGCTTCAACAGAGGCCTTTTGTGATCCCCGGTGACCATTATAAAATAACAAGCCAATTAAAAAGTTCTTAATGGATTTCATAGCTTCAAAATAGATACGCGGGATGTCGAATTGAGCTGTGGTGGAGTTGTGGTCACAGGTGGCCCCTGTGAAGAACTGGCTTTGGGAAGGCGCTTGAAGTTTGGGGCTTGGGTTTCGCGGTCTTACGGCCTCTGTGAGTCTCCTGGACAAATTTGAAGCTGATTGGAGCTGAAATGAAAGTTTCTTACATTAAAGAGTCTCACACCTACATGTCGGGTCTTTTACCATTGAAATGATTGAGCATTGTGGGGCCTTTATAAAACAACGGGCCAATTAAGTAGTTCTAAATGGATTCATAGCTCCAAAATAGGCATGTGCAATTCGTGCATGAGTTTTCTTACATTAAAGGGTTCCACACCTACAAGTTGGGTCTACTCCAATTGAAATACATACAAAGTTGGTCCCCAGTGGCCTCCTGCATCAGTCAAATAAAATAAAATTGTTGCATGGTGAGGGATGGTGGACCCAAAATGCAGAGAGAGAGAGAGGGACGGCAGGCAGGAGATGGCGAAAACTCACGGATTTTAAGGTTACCAAAAACAGCAGAACAAAGGCAGGAAAAAAACAAAAGGCGTGCCAACAAATGAGGGACAGGTGGTACAACAGGTGAAACACATTAGGGCGGGGCAGGACAATCAGACAAGGCGGGAAAACAGAAGGTAAAACTAAACAAGATCGAAAACGGACTATCAAAGTATAACAGAAACTGGGAAAAACAAACAGGAAACATGACATAACCTAAACACAGAAACTAACACAGAACAACACAACAGAGAACACAGGAATTAACCAAAAAATGCACAATACACAGAACACGGTTTAGACAGGGGAAACAATAGACAAGGAGATAACTAAACAGAAATATACAGAATAATATACAAACACAGGGAAAATGCAGAAATAATAATACAGGCAACCGAAATAAACAAAACCAGGCAACAGAAATGGAACAAAATACAAGACCAAAATACCAAAACCATAACAAAAATGGTAATGTAGTCAGAGCTGTCTTAATATATTTAATGTTTTGTTAACATTTCGAATAAATAATAATTCATTAACTATTAAGCCTTTTTTTTTTCCAATGGGCCCCAGCCCCCAGCCCCCAGCCCCTGCAGCCAGCAGAGCTGTGGGCATCATCAATTAGAGTGCATGCAGCCGCACAGGTGGAGGGGAGAGCAGTCACAATTGAGAGGACAGAGAAAGCATGGGATCGCAGAAGTCTGAGGCAGAACTTGATTTTGAGGTAAGAAACAAAAGAAATTCCGTTTTATTAGCTTACAGGGACTGACTTTGTGTTGTGTTATCCATCCATCCATCCATCTTCGTCCGCTTATCTGGTATCGGGTCGCGGGTGTAGCAGCTCCAGCAGGGGACCCCAAACTTCCCTTTCCCAAGCCACATTAACCAGCTCCCACTGGGGGATCCCGAGGCGTTCCCAGGCCAGGTTGGAGATATAATCCCTCCACCTAGTCCTGGGTCTTCCCCGAGGCCTCCTCCCAGCTGGACGTGCCTGGAACACCTCCCTAGGGAGGCGCCATCCTTACCAGATGCCCGAACCACCTCAACTGGCTCCTTTCGACGCGAAGGAGCAGCGGCTCTACTCCAAGCTCCTCACGGATGACTGAGCTTCTCACCCTATCTCTAAGGGAGACGCCAGCCACCCTCCTGAGGAAACCCATTTCGGCCGCATGTACCCTGGATCTTGTTCTTTCGGTCTTCCTTCATGACCATAGGTGAGGGTAGGAACGAAAACTGACCGGTAGATTGAGAGCTTTGCCTTCTGGCTCAGCTCTCTTTTCGTCACAACGGTGCGATAAATTGAATGTAATACCGCACCCGCTGCGCCGATTCTCCGACCAATCTCCCGCTCCATTGTCCCCTCACTCGCGAACAAGACCCCAAGGTACTTGAACTCCTTCACTTGGGGTAAGGACTCATTCCCTACCCGGAGAAGGCACTCCATCGGTTTCCTGCTGAGAACCATGGCCTCCGATTTAGAGGTGCTGATCCTCATCCCAGCCGCTTCACACTCGGCTGCGAACCGATCCAGTGAGTGCTGAAGGTCACAGGCCGATGATGCCATCAGGACCACATCATCTGCAAAAAGCAGCGATGAGATCCCCAGCCCACCGAACTGCAACCCCTCTCCACCCCGACTACGCCTCGATATACTGTCCATAAATACTACAAACAGGATTGGTGACAAAGCGCAGCCCTGGCGGAGGCCAACTCTCACCTGAAACGAGTCCGACGTACTGCCGAGAACCCGGACACAGCTCTCGCTTTGGTCGTACAGAGATTGGATGGCCCTGAGAAGGGACCCCCTCACCCCATACTCCCGCAGCACCTCCCACAGTATCTCCCGGGGGACCCGGTCATACGCCTTCTCCAGATCCACAAAGCACATGTAGACCAGTTGGGCATACTCCCAGGCTCCCTCCAGGATCCTTGCGAGAGTAAAGAGCTGATCCGTTGTTCCACGACCAGGACGGAATCCGCATTGTTCCTCTTCAACCTGAGGTTCGACTATCGACCGAACCCTCCTGCACTTTACCGGGGAGGCTGAGAAGTGTGATACCCCTGTAATTGGCACACACCCTCTGGTCCCTTTTTGAAAACGGGAACCACCACCCCGGTCTGCCACTCCTTAGGCACCGTCCCAGACTTACAGTTAGAGCCCCATCCTTTAACTTTCACGTAGAGGCATGAACGTTGGTATCCAGACATACAAAAAGCTTCTTGGAGCCATGCCCTAAACCCAACAGGAAGTCAGCCATTTTAAATTGAAAATTACATTTTTTGGACGGTTTTGGCCATTTTCAGGCATATTAATTTGGGCATTTTCCAAAATGCTATACACCCTGTATCAAAACTGGTTCAGAACTATTTTTTTTTAATATGACAGCTGGGTCCATGGATTCACAAAATCAATCAGTACTGGCAGATGCGTCGGACATAAACACCTTTTTATACTGTAACCCATTACATGTGAAAATAATCATATATTTTCTGTACCTAATGCCTTAGTTTACATCATATGGCTGTTGTCACTGTCAGAGTCTATATGTCAAATGCTACCTCTTATTCATTACATGTGTATTCATTATATTCATTATATTTATCATGTCCAGACTTACAAAAAAGCCTTGAAACCATACGCTAAACCCAACAAGACATCAGCTATATTAAAATTAATGTGCAAATTATGGATGATTTTTGTTATGGTTTTGGGTATTTTGTCTTGTATTTTTGTTGCCTGTTTAGTTATTTCTGTATGTTTCCTGTGTTTGTATAATTATTCTATATTTTTCTGTTGTTGTAGATCTTCCTCATGTTGTGTATTCCCCGGGTTATGTTCTATTTCCTGTTTTATTTTGATAGTCTGTGTTCGATCTTGTCTTGTCTAGATTTACTTTCTGTTTTCCCGCCTGGTCTGATTGTCCTGCCCCGCCCTAATGTGCTTCACCTGTTGTATCACCTGTCCCTCGTTTGTTCATTACCTCTTGTATTTAACCCCCGTGTTCCCTTTGTCTCTTGTCAGATCCTTTTTGTATCCCCGTGCCGTCAGTCTGTGAGTCTTTTTGTATCCTGTTTTGCTCCTGCTTTTCTGTTTTTATTCCCTACCGGACGTTGTGAGTTTTTCCAGTCTTTGTACTGCCGTTTTTTTGTGTTATATTAAACTCTTACATCCTACCACCTCCTGCCTGTCCGCCTCTCTCTGCATTTGGGTCCTCTTTTCCTTGCTCCCTCGTCACATAAGGATCTGACCAGAATGGACCCAGCGGAGGTGAGGTTCGAGCAACTTCTCCACCCCCTGGAGCCTGAGGTTGAACATTTTACATCTTTGTTCTGCTCCATGCACCCAGTGGATTCTACCTTCACCTGGCATCTTATGATGGTTCGCTGGGAGGAAGTGGAGCGGGAATTCGGTCTTCCAGAGCCTGACGACTCACCCACCAGCCTGCCTCCCCAGTCGGCAAACACTGTGGCTATCGGGGCATGTTTTGTCAATCTGCCCACTTCCTCTCCGGCCTCCCCAGAACTCACTACTCCTGCTAGCGACCCACAGGAGGCAACCTGGTCAGCGTCCACCCCCAACCATCAGCAGTCTTTCGAGGGTACCCGCCTGGCCATCTTTTCGGGGACCCGCGGAGGTCGAAGACTGGGGAAAGGACGTCAACCCTTGCACCCTTCTGTTCCCGAGCTGACGTGCAACCCTTCTGTTCCCGAGCTGACGTGCAACCCTTCTGTTCCCGAGCTGACGTGCAGCTCCCCTGACCCCGGGCTGACGTGCAGCTCCCCTGACCCCGGGCTGACGTGCAGCTCCCCTGACCCCGGGCTGACGTGCAGCTCCCCTGACCCCGGGCTGACGTGCAGCTCCCCTGACCCCGGGCTGACGTGCAGCCTCCCAGATTCCCCGCTAGCTAGCGATCTCCCTGAGCCCCAGCTGATTAGCAGCCTCCCAGATTCCCCGCTAGCTAGCGATCTCCCTGAGCCCCAGCTGATTAGCAGCCTCCCAGATTCCCCGCTAGCTAGCAATCTCCCTGAGCCCCAGCTGATTAGCAGCCTTCCAGATTCCCCGCTAGCTAGCGATCTCCCTGAGCCCCAGCTGATTAGCAGCCTCCCAGATTCCCCGCTAGCTAGCGATCTCCCTGAGCCCCAGCTGATTAGCAGCCTCCCAGATTCCCCGCTAGCTAGCGATCTCCCTGAGCCCCAGCTGATTAGCAGCCTCCCAGATTCCCGCTAGCTAGCGATCTCCCTGAGCCCCATCTGATTAGCAGCCTCCCAGATTCCCCGCTAGCTAGCGATCTCCCTGAGCCCCAGCTGAGTAGCAGCCTCCCAGATTCCCCGCTAGCTAGCAGTCCCCCTGAATCCAGGCTAGCTAGCAATCTCCCAGATTCCCCGCTAGCTAGCAGTCCCCCTGAATCTAGGCTAGCTAGTAATCTCCCAGATTCCCCGCTAGCTAGCAGCCTTCCAGATTCCCCGCTAGCTAGCAACCCCCCTATTCTCCGGCTAGCTAGCAGCTCCCCAGAATCTATGCTAGCTAGCAACCTTCTTGAGCCCCGGCTGACTAGTAGCCTCCCCGATTCCCCGCTAGTTAGCAGTCCCCCTGAATCCAGGCTGGTTAGCAGCTTTCCTGAGCCCCGGCTGATTAGCAGCCTCCCAGATGCCCTGCTAGCTAGTAACCTTCCAGATTCCCCGCTAGCTAGCAGCCCCCCTGAATCCAGGCTGGCTAGCAGCTTTCCTGAGCCCCGGCTGACTAATAACCTCCCAGATTTCCCGCTAGTTAGCAATCCCCCTGACTCCAGGCTAGCTAGCAATCTCCCTGAGCCCCGGCTGACTAGCAGCCTCTCAGATGCCCTGCTAGCTAGCAGCCTTCCAGATTCCCCGCTAGCTAGCAGCACCCCTGAATCCAGGCTGGCTAGCAGCTGCCCTAGTGCCCCCGGGCAGCTCCCTAGTGCCCCCGAGCAGCTCTCTAGTACCTCCGGGCTCCCTAGGGACCCCGGGCCCCCTAGCGCCCCTGAGTGTTCTAGCGCCCCTGAGTGTTCTAGCGTTCCCGCGTCTCCTAGCGTCCCAGATCCCCGGCTGGCTAGCGGCCTTTCCGATCCCCGGCTGGCTAGCGGCCTTTCTGATCCCCAGCTGATTGGCAGCCCTCCTGATCTCTGGCCGGCTAGCGGCTCCCCAGAATCCCGGCTGAAGTCTAGCCCCCCAGAGTCTGCGCTGACGGAGCTTCCTGAGACCACCCTTGAGACCTACCTAGAGACTTTACCGGTGTCGGTCAAACCGACTCCTGCCCCTCTTGTCTCGCCGGCACTGCCTCCCAAGGGGCTTCACCATGGCCGACCGGCTCGGCTCTCGGAGAGGCACTGTCCTCGACGTCCAGTTTGGCAGCCCAAAGGGACTCATCGGCGGCGATGCCCGCCAAGGAAACCTCGACATCCAGGCTGGCCACCACAGAACCCTCGACGCCCAGTTCGGCCACCTGAAAGGCTTCGCCTCGGCCGACCGGCTAGGCCTCCGGAGGGGCGCTGCCCTCGACGTCCAGTGCGGCCACCAGAAGGTTTCTGCTCTCATGGCCGGTGGCCGGAAGGTTTCTGCTCTCATCGCCGGTGGCCGGAAGGCTTCTGCCCTCGTCACCGGCCACCAGAAGGCTTCTGCCCTCGTCGGCGGTGGCCAGAGGGTTTCTGCCTCCGTCGCCGGCCACCAGAAGGCTTCTGCCCTCGTCGCCGGTGGCCAGAGGGTTTCTGCCTCCGTCGCCGGCCACCAGAAGGCTTCTGCCCTCGTCGCCGGTGGCCAGAGGGTTTCTGCCTCCGTCGCCGGCCACCAGAAGGCTCCTGCCTTCGTTGCTGCCCTCTGTCCCCTGTTGCCGAGTTGTCCCTGTCCCCTGTTGCCGAGTTGTCCCTGTCCCCTGTTGCCGAGTTGTCCCTGTCCCCTGTTGCCGAGTTGTCCCTGTCCCCTGTTGCCGAGTTGTCCCTGTCCCCTGTTGCCGAGTTGTCTCTGTCCCCTGTTGCCGAGTTGTCTCTGTCCCCTGTTGCCGGCTCCCCTTTGAATTTCCCCGAGCGGCCCCCCCTTTTTTTTTTTTTTTTTTTTTTTTCCCCCCCGAGCGGCCCCGCTGTGATTTTTTTTTTTTTTCCCCCCCGAACGGCCCCGCTCTGTTTTCCCCGGGCACCTCAGTGTCTCTTTGCCCCCTGTGCCCCATTGACTCTTCATCCCCTGTGCCTCCTGTGTCCATGTGACTCTTCGTCCCCTGTGCCCCAGGGCACTCGTTCCTGTGCCCCAGTGACTCTGTTTCCCGGTCCCCCCTGTGACTCTGTTTTCCCCGGACTCTCGCCCTCCCTGGGTTGTTTTTTGTTTTTCTGATGTTTTTTTTTTTTTCTGGTCGTCTGGAATCCGCCCCTTGAGGAGGGGGTACTGTTATGGTTTTGGGTATTTTGTCTTGTATTTTTGTTGCCTGTTTAGTTATTTCTGTATGTTTCCTGTGTTTGTATATTTATTCTATATTTTTCTGTTGTTGTAGATCTTCCTCATGTTGTGTATTCCCCGGGTTATGTTCTATTTCCTGTTTTATTTTGATAGTCTGTGTTCGATCTTGTCTTGTCTAGATTTACTTTCTGTTTTCCCGCCTGGTCTGATTGTCCTGCCCCGCCCTAATGTGCTTCACCTGTTGTATCACCTGTCCCTCGTTTGTTCATTACCTCTTGTATTTAACCCCTGTGTTCCCTTTGTCTCTTGTCAGATCCTTTTTGTATCCCCGTGCCGTCAGTCTGTGAGTCTTTTTGTATCCTGTTTTGCTCCTGCTTTTCTGTTTTTATTCCCTACCGGACGTTGTGAGTTTTTCCAGTCTTTGTACTGCCGTTTTTTTGTGTTATATTAAACTCTTACATCCTACCACCTCCTGCCTGTCCGCCTCTCTCTGCATTTGGGTCCTCTTTTCCTTGCTCCCTCGTCACAGATTTTGACCATATGCAGACTACTTTAAAATACTGCTCCTACAGATGTAACCCGATCGACTTTAAAATTGGAAGATTTTGAAATATCCATTCATGCAGCTATAATGTACAACTAGGTCAAAATTAACTATTTTTTCAACCTGTAAAGTCAGTCTACAAACTCATTCTGTCTACCCTCCACTTTCTGTAATTCACGGCTTCTGCTAAGTACTGATGTGAGTGTGTGTTCAGTAGACTGCAAGCTGCTCTTTAGAGATTGTTCAGTGAAATAGAATGGATTCACTGGTTCACTGCAGTCAGATGATTCAGGGACTTCACAGCAGCAGAAGGACAAGGTTTCCCCTCTCATTCGCAAAAAGCGTAAAGAAGAGTAACTTTCTCAGTCTCTGAGGGGCTAATCATCTTCAGTATGCAGTGGAGTATTCTTTGTTGAATTGTTCAGATGGATTATACATCACAGTTGTTACAACACTGGATTATAATGTATTATGGTGGGGGACAGTAACAAGGAATGAGTAAAACTGGATTATTCACCATGGTGACACAAACCAGAAATTGGTAAAATTGGATTTGAAACTAGCAGTAATCCCAGAGGTAACAGTGCCCAGGAGCTTGTTGAATCTGACTGTTGGAGCCTGAACTCACCATGCTGTACTTCCAGGTGGTGATTTTGTCAGCTATGGTGATGCTGCTTTACTATTGTGAGTTTACTGACACTTTCAGTCCGGCACAGCAGGGCTTCATCTGCAGAGACCCAGCTTTGACTAAACCAGATCCTGGACCTGAACAGGACAGCCGGGTACAGCCAGTGATTCTTTACTCTGTGCTGGCTGGACTGCCTGTTGTACTGGTAAGTCTAATGTCATTTAAACACAATGAACAGAAGCAAGAGAGCTAGAGAGAGGAACACAGAGTCTTACCTTTTTTACATTTACCACATCCATGCTCGTTCTCTTTCATTAAAGATGAATTGAAATACACTGCTAATCAGTGGCTTATCCAGGACATTTTTATTTGGGTGGCCAAGATGGGACACAGAGCTAGTGTGGGGTGGCGATCCAGGAGAATCTTTATGAATGACACGTGATCAAAATGTGTTAATATCACATTGCTTTGCTTCAACATCTACACATACAGTATGTATAATAATTTATTTATAAAACTAATGTTAGCAATGAGAATGGCTCCTTAAAATGTGTAAGTGACTTTTCCTAAACAATTACTGATTGAAAAACTGATGTTATGTTAAAATAACTAGAGGTCCAGGAACTGTAATAGGTTAAAATAGAACAGGAATAGAAAACTGTCAAATGTCTAAACAGCAATCTGATATTGAATATAAACAATTCAGTGAATGCAGAGAATAAATCTGCAAATAACATCAGGTATACTGTATAATCATAAAAAAAGATTCAAACGTAATAGTCACTCGAATAATTGACTATTCTTTTAAAATAATTACAATAGAAAATTAAATTACATTTGTTTAAGGGTAAGGACAGCAGAGACTTTCACATTTATTCAACTTTAAACACTAACCTGCTAAATTAAAGCCAACATTTCAACTTATGCCTTCATCATATGGAAGCCTATAGGGGACTTCATTCAAATGATAACTTAAATATGAAGGGTGTTTTGGTGATGTTTGCATACTTTGTTAAATTTTACTTTTGAAGGTACTTTAAGTATCCTGATCCCATGTATCATATATTCAATTCAATTTCAATTCAATTTTATTTATAGTGTCAAATCATAACCGGAATTATCTCAGGACACTTTACAGATAGAGTAGGTCTAGACCACACTCTGTAATTTTCAAGGACCCAACAATTCCAGTGATTCCCCAAGAGCATGCATGAATGTGTAAGTGCGACAGTGGCAAGGAAAAACTCCCTTTTAGGAAGAAACCTCGGACAGACCCAGGCTCTTGGTAGGCGGTGTCTGACGATGCCGGTTGGGGGTTTGATGAACAATGGCAATAACAAAGTCACAATTAAGATAATGACTAGAGTAGTTGAAATAGTTCATGGTGTCGTAGAGCATAGCAGGGCGTAACAGGGCGTGGCAGGGCGTTGGCCGGACATAGCAAGTCGACGCCGGGCATTGCAGGGTCTAATGGGGCCCAGCAGGTTGTAGGGCAGGACCACGGCGACAGCTGCCACCGTGATGTAGGTGCCTTCATGATCCAAGATAATGGTGCTCGGGGGACAAAGAACATACGGACTCCGGGGAAGCTCCCTGGAGCTATATATCAAAATGTTCAGAACAAACTCAGCTTGTGAGTTAGTGAGGCCCACATTTGTCCTAGAGGAATGTGTAAATGGATAATTTGTTTATTATCTATTTTAAAGTTTTTTTATTACAGTAAATATATTACATATTTGAGTTTTAAGGTCCAATATGTAATATGTTTACTGTATTAATCTAAAAATGACCCTAATACATAGAATAAAGCTTCATGAAAAAATGTTTTTAAACGTGTTCTCTACTAGCAAAAAGGACAATAGCCTTATCATGGAAAAACTTTGGTAAACCTGCTATCGCTGTGTGGTTTAGGGAACTAACTTCTTGTTTACCTCTGGAAAAAATGTCTGACACTCTTAAAGGCAGACAGGAGGTATTTCAAAAATACCTCCTGTCTGCCACTGTAGTGGTTATGATCATATTAGTGACTCTGTAACTACATGGAAACGGGCCAAATTATGTCTGTTCCTTGTAAAGTAACAGCGTTACAGAAGGCTAGTTCTAGCTCCAGTTAGCTACGTTACTCCAAGCTTCTTCCTTTGTGACCACCTCCACCAGACCAGCGGGTGCCCGTGGATTGTTGTCGGCCGCGGCAGACGGGGAGGAAGTAGAAGGATGCCTGTCAGGCCTGCTAGCCCGGCTAACGCAACTAATACATAGTTCGCCACTGCCGAGACTCCTATATTCACCAACGCCAGATGGATCGCACACAAAATGGATATATATGCTACAAATACACAGGGAACTGCTGCTTGATGATTTTTACCGAAGCCTGGCTGAACACAGTCACTCATTCCAGACGGCAGCTAGCAGCTAACAGGGTAGGTGAATTTAAACAATGTCTGAGTTGAAAACGCATCTTGTTGTCATGTAAGGGCCCTGTTCATGTTGCAAAGACATTTTAATTGCATTTTGTGTCTGTTAAGAGGCACAAAGGCACTCTTTATGTTATGCCCCCAAAACTGCCGTTTTAGCTAAGTGGGAGCTCTCGGCATTAGCTGCAGCAGCTTCATGTTGCTACCACGGATTCGGCTCGTTTTTTTTTTTTTTTTTGCTATCACAGTACTCGCATACGTATAGCGATCAAGATTAACGTAAAAATTGCCCGGAGTTCTCCTTTAACTTTCTACAAGGCAGGTACTCTGTTGAAGTTTAAAACTATTGGATCTGCCCAGAGCCACTCTGGATCTGCCTTAACCAATCGCTAACGTTTGGTCGTGACGTATGTCATGCGCATGTGCAACAAGAGGGGAGACCGACAACAACTATCGGCTTATATTTAGCATTAGCATCGCTAGCGATAGCCTTAGCCAACGCGCTGGAAAATCTAACTTTTCCCGAACCCCGTGGGGAGGAGGGCAAACAACATCATGGCCAGCAACACAACTCAGCAAAGATTGTTCTTGCTCAGGCTTTAACTTCTGGATATTCAGCAGCTTTGCCGCCACAACGGACTAAATGGCTTTGCTCGCATCTTTCTAGTGCACGTCCTCAACGTCATCGTTCTCAGCCACTCCCTCTGTTCACTGATTGGACTGCCAAATATTTGACCGGAGAAAACTCAAGAATATACCGCAAACCCAGACGGAGTAGTGAAGGAAAATGAAAATTGAGCGGAAGTACGTACAGGCTAAATGCCAGTATGTTCTCATTTTGAAATGTCCGTTCCGTGACGTAATTTCTGTTTGTGTTTTGGCCTGTGTGTTGGTAGCAACTGCCCAGTTTGACAGCCAGGCCGGGTTGCCAGATATACCTGTAAAAACATTAACCCAGCATGCTACAGCTGTAACGTTAGTACAGCCATGAAAGCAGCAAACAAACAAACAGGATCAACAGAGAGAGATTCTACCCGACCTAAAAAATAATGGCATGTTTCTAACAGTTGCGTGACCAGAGATGTAACAAACCCCGGGTAAATATTGGAGATGTATTTGAAAGATGGAGACAGTTTAGAGCCCAAAAGGACGCAGAGTTGGCTAATTTCCTCCTGAACAGGTAGGCTAAGCATTAGCTTCAGGCTAATTTATCACAGCTACAAGGGACGGGCATTTTATGTCATTTCAACATTCATGTCAATTTGAAGTATATAGCTAGAGTACAGGACAGAGGTGTCAAAAGTATTCACATTCATTACTCAGGTAGAAGTATAGATACTACGGTTTAAAAAGACTTCTGTAGAAGTTGAAGTATCAACTCAAGCTTTTTACTCAAGTAAAAGTGTAAAAGTACTGGTTTCAAAACTACTTAAAGTATAAAAGTAAAAGTAATGTAAGGGGTAAAAAAATGACATTAAGGACAAAAGCTTAGGCCGCGCCACGGGGACTTAAAGTGCACTACCTCACCTCCACAAAAAACATTTTTCTAAAGGCAATAACGCCTGGCCAATAAATGCTATTGAAGGGCGGGTCTTGGCATGGCCATAGTGGGATTCGTAATATCTCTATCTGGATGGTGCAAATTATCTGGATAGGTTGGGGTTTTTTTGAACGATGACAAGCCGGAATGAAAACAAGCCGAACTGAAATAGGAGTAACGAAGCTATTTTTAAAATTTAAACGTACAATATGTAACTTTATGCCACTAGGGGTCTCTCAACCAAAACAATGGATTGTAAACACAGACATTTGATGACGTTGGGAAGTTGCGTGGAATTATGGGAGTTGTTTTTATTGTTAAACACATCGCTGGTTAGAATGCATCTGTTCACGGCCGAGTGCACCCATTCAAGTTTATTCACATTACGTTTAGTAACATTTATTCATGTCATTCTAAGAAAATAGCTGCATTGTCCCCAACATAATTACGTTTTTATTGATTTGATCTGTATTAATAGCTAGCTGACCAGTTAGCTAGTGAGCCAGCAAGCTAACATTAGCCAAGCTGCCCAGAACGATCTCCCCCTTCACGTTTCTGTAATCTTAACTATTCGTTTTGGTGCTTAACCCACCTTTTGTCGGGTTAATTTAGCTAACTGTAAAGACAGCTAAATGCAAAGGGGGGAGAAATTCGGCAGGGAGGAGATTTTTGGCACGAACACCGGTAGCGCTAACGGATTCGCAGCTAATGTTGTGGATGGCTGCTGTTGTGACTGGATGCCTGGCTCTGATATGGCCTGTTTCCCAACGCTTCATTAAACTGCCGTTAGCATCGTTAGCATCTGGCACTGAAGTTAAGTGCTGGCCAGATAAGGATTGCTGTAATATTGGGTGGCTGTTGGCTGGCTAGGGGCTAACGGTAACTAGCTATATATGTCCCGGGGGTGTTGTCAGCACTTATCCCGAATTAAGTGTCTTTGCGCCGGGGGGGAGTGAGGCAGACAGACTGGGGTGCATTAGCTAGCTGGCTAAATTAGCATTAGATTAGCCTATCTGTACAGCTAACGTTAACGTTACTAGTGAACTTATTCGTGGGTTATCCGTGGTCAAAACAATCATACTAAAATTGATATTGATATGTATCAATAAATAAGGTTTCTGTTGTATTTCTGTGTTGCAAAGTGGCATGTAGTTAATCACAAAATTATGCCTTGTGGCAGAAAAAGCAGTATTACGGTTACAAGTAGTTTTTACTGTGACATTGTATGATTTACAACTAGAAAATGCATTTCCTGCAGAAAATGCTAGCTGAATTGCTAAAGCTAAACTGTATGATTAGCTTAAATCCGTAAGAAGTTGAAGAAGTTGAAAAAGTGGAAATCAGTTTAATAAGTATGAATTTCATTAAAAAGTTAAAAGCTTATGCTAAACTGAATTGTTGGCTTTTAAAGTTGAAAAATGACAAAAGAAGTAGAACATTGAGGTCTGAGTATATTTTCTAACTGATTACTCACAAATGCAGAAATATGAAACAAATTGTATGAAAAATCTTAACGCTCAAATGCATTGCAATGCACTGCTGAAACATCTGGAAAATTGTCAGAGTTGGAAGCTAAACTGCATTACCCAGCCCTCCAGGATTTCGCGGCCTTTTTTTGAGATTGTTGCGGCCCAAAATGCCTTTCGCGGGAGCTTTTGTAAAGAATTGCGATAAAAGTTGCGATGTCTTTGTTTGTTGCAATGAAGTTGCGGGAGACAGTGAAAGTTGCAAAAAAGCTGCGATTTTTTTTTTTTTGTATAGTTCTTTAAAAATAAAAAGGAAATATGTTTTGGGGAGAATAAAACTATCCTGGGCTGAGTTTTCCCAGTAACCCTACCAAAAAGGCTCACAATACTGTAAATGTTGGTATAATATGAAAATGGCTGGTGGATTTAAGACAAAAAATAATAATTTATTGAATAAATCAAATTTGAACATGTCTGTCAGTGGCTTGTTGATCTTTACATTATTAGTTAATTTCCTAACCTGGCCTGGGACACACATTCATACGGTTTGATAAAGTATTGACTTTAACTTATCATTGCACTTACAATAACGAGCGCAGCTGTCCTCAATTTAGGTAATTGTGTCGTCTCTTCTCCTTTTTCTCCTGCATCCACAGTGTGTGTGTGTGTGTGTGTGTGTGTGTGTGTGTGTGTTTGTGCGTGTGCAAGCGTCAGTCGCAGGCAGAGAGCCAACAGCCAGGATTGAAACGGCAGCGACTTTTAAATCGTTAGTTTACATTAATGTTAAAATGTATACAGGTTGGCAGGACGGTCTGAAATGTTTTGCACGGTCTTTCGCTGTATGTTTTGTTGGTAAATGAGTCACACACACACACGTCTCATCTTCATATCAAAAACAAGGAAATGATCAACCCCGTTCTCACTCCCGCTTGGTCATCGGCTCTCAGAGTGCACGTGGGACCGCTGTGATTGGTTGAAGTCGCGGGAAACTTCAGGTTATTGGTCAAATATGCGGAAAAGTTGCGGTGATTGGTCAAAATTGCGAGTCGCACCAAATTCATGGTGATTGGTTGAATTGGCGCGATCGCGACATCGCAAAATCCTGGAGGGACTGATTACCTAAATAAGTGAAGAGCTAAAATACATTGTTAGAAAAGCTTGAAGCTGAACTGTAATACTTTTAAAGATGAAAGTTGAAATGAATTACATGAAAAGGCTGAAAAAAGAAATACTTTGTATTATTATCAGACATATTCACTGCATAGAACCAAAAAGCATCAATCTAGCTGAGATGTGAAATATATTGCGTGAAAAGAAGGGGGCTGAACAAGAGGAAAGAGTGGAAAGGGAGAAGGAGAGAAGAGAGCGGAGAGGATGAGAGAAGATGACAAATGCTGTGAGAAAGATGAAAATGCAGAAATCTGTAGTATTCAAGTTGACTGTCTGTGAAAGTGCTGTCATGGATACTAACGACCAGTGGCCAGTGTTTGTAAACAGCCTTTGATCTCTGTGATGACATCTTTCATGTGTAATCAGTTAACGACCAGATTAAACTGCCACCTGTGGCATGCTGCAGCTATTCAGAGACACTGAGAGCGAGCTCTCAAATGTGGCATGCTGCAGCTATTCAGAGACACTGAGAGCGAGCTCTCAAATAAAGTCTCAGACTGCAATAACGATAAGGGGTATCCGTCAAATGATGTCATCCTGAGCACCGGAAGGCCTTTGCGAACGTATTGGTATCAAATTTATGTGGATAAACTTAAAAATGTGGGCATATCAGCGATTTAAAAAAGGGGTTCGCTCTGCATTTTGCTCGGAAATGTGGAGGATGTTTAACAGGGCAGCGAATGGAGGAAGATTTGGATCTCTTGTCATTTGGAAGGTCACCGAGCCAAAACTATAAGTCATATCGCATAAATTGGCTGAAACTAAACAGAAATACCTACGTTTTGATGTATAAATTGTGCATTGCAAGTAAATATTGTGGGTGTGAGAGCAATTTATAGAGAAGGGACAATGATCATTTTTTTTAAGGCTCTGTGCTCTGGCGATGACATCATCCACTCTGGCTCACGCAGTACACACTCTGTTTAATCGATAAAATTTCCTGAAACGAACACTAAACTTGAACAGCTTTTTCACAAAAACTGTAAAAGATATCAAACTGAAGATATTTTCTAATACCTAAAGTTTTTGTA